>CM016624.1:121486658-122101677 GCA_005393395.2 Gossypium australe
TGTGGCTCTTCGCCTAATTCACGTTTGTTCGTCAAGAGATATTTTAAAAATTTTCTCGAGTCTGGCATCTGAAAAAGAGCTTCAAGAAGAGGTAAGTTAATATGTAATTTCTTTAAAAGTTTAAGAAACTTACCGAACTGTTCCTCTGTATCATCTCTTTTTATGGCTTCGGGGTAAGGTATGCGAGGTTAGTATTCCTTGATTACAGGTTTTGGCTTTTCTTGTGTTACCTCTATTTTACCTTTGTCCACCTCATTTGGTTTGTCTACCACTTTACTATCATAAGCTGTGATGGCTTGAATTTGCTCCTTTGGATTAATCTCCGTGTTACTTGGTAGACGTCCTTGCGGTCGTTCGGACATTAACTTTGCAAGTTGTCCGACTGCCTTAGTGACTTCCTCTACAGACTTAGTAAGTTCCCCGATTCGGTTCTTGGTCTCGTCAACCAATGTTTGTTAATTTTTTAGTGTTTTCTCTGTATCTTGGAGACGGTTTTCTGTGCTTGCCATGAACTTCGTCAGCATCTCTTCGAGGTTTGGCTTTTTCTCTTGCGAATATGGCTGATTTTGGAAATTTTGAGGAGGTTGTTGCCTTTGATTTCCTTGATTTCATTGACCTCCCCATGAAAAATTTGGGTGGTTCCTCCAACCTGGATTGTAAGTATTACCATAATGATTATTATTGGATCTGAAATTATTACCTATATAGTTCATCTGTTCGCTCCCTGCGCCTGGTTGGTAGGGTGGGTACTCAGGATTCGCCACAGTTCCACTCGCGTCATACTGCATTACTGGGTGTGCCTGCAAAGAACACAAACTATCAAGCTTTTTATTCATCATCTCTACCTGTGTTGATAGCATGGTTACTGCATCGATGTTGTAAACTCCGACTGATTTTGTCGGTTTAGTCCTTGTAACTTGCCACTGATAATTATTCAGTGACATTTCTTCAATGAACTCGTAGGCTGCTTCAGGAGTTCTGTTGTTTAGGGTTCCACCGGCGGCTGAATCAATTAGTTGCCTCGTTGAGGGGTTTACACCGTTATAAAAAGTTTAGACTTGTAGCCACAAGGGTAGACCATGGTGTGGACACCTTCTCAAGAGATCCTTGTATCTCTCCCATGCGTCGTATAATGTCTCTAAATCCATCTGCACAAAAGAAGAGATATCATTCCGTAATTTGGCCGTTTTGACCGGTGGGAAATATTTCAATAAAAACTTTTCAATCATTTGCTCCCATATGGTGATTGACCCTCGCGGTAACGAGTTCAACCATTGTTTGGCTTTATTCCTTAATGAAAAGGGAAATAACCGAAGACGTATGGCATCATTAGAAACGCCATTTATTTTGAAGGTATCATAGAACTCTAAGAAATTAGCTATATGAGTGTTTGGGTTTTCATCCTGTAAACCATTAAATTGAACAAATTGTTGAATCATTTGTATTGTGTTAGGCTTTAATTCAAAATTAGCAGGCCTAACAATACTCGATTCTGCTCCTGTTAAATGCGGTTTAGCATAATCAAACATTGCACGTGGAACATTATTTTCTCCCACATCATGTGGTTGTGGATTATTCTCGTCCATCCCTTCAGTAGGATTGGATCTGTCTTTTTGATTTTCCTCTGTGTAATTTAGGGCTCGCCTAATTTCTCTGCGGTTTCTTTGAGCGGTGGCTTTAATATCACTGTCGTATACTAGAGGTCCTCTCGGGTTCCTTCTAGTCATAAATTAAAGGTACCTGCGAAAAAAAAGAAAATTTAGCAAAACCTAGATTAAAAAATAAAAGTAAATTGCAAAAATTAAAAATAATGGCTAAAGTAATAAAAATAGAGTTTTCTTAATATTTTAGTTCCCCGGCAATGGCGCCAAAAACTTGATCGTATGTCTGTCGAGTTTTAAAAAATTTATAAAGAAAATGATCAAACCTGGAAACTAACTCGGACAACGATTGAAGGCAAGTGTACTTATCGAATAGTAGTATAGCTTAGGCAAGACCGGACTATCGAACCCAAAGGAACTAAAAGTACTAATACTAACTTTCTTTTTATTATTTAGCCTAAAATAAGTGAAGTTGCTTTAATATAATCTAAACTAATTACTAAGCCAAAGACACAAAGACAAAAAGGATGAATTGGGAAAATAACTTTAGGAAAAACTCAGTTGATTAAGACAATACCCTCAAAAAGAATCCACTTAGACTTCACTTGTTATTTATCCCTAAACCATACGATTTATTTACTTAGTTTGATCCGTAGGACTCCCTAACGTATATTAAACCCTCTCTCGATGCGAATAACGTCTAACCCTAGGTTAATTAACGGAAATCTCTTTCTCGAATAACAACCCCCTAGAATAACAGTAAATCGATCTATGGACTCCCATATTAGGTTTCACCCTAATCCGGCAAAATCTCGTCACCCTATCCCTAGGCGTGCGATCAACTCTGCTTAATTATGCTAGATCTACTCTTAAGTAGGGCCTATTCCTCCTCCACCTAAGCACATCAAATTTGGATTAAGCTTTCATAATTAAGAACAAACTAAGTATTTATCATATAATTCAAAAATCAATAACAAGATTCATCTAGGTTTCATCCTCTTCAGGTATCTGAAGGATTTAGTTCATAACAAATAAGGAAAACATCTCAAGAGAAAAGATAAAACAAAACATAAGAAATCCCTAAAACTCCCTGAAGGAATTGAAGGAGAATTCCGCTGCCTTGAGTAGAATTCCGGCTTCTTGGGATGGATCAACTGGAAATCTTCGAGTGATTCCCAAAATCTGACCTTTCCAGCTTGGCTTCTTGGCCTAGCTAACCGCCCCCTTCAAGGATGAACTTAGGGGATATATATAGGCTCTTGGAATGTGTTTTTTTGCCCTAAAGTATCCAAATGCGAATGAAATTGTTCATTGCCACGACAGGGACACGGCCATGTCACACACCCGTGTGACTAGTCTTTGGGCCGTGTTCGGATTTCGTTAATGAGGCACGGCCGTGTAAATCAGGGGTCAGGCCGTGTTCTGGATGATTAACAAGGCACGGCCGTGTGGGCTTAAGTCCAGGCCGTGTCGATTTTCACCTTGGCCCAATTTGCTCCGTTTTGGGCCCGTTTCTTGTTCTTTTATCATCGGGTGCTTTCCTGAGTATAAGACATGAAAAGAAAAGATTAAGAGCACCTTTTTATATAAATCGAGGTTTAAATCATCCAAAAGCATATTAAATATGGGATTAAAATATGTTACTATTACGGTTTATCAATTATTCACTATCTATCAATTTCAATCAATCTCAAACATAATTGATCTCATTTATACAATGCACCAATAAGTAACAACATATGTATTAAAGATGTATCGTTTACACATAAACTTACCTTGGTGCAAAATGTATAAATCGATGTTTTAGTCCGTAACCTTGCCTTTTCCTCGGTCAAGGTTGTTTCCGCGCTCTTCTTGATCTATAATAATAAAATTCACTCATTCAATCACTTTATAATTCATGATATATCAAAATTTCTACTTAGGCAAAAATGACCATTTTGCCCTTATACTTTGGCAAAATTATGATTTTACCATTAGGCTCGTAAATCATTTTTCATCACATTTCCTCATTAAACAAGCCTAGCTAAAAATTTATTTCTCTTACAAAAACTCACAAGACCAATTATTTAATGCATTTATTACACAATTTCAACCTTTACAAATAAGTCCTATTTAGGTGTTTCCATGATAACACCTTTCACAAAAGTTGTTCCTTAACTCACTAACATTCATTTTCTTCCATAAAAACTCAGCAAGCAACATAAACACTCTCATGGAAAGTCCTTAAACTTTCAACCATTTTGCAAATTAGTCCCCTTATTAGCTAACTTAAGCTTTGGGGGTTCCAAAAGTACAAAAATTATCAACAAAGACCTCTAAAATCACTTACTTGCAAGAGATTTGTTTTGCTGAAAGTTTGAACTCCAAGAAATCTAATTTCCCTTCAATTTTCGGTGGTAGCAGAAGCATGAATAGAAAAAGATGATATCTCTTTTATTCATCTTGTTTTATTCATTTTTTTATCACCTAATTTCACCAAATCTTGACCAAAATTTAATGCTCTTGTCTCATTGTCTCTATGGCCTGCCAACACACCCTTAATGGCCTAATTTCACTTTAAGGACCTCCAATGTAATATTCTATGGCTATTAGACACCTCTACCTTGCATATTAGAACTTTCGCACTTTATGCGATTTAGTCTTTTTTCACAATTAAGCATACAATTGCTAAACTTAAAGCACCAAACTTTTCATACATCCTTATAAACATGCTATAACACATAAAATAATATCAAAATAATTTTCTTCAACCTCAGATTAGCGGTCCCGAAACCACTGTTCCGACTAGCCCCAAAATCAGGCTATTAGATTTTATAACTCAGTTGCATTCATAAGCATCTGTGTGACTATTCTATGTGCTAGAATATCTAATTGTTTGGTTTGACTGAAAAGAACTCTTGTAGTTCTACGTACATTGTAACTCCGATTGTATCTGACTGACTGAATTGAATTGTGATTATCTGATTAAGACTTCTGTCTCGAAGTTGCTGTCTATTTCTATAAGTATGTTTCGCTTCTGAACTGCTACAGGTTTTCTGTTTCTAATTCTGTAGTAGTTGGTTTTGGACTCACATTGAGCTCGAGTAGCTCACCCCTTCTTAGCATTTCTTTTCAAGTACCCTTTCTGAATTTTGACGTTGGACTCAGTATGCGGAGGTCTCGGACAGTCTCGATGGAAAATAAAGGAGTATCGGTTTATATTACCAGTTGTATATGGTTAAGCTGTGGTAGAAATTCTGTTTTAAGTTTTATACATTTTTATTCCGTTTATATAAACATATACTTTAACTGAAATTTTTCTGACCGAATTTTAAACAATTAAATGGTACGACTCAACATGTTAACTTATTTTGTAAAAATTCACCTACGATCACTTCGGTGATCAATGTAGCATCCGAAATTTGATCTAAACTTCTAGGCTGGGTTTGGGGTGTTACATTTAGTGGTATCAGAGACAGGTTTGCAAAAACTCGGCCTGTGTTTCTACGCGAACGTGTGCGCAAATAATTGTTTTTGAAAAATATTTGGAAAACTGTACCACAGAATGTTGAAATGATTTGTGCTTTGAAAATAGTTTACGAAAATGAAATGTTCGAGACTCCGATGCTGGTCCAGGTAAAATTCAGAACTGTAAAATTAGAAATGTAGACTTTGTTATTACAACTGTTTCTGTTTTCTAATAATGTAGGCCTTCTAAGTTAGCCATATGTCAGATATGACTTCCGAAGGTGAGAGTGATTATGAGGAGTCTTCTGCTCCTCCGGAACGTGTGATTGTTCAGAAGTTGGAGGTTAATGTGAGTCCGCAAGCTTCGGGTGAAGATAACTCAGAGCTTAGTACTGAGACATTGCCTCGGGTAGTGAGGGAGGTATTAGAGAATGTGTTCGAGGCTAGGATCAGGAAGACTAGAGAAACCCTTCAAGCTAGGTGTGTGGAGTGTGGGAAGAAAAGAGATCGCAGTCCTCTGAGGTTGGAGCCTCGTTCTGCGAAGGGTGTTAGGACGCAACCTAGTGATAGCAAAGGTGGTTCTAGTAGTGGTACGAGCGTACCGTCTTGTATGGACTGTAAGAAGCGACATCAGGGTGACTATTGGAGAAAGCTGGGAGCGTGTCTTAGATATGGGTCTAAGGAGCATCGGATACAAGATTGCCCTTGGCGTTTTTGAGTTAGGTATGCCAGTAAATGTTTCGATGTGTTGATTGGAGTGTAGCAAATGTGTGTAACAAATTTTTCTGCTTTAGTGATTAAGTGTTCTAGGTGTGTGTGTGTGAGGTCTTGAGTACGAGGTAAAGTGTGATAGTGTTTTGGGGATTAGAGTGCGCAGCGAGAGCGTAGTGGTATAGTTTTGATTTATGACTGTTCTGATAGTTGGAAATTTCAGGGATGAAAATTTTTAAGGAGGGGTGAGTTGTAACGCCCCGAATTTTAGGGCATAGAAGTTTTAGGATTGGAGCATAAGGACAGAGAAGAGGTTGCACTTTTGTGCTTAGTGGCGCATTTAAGCTGCAGAATCTGCCTGCTGGTCTAGTGGTTGAGTGAGTCTTAGGGAACCTTTGAGTTCCGGGTTCCAGCCCCTGTGAGAGTGTTTTTGGAGAAATGTTATTAATTTGTTTTGTTTATAAAATAGTAGTTTTGTTTTAAGTTAAATTAAATATTTTTCTTTATTTTTATTTATTATTTGGTATTTTCTATTTTGGGTATTCTTTTTTCTTTGTTTTTCTGGAATGTTTTTGGTTCCTTCTTCTCTTCTTCCCTATTTCCTATCTTTTTCTCTTGAATACGGGTTTCGCTGGCTGATCTCGAAAATCTCGCTTTTCCTTCATCATCTCCGATTACAAAACAGGTGTGGGATTCGAACCTTCTCTACACTATTTTAGTTTTCCTAAATACTCGATTTGAGCTTTTTTGTGTGTGTTCTAACCCTTTGGTTTTGGATTTTCTAAATGTTGAAAGGGAGTGAAATACTCTAATTTTTTATGCATCTTCGATATTACTAAAGTTGAGGACGGTTTTGGTGGCTAAAGCAACATTTTGGGGCTATTTAAGGGTTGTCTCGTGACTATTCCAGCGGCCACACAGGCATGTGTCGATCCACACGGTCGTGTCATTTTAGGAATTAGGGTTTTCGGGCCAATTTTGGTGCCACACAGCCGTGTGGCCGAGTTGGTGTTTTTTGTCGATATTCACATGGCAGTGCTCTCTGGTCACACGGGTGTGTGCATTTGGGAATTAGAGATTCAGGGATTTGGTATCACACGGCCATATGGCTGATTTGGGGATTTAGGGATCCCATACGGGCGTGTGTTTTGGAACACACGGTCGTTTCTGGTGGCACACGGGCGTGTGAGACCTTCACACGGCTGTGTTTGCTCTACACTTGACTTTAGCGAAATTGGGCAGAGAGCTACACGGCTTGTTCACACGGTCGTGTCCATGCACCACACGGGCGTGTGCCTTTGTCACACATCCATGTGCTATCCTTCACACGGACGTTTGGACCCCTACACAGCCTGGACTGCTCCACACGGCCGGAGCACACGGGCGTGTGGCCCTATCTCGCCAGATTTTGGTTCTAAGTCAACTTAAGTGTATTTATGACTCTGTTCCGACTTCGGTTTAGGTGAGATTCGTGATTGGTTGCGTGACATGTTTATTTCTGAACACGGTTGATTGGGTGTGTGTGTGTAATATGCTTCTGTTCGATTGTTTGACTAGTTGTCACTACTTTATGAGGTTGCATAGCCATTTAATCTGAATCTGGATAGTTGAGTATACTCTTATCTGAATTTGACTGACTGGATGTGAATGATTGTCTGTAATCTTGTACTATGATTCTGTTCATCTGTTTGCACTCATGCATATGCATATAATGTTTTTGGGTGGGATTATGAAGAGAGAGAAGATTGAAACTGAACTGAACTGGCAGCTGATCTGCTGGTTGTTAGCCCCTAATACCCAGAGGGTCGTGAGCAGTCCCAATACCTTGAGGGTCGTAGACTATACTGTTAGCGGGTTATCGCATTGCACTGTACAGCGCATACGTCAGCCTTGCTATGTGTATTTATCTGATCTAACAGTTTAACTGCACTTTACCGGTATAGCGGTTTACAGCATTGCACTGTACCGCTTATACATCAGCTTCGCTGCATATCATCACTATCTGATCTAGCAGTTCATACTGCATGTCTGTACGGCGGTTTACCGCATGGCACTGTACAGCTTACTGATAGCCCCTAATACCCAGAGGGTCGTGGGCAGTCCCAATACCCTGAGGGTCGTGGACATTATTGGAGTGCAGGAATGGATGGGCCTTACGAGGTCCTACATGGTGTGATTGGTTGGATGAGCTCAAACAGCTCTCATGTGGAGTAATGGGGGAATGAGTGGTGTGTTGGCTGGTTGGGTGGGTTTTATAACTCGGTTGCATTCATAAGCATCTGTGTGACTATTCTATATGCTAGAATATTTGATTGTTCTGTTTGACTGAAAAGGACTCTTGTGGTTCTACGTACATTGTAACTCCGATTGTATCTGACTGACTGAATTGAATTGTGATTATCTGATTAAGACTTCTATCTCGAAGTTACCGTCTGATTCTATAAGTATGTTCCGCTTCTAAACTGCTACGAGTTTTCTGTTTCTTATTCTGTAGTAGTTGGTTTTGGACTCACACTGAGCTTGAGTAGCTCACCCCCTCTTAGCGTTTCTTTTTAGGTGCTCTTTTTGAATTCTGTCGCTGGACTCAGTATGCGGAGGTCTCGGACAGTCTCGGTGGAAAATAAAGGAGTATCGGTTTATATTACCAGTTGTATGTGGTTAAACTATTTTTGGAATGTAAATTTTATAAAGCCGTGGTACAAATTCTGTTTTAAGTTTTATACATTTTTATTCCATTTATATAAACATATACTTTAACTGAAATTTTTCTGACCGAATTTTAAACAATTAAATGGTACGACTCAACATGTTAACTTGTTTTGTAAAAATTCACCTACGGTCACTTCGGTGATCAATGTAGCATTCGGAATTCGGTCTAAACTTTCTGGAAAATGATTTACTTTTCTGGAAAAGCTAATATTTTCTGGTGATGGAGGAATCTATGTAAAATATTTTCTGTTGTTTGGTAGATTTCTTAAAAATATTTCATAAAAGTTGTTTTCAATTAAACAAACATACATTTGAGATTTTCTTATTTTTTATTGTTTAATTGAATTTATTTTTATCTATAATTTTATATTTTACATTGTTTTTGCATTTATTAAAAATATTATGTTAAATTCAGATTTATTACAACGTCATTTTTAATTACATGACTACTAAGTGAGTATTTTTTATTTAAAAATGTGACATCAACAAAATTGACAAAAAAATTAACGATGTCAACAATTGGACTTGATTTTCAAATTTGAAAAGTAAAGGGACTAAATTCTTAAAAATAAAAATACAAAGACTAAATTACAAATCTGTGAAGTATACATAGACTTATGACATATTTTAACCTTTATACTACAAAACATTTATTATTAATATATTATAATTGTAATAAATATTTATTATTAAAATATTAATATTGAATATTTTCAATAATATGTGAATAATATTATTTAAAATTTATTATTTTTTTGTTTATTATTAAAATAATAATTTATATTTATTATATTAATAATTTATTATATGACTAAATATAATAATTAAATATGTATGTTTAATAATATTAAAAAATATAATATTTTAAATATTTTTTAAAAATAAAATAATCAATATAATAATATTAAGCTTGATTTAAGCTAATTTTTATATAAAAATAAAATTATCTATAGATGAGCTCTTTTTCGGAAAATGACTTACGCTTTTCAAAATGGTAAGTCATTTTATAGGAAAAAAAAACTTATTTTACCTTGACCTGTAAGTTATTTTCCGTTGACCAAACTATTTTCTATGAAACAAACACAGGAAAATGTAAAAAAAAAATTCCGTAAAACCTTTTATATGTAAACAAATGGAAATAAGTTCATTTGTTTCACTGAAAATGACTCCCGGAAAATGATTTTGGGAAAATGACTTACTTTTTTGGAAAAACAAAAATTTCCTGGTGTTTGGATGAATCTATAAAATATTTCTTGTTGTTTAACAGATTTCTTGAAAATATTTCATAAAAATTGTTTTTAATGAAATATACATTTGATATTTTCTTATATTTTCATTGTTTAATTGAGTTTATTATATATATATATATATATATATATATATATATATATATATATTGTACATTGTTCTTTGTAAACAAACACAACATATATATATTTTTTATTATAGTGCAGTTTCTTTTAACAATTGAAACTTATTTTATAATGAGAAACTATTTTGTAATAATCAATGTCATATATAAACTTAATAATAAATAATGTTTAATTAAAATTTAATTTAAATTACATATATTACTTATATGATAGTACATATTGGCACATTAGAGTTGTAAGGGATAAATAAAGCTAAGTATTATTTAAACAAATACACATATTTATATATTCATATTATTATACTACATTAAAATATGTCATAAGTCCTTGTACTCTTTGTAAATTTGAAATTTAGTCCATGTATTTTTATTTTTGGGTTAGTCTTACTCTTTAGATATTAGTCTTACTTTTTAGATATTAGAATTCAGATTCAGTTGTTAGTATTATTAAAAGTATTTTGTTAAGTTCATGTTAATTATAACGTTATTTTTTAGTTACATGAATACCGAGTATTTTTTATTTAAAAATGTGACATCAACAAAATTGACAAAAAAAATTAATAATGTTAACAATTAGACTTGATTTCCAGATATGAAAAGTATAGGAACTAAACTCTTGAAAATAAAAGTATAGGGACTAAATTTCAAATTGTGAAGAGTACATAGACTTATGACATATTTTAACCTTTATACTACAAAACATTTACTATTAATATATTATAATTGTAATAAATATTTATTACTAAAATATTAATATGAAATATTTTTTAATAAAATATGAAAAATATTATTTTTAAAATTTATTATTAAAATATTTTATAAGAAGATTTTCTTGTTAATATGGAAATTTCAATTTAGCCGATATAGATCTTGGATTCTCATGTGGCTAATATATAAATTAATTATTATATTTTAATCATTAAATACAATTATTCCTTGTAATACTATTAGTATAACCCTTGGTTGTGGATAATCACATTAGGGTTTAATTGAATCCAATAAATGGGTAGTCACAATATTTATAGTAGGGAGCTTTAATTTATCATCTCTCCTTAATTTAACAATAAATTATATTTCTCTAGCACCAAGTAACCTTATTTTGTGGGAACTTGCTTAGTTGACTGAGTCAAACATTGAGGGAGTCATAGACAAATATTAAACAAAAAAAAAAACAATTTATTCCTTTGAAGTTGCTTCTTTCATAGCTTGTTCTTTTCTTTTTTACCTTATCAAACACATTTTTCTTTTCTTTTCCCTGACAACAAACAATAATAGCTCGCTTATTTTTATTTTGGTTATACAAGTTTAATTTTTTTTAATTAATAATATTATTAGAATTTAATATTTTAGTCTCTCCTCTATTAAATCACTATCAACGGAATTTTTTATTGACATATAACAAATTTATCCATTCAATTTTTACAGATATTATCATTTTAGTCATAATTCTAAAAAATTTAATAAATTTAACCCTCAACTTTACACATTCTATCAATTTAGTTTTACTTCTTAAAATTCATAAAGAAAATTTAAAGCATATTTAAAATTTTTCATTTTTTAAAAAAATTACATACAAAATTATCAATAAAAGAATACTCGTTTATTTAATAAATAAATAAATTTATAAATAAATTTTTAAAAATAATACTTTTATAAATATATATTTTTTAAAACCAACAAACAATTCTTAAACCAAATTTAAAATTTTCCTTCTTGAATTTATTTAATAAATAACAAATTTTATTATACATCTAGACTTATTCTTCAATCCTAATTAAATTTGCCAAGTACGGGTCATTGTATTTACCTACAACTACTAACATCAATAACCCTTACTCTGAGTTTCTTGATTTGATGTACAATAATTGATTATGAAAAATTAGGCTCTTTCCACTACTCATGGAGCTTGTATTCGAGTACTTTCATGTCATTTTCATTAATTTTAAAAAGTTTTTAATTTTTAATTTTAATCAAATGAAATGAGCTTCTTGTGATGTTTTATAGCAAGATTTTCTTGTTAATGTTGAATTTTTAGTTTAACTCGCATAGTTCTTGGATTGTTATGTAGCTAATATATAAATTAACTTATTGATGGGTGTCAAAGTCACCAAATATAAATTCTTATGCTCTAATTTAATTAAATAGTAGTACAGAGTAGTAGGGTCGATCCCACAGGAATTGGGATTCCTAATTTTCCTATTTTCGTGACCAGATTTATGAGTCTAGGCAGTTGTCGTACGCTCAACCTGTGCGTGCAAAGCAATAAAATAAACAAAATGGGGGAATTTAATTGATAAAGAAAATAAAATAAAATAATATCAGAATTATGACCGCAAAATAAAATTAAGTGAATTAAATTAATCTGGTGAATTAAATATATTAAAACTTAACCTCAACCTCGGTACACTCCGAACTCAAACCGATCTTTGAAAAATGGATTTTTCCCTTCTAAACGGTAAGTTGGTTATAGCAATAAAAAACGCCTCAACTGCCAACTTTTCCTTGTGTAGTCGATTCCAATATGACCTGCAAACTGACCATTGCTGAATTTCTAACCACGTAACTCGTGCCCGTAATTTAAGATTTCGACAACCTTGCGATTTAGAAAGCCCAACTTGAATTAACGGCCTCAACCACGTGGGTCGTTTAAATCCTATCACTATCTCCCTTGACGGAGTCCAACTGGCCTTTTCCCACCTGGACACTCCAATTTGTTCGCGAGAATTCAAACTCGATAGACGACTGTCTCGTTTTCTCAACTGTACGCCAAACAACTCCAACCCAATGTGCACTTTTTGAATTGAAATTGAATTAACTTTAAAGGACGATTGTAATTATCCTATATATCGGAAAGATAGCGAATACCATGTTGAAAGGTTTTTTTTTTTAGTATAGGTTCATATCTCACAATTTTTTATCGGAACGATAACCGAACTAAAACTAAAAAGAAATTAGTGGAGTATGAGATTAATCATACTAGTTGATGTATGTAAATAGATTTAATGAAAATAGTAGAATGTGGAAAGAAAAGGGACTTAAGAAGCAATTGAACAAAATTTAGAAAAAGAACAAGGAAAGGGAAATGAATTGACAGAATGCTACCCAAGCACAAAAGATAAAGAAATAAATTAATTGCATTCAATTCAGAGTGTGTCTCAAATGCCAACACAGATGTATATATATATATATATATATATATATATATATATATATATATTAAAATTAGTCCAATTCACCTATCAGCTAACTACATACAATCAAATTCATATCAATTTTTTTCTTTTAAATTTAGCTTTTACAAAGTTAAATAAAATCTAATCAGCCCTAAATTTCTCAAAGTTGTCAATTCGGCTCTCTTTTATTGCTTTTGCTCCTATTTAGTCCGATTTACTTGTTAATTCAAAATTCCGGTACTCTAAATGCATACATGATAAAATTAAACAAAAATTATCAAAATTGAGTGCGTTACACATACAAATTCAATTTGTTATCATTTATTCTATTTTAATCATTAAATACAATTATAGTGTGTGATACACAATTAAAAATATTAGTATAACCCTTCGATATCGTTATTTACATTAGGTTTTAATTGAATCCAATATATGGGTAGTAGCAATATTCAGTATTAGATAAAAATAAAATGTTACTTCGAATTATATTTGTTTAGCACCAAGTAGCCTTATGTAAGAGCCCAATTTTGACCGGGCTTAAGCAAACCAAAATAAAAAAAGTCCAGCACAGTCTTTTTACAATAAACAGACCAAGCCCAATACTCGTGGCCCAATTTACATACCCAGACTAACCTCAGATAACCTTGGCCCAAATACAAATAAGCCCAATTAACCCAAAACAGTTTCAACATCAGAACCCTAGGGTTTTCCTCGCGCCGCAACCCCAACAGTCGCGCCGTTTCAAGTGGGATCCCAACAGTCGCAGCATTTCAGTGGGAGACCGATCGTCAAGCCAGTCACGCCGCGATCCGCGCTTAGCCACCGTTCTCCGTCTTCAAACCTGCAAAGGAAAGAACACCAAAGCAAAGAAGGAAACAAAATCATGGCCAGAAAAGGAAATAATAGATTTATTAAAAAAAGATATGATATGCTTTCCTTTTGTTTTTTTTTTTTGGGTTATAAAACCCGTTGTAAAATCTGTAAAAAGGGATTGGAGAGGATCGAAAAAACAGAGAGACAGAGAAAAGAAATAAGAGGAAATACTGAAAAATTAGCGCACCAAAACACGAGTCTGTACACAGACACTCAGAGTCAGTGGGTCTTACGAAATTTGGTGGAATATCAAGCAGTGTTTCGTCAAGGTGGTTTTCGTTTTCTTGTTTATTCATTTTATTATTTTCATGCATGCATATCCATTCGTTTTTAAAAAATAATAATAATAAACAATAAAAGAGAAGGGACTTACCGTGCGAATAGTGAAGAAAAATAGAGGGTTTTGGGCCTCCGGACACCGTCCACGGAGGCACGTGCTGCGCGTGACCCCCGGGATCCACGATCGGAGTCGGACCCCCTGCAAAGGATTTTTGGAGTTTTTTTTAAAACCTAAAGCTATAATGATTTTTTTAAAAAAAAACTAATATTTATAAATAAAATAAAACGGTGCCGTTTTGGCAATAAAAGATCCGCGCGTCAACCCGGATCCGAACAAGGGTCCGCGCGTTTTTTCTTTAAAATGAGAAATTTACTCAATCAGTCCCTCCGCAATTTTTTTTAATTTAATTAAATCCTATTAATTAATTCTCTTTTTAAAGTTTAGCCCTGTAATCTTTCATATAATTCAATTTGATCTTTTTCTACTTTCTAAGTTTCTTTAAAAATTTAATTTGTATATTATATTTTATAATACTTACTTATATTAAATATACCTATTATTTTGTCTTTATTATTTATTATATATATGTATTATATATATTATATGTATATACGTATATACATATATATATTTAAAATTATATAATATTGTAATTATTGATAATATTCATTTTAATATTCTTTTAATCATTATTTTTTAAAAAAACACATTGTTTATATTATTAATTTTGTCCATTAAAATTTAATATTAATTTATGTATTATAATTAAATATTTTATAATAATCACCTATATTAATTTATTAAATTATAAACACCTATCATTTTGTCTTGTTGTTATACATTATTTTAAATATATGTATTTTTAACCTTGTTAACATTGTTTTTTTTTTAAAAAAATTTAAAATTTGTGTGCAATATGTATATAATTAAATTTTTTTTTCATCATAAATTTGCAATTATTTTAGTATGAGAATTATTATTTGTTGTATTGCATATCATTATTGCCTATTTTAGATATTAACATGTTATAGTTGTTTTTTTATGTTCAAATGCAATATTGCCCCCTTGGTTATGGTTTACAATAAAAATTACATTTTTACAAAATCAATGTTTTATTTAATATTTTTAAAATAAGGCAATGTTTTGGTATTTTGAAATTCGGAAAATAGTGCCCTAACGTGTTGGGTGCGATTTTTCCGTTTGGCCAAATAGCTAAATATCCTTTTAACAAGTTTTGTAAATCATGAGACGATTTTGATTACAAAGGTTTTAAAATATCATGTCCTAACGTGTTGGATGTGATTTTTTGTATTCCTTTGGAACAAGAAAATCTCAAATTTTAACTTAAAGTGCTCAAAGTGTTTAAAAGAAATCATATTTTTGAATACTTTTAAATTTCAAACATTTGGACATGATTTTATCGATTAGGTACCAATTTTTGGGCGTTATGAGGGTGTTAATCCTTCCTCATACGTAACCGGCTCTCGAACCTATTTTCTCGTTTTTGCGGACCAAAATCAAATGTTTTAAAATAAAACGTTTTACAAGGTGATCCAATCACACCTAAGTAAAAGATTGGTGGCGACTCCATTTTCGTTTTTTAAAGTCGATCCCCGTTTTTAAACCCGATTTTAAAAATGGTTTCGACAGCTTGGCGACTTCGCTGGGGACGTAATAAGAGAGTCAAGCCGTAAAATCGATAGTTTCATGTCCTCTTGTTTGAATTTAAAATTCTGATTTTGAAAAATATGATCCTTTTATTGCATGTAGTTTTAATATATATTTCTTTGCATTGCACTGCATGACCGTCGTGGTCACACCCTTAAGTGGGAGTAAGAAACCTTCGTGAGGTTTTCACCTCCGCATGGGCTAATGGATTGCTTCCGGAATACATCCGTACCTATGTCTCCGTGAGGTTTTCACCTCCGCATGGCCATAGGGAAATGTATTTCCTTGAACCGAACTCGGTCTGTATGAGCCTATAATGGGTGAAGATCGAGGAATCTGCTAGTTCGAGTACCTCAACTTTAGATCTAAACCACATATAGTAAACCTCAAGAACCCACCTTAGGTAGAGCGATCCTAAATTTTGTTAGATTACCCAAATAGGTCTATTTATTTCACTTGCTTCATACTTTATTTTGCGATACTAACTCGTGGTGTTTCATCTTTGTGCATATTATCTCATTTTTCTAGAGGTATCGATTCACGGTCCGTTTCTAAGTTAGAAAGCTGGTTATGGAGAACGGGTTCCTTGATAAAGTAGGAGACAATGCAGCTGTTCGCGCTTGGTCGGGACAAACGCAATTAAGGAAGGGTGATAGCTTAGTTGACGGGTATGTATCTGAACTTTGGGATTTTACTCGTGTTAGTATTACGCAGAATGAGTTTAGAGAGTTGAAAGATATATGGGCTCAATGGGGTGATGAGGCAAAACAACTGTTTTATCGTGATTACGGTGATCTACCTTATTTGTTGGATATCAAGGTAGATAAGCATCTATTTAGGGCCATGACTCAGTTTTGGAATGCTGCTTATAGTTGTTTCACTTTTGGGGAAGTAGATTTAGTACCTACATTGGAGGAATATACGACCTTGCTTCGCTGTTCGAGGTTCCAAGTTAACAAGGTTTATTTTAGGGCTCCTAGTGTGCCGACTTTTGTGAAGAAATTGATGGGTATCACAGGGATGAGCGAGCAGTGGGTTACAGCTAGGATTCAAGAAAAAGGTGAAGGTAAATGCATACCTTGGGTGAGTTTGAGGGATTTGATTCTGACACATCCAGACGAGAAGAAGAAGATTGGCGTCTTTGCTTTATGTACTTATGGGTTAGTGATTTTCCCCAAAGCACTACGGCATATAGACGAAGCAGTTACTGATTTGTTCGATCGACTTAGTAAAGGGGCCACATCTGTACCTGCGATTTTAGCTGAGACATTCAGATCTTTGAGTGCGTGTCGGAAAGCGGGGGAAGGAAGATTCATTGGATGCGCACAGTTGCTATTAGTTTGGTTTCACAGCCATTTTTGGAGGGTTAGCAGAATTTCTTGCCAAGTGTTCTCTGAAGATTATTCCCCTTTAAAGGAGGCCGCAGTTACGACAAGGAGAGATGATCTAATAGAGGAAAGGTGGATGGAGATTTTGCAAAACGTTCGAAAGGAAGATATTGAATGGAGAGCCCTTTGGTTGGTTTCAGATGAAGTCCTTTATCGGTATGGAAATTTTGATTGGGTACCTCTACTTGGAGTTTGGGGAGCTGTGGGATATGCACCTTTGTTGGTACTAAGGCAATACAAAGCAGCATAGTTCATACCGGTAACGCATGGGCTAGCTCAAAGCGAATTCGCATATAAGGGGGAAAGTTATAAGAAGAGGGTTCTAGAGATTTCTAAGGTTTGGAAACAGGCTTGTCGTATGAAGATAATGACTGGAGGACCGATAGCAACTGCAGAATATAACGAATGGTTGAGAAAAATGATCAAAGATAACATTCCTGAGTCAAGCTTGGAGAGGGCTCGATCATTGAAGGAGTGTTTACAAGTCATCCCATCGGAGATAGAAATTATAAAACAGGACTTCGAAAGGCAAAATTTAGAGCTTGGAAAGAAAATAGAGAAGCTAGAAGAAAAGAAGATGTTTTTGAAGCTAGATGTGGAGGCCCAGAAATCGGAAGCTGAAAAAGTAAAGAAGGAGAAGAGAGCGATAGAGGAAGATCGAGATAGCCTGAAGACCGAATATAAAAAGATGTGTCTATCGATAAAGAATACCAGTTTAGGGAAGACCTCGGAACAATGGCAACAAGAAGTCCAAGAAGAAAAAGCCAAAGCTGACTATTAGGAGAAAAAGTTTAGAGAGATGCAATCGCGAAACAAGGCCTTAGAGGAGAATTTGGCAGAAAGTTTAAATGAAAAAGGAGAATTACAAGCTAGAGTGGCTGAGCTTGGACGATCTCTTCACCACCATCGAAGCCATAATTTCGTGGTTGAGTTAAAGGCAAGTCTGAACAAGATTGAAGAAATGAAGAGTAGAATTGAAGAGTTAGAGTCAGCGCTGCACAATTGTGAACTTCAGATCGAGTGTTTGAAAACAAGAGAAGGGCATTTGAAAGAAGAACTCCATCATTTACACAGTCAAGTCAGAAATCGGGACTATATCATGGAGGAAGCCATAGGCTAGATTCGAGAGGTAGCTGATTACCTACAGACTTTGGCAGCATAGGCCGACGTATTGAGCATAAAGTATGAGATACAGTCAGATCGTAGCCAAGAGCTAGTTTCATTACTAAGAAAAATTAAGACTTTAGGACTTAGAGTGAAAGCTTATTTGTAGTCTATTTTATGTAAAAGAATTTGTTTTCTAATAAAGTTTTCTACAATGAAGTTGATTAGAATTGATGCCTCTTTGCATTCATACATTTGCATTACATAACATCATGTGCATTCAAATCCATAGAGAGAGTCTAATTAGTTTAAATTATAGGGAGAGAGAGAGAAAGAAAATCTGGAAGCTGAACATCCTTACGGTACCCGAGCTAAGTCAAGAAAAATGGACCAAAGAATGGAGCAATTCCAGAGAGAAATGCAAGATCAGATGCAAGAGCAGATGGCAAAACTCCAACAGGAGATGAGAGACCAAATGTTAGAGGCCCAAAAGAACATGATGGCCCAAATAACCCAGATGATGAATGGGATAATAGATAAGGCAAAGGACCCTATAATCAATGCTGAGGATAATGAGGATTTACCTAGAGGGTTCACTCCAACACATGTGCAAGCTCAACATGAAGAAAATCCTAGAAGGCCACCTGTCATAATAAGGCCTCAACAAGGGCAAGCTGACACCGGATTGCCTGCAAATTTTCAAGTTGGTGTGGGATCCAACCCAGGAGATAATTCTACCAACCCCGTTATTCCTGACCTAGACATGGTAGGGGGAGAAAGAATTAGAACTGAATCTACCAAACAGTTGGAGGATCGTTATAAGTGGTTAGAGGAAAAATTTAAAGTTTTGGAGAATACTGACCATTATCACGGTATTGATGCCAAAGATCTGAGTCTGGTCCCAGATCTGGTACTTCCTCACAAGTTCAAGATGCCAGAATTTGAGAAGTACAATGGAACTACTTGCCCTGAAGCCCATATCACGATGTTCTGTAGACGTATGACGGGTTATGTGAACAATGATCAACTTCTGATTCATTGTTTCCAAGATAGTTTGACGGGAGCGGTGTCTAGGTGGTATAACCAACTCAGCCGCACTAACATTAGCTCGTGGAGGGACTTGGCTCAAGCTTTCATGAGACAGTACAACCATGTTACAGATATGACGCCCGACCGAATCATGCTGCAAAACATGGAAAAAAAAGTCAAATGAGAGTTTTAGACAATACGCGCAGCGATGGAGGGAAGTAGCCATGCAAGTCCAACCACCTCTCTTGGAGAAGGAAACTACTATGCTATTTATCAACACTCTAAAGGTGCCATTCATTACCCATATGATAGGGAGCACCACCAAGAGCTTCACGGACATAGTCATGGCAGGAGAAATGATCGAAAATGCCATAAGGGGTGGTAAGATTGAAGCTGGAAAATCCACTAGGAGGCCTGCTCCTAGGAAAAAAGAGAGTGAGATAAATAATTCGAGTACATACAACAAAAGGTACTCAAAGGCGGTTACTATTAATCAGCCGAAGGTGCTTACTGCTGGACAACCAGGGTCGACAAAACAAGAATCAGGTCCCAAACAAAATGTTGACAAAATCCAATTTACGCCCATCCCTATGACATATAAAGAGTTGTATGAAACTTTATTAGAGGAACGCATAGTATCCCCATACTATTTACAGCCGATGCAGCCCCCATATCCTAAATGGTATGACTCAAACGCCCAGTGTGATTACCATGCGGGAGCAACAGGGCATTCTATAGAAAATTGTACTACTTTCAAAAGGGTGGCTGAGAGGCTTCTTAAATTGGGGGTTGTCAAGCTTGAGGACATGCCCAATACGGCGAACCCATTACCCAATCATGGAGACAAGAGGGTAAATGCGATTGGAGAGGATCGTATCAGAAAAACTAAGGAGGATATTTCGGATGTGAAGACCCCATTAAGAGTAGTTTGGAGGGAGATGATAAGATGGGGGCTAATCAAATCAAATCTTGAAGAGAGAGTTAAAGAACCCAGGAACTACTGTGAGTTCCACAAAATGGATGGACATGAGATCCAGGATTGTGCTAAGTTTAAGATATTGGTGCAAAGCTTTGTGGACAATAAGGAGTTGGAGTTTTGTGAAGAAGGTTCAGAGGTCGGAGAAATACATGCGACCGAAGGAGAATTGACTAATCAGAAAGTCAATTATCCAAGGGTCATTATTTCTCGACCAAAGAATGTAGAAGGCGGAGCACAAGTCGCGCCCAAAGTGATAATTCAAAGACCTATGTCCTTTCCTTACAAGGATAACAAAGCTGTGCCATGGAATTACAATTGGAGCATAACGACACCAAAAGTAATGATTGCAGCCAACACTTCCAAGGAGGTTCAAAGGAAAGGATTCTATACGCGAAATGGGAAACGTTATGACTCGGTGAACATTAGAATGGAACCAGCAAAGGCAAAGGATGTGCCAACCGAGCCTAAGGAAGGACTAGATAACCTCATCAATGTACCTGTGAAAGAGGAGGAGGCCAAAGAATTTTTAAAGCTCTTAAAGCACAGTGAATACAGTGTGGTGGAGCAGTTGCACAAACAACTGGCTCGTATCTCAGTGTTAGCCTTACTTCTAAGTTCAGAAGTTCATAGGGAGGCTTTGATGAAAGTGCTGAATGAGACATATGTTACTAAAGACATATCCGTCAATAAACTTGACCGACTAGTTAGTAACATAAGTGCCGACAATTTTATTTCCTTCAGCGATGATGAGATTCCACTTGGGGGTATGGGGTCGACTAAAGCCTTACACATAACCACTTGTTGCAAAGGGTATACTTTACCAAGCGTGTTGATTGATAATGGATCCGCCTTAAATGTTCTACCATTGTCGACATTGAAAAGGTTGCCAATAGATAGTTCTCACATGAAGACGTGCCAGAATATAGTGAGAGCATTTGATGGTACTGAAAGAAGGATGATGGGGAGAATTGACATACCTTTGCAGATTGGCCCAAACACATATGAAGTGGACTTTTTGGTGATGGATATAAAGACTTCATACAATTGTTTGCTGGGAAGGCCCTGGATCCATTCAGCAGGGGCAGTGCCCTCATCCCTTCATCAAAAATTGAAGTTAGTAACGGATAGTCGATTGGTCACTATAAATGCGGAAGAAGACATTATAGCGACAGTTACTAATGACGCACCATATATAGAGAGGAATCTGGAAGCCATTGAATGTTCTTTCAGGTCCTTAGAGTTCGTCAACGCAACTTTTATCTCAAAGGGAAGTGAAGTCCCAAGGTCCAGGATATCCAAAACAACGATGATGGGCTTACAGATGATGGTGGGGAAAGGAGCCCTACCAGGGAAAGGACTAGGCAAATACCTTCAAGGGGAAATTGGAGTGCCAACAATAAAGGAGAAAAGAGATCGTTTTGGCTTGGGTTTCAAGCCAGATGTTAAACAAAATAGAAATGACGTAGAGAAGAAGCAGGAGAGAAGAAGGGCGCGCTTAAACGGAGAAGATATCCAGTGGGAACCAATGACATTTCCCCACATATCCCGAACTTTTATATCTGGTGGAATAATTTACCCTGAGAGAGGGTTGTTGGAAAGAGCCCATATTAATGCCATACATGAGGAGGGAAGTGAACAAAGAAACCTGATGGGCATTTGCCCTTATGAACCTAGAAGCATTCTAGACAATTGGACTGTGGAGGAACTCCCTGTAGTCTTTAGAAATCATACAGAGTAATATTCAGAACGCTTTGTTATTTTGTAGCCTAGGAATAATAAAAATCTCTTTGTGAAATAGGCTTATGTTCAGAACTTATTATTTCAATAAAATACATTTTGGATAATTAACTTGAGTAAATATTCTTTCATTTCATTCTTCTAGTTTCCTCCCAAATTGTATATTTCATTCATATCATGTGGATATTTGTCCTCAAATTCATTTGTTCTTTGTATATTCTTTCGTACCCATTACATGGCCCTAGATATCAATGACATGAGCAACGATAATACAGATCCAGAAGTCCATTTTGAGCAAGACATACGTTTAGGAGAATCTCAGGATTTTGAAGATGACCGAGAGTGTGGCCTATCTCCAGATTTGTTAAGAATGGTAAAGCAGGAGGAGAAACAGATCTTGCCCCATGAAGAAGAAATAGAGAACGCAACCTTGGAAGAAGGAAAGGTTGTGAAAATTGGGACGCACATAGCTAAAGAGATGAGACAAGATCTTATTGAGTTATTGCGAGAGTTCAAAGATGTCTTTGCGTGGTCATACCAAGATATGCCCGGGTTAAGTACTGATATTGTGGTACATCGCCTCCCCATCAGAGAAGAATGCAGGCCAGTTCAGCAAAAGCTACGAAGGATGAGGCCTGATATAGTATTAAAAATAAAAGAAGAGGTCCAGAAACAGTTTGATGCTGGTTTTCAAAAAGAGGTCAAATACTCAGAATGGGTTGCCAACATTTTTCCAGTTCCTAAGAAAGATGGAAAGGTCCGAATGTGCGTAGATTATAGGGATCTGAACAAAGCTAGCCCAAAAGACAATTTCCCTTTGCCGCATATTGATACGTTAGTGGATAATACGGCGGGATTTTCTTTGTTTTCATTCATGGATGGCTTTTCAGGATATAATCAGATTAAGATGCACCCCGAGGATATGGAGAAAACCACATTCATAATGCTGTGGGGCACATTTTGCTACAAAGTAATGCCTTTCGGACTAAAGAATGCTGGGGCAACATATCAAAGGGCCATGGTAACCTTGTTCCATGACATGATGCATAAGGAGATTGAAGTGTATGTTGATGACATGATTGCCAAATCTCGAACAGAAAAAGAGCACATTGAGGTCTTGAAGAAGTTATTTTTAAGATTGAGAAAATTCCAATTGAAACTCAATCCGGCAAAGTGTACTTTCGGAGCTCGATCAGGAAAGTTTTTGGGATTTGTGGTCAGTGAGAAAGGAATAGAAGTTGATTCAAGCAAGGTTAAAGCAATACAAGGATTGCCTTCACCACGCACTCAGAAAGAAGTTCGAGGTTTTCTTGGAAGGCTGAATTACATTGCTCGGTTTATTTCACAATTAACTGAGAAATGTGATCCCATATTTTGTCTTCTCAAAAAACGCAATCCAGGTGTATGGGATGATGAGTGTCAGGGAGCTTTTGATAAAATTAAAATGTATTTGTCGAATGCACCATTATTATCTCCACCTAATCCAGATAAACCTTTGATACTGTATTTGACAGTATTTAATAACTCTATGGGATGTGTATTGGGATAACATGATGAGACAGGAAGAAAGGAAAAGGCGATATACTATCTTAGCAAAAAGTTCACTGATTGTGAAATGAGGTATTCGTCGATCGAGAAACTGTGTTGCGCTTTGATTTGGACAACTCAGAGATTGAGATAATATATGCTATATCATACAACTTGGTTGATTTCTAAGCTTGATCCATTAAAGTACATGATGGAGTCCACTGCTTTGAATGGAAGAATGGCTAGATGGCAGCTTTTGTTATCTGAATTTGATATAGTCTATGTGAATCAAAAAGCTATAAAAGGGAGCGCGGTAGCAGAATTTTTGGCTAGTAGAGCTTTGGAAGATTATGAACCATTAAACTTTGACTTCCTATATGAGGAACTAATGTGTGTGGCAACTATTGAAGATTATCGGTGGAAACTGAACTTTGATGGAGCATCGAATGCTATGGGAAATGGAATTGGGGTAGTTTTGGTATCCCCTGGTGGTGACTATTATCCATTCATATGTAGATTGGATTTTGACTGCACAAATAACATGGCAGAATATGAAGCATGCATTATGGGACTTCGAGCAGCCTTAGAATGCAAGATCAGAGTGTTAGATGTGTATGGAGATTCTGCCTTGGTAATTTACCAGTTCAAAGGAGAGTGAGAGACAAGAGATCCCAAATTAATTGATTACCGAAAAATAGTTCTGGAATTGATTGAGGAATTTGATGACATTACCTTCAATTATCTTCCACGCGATGAAAATCAAATGGCAGATGCATTGGCAACCTTGGCTTCTATGATCAAAGTAAACAGACCAGAAGATATGAGGCCTATTCAGATGAGTATTGTCGAAGTTCCAGCCCATTGTTATGACATAGAGGAAGGGGGAAAGAGATGACCATCCTTGGTATCAGAATGTATTGCGATACGTAAAAAATCGCGAATATCCGGAGAATGCCACCGAAAATGAGAAAAGGACTTTAAGAAGAATGGCCTCTGATTATGTCTTGGATGGAGATATTTTATACAAAAAGAGAAGAGATCAAGTGCTATTGAGATGTGTTGATGCTGTCGAAGCTAAGCAAATCCTTGAAGAAGTTCATGAGGGCATTTGTAGAACACACGCAAATGGATTCACAATGGCCAGACAGATAATGAGATTTGGATATTATTGGTCTACCATGGAAAGAGACTGTATCAACTATGCCAAGAGATGTCATAAATGCCAAATTTATGGAGACAAAATTCACGTGCCCCCGTCACCTTTGCATGTTATGACTTCACCATGGCCTTTTTCCATGTGGGGGATGGATGTTATTGGGCCAATCTCACCAAAAGCTTCAAATGGGCATCGATTTATCTTTGTGGTATTTGACTACTTCACGAAATGGGTAGAGGCTGCTTCATATGCTAATGTCACTAAGTCAGCAGTTAGTAGATTCTTGAAGAAGGAGATTATTTGTCGATATGGAATGCCTGGGAGGATCATATCAAACAATGCGCTGAACCTGAACAATAGCTCGATAGCAGAAATTTGTAACCAATTCGGAATCAAACACCATAACTCGTCTCCGTATCGTCTGAAAATGAATGGGGCAGTGGAAGCTGCTAACAAAAACATCAAGAAGATAGTGGGGAAAATGACTGAGACTGACAAGGATTGGCATGAGAAACTATCGTTTGCACTTTATGCTTATCGAACGTCTATCAGAACCTCTACTGGGGCAACCCCTTATTCGTTGGTTTATGGGATGGAGGCCGTCCTCCCTATCGAAGTAGAAATTCCTTCTCTTCGTGTGCTGTCAGAATTAAAGTTAGATGAAGCCGAATGGATTCAGGCTCGGTATGATCACTTGAACTTAATTGAAGAAAAGAGACTAAGGGCTATTCATCATGGTCAGATGTACCAGAAACGAATGATGCGAGCCTATAATAAGAAAGTTCGCCCAAGAGAGTTTCATGAGGGGGACCTTGTACTGAAAAAGATTCTTCCAATACAAAAGGATTTCAGAGGAAAATGGATGCCAAATTGGGAAGGACCATATGTGGTGGAAAAAGCTTTCTCTGGAGGAGCACTGATTTTGACTGAAATGGATGGGAAAAGCTTACCCAATCCTGTGAACTCAGATTCAGTAAAAAAATACTTTGCTTGAAAAAGAGAAGAAGCCAAAGTGAAAACCCGCAAAAGGGCGCTTTGAGTTTCTAAAAAAAAAAAAAAAGGGAGAGGCCAAGGCGAAAACCCACAAAGGGCGCCTTGTGACCAAATGGGTTTTGAGTTGAAAACCCGAAAAGGGCGACTCAAATTTTGAATGGACGGCAGCCATCTCGCTACACTTAAAACAATAATGAAAGGAAGAATGTCACATATTGGGCATCAACAAAATACTTTGGGTCTTCTAAACGCATGATGAACTCAAGACAATCTTCATAAAGTTTGTATATGGAAGCTCAATCGGTGATATCTAGGGCATCTAATTTTTTTTTGTATCTTGGGATTCTTTTTCGTCTTAAAGATATGTTCTAGTTAATTTTTCTTTGTACAGATTTATTCAAACTTTAATTCTTCTTTTGAAATCATTTCATTTATTATTCATAAATATGTTGCATTGAAATAATGATTGATGAACTTATAATTTCACAAAAGGGAAGTTTTGCATATTACTTTGGAAATTTCTAAACAAGACAAAGAACTGAAACAGGACAATTGTTTTGAATTTTCATATAGAGAATATCTCTCTGAGAATATTTCTCTGAATTCTTTGTCCAATTGATAAAATGACGTGATAACATCAGATCATAATACTTAGAGGTGAGGCGATGAACTAAGAAAGCCTTGAATTGTGGGGAATGGGTGGAATTTGAAATAAACCCTATACCCTATATGTGCAGATGGGTCGGATTGAAAGAGTATTTGATTCTCATTGTGGTACACGCCTCGTGTGTTCAAGATTCAAGCAGAGTTGATTCGGAAAGTAAACGTAGATAAGACTTAATAAGCAAAACATGATTGATGAACGAAAATGAGTGATAACACCTAGAGTAGGAATCATATTCATAACATTTTTGTATTTCATTAGGTGCATTCAATTCGTTCTGGTCATTGCATTTTAATTCTAAAAGGAATCATTTTCATGACATGTTGCATGCATGTCATAGAACCGAGTCTACAGGATATGTCCTTCGGTGGACGGTGTAGCAATATCGGTGAAGATAGCAGATTTGATCTCCCTGAAGTTGCAGGGAGCAGATCGAAGATATCAGTCTAGTGATCCCTGAGTTTGCAGGGATCAGATTGAAGATAGCAGATTTGATCTTCCTGAAGTTGCAGGAGGCAGATCAAAGACATCAATCTGGTGATCCCTGAGTTTGCAGGGATCAGATTGAAGATAGCAGATTTAATCTTCCTGAAGTTGCATGAGGCAGATCAAAGACATCAATCTGGTGATCCCTGAGTTTGCAGGGATCAGATTGAAGATAGCAGATTTGATCTTCCTGAAGTTGCAGGAGGCATATCAAAGACATCAATCTGGTGATCCCTGAGTTTGCAGAGATCAGATTGAAGATAGCAGATTTGATCTTCCTGAAGTTGCAGGAGGCATATCAAAGATATCAGTCTGGTGATCCCTGAGTTTGCAGGGATCAGATTGAAGATAGCAGATTTGATCTTCCTGAAGTTTGCAAGAAGCAGATCAAAAGATAGTGGATATTGCCTTCATGAAGTTGAAGATATCAAATTTATTGAAATCAAGATAAATTTCCAGTTCCCCTGAATATGTAGTGGAGTTTGGAGCCTTTTAAAGAAAACGAGGATCAAGAAGGTGAGGCTCGACCAAGACCGGGCAAAATTGGTCCTTCTATAGTCTTTGCTCTATTCTTGTTACACAACAATGAGCAAAGAGGGGCAGCTGTAAGAGCCCAATTTTGACCGGGCTTAAGCAAACCAAAATAAAAAAAGTCCAGCACATCCTTTTTACAATAAACAGACCAAGCCCAATACCCGTGGCCCAATTTACATACCCAGACTAACCCCAAATAACCTTGGCCCAAATACAAATAAGCCCAATTAACCCAAAATAGTTTCAACATCAGAACCCTAGGGTTTTCCTCGCGCCGCAACCCTAACAGTCGCGCCGTTTCAAGTGGGATCCCAACAGTCGCACCATTTCAGTGGGAGACCGACTGTCAAGCCAGTCACGCCGCGATTCGTGCTTAGCCACCGTTCTCTGTCTTCAAATCTGTAAAGGAAAGAACACCAAAGCAAAGAAGGAAACAAAATCATGGCCAAAAAAGGAAATAATAGATTTATTAAAAAAAGATATGATATGCTTTCCTTTTGTTTTTTTTTTGGGTTATAAAACCCGTTGTAAAATCTGTAAAAAGGGATTGGAGAGGATCGAAAAAACAGAGAGACAGAGAAAAGAAATAAGAGGAAATACTGAAAAATTAGCGCACCAAAACACGAATCTGTACACAGACACTCAGAGTCAGTGGGTCTTTCGAAATTTGGTGGAATATCAAGCAGTGTTTCGTCAAGGTGGTTTTCGTTTTCTTGCTTATTCATTTTATTATTTTCATGCATGCATATCCATTCGTTTTTAAAAAAATAATAATAATAAACAATAAAAGAGAAGGGCCTTGCAGTGCGAATAGCGAAGAAAAACAGAGGGTTTTGGGCCTCCGGACACCGTCCACGGAGGCACGTGCGGCGCGTGACCCCCTAGATCCACGATCGGAGTCGGACCCCCTGCAAAAGATTTTTGGAGTTTTTTTTTTTAAAACCTAAAGCTATAATGATTTTAAAAAAAAAAACTAATATTTATAAATAAAATAAAATGGTGCCGTTTTGGCAATAAAAGATTCGCGCGTCGACCCGGATCCGAACAAGGGTTCGCGCGTTTTTTCTTTAAAATGAGAAATTTATTCAATCAGTCCCTCCGTAATTTTTTTAATTTAATTAAATCCTATTAATTAATTCTCTTTTTAAAGTTTAGCCCTGTAATCTTTCATATAATTCAATTTGATCTTTTTCTACTTTCTAAGTTTCTTTAAAAATTTAATTTGTATATTATATTTTATAATACTTACTTATATTAAATATACCTATTATTTGTCTTTATTATTATTATATATATGTATTATATATTATATGTATATATTTTTTAAATTATATAATATTTTAATTATTGATAATATTCATTTTAATATTCTTTTAATCATTATTTTTTTTAAAAAACACATTGTTTATATTATTAATTTTTTCCATTAAAATTTAATATTAATTTATGTATTATAATTAAATATTTATAATAATCACCTATATTAATTTATTAAATTATAAACACCTATCATTTTGTCTTGTTGTTATACATTATTTTAAATATATGTATTTTTAACCTTGTTAACATTGTTTTTTTTTTAAAATTTAAAGTTTGTGTGAAATATGTATATAATTAATTTTTTTTCATCATAAATTTGCAATTATTTTAGTATGAGAATTATTATTTGTTGTATTGCATATCATTATTGCCTATCTTAGATATTAACATGTTATAGTTGTTTTTTTATGTTCAAATGCAATATTGCCCCCTTGGTTATGGTTTACAATAAAAATTACATTTTTACAAAATCAATGTTTTATTTAATATTTTTAAAATAAGGCAATGTTTTGGTATTTTGAAATTCGGAAAATAGTGCCCTAACGTGTTGGATGCGATTTTTCCGTTTGGCCAAATAGCTAAATATCCTTTTAACAAGTTTTGTAAATTATGAGACGGTTTTGATTACAAAGGTTTTAAAATATCATGTCCTAACGTGTTGGATGTGATTTTTTGTATTCCTTTGGAACAAGAAAATCTCAAATTTTAACTTAAAGTGCTCAAAGTATTTAAAAGAAATCATATTTTTGAATACTTTTAAATTTCAAACATTTGGACATGATTTTATCGATTAGGTACCAATTTTTGGGCGTTATGAGGGTGTTAATCCTTCCTCATACGTAACCGACTCCCGAACCTATTTTCTCGTTTTTGCGGACCAAAATCAAATGTTTTAAAATTAAACGTTTTACAAGGTGATCCAATCACACCTAAGTAAAAGATTGGTGGCGATTCCATTTTCGCTTTTTAAAGTCGATCCCCGTTTTTAAACCCGATTTTAAAAATGATTTCGACAATTTTGTGGGAACTTGCTTAGTTGACTGATAGTCAAACACTGAGAGAGTCACGGACAAATATTAACCACAAAAAAGTATTCCTTTGAGTGGCTTCTGACATAGCCTGTTCTTTTCTTTTCTACCTTATGAAACACATTTTTCTTTTCTTTCCCTTTCCTTAACCTTCGCAACAAACCATAATCGCTCAATTATCAGTTTGATCATACAAGTTTAAAATTTTTTATTTTAATTAAATATTATCAAAATTTAATATTTTAGTCACTCAATTATTAGTGACCTTTTTTATTTACATATAATAAATTTATCTCTTCAATGTTTATAATACTATCATTTTAGTCATAATTCTAAAAAATTCAACAAATTTAACCCTCAACTTTACACATTCTATCAATTTATTTTTACTTCTTAAAATTCATAAAGAAAAAGTAAAGCATATTTAAAAAATATACATACAAAATTATAAATAAATGAATACTCTTTTTTCTTACATGAAATTTATTTATTAAATAATACTTTTATTAATATATTTTTAAAAACCAACCAACAAGTCTTAAACCAAAATTAAAATTTTCCTTCTTTAATTTATTTAATAAATAACAAATTTTATTATACATTTGGACTTACTCCTCAATCCTCATCAAATTTATCGAGCACAGGTCACTGTATTTACCTACAACCGCTAGCACCAATAACCCTTACTCTGAATTTCTCAATTTGATCTTCCACAATTGATTAATGAAAATTAGGCTCTTTTCACTACTTACGAAGTTTGTATTCGATTACTTTTATGTCATTTTCGTTAATTTTTTTTAAAAAAATAGTTTTTAGTTTTAATAGAATAAAATGAGCTTCTTGTGATGTTTTATTACCAATTAGGTCGATTCGGGCATACAGTAGAAATAACAAGTTAACCGAGTGTGGAGGAATAAAGTCGCGACATTTAACCCTATAACAATTCATTTTTTCGTGGTGTCAGAAATAGTGGTTTTGAGACCATAATTTTTCAACTAGTGAGTCAGTATTTTTTTATTTCTTTAATATTTATAGGGTTATTATAGTGTCATATTAAAATTTGATTAAAAAATCTTAACGTTTAGATAATTAATTAAGTAAAAAAGACTAAATCGTAAAAATTATAAAATTTAATTGTTATTAGTTGTATGTGTTAAATAGTTAGAAATTAATGGTTGGGGGTTTATATAGCAATTATACCTTGTATTTTTAAGTGGAGATTTATGAACATGCATTTTATATAGGTTATAAGTTACACAAGAGATATGTCGGTGGTTTGGAAGGGCATCATGGAAAACACTAAAGACTTGTTAGTGGCAAAATGGATGGGGAATGATTCTTTTCGTTGGGAGATTGGGAAGGGGAACAAGATTTTGTTTTGGGACGACACTTGGTGCGGGGTCCGGCCTCTGAAAGCGGATTTTCCAAGGCTATTTCGGTTAGCAAAATATAAGAATGGATTGGTGAAAGATTATTCATCCCTAAGCGGTTTTAAGGAGGTTAACTGGTTGGATTTTTTTAATTGTCCGTTATTGGATAGGGAGCTGGTTTTGCTTAATCAGTTAAAGGAAATTGTTTGCAATAAGGTGTTGGTGCTAGATGTGGAGGATAGATTGATTTGGTTCCATGATAATAAGGGGGAGTTCTCGGTAAAAAAACTATCGAAATTATTAACAAAAGAAGGGAGAGGAAGAATTAAGTTTTGATTTTGACAAGATTTGGAAGTTGAAGGTGCCTTCTAGAGTGAAAAGTTTTCTTTGGATAATCTCAATTGATAGACTTCCTATTAAGGATTTTTTGAGTAGAAGAGGGTTGTAATTTAGCAATTCGGAGAGGGGTTGTCCTTGGTGCAATAGAGAACCGAAGAAAGTGGAGCATCTTTTTTTCCGATGCAAGTTCATTGAAGGGTTTTGGAGAAATTTTTTTGAATGGTGGGATACTAAGTGGTTTCCTGTGGAAGGGTTTTTTGATTTTCTCTTTATGCAACAATGTTTCTTATTCAGGTGTGGGCAAAAGTATATGGTTGATTTCAGTGACAGCGACATGTTGGTCTGTTTGGCTGGCCAGAAATGAGCTGGTGTTTGATAACAAATGTCCTTCAATGAATAGTTTGGTGTTTCAATGCAAGTTGCAGGCATTGATGTGGGTGAGGGTTGTCCAAGATGAACTTAGCATGGAGGAGAGGCTTTGGTGGATTTGTCCGATTAGAAGTCGGAATGATGCTAAAAAAGCTGGGATGGGTGGCAGATTCTGGTGTCCTCCAAGAAAGGGATGGGTTAAATTTAACCTATGTGGGATTGTGTATGAGGACGAAGCTGGGTGTGGTGGGGTATTAAGAGATTTGGATGGGGTGGCAAGGGCAGTTTTTTCGGGTCCGGTGGCTACTAAAGACTCCATTGCTGCTAAGGTGGGTGCGATTATAATTGCTTTGGACATGTTTTTAGCTATGGGGTGGAATGGTAAAAGTTCTTTAATTATTGAACTTGGTTCTAAAGAGGTATGTTGCTGGATTGAGAACAATGGGTTGAGACCATGGGTGCTGCTTCCTTGCTTCAAGGAAATTGATATAAGGTTGGCCAGAATAGGTAATGTCTGTTTTGCTATTGTTGATAAGAATGGAAATGATTTGGCGTTTGCTCTGGCAGTCGCAGGTATTAGAAGGCATGGTATGTACAAGGCTTGGTGGTGAGTTTCTTTTTGTGTTTTGGTTGCCAGTTTTGGTTTTTGCTGGATTTAGCTCTTTGGTTTCTTGGTCATATGATGTTGGTTTTTTATGTTTTGTGCTTTGTTATCTTTGAGGGTAGAGTTTCTGTAGGGGTGCAATGGCCTTTTTGGGTTACATTTGTCGTTTTGTTTTTTGAGTTTGGGTTTTGATTTGGGTGTTGGTTTTTTTGTGGGGGTGGTCGATCCTTGTTGTTTGTAACTGTCTTCGTTGTATGATCTTTGATCGAGCGAAAATGGTAAGGTTAAAAATGTAATTAAATAATAATTATAACTTAAACAAAAGATGAATAAACTATCATCTTCATCTTTCTTCGCTTGGTAAAATTGAATCCCCCATTTTTGAGTAAGGAAGCTTTCGACCAAGCTTCAAACCACATGCATGGTATGTATTTCAAGTCCATTTTTAGTGATTTTTATGTTTTTGAAATCGTTGTAGCTTAATCTAGTTAATCCAAGGACTAATTTGTAAAATTGTTAAATATTTGGATTTAAGCCGTTGATGAATTTTTGATGTTTTTGAAATTTAATGATAGATTTATAAGTTGGGTGGTTAAATAAGAAAATTTTGTAAAGTGATTCTATTTAGTTTTGAATTAAGGACTTAATTGTTATAATCTTGACATTTGCATGGTTTAATTGCAAATTTAGTTGCCTAGGGGCTATAGAGGGGCCATATTGAAATTAGCACTAGTGTTTTGGGGTTAATTTTGAAATTTTCGCAAGTTTTGATATAGGGACTAAATTGCATAAAGGGTGAAATTTTAGGGTAAAATTGTAAAATGATAATAAAAAGGCTTATATGCATAAGTTTAATTGTTTAAGTTGTTTTAAATGGTTAATTGAATTAAAATTATTACTAAACAAATCAATTGGACAATAATCGCGAAAAATGAAAGTTAACGGAGTAATCATTGGTGTTGCATTCATTGCTATTTTTTATTAGGTAAGTTTGTTTAGTGATTAAATTGATTAGTTGTTGTTTTTATGAATAAAAAATTATTCATATATGTTTGTGGTTGAATTCATTTGTTAGTAAATGTTTAATGATGAGATGGATCAAGTTGCAATGATATTATAATTGTGGGTTATATTTGAAAATGGAAAACTGTATGTTTGAATACATGTGATTAGGTAATGTTTGAATAATTAAATGAAATGGATTTGAATCGTGGCCCGTATGAACCTTAAGAATGCTTAGGATACAAGTGACATGTTATTAGGGTTATTACCGTTTTGGGTATAGCTCGTATGAGCAGACCCATTTCATAGCTCGTGTGAGCATGTACAGTCACAGCTCATGTGAGCATTTATCGTCACAGCTTGTGTGAGCATTGTTCTCGTGTATCCAACACTATTTCATTATGGTTCATTGGGTGAAAAATAAATAAATAGGAATGGTTATATGAAATTGTTATACAAAATGGTTATATGGAAATAGATATATGAAAGGGGACATTTGAAATGGATACTTGAAATGAATATGTGAAATGTTAAATGAATAAGTGATGGTTGAATTGTAACAGCCCGTTTTTAGTGAAATCAGAAAAGTGGTTTCGGGACCACAAATTTGAAGTCGAAAAAAATTTAGTTTATTATTATTTTATGGTCTACAGTATGATAGAAATACCGTAAAAAAATTTCATTAAGAAATTTTACCGTTTACATGTCTAATTTGACAAAAAGGACTAAATTGTATTAAGTGTAAAGGTTGAGTTCTAATAGCTAAAAATATTAAATAGCTATAGAATTTTAAATTGGAGGTCCTTATATAGTAAATAGGCCATTAAAGTGGTTAGTGGATAAGTATGAATAATCATCATTGGAAATTTAATAATTTATTAAGGTTAATTTTAGAAATTAGTGATTAAAGTTATAATAAATAAAATAAAATAATCTATTCTCATAATCTTCCACCAAAAATAAAAAAGAAAAAAAAGAAAGAAAGAAAGAAACCTAGCCATGGAAGCTTGAATTTGGACAAGCTTATTTTGCTCAATTAGGTATGTATTTTTGTCCCCTTTTTTTATGATTTTTATGTTTCCGAGATCATAGTAGCTTATCTAATTAGTTCGGAGATTAATTTGCAAAACTATTAAAGTATTAGAGTTTTGTTATTGATGAATATGCTTGAATTTTGAAGTTTGATGTTAGAATATGCATGATTGTTGTTAGATAAACAACTTTTGTAAAGAGAATTTTGATGAAATTATCAAATAGGGATTAAATTGAAAAAGATGATAAATTTATGGTAAAATTTGTGAATTTTGTGAAATACATGGGCTGCTATTAATATGTATAAAAATCGACTAGGCTTGAGTAAGGATTAAATTGTATGAATTTCATTTACGAGCCTAGGGACTAAATTAAAAATGAACTAAAAGTATAGGGCAAAATGGTAATTTTCCAAAATTCCATATTGGATTAAATTGAATGAGAATTATATTGAAATGAGTTAAATTTATTCATACAGATCCTGTCAAATCTCGTACAGAGTTAGTCGAGGCAAAGAGAAAACATCTAATTAGTCCCCTTCGTATCTACATACACTTGTCGAGGTAAGTTCGTGTAATTAAATTGTACATTTATATGTGTTAAATTGAATTATTGTTTGTGAATTGTATAATTGCCATGAATAAATACCGATTATATACTCAACAATTATCGAGCCCTGTTTGAATATTAGGAATCCATAGGATACAAATGACATGTCATTAGGGTCACCGATTCTAGCTCTTATGAGCTTCCTGATACTCAGCTCGCATGAGCTTCCCGTTATTCAGCTCGGATGAGCTTACCATTTACAACTCGTATGAGCATACATGTACATGACTTGATGGATTACAGTTGAGTACACTTCGTGTGTATTGCCCGTGTATCCAACGATATTCTAAATGGTTCAATGGGCACAATTCTGTTACAAGATTATATGAGTTCGAGATGAACTATTACTGGTATTTACATGAAATACTAAAAATGTGATTACTTGATGAATTCATTCATGTGTATTGGATCTTATATATGATTTTTGTGGCTAATATGTTGGTGATCATGTGTTTAGGCTTTTGGCCAAATTGGTTGAGATATGCTATGTTTACTTACCTATTTTATGAATATATGGTAAGTTAAATTCTGTATTATACGAACTTACTAAGCTTAAATGCCTACTCTGTGTTATTTTCCGTCTCTTATAGTAATTCGGAAGCTCGGTCAGGTTGGAAGCTGGTTGGAGTTATTTCACACTATCCTCCAATCCTTTTGGTACTTTCAGTAAATTAATTTCGGTTATAATGGCATGTATAGGTTATTTTGGCCAATGTTGGCATATAAATGTTTTGTTGACACTAGCCACTTGAATGACTTGTGTTTGATATATTTTGATATGTATATAAGTGGCCTTATCATATTTGATGTGTGTTTGATATGGTAGAATGAAAGAAAGAAAAATGTGTGTAATATCCTAAAATTTGGAATTTTATGTGTTGCATTATTTCTGGCGTTAAGCTAGTTAAATTACTAATTGTGTATGTTTAGGGGTCCTGAAAAGACTCGGGGTTTATTTGGGCCCTAGTAAAAATTTGGTATTTTAACACTTTAAGGAGATATAATAAGTGACCTCAATGCTTATGGAAATAAATAAGTAATGTGCTAGCATAATGAAGCTTATGGTAAAGGGGATATGGCGCCACATGAAGTACTTTGAGGGAGGAGGTTTAAATCCCATAATGTGCAAATTTTGACTATTATTTTTATATTCTTTCCCTAAGTGTCGGCCAAGCTAGTAAATAAGGCAAGGTGAACTTTTTAATTTTGGCAAGGTGGCTAAGGAAATTAGGAAAGGATGAAGGTAGGGAAAGAAGTCAAAAGAAAGGGGAAAGTATAGGGTACATGTTGGCACAAAGAGAGGAAGGTGTTATAGAAAGTTTTGGTTGGCAAATTTTGACCTTTTTGCCAAGGCATGAACGGTTTTGGCATAGGGAGAGGATAGCCGAATTTTGCTAGGAGTTTTTGGCAATTTTAGTGCTTGAGAGGTTGTTTCTCTTTAGCTTTTTGTGTCATTTTTCTTTCTCTCCAAATTTCCTCTTCTCCTTGCCGAATTTTCAAGCCTTTAATGTGCATTTTGTTTCTTCTTTTCTTCCTTGTTTGCCGAAAGTACCTAAGCCTTTGAGACCAAATTGTTTCACTCGTTTTCCTTTGAAAAACCGAATTCTCATAAACACTCATTTTCATCTTTCTTTTCCTTTTTACAAAATTTTTCAACCCTTTCTTCTTCTTCTCAAATCCATATCCTCCATAGCCGAATATTATTGCTTGTTTTTCCCTCCATAGCCGAATATCATTGTTCAATTTCCTCTATAGCTGAACCCTTCATCTCTTCTTTATCTTTTCTTCTCATCCGTATTAACATTCACTCCTTTGATCAATCGGTAAGTGGTTCTATTCTATATTCTTATTTTTCTTTCTCCTAGCCGAATGTGTGTTTATTAACATTCGAATATTTATTTTGTTTCAACCAAATATCTTTCTTGTATAACTCTTTACAATATGATCATCTTCTAATGTAGAGTTATAGTGGAAGGCTGAAACTTTGATTCTTCCGTAGCCATCTTACAATCGTTGGGAATCGGTCCTATAAATCTTTATGGTAAGGAGTTCTTCATGGATTTTATGAAATCATTCCTTATTCGTTTAAGATTTTATCGGAATAATGATGTTTAACCGATTATATTTTAGGGATTAAATCGCTCGATCTATCGATTTGTGACCATACGATTTTAGTGGTAAGCCGACCTTTTCCTTAGTCAATCATTTCGTATCAACGTAATATTATTTTTGACTAAGATTTGTATAAATGGAGGCAAGCAATATCGAATTGAAAGAGAAAGCGATTGGAGATCGCGAAAGGAGCGGATTTTCGATCCCTATTCCTAAATTCAAACGAAGGGCAGTATCGGCTGTTCGGGATTTTCCACAGGGTTGTGGACCGTCATCTAGGGAAAATCGACAAATCATGGTCGTTCACGATTCCAAGGGTAAAAACTTTTCATCGTTTATTTTAGAGTTGATTAATTAAATGCGTATGTCGACTAATCGAGCGTTATGATATCTTAGGTGTCGAAGATCAAGAAAGCCTAGTACTTACTGTAATCAGGTGTGTAATCTCACACTGTTATCCGTGGATTTTAAGATTGACATCATATTGGAAATAAATCGCTATGACTAAAATCGTAATAGGGCATAAACCGGAAAAATTGGCCTAAGATACACTATTTTGATAAAATTAACAAATTGGTAATATCATTGTGCGAATTACAAAAATACCCCTAAAGGGCCGAATTACGAAATTGCCTTAATGGGCTGAATTGATATATTGCTTATGGGCTGATTTGATACATTGCTTAATGTGCCGAATTGATATATTGCTTATGGGCCGATTTGATACATTGCCTAATGGGCCGAATTAATATATTGCTTAATGGCCCGATTTGATAAATTGCCTTAATGGGCCGATTTGTAAAGTGTTAATGGGCTGAACTTTTGTCTGAATTAATTATTGTTGTTATATTTGTAAATATCATGATTTGCTATGTATGATGCATTTACACGATTTTGCATGGGTTGGGAGAATGTTGAAGAGAAGTAATTTCGGTGGCACTGCCACAAATATGTTTGATATTATGATACTCGGTGATTCTGGTGGCTTGTTTACAATTAAATTTGTTATAAATGGCATAATGCCTGCGATGGGTGTGTTTGGCGGGGTGGGTTGACTTGATCCCCACAAGTGTGATGGATGGTACGGGTGGTGTGTAGCGGATGGATTATTAGGTTGGTTTGGGATTGCATTACATTCATATGGTATAATTGATACATTATTATGTAAAAAGGGGCTTAGGCCCAAAATATTGCTACATGGGTTTTAGGCCAGTGGACAACGGTAAGGAGGTTATGCACTAAGTTCTAGTAACTCACCCCGTTTCCTTAACCCTTGCAGGTAATGCTCAGTGACGTGGGCTTGGGCCATGGATGACTTGGTGGGGGCCATACTTCAGAAACGATTTTATTTGGACTTTGGATTTCTATTTCGTTTACTTTATTGCTTAAATATTTTGAGCTAAATGTTGTAATAAGGCCTCTGGATTATTTTGTTTTGCTTTATGTTTGACGTACCTATGTTTTTGCTCAAATTACTTTAAATGAGATTTTTTAAAAAACTTAAACAAAGATTTTTCTAAAATGGATACACAATGGTTTTTTTTATAATAAACTTTCATCAACACTTTTCAAAAGACATGGTTGTAAAATCATTAGTTCAAATTTATTGATTTATCAATCAATCTTCTATTCAGTAATACCTTGTCAAGAATTTTAAATGGAAATTGTTTTACTTGATTTTAAATCAACATCTATTTACGTACGAATAAAAAGGACTTAAAAGCATTTTTCTCATGTGACTAACGCATGGGCCGAATTTGGGGTGTTACATTTTATGCTATCAGAGCCTGGTTCAAAACTCGACTGTGGTTTGGGTTCAAAAAAACGTTTTCCAAAGCTGTTTTGGATTTTAAATTTAAAATGCATGTTTTAAAAGAAGTATGGCACCACGGGTATCCGGCACCAAGTCAAGTAAGTATATATTATCATTGTATGATTATGATTATTGTGAAATGACTGTAGGAACACTCTAAAACTTTTAGTTTTAGGTGTTGAAACTATAGAGATTGAGACTATAGGATGCGCTTGCGAAAATGACTTTACTTCTTATATTTCATAAAATATTATTTAATAAATATTGGAATAGTATACTAGTTCATAAGACTTTTAATCAGATTAAATCGAATTAGTCAATATGAGCACTAGAGGACGTGGACGTGGTAGATGTGGCCTTGGTAGAGGCCGAGGCGTTAGAGTTGTGTTTGAGGCGTCGGGACATATGCCGGAAATGGACGCACCTGCGTCACCCGTGACTGAAGCTGGGTCACATAATCGTATGAGGGAGGACGACGCTCTGCCCCAAGCTATGATGCGAGTCTTGGAAAGGGTTGCTGGGGCAAGAATTGGGTCAGCAGCTCGTGGGTCAATTTCTGAACGACACAGATCAAATGGTGGTGAGGTTTTTAGGGGTATCTCGGGTGTGGCCCCAAATGTAACGGAGTACTGGCTTGAGGCTGTGGAGCGAATCATGGACGATCTGGATTGCACCATCGAGCAGAAACTGAAAGGAGCTGTGTCCTTGTTGAGAGACGAGGCGTATTAATGGTGGCTCACGGTTCAGGAAGGCACTCAGGCCGATCGTATTACCTGGGATTTCTTTAAGACGGCATTTCAGGGAAAGTATGTTGGGGCTAGCTATGTGGATGCCCAAAGGAAGGAATTTCTAAATCTGGTCCAAGGAGGTTGTAATATCCCGGGTCAGGGGCTATTTTGTATGACATTGTTTGCATGTTAATGGCTTGCTATGTTGTTGTTTGTATGGTTTCGGGACTTAGTTGTGAGCTGGAAGTAAGCCCGAGTGTTAAGGAAAATTTTTGTTTTTAGGCTTTATAGGAGAGGAGCTGAGGAAGCTGGGGTTTATATTTTATTTTTTGGTGTTTATTAACACAAATGAGGAGCTAGCAAAGGGACAAGGGGGACGCCACATGGAGCTTGGGTGTGACGCCAACTGCAAGGGGGAGGCCTTGTGTTCGAGCTGCGGAGAGGCCGCTTTTTGTCACTCTTTTTGACGGCATGGAAGGAAGAGGTAGAAGGCAGTTCAAACTCTGCCTTGGACTTGGTCTTCTCATTCAAATGGTGGGTGGAGAGGGATTTTAGGAGGTTGACTAGTTCAACCAATTTGAATGTGTGGTGGTGAGCACTTGTGGGGATTATGGCCGAATTTTAGGGAGTTTGGAGTGGGGGAGTGACGGCTTGGTGTGGGAGGAAATGGGGTATGCCGAAATGCACTTTCCATTTGGTGCATTTTCGGTCACATTTGGTAAAAAAAGAAAAAGCTCTCTTTTGGTCTTTTGTAGCCGAAAGTCAATAGAGTTCTTCATACTTTCCTTTTCTCAAACCGAAAGACCAAATCCCGAAGGCTTGCCGAATTGCTTTGCTTTTCTCCCAACCTTCTTGTTAGCTGAATGCACTCTTGCATTTTCTTTTCTTCTTCTTCACTTGCATAAATCGAAACTAGTATTATTTTTCTCATTTATTCATTTTTCTTCTCTTTTGAAACACTAGTGCCGAAACTTATCATTCTCTTCCCAACCGATTTCTCCATTCATCTTCTTCATCTCTTTTGTGCTGAAACCATATCACTTTGCTTCTCAAATTCGTTTTTTCTTTCTTAAACATTATTGCCGAAACCCTACTCTCATTTCACAATCTCTTCTTTCTCTCATTTCTATCCAAGCCGAATTCTTTTTCTTGTGAAGAGTAGGCCGAATCTCTTCCCTCTCCTATTGTATTCTTGGCCGAATATCAGTGAAGGGTTGATCTTGGTGGGTGGCTCAATCTTTGAACAAGGTAAGTGGGTGGCCGAATGGCCATTGTCCCCTCTCTTGTTCTTTGTTGTTTGTGGTTTGGTTAATAGCCGATTTTGGCTTTGTGGTTGGAAGTTAATCTTGTGTGTTGGAATTGATTGTATCATAGGGTATTCTGGATTTCGGAAGCTAGCAAGAGGAGCCTTCATTTCTGTTGATTGATTGGTAAGTGATGGTGAGGGTGGATTCTTTTAGCCTAATCGATTAGTTTCTTTAAGTCAAGATTATTAAAGATTAACTGTATTCTTGTTAGGTGTTGGCCGATTATCAGAAGAACCGCTGCTTGGTTCGAGATTTGGTAGGAAACCAAATCGGGTTTTAGGTAAGGGCTCTTCAGTAAACCCTTTGGTTTAAGGGTCTTGGCCGTATGGTTTAAAGTGATTAACTCCTAATTGGCCGATTGTTCTAGGAGCAAGGTGTTTAAGGATCGTAGATCGTTTCGTTGGGTAGACCTTCGTTATTCTAGGTGTGTAAACTAACACACTTCTGTTTAGTAATGTGATTAATAACCTGTATATTTATTAAAGTGACACGATATGATTGATGGATTTGGTACCCGATGGGGTATAAGCACGGATACGGGTAAGTCAGTTTATTTACGAAATCTGTAATGATGTATGAGATATCATGAGTTATGATGAAAATACTATGAGATGCTATTTGAGCATGTTAGCATGATTGTATGATTTATGTCATCTGCATTAGTATGGTATGTTGTTGGGTGATTTGAGAGGAGGGTGAGTATGATATCCGTGTCTTTGGGACACTGTGTCTTTGGGACACCAGAGGTTTGGCACCTCCAGTGGTTTGGTACCACAGATGATATTTTGTGACTTTGGGTCACCAGAGGTTTGGCACCTCAGCGTCTCGTCCCAGTGGCATAGTACCACGGTGGGTTGGCCCCACAGTTGATTATACGGGATTGACGCCAGTGATTTGGTATCACACGATGGGTTGGCCCCATCATCGGATTTGTGACTGCAGTCACCAGTGATTTGGTATCACACTGTGTCTTTGGGACACCAGAGGTTTGGCACCTCATTGCGACTCGTCCCTGTGGTTTGACACCACCGTGGGTTGGCCCCACTTGAGAGACACGGGATTGTCGCTAGTGATTTGGTATCACACGATGGGTTGGCCCCATCATTGGATTATTCGTGACTTTGGGTCACCAGTGGTTTGGCACCACACTTATGGATATCGTGACTTTGGGTCACCAGTGGTTTGGCACCACCAGTGGTTTGGTACCACACGGGGTAGAAAGGTGATATGGATGGTTAGGACCGGGGTGCATTAATTATGTTGCTATGATTTGATGTGTGTTAGCATATTGCTTTATCGGGAGGGAGATTTATACACTGAGTCTTGCGACTCACTCTCTCCTTTGACATTTCAGGTGACTCCTAGACGCGGACATGGAGCCGGGATGGACTCGAGGTGCACATGCCATGCTTAAATAAAGTTCTACTCAGACTTTATAAAATTTGGTACTTAAGCTTATTTACTACTATTTGGGTTTTATTTTGGATTGTAAATGGCCTTTAAATTATGTTTTGCTATGTTATGCTTAAGGTAGATTTTTAATATGCCTTAACAAAATAATTGGGTTGAAATTCTGCTAAAAGTGGGAAAGACAATGATTTCAAAACTATAACGCTATGTATTTTAAACGATACCATCGGGTATCACACTTTAACTTGGCATTAAGGAACCTCAAATGATTTTTAGACCAAAAACTCGATTTTCTACTAAGTCAAATGGTTTAAGTAGCAATAAGAAACAACTTGAATTTCCAAATGTAATAAACTTGTTTAACTTCTTAAAACGTTTTCAAAATGACACATGAAGTTTTTAAATAATCATGCCCAAGATTTTTACCAGAATAAAATGTGCAAAAAGGGTTTTTATCAAACTGTTTCTCGTAAGCCTAAACCTCTCAAATACATTTTTCCCCGTAACATACCAGATTCGGTCGTGGTGTATGGACCGGGTTTGGGGGTGTTACAGAGGCAGGACTGTGGCAGCTTACGAGGCGAAATTTCTGCGTCTGAGTCGGTATGCCCGGGGAATAGTGCCGGATGACTACGAATGCTGTGTGTGTTTTGAGGACGGGTTGCGTGATGAGTTGCGGGCACTGATAGCCCCACAAAAGGAAAGAAATTTTGCTACACTGGTGGAGAAAGCCAAGATAGCTGAAGAGGATAAGCACTCGGAGCGGCAAAACCGAGACAAGGATAGGGGCAAGAGCAAGAGAGACTTTAGGTATTCAGGTCCTGCTAGAGGGTTTTAGAAGAGGCCCAGGAATAAGGAGCCAGCTCGAGCTAGAGTACTATCTGCTACCATTCAGTTACAGCCATGTGCGAATTGCGGAAAATGACACCCGGGTGAATGCTGGAAGAGAATCGGTGGTTGTTTCAAATGTGGTTCCAAGGACCATCAGCTTAGAGATTGCCCTCGACAGACTGCTCAGGCTCATGATATTCGTAACTATGATGCACAGCAAGCTAGAGGCGCTCAGCAGCCACCGAAAGGCCGTGGGCCAGGTCGAGGTGGTAATGGCGTAGGACGAGGTCAGGGTGCACCGGGTAGAGGTACTGGTAATAGGGGTAACACGGAGGTGAGACAACCAGGGTTGGTCTATGCGGTCAGACGCTGAGAGGATGGCGATGCACCTGATGTAATAACCGATACGTTCTTCATATCTGATGTACCTGTTACTGCTTTGATAGTTATCGGATCCACCTATTCGTATGTTGCTTGTGCTGTATCTGGAAATCTGAACATTAGATCTGAGATTACTGCTAGAGAAACAACTGTAATTAGTCCTCTAGGACAGACGGTGACAGTAAATAAGATTTTTAGGGATGTGCCCTTAGAAATTTAGGGTGAAATATTTTTGGCAGATTTGATAGAACTGCCATCCGGCGAGTTCGACCTTATTTTGGGCATGGACTGGTTGGTGAAACACCGTGCGAACTTGGATTGTGCTGCAAAGCAGATGTTACTAAGAACTTCAGAGGATAAGGAAGTGATGGTGTTAGGTGAAAGAAGAAACAATCTATCTAATGTGGTATTTGCTTTAAAGGCAGAAAAGTTGGTGAGAAAGGGGTGTGGAGCATTCCTAGCTTTCGTTAGTGCTTTGGATGCTAAGAAATTGTCGGTGGAAAGTGTTAGAACGGTGAAAGAGTTTTCGGACGTCTTTCCCAAGGAGCTTCCAGGATTGCCTCCGGATCGAGAAGTAGAGTTTGGCATTGAGTTATTGCCAGGAACGGCTCCGGTGTCCATTGCTCCTTATAGAATGGTGCCGAAGGAGTTAGCGAAGCTTAAGGCTCATATTCAGGAGTTGTTGGATCGAGGATTCATTTGACCGAGTGTGTCACCGTGGGGAGCGCCAGTCTTGTTCATCAAGAAGAAGGATGGGTCGATGCGTATGTGCATCAATTATAGATAGTTGAATAAGTTGACGATCAAGAACAGGTATCCATTGCCGAGAATTGACGATCTGTTTGATCAACTGCGAGGAGCTTCAGTTTTCTCGAAGATAGATATGAGATCGGGTTATCACCAACTTAAGGTCAAGGAGGCGAATATTCATAAGACTGCGTTTCGAACTCGCTATGGGCATTACGAGTTCTTGGTGATGCCATTTGGGTTGACTAATGCACCAGCTGCATTTATGGACATGATGAACCGGGTCTTTCAACCCTATTTAGATCGGTTTGTGGTGGTGTTTATAGATGGCATCTTGGTGTACTCGAAGAATGAAGAAGAGCATGATTCGCATCTGCGGGTAGTATTGCAGATATTAAGGGAGAAGCAACTTTATGCCAAATTCAGTAAGTGTGAATTTTGGCTGAAGGAAGTGACCTTTTTGAGGCATGTTGTGTCGACCGAAGGAATTAGAGTTGATCCCCGGAAGGTCGAGGCTGTGTTGGATTAGAAACCACCAAAGTCAGTGGCCAAAATTCAGAGTTTCCTAGGGTTGGTTGGTTATTACATGTGTTTCGTTGAGGGGTTCTCATTGATTGCTGCACCCCTAACTGAGCTGTTGTGTAAGGGAGTATCATTTGTGTGGTCAGATCAGTAGCAAGAGAGCTTTGAGAAATTGAAGAAGATTCTGACAGAAGCGCCAGTATTGATTCAACCTGAGGCTGGAAAAGAGTTTATTGTTTTCTATGATGCGCCACACACGGGCTTGGGATGTGTGTTGATGCAAGGAGGAAAAGTGGTGGCTTATGTATCTCGTCAATTAAGGCCGCACGAGGTGAACTATCCCACTCATGATTTGGAGTTAGCTGCAGTGGTGTTTGCTTTGAAGGTTTGGAGACACTATTTGTACGGTGAGAAGTCGATTATTTATACGGATCATAAGAGTCTAAAGTACCTCCTTACCCAAAAGGAGTTGAACTTAAGACAACAGAGGTGGATAGAACTGTTGAAAGATTATGACTTCTCAATCGAGTATCATCCCAGAAAGGCTAACGTGGTGGCAGATGCATTGAGTCGTAAGGTGATATCGGATTTGAGAGCGATGTTCGCTCATTTCAGCCTGTATGAAGATGGTAGTCTGCTAGCCGAACTTCAGGTGAAGCCTGCGTGGGTAAGCCAGATTAAGGAAAAGCAGTTATTAGATGAAAGGTTGGGTTCCTTACTTCAGCAAGTGGAAGGTGGTGTGATAGGGAATTTTGGATTGAATAGTGATGGAGTATTGTGTTTCCGCGGAAGAATTTGTATGCCCAAAGATTCAAAATTGAGACAAATGATTCTGCGTGAGGCGCATAGTGGCTCATATGCTATGCACCCCGGGGGAAATAAAATGTATCGAGACCTTCGTGAGCAGTATTGGTGGCCAGGGTTGAAACGGGAGATTACTGATTTCGTGAGTAGGTGCTTAACGTGTCAGCAGGTGAAGGCGGAACATCAATTGCCGTCGGGGTTATTACAACCGGTGAAAATTCCATTATGGAAATGGGAAAGGATAACCATGGACTTTGTTAGTGGGTTACCCTTAACGCCTACTAAGAAAGATTCCATTTGGGTAATAGTGGATCGGTTGACGAAGACTGATCATTTCCTACCTGGTCGTGCGGATTACTCATTACAGAAGTTGGCCAAGTTGTATGTAGCAGAGATCGTGAGGTTATATGGGGTACCAGTGTCTATTATATCGGACAGGGACCCTAGGTTTACATCACGGTTTTGGAAAGCTTTACATGAAGCTTTGGGAACAAGGTTAAATTTCAGCACGGCATTTCATCCTCAAACAGATGGTTAGTCGGAGAGAGTAATCCAAATTCTGGAAGACATGCTAAGGGGCTGTGTGATCGACTTCAGGGGTAGTTGGGAAGATTTCCTACCGTTGGTAGAGTTTGCATACAACAACAGTTATCAATCCAGCATCCAGATGGCACCCTACGAGGCGTTGTATGGGCGTAGGTGTCGTACTCCTACTTGTTGGACTGAACTAGGGGAGCGACAATTATTGGGTCCTGAGCTGATATCAGAGACGGACGAAAAAGTAAAGGTAATTCGGGCACAGTTAAAGGAAGCTTCGGATAGACAAAAATCGTACGCGGATCTGAAACAAAAGGATATTGAGTTTGCGGTGGGAGATCAGGTCTTTCTAAAGGTCTCACCTTGGAAGAAGAACTTTAGATTTGGACGGAAGGGCAAGTTGAGCCCTAGGTTCATCGGGTCGTATCATGTATTGAAACGTGTTGGGCCAGCGGCTTATCAGCTTAAGCTACCTCCGGAGCTGAGTCAGATACATAGTGTATTTCATGTCTCAATGTTAAGGCGTTATCGATCGGATCCGTCTCATATAGTACCGGTAGAGGAAGTTGAGATAAGACCTGATTTGTCTTTTGAAGAGGAGCCAGTACAAATTTTAGATCGGGACGTTAAGCTGCTGAGAAAGAAGTCGGTACCATTAGTCAAAGTATTATGGCGTAATCACAGATCGGAGGAAGCTACATGGGAACTTGAGGAAGCGATTCGACAGCAATATCCTCACCTCTTTTAATTAGGTAAATTTCGAGGACGAAATTTTCTTTAAGGGGGTAGAATTGTAATATCCTAAAATTTGGAATTTTATGTGTTGCATTATTTCTGGCGTTAAGCTAGTTAAATTACTAATTGTGTATGTTTAGGGGTCCTGAGAAGGCTCGGGGTTTATTTGGGCCATAGTAAAAATTTGGTATTTTAGCACTTTAAGGAGATATAGTAAATGACCTCAATGCTTATGGAAATAAATAAGTAATGTGCTAGCATAATGAAGCTTATGGTAAAGGGGATATGGCGCCACATGAAGTACTTTGAGGGAGGAGGTTTAAATCCCATAATGTGCAAATTTTGACTATTATTTTTGTATTCTTTCCCCAAGTGTCGGTCAAGCTAGTAAATAAGGCAATGTGGACTTTTTAATTTTGGCAAGGTGGCTAAGGAAATTAGGAAAGGATGAAGGTAGGGAAATAAATCAAAAGAAAGGGGAAAGTATAGGGAACATGTTGGCACAAAGAGAGGAAGGTGTTATGGAAAGTTTTGGTTGGCAAATTTTGACCTTTTTGCCAAGGCATGGACGGTTTTGGCATAGGGAGAAGATAGCCGAATTTTGCTAGGAGTTTTTGGCAATTTTAGTGCTTGAGCAGTTGCTTCTCTTTAGCTTTTTGTGTTATTTTTCTTTCTCTCCAAATTTTCTCTTCTCCTTGCCGAATTTTCAAGCCTTTAGTGTGCATTTTGTTTCTTCTTTTCTTCCTTGTTTGCCGAAAGTACCTAAGCCTTTGAGACCAAATTGTTTCACTCGTTTTCCTTTGAAAAACCGAATTCTCATAAACACTCCTTTTCATCTTTCTTTTCCTTTTTACAAAATTTTCCAACCCTTTCTTCTTCTTCTCAAATCCATATCCTCCATAGCCGAATATTATTGCTTGTTTTTCCCTCCATAGCTGAATATCATTGTTCAATTTCCTCTATAGCCGAACCCTTCATCTCTTCTTTATCTTTTCTTCTCATCCGTATTAACATTCACTCCTTTGATCAATCGGTAAGTGGTTCTATTCTATATTCTTGTTTTTCTTTCTCGTAGCCGAATGTCTATTTATCAACATTCGAATATTTATTTTGTTTCAACCAAATATCTTTCTTTTATAACTCTTTACAATATGATCAACTTCTAATGTAGAGTTATAGTGGAAGGCCAAAACTTTGATTGTTCCGTAGCCATCTTACAATCGTTGGGAATCGGTCCTATAAATCTTTAAGGTAAGGAGTTCTTCATGGATTTTATGAAATCATTCCTTATTCGTTTAAGATGTTATCGGAATAATGATGTTTAACCGATTATATTTTAGGGATTAAATCGCTCAATCTATCGATTTGTGACCATACGATTTTAGTGGTAAGCCGACCTTTTCCTTAGTCAACCATTTCGTATCAACGTAATATTATTTTTGATTAAGATTTGTATTAAATGGAGGCAAGCAATATCGAATCGAAAGGGAAAGTGATTGGAGATCGCGAAAGGAGCGGATTTACGATCCTTACTCCTAAATTCAAACGAAGGGCAGTATCGGCGGTTCGAGATTTTCCACCGGGTTGTGGACCGTCATCCGGGGAAAATCGACAAATCGTGGTCATTCACGATTCCAAGGGTAAAAACTTTAGATCGTTTATTTTAGAGTTGATTAATTAAATCGCGTATGTCGACTAATCGAGCATTATGATATCTTAGGTGTCGAAGATCAAGAAAGCCTAGTACTTACCGTAATCAGGTGTGTAATCTCACACTGTTATCCGTGGATTTTAAGATTGATATCATATTGGAAATAAATCGCTATGACTAAAATCGTAATAGGGCGTAAACCGAAAAAATTGGCCTAAGATACACTATTTTGATAAAATTGACAAAATCGGTAATATCATTGTGCGAATTACGAAAATACCCCTAAAGGGCCAAATTACGAAATTGCCTTAATAGGCATAATTGATATATTGCTTATGGGCCGATTTGATACATTGCTTAATGGGCCGAATTTATATATTGCTTATGGGCCGATTTGATACATTGCTTAATGGGCCGAATTGATATATTGCTTATGGGCCGATTTGATACATTGCCTAATGGGCCGAATTGATATATTGCTTAATGGGCTGATTTGATAAATTGCCTTAATGGGCCGATTTGCAAAGTGTTAATGGGCTGAACTTTTGTCTGAATTAATTATTGTTGTTATATTTGTAAATATCATGATTTGCTATGTATGATGCATTTACATGATTTTGCATAGGTTGGGAAAATGTTGAAGAGAAGTAATTTCGGTGGCATTGCCACAAATATGTTTGATATTATGATACTCTGTGATTTTGGTGGCTTGCCCACAATTAAATTTGTTATAAATGGCATAATGCCTGCGATTGGTGTGTTTGGCGGGGTGGGTTGACTTGATCCCCACAGGTGTGATGGATGGTACGGGTGGTGTGTGGCGGATGGATTATTAGGTTGGTTTGGAATTGCATTACATTCATATGATATAATTGATACATTATTATGTAAAAAGGGGCTTAGGCCCAATATATTGCTAAATGGGTTTCAGGCCAGTGGACAATGGTAAGGGGGTTATCACTGAGTTCTAGTAACTCACCCCATTTCCTTAACCCTTGCAGGTAATGCTCAGTGACGTGGACTTGGGCCATTAATGACTTGGTGGGGGCCATACTTCAAAAACGGTTTTATTTGGACTTTGGATTTCTTTTTCGTTTACTTTATTGCTTAAATATTTTGAGTTAAATGTTGTAATAAGGCCTCTGGATTATTTTGTTTTACTTTATGTTTGACATACCTATGTTTTTGCTCAAATTACTTTAAATGGGATTTTTTTAAAACTTAAAAAAAGATTTTTCTAAAATGGATACACAATGGTTTTTTTATAATAAATTATATAAATATTTTTAAATCGGAAATCTTCTCTTAAATTTTCATCAACACTTTTCAAAAGACATGGTTGTAAAATCATTAGTTCAAATTTATTGATTTATCAATCAATCTTCTATTCAGTAATACATTGTCAAGAATTTTCAATGGAAATTATTTTACTTGATTTTAAATCAACATCTATTTACGTACGAATAAAAAGGACTTAAAAGCATTTTTCTCATGTGACATGTCAGATCTGGCCTTAACACATGGGCCGGGTTTGGGGTGTTACAATGTGGTTTGAATATGCATATATGTATTTTGTCATTTAGGTAAGTATGAATACTTGGTTGACATGTTTTTAAGTTGTCAGTTGAGGTGCTTAAGGGCATATTAGTTGCATGTGGCGATATTTTATGCTTAAAACTTGTTTTTGGCTTGTGTTGAATGTCTTGTTATGACTTGTTAATGTGCAAAAATGTTGAGTTAGGTTGGTGTCAAATTGGGTGAGAAATGTGGCTTGAAAATTTGCCAATTTTTGTCCATATAGGCAGAGACAAGGACGTGTGTCTCAGCCGTGTGTGACACATGGCCAAGTGACACGGCCGTGTGTCCCCTATACCTTTTAAATTGCGCAAGTCAGTATGCTGACACAGCCTAGCACACGGGCGTGTGGCTTGGTCGTGTGACCCAAGTTAGGGAGTTACACGAGCACGGACGCGGGCTGAGACACGGTTGTGTGTCCCCTGCAGCTTTGAAAAATTTCAATATTTTTTGAAAAATTCTTTGAGTACCCAATCTAGTCCCGACTTGTTTCTAACGCGTATTTTGGGCCCCAAGGGCTTGTATAAGGGACAAAATGTTTGATTTCGATTGGTTTTTTACATGAATGTTATACGATATGAAATATTTGTTTATTTGATCTGTAAACTCTGGTAATGCTTCGTAACCCTGTTCTGGTGATGGATAAGGTTTAGGGGTTTTATATTTGAATTGTGTATCAAAGGTGTTTACTTGAATATGTTTTATGACATGATAAAGTTACATGTTTCATATATGTGAACTTGCTAACCTTGTGAGGCTTGTGATGTGTATAGGCAATTAATAAACTTATGACATTGATTATGGATTTAATTGTGAAATGTTTAAGTTACATCCTTTATAGTAAGTTAAAGTTTAAGTTTAATACAAAATTACTAAGCAATGATTTACTTATGTCCTTTGTGTTTGATTTCTTTGTAGATTATTGGAAGTTTGATTGGTTGGAAGTCAAGTTGGAGCTAACATTATTCATTCAGGACTTGGTAGAAATTTTGATCATTTTGGTTTAGGTTATAAGTGGCATGTACTAGAAGATTAATTCTAAATGTATATATTTATGTTGGGTTATGTTTTGGTTATGTAACTATTGTTGTGATGATTGCTTAATTGGTACTTCTGAAATACATATGCTCATGTATATGCAAGTAGTTTTGGTCATTTTTGTGAGTTTGGTTTGATAGGTGTTAACGTCCAATGGCTTTGTTGATAAGTATATGCTTGTGGGTTGATGATTTATGAATGTGAATTTGTATATTCATATATATATTATTTGAGGTGTCAATTGAGGGCATATTGGTTAGGCACTTAGGTTGAATGTTATTTGGTATATTTTGGCATGTTTCAATGTATTTTAGATAGGTCTAAGAAATTATAGGTGAAATGACTTGGTTTTGAAGGCATTTTTAGGTGCACACGGCCTACGACACAATCTGCCACACAGCCGTGTGTCACACATGGTTGTACGACATGACCATGTAGCCTATTTGATTTTAGTGTAGGTTTGTGCACACGGTCACAATTTGTTACACGACTTGGTGACACAATCGTGTGACCCAATCTTACACGGCATCAGAGAGTTACACAGCCTGACGATATGATCATGTGACCCTGAATTACACAGTTGTAGTTTGTTACATGGTTTGGCCACACAACCATGTCTTTGAGCCACACGGTCTAAGCTTTTTCAACAACCTGGCCACACGACCGTGTGATCCCTTTTTTCTATTTTTACCATATTTTTCTATTTTATTTCAAAATAGTCCCCAGTTATTTTTAAATTGCATTTTGGGTTCCATAAGCTCGATTTAAGTTTCATTTTTGTACGTATTCCTGAATAATGAATGACTATTTGTAACACCCCAAACCGGGCCTAGACGTTATGGCCGAATTTGGCGATGTCACATGGAATAGAATTTGAAATCGTATTTACCAAGTTAAACTGTTTCTGCTTATTAGCTTCTAATTATCTCTTGACAATTTCAAAATCATTTTCTCATTAAATTGATTTCATTTTAAAAGCACTTGTGTAGCGGAAGCTTTTAAAACCGTGATATTTGAAGAAACCGTTCGCGTTTAGGAAAATGTTACTTTTAATTAAACCGGGTTTTCGTGAGTTTTAAAGTTTAAAATCCATGAACACAGTTAAAATCCAAAATAAAGGCAAAAAGTCTAAAAGTCCAAATTACATAAAAAATACTCCCAAAATAATAGGAATTAAAAACCTTAAATGAAAATTAGATCAGTTCAATAAACGTGTGGTCACCGTAGAGTCCTCCGCCACACTGATTTGTCTAAGTTTAGGGATTACCTGTACAGATGAAACAGAAAGAGGTGAGTTTTCGTAAACTCAGTGTGTAATCCCCACAGATCACATGCATACAGTCAATCACAACAAACAGTCAAAGACAGTCTGGGCCTAAGCCCATTTCAGTTTCAGTAGAAGTTTGGGCCTTAGCCTGCTTCAGTTTCAGTATCAGATATGCATTAGGGCCTAAGCCCATCACAGTAACAGTATCAGATATACATTTATCAGTAATAGAATCCACCCAACCAACCTCTACACACCATCTCCGTCCATCCCTACACTCCATGTGGGGTTTAAAACACTACAGAATATGACATGCTAATACACATACAGTTCAATATTCATTCATACAATCATCATGCTCAGTACATACATAATACATACAATTCACGCATTTAGGGGTTTAAGTAGTGCTTATCGACCCTAGGTAGGTTCACAGTCGACTTGGGTGACCCGTGCAACCTTAAAACATATTTTGGTTAAATGGGCTCACACGCCCATGTGGCCTGCCCGTGTGGGCCACACAGGCAGATTAGCCTTGGCCTGTGTGAATCACACGACCTAGCCCAAATTCTCACACGCCCGTATGGGCTAGCTGTGTGGGCCCACACGCCTGTGTGGCCCACACGGCCCAAATCAGTCTAGCCCGTGTGTCGCACATGGCTTACCTAACCATTACACGGCCGTGTCTTGTGCGCACGACATGGCCTCGTCGATCACAGGCCCATGTTATGGCACACAGCCTACCACAGGGTAACCACACGCCCGTGTGGCGTCGACAGTAGGGTTTTTAGCTTTCGCCGAAACCCCATTTTTTGCATTTTCAGGTACACACCTGGTATCAAATTTATGCAAACGCAATTCCCAAGCTTTAAGAAACCTAAAAACAACAATTCAAGGCCACTTAGCAACAATTTACGAGCCAACACTAAATCCCAAAAATTACATAAGTGACTTACCGAAGAAACAAACACTGCCTAGTACGAATTAGGCTAACTGAACGTAACTTTACTGCCCACCGCGTTCACCTAATCCATAATTATGCAGAAAAGTTCCTTAACATATATACCAAAAATGTCAAACCAATGTGTTGAAAAACAAGCTAAGTTCCAGAACCAAAATCCCACTTGTCAGAATCGTGCAAATACCAAAATAATGAGACGAGAAGGACAATGATTCGAGGAAGGAAGAAGGAAAAAGGAAAAGAGGAAGACGCAGAGAGGGGGGAAAAAGTTAATTCTTTTGTCTAGAAAGGGAAAACTAGAAAAACCTTACTAGAATTATCCCCAAATACCCCCTTTTCTCCACTCATCCACTAACTTTCAGCCTTCTCAGACTCTCAGTCCAACCGAAGCTCCGTCAGTCGATCGAGCAAAAATAAACTCCCATCCTCGCGCAGGGATTCAAACATAAGACCTCCAATACATCAACTCACATATTAACCACCAGACCAGCAGGCCCATTCTGATATGGTTTTATAAATAATTTATTATAAGCCCACTGAACAGGGATAGGGCTTATATCAGAAAAATACCAAAATTTTCCAAAGCTAAGGCTTGAACTTGGGACCTCACACACACACCTAGAGCACATAACCACTGAAGAGATACACAGTTATGTCACCTTTTAACAGAAACAAAAAAATAAGAATTTTGGGGTGTTAAAAATCTACCCCCTAAAAGAAAATTTCGACCTTGAAATTTACCTGATCAGAACAGATGAGGATACTACTGACGCATCGCGACTTAGGCTCCCCCGTGGCCTCCTCAGTGCTATGATTCCGCCACAACACCTTCACTAACGGAATAGACTTCCTCCGAAGCACCTTTACATCGCGATCCAGAATCTGAATCAGTTCCTCCTCGAAGGTCAAATCTGGCCTAACCTCAATCTCCTCAACAGGGACAATATGAGTAGGATCAGAGCGGTAACGCTTCAACATCGAGATATGGAAAACATCATGGATGCGGTCCAACTCTAGAGGTAGCTCCAACTGATAAGCGACCGGTCCCACTCGCTTTAGAATTCGGTAAGGCCCAATAAACCTAGGGCTCAACTTGCCCTTACGATCGAACCTCAGAACCTTCTTCCATGGCGAGACCTTAAGAAACACGAAATCCCCTACAGAATACTCAATCTCACGTCTCTTCAAATCATCATAAGACTTCTATCTGTCAGAAGCCGCCTTCAGACGATCCTTAATTAGTCGAACCTTATCCTCAGTCTTGGCAATCAACTCAGGACCCAAAACCCGATGTTCGCCCAACTCAGTCCAACACAAAGGAGGACACTTACAACCATACAGAGCCTCGTAAGTTGCCATCTAAATACTTGACTAGAAGCTATTATTGTAGGCGAGCTTGGCTAACGGCAGATAATCCTCCCAGCTGCCTTGCAAATTGATAACACAACTCCTCAGCATATCCTCCAATATCTGAATCACCCTTTCAGATTGACCATCAGCCTGAGGATGGAACGCAGTACTGAAGTCCAATCTCAAACCTAGAGCTTCGTGTAACTTCTTGCAGAACCGAGATGTGAAGCGAAGATTCCTATCAAAAATGATTAAGACCGGTACCCCAAGCAGTCTCACTATCTCAGAGATGTAGAGCCTCGCCAACTTCTGAAGAGAATAGTCGGTCCTAACCGGAATGAAGTGTGCAGACTTGGTCAGTCAATCCATGATGACCCAGACAGAATCCTTCTTAGTGGATGTTAAGGGAAACCCACTAACGAAGTCCATAGCCATTCGTTCCCATTTCCATAAGGGAATCTTAACCGGGTGCAGCAAACCTGTAGGTAACTGATGCTCAACATTAACCTGCTGGCATGTCAAACATCGTGCCACGAAATTAGTAACCTCATGCTTCAAACCCAGCCACAAGTACAGTTCTCGAAGATCTCAGTACATCTTATTCCCACCGGGATGCATAGCATAAGGCCTACTATGCGCCTCCCTCAAAATCGACTGTCTCAGATCCACATCATTCAGTACATAGATCCGTCCTCGAAAACACAACACACTATCACTGTTTAACCCAAAGTTGGCAGTAGTACCACTCCCAATCTATTGAAACCTCAAGTTCAAAGACTCATCCCTTAATTGCTTATCCTGAATCTACTCAATCCAAGTCGGCTTAACATGCAACTCTGCCTACAAACTCCCATCATCAAACAAGCTAAGGCGAGCAAACATCGTCCTTAGATCAGTTATCGCTCTTCGGCTTAGAGCGTCGGCCACCACATTGGCCTTACCAAGATGGTAGTCAATAGTACAGTCATAGTCCTTAAGTAGCTCAATTTATACTCTTTCTGAGTCAGGAGGTACTTAAGGCTTTTGTGATCAATGTAGATAATGCACTTCTCACCGTACAGATAGTGCCTCCAAATTTTCAAGGCAAAGACTACGGCGGCCAATTCCAAATCATGTGTTGGATAGTTTGCCTCATGCATCTTGAGTTAACGAGAAGCGTATACCACAACCTTTCCATCCTGCATTAGAACACAACCCAAGCCCACATTTGACGTATCTCTGTACACTACAAACTCCTTGCCGAATTCAGGCTGTATCAGCACAGGAGCCTGAGTTAGAATAGACTTAAGCTTTTCAAAGCTCTCTTGCTGTGCATCAGTCTAGATGAAAGGGACACCCTTACGCAGAAGCTTAGTTAAGGGCGCAGCAATCAGTGAGAAACCTTCCACAAACCGCCGATAATAACCCTCCAGACCCAGAAAACTACAGATTTTTGTCACTTTCTTAGGCTGTTTCCAATCTAGTACAGCCTCGATCTTTCGAGGATCAACTCGAATCCCCTCAGCAGAAACTACGTACCCCAGAAAAGTGACTTCACGAAGCCAGAACTCACACTTACTAAATTTAGTGTAGAGTTGCTTCTCACACAGATTCTGGAGCACTACTCTAAGATTCTCATCATGTTCCTCTTCAGTCTTAGAGTATAACAAGATGTCGTCGATGAAAACTACGACGAACTGATCCAGATAGGGCTAAAACACTCGGTTCATCATATCCATAAATGCGGCCGGTGCATTAAGGCATAACTAGGAACTTGTAATGTCCATAACGAGTCCTAAAAGCAGTCTTATGAATATCCACATCCTTTACTCTGAGCTGATGGTACCCAGAATGAAGGTCTATCTTAGAAAATACTGAAGCTTCTCGGAACTGATCAAATAAATTGTCGATCCTCGGAAATGGATACTTATTCTTAATAGTCAGCTTGTTCAGCTACCGATAATCAATATACATCCTCATGGTCCCATCATTCTTCTTTACAAACAGGACTGGTGCTCCCCACAGAGACACACTCGGACGGATGAAACCACGGTCCAAAAGTTCCTGCAGTTGAGCCTTAAGCTCCGTATGCTTATTTGGTGCCATTTGATAGGGAGCGATAGACACTAGAGCTGTACCAGGAAGAAGTTCAATCCCAAATTCTACCTCCCAAGACGAAGGTAATCCCGGTAACTCCTCAAGGAATACATCCAGAAAATCTCTTACAGTTTTGATGTCCTTTACAGTAGAGTCCCTAGAAACAGAAACACTAATGTAGTCCAAGAACGCCTCACATCCTTTACAAATCAGTTTCTCAGCCACCAGTGCAGAGATCACATTCGTCAAATAATTCTGACATTCCCCAATCATTACTACCTCATTATCCTCCTCAGATTTCAAAACGGCCCTCTTAGTCGCACAGTCGAGGTTGACATGATACTTGACCAACCAGTCGATACCCAGAATTAGGTTGAACTCCCCAAATTGAAGCTCCATTAGATTAGCCAGAAATACCGATCTTTGAACCTCTAACGGAACATATCTATACAGTTTGCTAACCTGAATAGATTACCCTAATGGACTTAGTACAATGACCTCACTCGTAGTGCTCTCAATAGATAACCCCAGATTTTCAAAAACAAAACAGGTTATGTAGGAATGATTAGATCCTATGTCTATCAGAGCAAGATATGGTACATCAAAAATAAGGAATGTACTAGTGATGACGTCAGGAGCATCTCTGTCCTCGCGGCGACGAGCAGCATATACAAGAGCAGGCTGCCTCATCTCAGTCTGTCCAGCACCTCTGCTTGGTGCTCTCTGTCCACGGCCTATAATGTTACCACCCCTAACCTGACCACGGCCCCTCGGTGGCTGCTGAACTACCCTTTGTGGCTGTGTAGTACCAGAACTCGAAGCTTGCATTTGATTGGCCCTCAATGGACACTCTCGAATGCGATGCTCTAACGACCCACACCTCAAACATGCCCCAGTTGTCCTCCAACACTCACCCTGATGGCGTCTGCCATAATTTCCACACAGCTGCAAACTAGTAGGAGCAACAGAGGGCCCAGCTCTAATCGGCCCATCAGTCTTGGCCTTTTTCTTTGGCCTCTGTATCGAACTCAAGGGCTCCGAATCCCTCTTGTTCTTACCCCTCTCACAGTCTCTGTTCTGGCGCTCAGTGCGCTTAACATCGTCGGCTATTTTCGCCTTCTCTACCAGTACAACAAACTCTCGCTTCCTCTGCGGAGCTATCAGTACCCTCAGATTATCCCTAAGGCCGTCCTCAAACGGATACATCTTTCATATTCAGTCGCCACCTGTAACACCCTTAACCCGTATCCGTCGCCAGATTAGGGTTATGAGGCATTACCGAACAAGACACAATTTAGCACAGTCATTTATTTATTAAACCAAATACGCATATTTCATTTTCGATAACAAACAAATTCGAGAATTTGTATAAAATATGGCTCATACATAACCCATACTACTATTTCATACCAATCAAAATTTACATTACAAACCATGTGTCGTAATTCAATTACATCATTACTCATAATTTATACAAGTTTCAAAACAAGCTTTCATATATCAAAACCATATTGTACATGTTTCATATTTCTCAAGTCCAAACCATATCACTTCTATGACATTCGCATACTTAAATATCCAAGCATGTATCATTCATTTGACATATTAAATACATGTCAATACATCTATTTCATTAGTCAAATATCAACATACCATTTCTTACCTTCTGCAATTGTGCATATTAAAACAATAAGACTCATATTAATCTGTTAAAATTCCATTCACATATGTGCCATTTGAACATTATAGCATAACCGAACATACCCATCATGCTATTATAGTATGCGCATAATCCTTAATACAAAGCCATGTCAAACCATAATCTAATCATATTCAAATTCACATATATCATCTTCCCAAAAGCAATAATTATAAATCATAAACATAGACTTCATGCCAAACCATATATATATATATATATACTCATATAAATAAGCATTTAACATGAACCCATATTAGCTCAAAATTCAAAGTTCAAACAAACATATACATATTACGAACAAGGTCATTTATGCATTAGCTTACTAGCACTTATACTAAGCCATTTTCGCATGGCCAAAACTTACATCATTAAAGTGCTACTAGGTAATTAACTAGCCTATACATGCCTTAAGTTCAAACCCAACTTTTAAAAGTACCAGAACAAATCGATAGTGTGGATGACTTCGTTGACGATCCCCTGAGCTCGTAGCTTGATCAAAATCTATAAAATAGAACAATAAACACATGGAGTAAGCTAATTTAGCTTAGTAAGTCTTAAGCAATCATAATATACCAATTGGACATTTTAACATTTTAAAACAATCAAGTAATAACACTGAATAAAACAGCTTAACTCGAAAGTCCTTCAAAACTGAATGCTTTTACCTCACTTAACATCACACGTATTATTTCCTTACCATTAGTATACCACTTACCAACTCAGCATCAAATTCAAAATATAAAACATCATTTCTTTATAATATATTCATAATACACATACATGAAACTCAACAAGTTCACATAAATATTCGAACAAGTAAAGGGCCGTGTACATCCGAATTACCTCTTTAATTACATAAACACATGTTCATTTAACTCTCATATATCCAAGCATCTAATATCAATATTTCAAAGCTTAGTACTTAAATGATCTACCCGTGTCGAATGCAAATGTTCATTTAGCTTAACCATCATATCTATTTTACCTTTCGACTTCAATTTAAAATCTCTTCATATAGTTCACTTGTAGATTAAATACTCTTTTCCAACTACTCATATTTTCGATACACATAATTCATAAATAAGGCTGAATATACAAGATCAATTAGTATCATTCATATCAATATACTTATACGAATACCTTTAACCACTTTATGCTTTCATATAACCAATTTCCTCATGGCATAGTTTATACACAATTTGCACCTACCAATTGTATATCACATTTCCTTCACCAAATCATTTACTTATTATCATCACATAAATATATGTATAATACATGAATATGAATAGCACATACCTTGTAGCCGAATTAACAAATTCATTTTCAAATGCTTAATCTCACTTGTTTCATTTCATGACTTTACTAGTACATAATCTAAGCTTGGAATTTCAACTCACCGGTATAAAACCTGCTAGGCATTTACCCGAAGCTCACATACTAGCACTAGACCTGCTAGACTCAAGGTCCGAAGTTTAAACACCGGCATTTAGCCTACTAGGCATTAAGCCCGATAAAGATCACCGACACAAGGCCTGCTAGACAATAAGCCTGATAAACTTTCACCGGCACAATACCTGCTAGGCAATAAGCCTGATAATCTTTCACCGGCACAAGGCCTGCTAGGCAATAAGCCTGATAATCTTTCACCGGCACAAGGCCTGCTAGGCTCGAAGCCCGAACATTCATATTATTGAGTCATCTTATTCACATCACATACTATCAATATCACATATATTTCATATAATTCAATATCACTTTCACACCTTACTAATATCACATATATCCTATATAATTCAATATCACTTTCACATATTACTTTAATGAGTTCGATTACATACATTGCTAAATTACTTCCTCACATTCGGTTTTAACATGTTTAACTCCACAAGTTCATAATTTAACATATATGCTAGACTATAATTAATTCTTATGAAATTAATTTGCTTAACAACTTACCTCGACTATCGACGGACGACGAAGATCGGCTATTCGTAAACTATCATTTTTCCCCGATCCAAATCCGTTTTTCTTTGTTCTTGATCTAAACATATTAAAATTTAGCTTATTCAAGCACATTTCATCTCAATTTAGTCCCTAAACACATAAATGGAAAAATTACCATTTTACCCCTGATGTTTCACATGTTTACAATTTAGTCCTATTTGCATAAAACACAAAATACACAAAATTTCACCATACCACTCAAGGGCCGAATATTCATAGGGACCATATAAGTCCATTTCTTTCATTTATTTTGCATTTTAGCCCCTCAAAAATTTATTCTTTACAATTTAGCCCAAAATACTCAAATTCACTAAAATTTCCAATACAAAACATGCTAATCTTTAACATAACTTTAAAATAAAATCACCAAACATCAAAAATCATAAGAACATGTAAATGGCCGAACATCAAATACACACTAATCTCAAAAATTCTAGCATGGGTCGGTTAATATTCAAAGCAACGATCACAAAAACGTAAAAATTATCAAAAACCGACTAAAAATGCATACCCGATTAAGCTTGTGTTATGACCGAATACACAAGCTCACTCCTTTGTTCTTTCTTTTCTTATTCAGTGTTGAAGAGATAAAGAACAAAGCTTTAATTCATGTTTTACTTTAGTTATAATAAACATTTTAACCAAAGTACAATAATACCCTTTTATAATAATATAATTAACATATACTAATAAGGCTATTTTTGAAATATACCGCCCACTACCCTTAAAAATGGGTTAATTACCCTTTTAATACCTCATGTTAAAAAGCCATTATCATTCTAGCACTTTTCACTTTAGTTTGCCACTTTTACACTTTACGCGATTAAGTCCTTTTTGTCAAATTAAGCACACAAACGATTAAATTTTTCTACGAAACTTTCACACACATTAATTCACATATAATAAGCACGGAATATATTATTTAAATGTATATCAGACTCGGTTTCATGGTCCCGAAACCACCATTCCAATTAGGGTCATATTCGGACTGTTACACCACCATACCTCGCGCATAGTGGCTTAGTCTTAAAAATTCGGCCTCATAGTCGGCCACTGATTGGTCTCCCTGAGTGAGATTCAAAAACTTATATCTACGAGCATTGATGTAACTTGCTCTCACATACTTCCTTTGGAAGGCAGGCTTAAAGAACTCCCAAGATAGACGATCGGGCTGAGTGCCATTCTTAACGGTCAGCCACCATTGATAGGCCTCATCACAAAACAACGAGAGTACACCCTTCAATTTCTGCTTAGGGGTACAGTCTAAATCGTCCATTATCCTCCTTGTGGCCTCCAACTAGTATTCAGCCACATTAGGGGCGACTCCTATGGCACTCATAAAAAACTCAGCTCCATTGGACCAGAATCATTTAGTAATCGACCCTCAGCCTCCAGATCCAGTGTTGGGACCCGCGACCATCTCCAGTATCTTTAACATAGCTTGGGACAATGTGTCGTCCCCAGCCATGCGATCTTAAGACCCAGTCTTAGTAACAGGTGACACCAGCGTCTCAGACGTATCCAGGTTCGGCATGCTGCCCAGAGAAGAGGGCTCAGCTTGAGCCCTCTATGGCCTCTACCTCGGCCTCTAGTACCACGTCCACGGATACCTCGAGCACTCATGTCTATTCGAATTTTTCTGTATTAAGAATTTTATGAATCAATTACAGCTCCAGTATTTATTAATAGATATTTTATGCAAAGCAGTATCATAAATTTAGAGGTTGTTTTTCGCAAGTAAAGTCTCTATTAGTTTCATTTTCACTACAGTTTCAGTATACACCACTAAAGTATTTTCAGAATAGGCTTTTTATAACAATTTATCAGAATACTTACAAGATCGGCGACGGAGACTCGGTGTACCACATTCTCAGTCAAGTCACTTCGATTATTTGAAAATATGTTCTTAAAAACCAAGTTTTCAAAAAAAAACCCAAAATCCACAGCCAAGTTTTGCAACCTGACTCTGATACCACTAAATGTAACACCCCAAACTTGACTTAGATGTTATGGCCGAATCTGGCAATGTCACATGGAATAGAATTTGAAATCGCATTTACCAAGTTAAATTGTTTCCGCTTATTAGCTTCTAATTATCTCTTGACAATTTCAAAATGATTTTCTCATTAAATTGGTTTCATTTTAAAAACACTTATGTAGCGGAAGCTTTTAAAACTGTGATATTTGAAGAAACCGTTCGCGTTTAGGAAAGCGTTACTTTTAATAAACCGAGATTTCGTTGAGTTTTGCAATTTAAAATCCATGAACACAGTTAAAATCCAAAATAAAGGCAAAAAGTCCAAAAGTCCAAATTACATAAAAATACTCCCAAAATAATAGGAAGTAAAAACCTTAAATGAAAATTAGATCAGTTCAATGAACGTGTGGTCACCGTTGAATCCTCCGCCGCACCGATCCTGTACAGATGAAACAGAAAGAGGTGAGTTTACGTAAACTTAGTGTGTAATCCCCACAGATCACATGCATACAGTCAATCACATCAAACAGTCAAAGGCAGTCTGGGCCTAAGCCCATTTCAGTTTCAGTAGCAGTTTGGGCCTTAGCTCGTTTCAGTATCAGATATGCATTAGGGCCTAAGCCCATCATAGTAATAGTATCAGATATACATTTATCAATAACAAAATCCTACCCAACCAGCCTCTACACACCATCTCCGTCTATCCCTACAATCCATGTGGGGTTTAAAAGAGCCACCCATCCCTACACTCTAAGTAGTAGCGAATGCGGCACATAATCAGTAAATTGTAGCTGAGCCGCCAGATATTAGGCTTAAGAGCCTTTCAGTACACTTCCTCCAAATATCAACATCCCAACCCAATGCAATGCAACATACAGAATATGACATGCTAATACGCATACAGTTCAATATTCATTCAAACAATCATCATGCTTGGTACATACATAATACATACAATTCATGCATATAGGGATCTAAGTAGTGCTTACCGACCCTACGGTAGGTTCACAGTCGACTTAGGTGACCCGTGCAACCTTAAAACATATTTCGATTAAATGGGCTCACACGCCCATGTGGTCTACCCATGTGGTGTGTGAATCACACGGCCTGGCCCAAATTCTCACACGCCCGTGTGGGCCCACAAGGCCCAAATTAGTCTAGCCTGTGTGTTGCACACGGCCTACCTAGCCATCACACGGTCGTGTCTTGTTGATAAACCGTAATAGTAACATATTTTAATCCCACATTTAGCATGTTTTCGGATGATTTATCCCTTGATTCATGTAAAAAGGTGCTCTTAATCCTTTATTTTCATGTCTTATACCTAGGAAAGCACACGAGGATGAAAAGAACACGGCCTGGCCCAAAGATCACACGGCCATGCCTTATTGAGCATTTAGAACACGGCCTTACCCCCGATTTACACGGTCGTGCGTCAATGAAAAAATCCGAACACGGCTCAAAGATTTGTCACACGGGCGTGTGACATGGCCGTGTCCCTGTCGTGGCAATGAATAATTCTAGTCGGAAAAGGATACTTAGGGAGAAAGAATCACATTCCAAGAGCCTATATATACCTTCCTAGGTACCACCTTTGAGGGTTGGTTAGCTAGGCCAAGGAGCCAAGCCGAGAAGGTCAGATTTGTGGGAATCACTCGAAGATAGCCAGTTGATCCATCCCAAGAAGTCGAAATTCTACTCAAGGCGGCGGATTTCTCCTTCAATTCCTTCAGGGAGTTTTAGGGATTTCTTATATTTTGTTTTATCTTTTCTCTTGAGATGTTTTCTTTATTTGTTATGAACTAAATCATTCAGATACCTGAAGGGGATGAAATCTAGATGGATCTTGTTATTATTTTATGAATTATATGATAAATACTTATTTTGTTCTTAATTATGCAAGCTTAATCCAAATTTGATGTGCTTAGGTGGAGGAGCAATAGACCCTGCCTAAGAGAAGATCTAGCATAATTAAGCGGAGTTGATCGCACGCCTAGAGATAGGGTGACGAGATTTTGCCGGATTAGGGTGAAACCTAATATGGGAGTCCATAGATCGATTTACTGCTATTCTAGGGGGTTATTAAGTGAGAAAGAGATTTTCGTTAATTAACCTAGGATTAGACTAAGTTAGATTTTGCCGGATTAGGGTGAAACCTAATATGGGAGTCCATAGATCGATTTACTGCTATTCTAGGGGGTTATTAAGTGAGAAAGAGATTTTCGAGAGAGGGTTTAATATAAGTTAGGGAGTCTTACGGATCAAACTAAGTAAATAAATCGTATGGTTCAGGGTTAAATACCAAGTGAAGTTTAGGTGGATTCTTTCTGAGGGTATCTTCTTAATCAACTGGGTTTTTCCTAAAGTTATTTTCCCAATTCATCCTTTTTGTCTTTATGTCTTTGGCTTAGTAATTAGTTTAGATTATATTAAAGCAACTTCACTTATTTTAGGCTAAATAATAAAAAGAAAGTTAGTATTAGTACTTTTAGTTCCTTTGGGTTCGATAATCCGGTCTTGCCTAAGCTATACTACTGTTCGATAGGTACACTTGCCTTCAATCGTTGTCAGAGTTAGTTTCCAGGTTTGATCATTCTCTTTATAAATTTTAAAACTCGACAGACATATGATCAAGTTTTTGGCGCCGTTGCCGGGGAACTAAAATATTAAGAAAACTCTATTTTTATTACTTTAGCCATTATTTTTAATTTTTGCAATTTACTTTTATTTTTTTTAGAATAATCTAGGTTTTGCTAAATTTTATTTCTTTTTTCGCAGGTACCTCTAGTTTATGACTAGAAGGAACCCGAGAGGACTTCTAATATACGACAGTGATATTGAAGCCACCGCTCGAAGAAATCGTAGAGAAATCAGGCGAGCCCTAACTTACACATAGGAAAATCAAGAAGACAGATCCAATCCTACTGAAGGGATGGTCGAGAGTAATCCACAACCACATGATATGGGAGAAAATAATGCTCCACGTACAATGTTTGATTATGCTAAACCGCATTTAACAGGAATAGAATCGAGTATTGTTAGGCCTGCTATAGCTGCTAATAATTTTGAACTAAAGCTAACACAATACAAATGATTCAACAATTTGTTCAATTTGATGGTCTGCAGGACGAAGACCCAAACACTCATATAGCTAATTTCTTAGAGTTATGTGATACCTTCAAAATAAATGGCGTTTCTGATGATGCCATACGTCTTCGATTATTTCCCTTTTCATTAAGGAATAAAGCCAAACAGTGGTTGAACTCGTTACCACGAGGGTCAATCACCACATGGGAGCAAATGACTGAAAAGTTTTTATTGAAATATTTCCCATCGGCCAAAACGGCCAAATTATGGAATGATATCTCTTCTTTTGTGCAGATGGATTTAGAGACATTATACGATGCATGGGAGAGATACAAGGATCTCTTGAGAAGGTGTCCACACCATAGTCTACCCTTGTGGCTACAAGTCAAAACTTTTTATAACGATGTAAACCCCTCAACGAGGCAACTAATTGATTTAGCCGCCGGTGGAACCCTAAACAACAGAACTCCTGAAGCAGCCTACGAGTTCATTGAAGAAATGCCACTGAATAATTATCAGTGGCAAGTTACAAGGACTAAACCGAAAAAATCAGTCGGAGTTTACAACACCGATGCAATAACCATGCTATCAACGTAGGTAGAGATGATGAATAAAAAGCTTGATAGTTTGTGTTCTTTGCAGGCACACCCAGTAAAGCAGTATGACGCGAGTGGAACTATGGCGAATCCTAAGTACCCACCTACCAACCAGGCACAGAGAGCGAACAGATGAACTATATAGGTAATAATTTCAGATCCAATAATAATCCTTATGGTAATACTTACAATCCAGGTTGGAGGAACCACCCAAATTTTTCATGGGAAGGTCAAGGAAATCAAGGAAATCAAAGGCAACAACCTCCTCAAAATTTCTAAAATCAGCCATATCCGCAAGAGAAAAAGCCAAACCTCGAAGAGATGCTGACGAAGTTCATGGCAAGCATAGAAAACCGTCTCCAAGATTCAGAAAAAACACTCAAAAATAAAAAAAAAACATCGGTTGACGAGACCAAGAATCGAATCGGGGAACTTACTAAGTCAGTAGGGGAAGTCACTATGGCAGTCGGACAACTTGCAAAGTTAATGTCCGAACGACCGCAAGGACGTCTACCAAGTAACAAGAAGATTAATCCAAAAGAGCAAATTCAAGCCATCACAGCTCATGATAGTAAAGTGGTAGACAAACCAAATGAGGTGGACAAAGGTAAAATAGAGGTAGCACAAGAAAAGCCAAAACCGGTAATCAAGGAATACCAACCTCGCATACCTTACCTCGAAGCCATAAAAAGAGATGATACAGAGGAATAGTTCGGTAAGTTTCTTAAACTTTTAATGAAATTACATATTAACTTACCTATTCTTGAAGCTCTTTTTCAGAATTAAACGCAGTGTGCTCAGCAATGCTACAGAATAGACTACCACAGAAGCAAAAAGATCCAGGGAGTTTTACTATTCCTTGTTTAATTGGTAGACTAAATGTTGATAACACGTTAGCTGATTTAGGAGCAAGTATAAATGTCATGCCTTATACATTGCTTAAACGACTAGGTCTAGGGAAGCCCAAACAAACCAGAATGAGTATACAATTAGCTGATAAAACTGTTAGAATTCCTAGGGGCATTATCGAAGATGTTCTTGTAAAAATCGACAAATTTGTTTTCCCAGTAGATTTTGTTGTCTTAGACATGGATGAGGATAATTCAATCCCCTTAATTTTAGGAAGACCATTCCTAGCAACTGCCAAGACTAAAATTGATGTTGCCACAGGAGAACTCATACTTTGTGTAGGTAACGAATCAATCAGTCTTCAAACTCTTGACTCAGCCAGGACAACAATCGATGAAGGTAAAAAGGACAATTCATTTGATAATCAATTTGTGCAACCTTCATCACAGGAAACACCACAAGGATACAACCCTAAGCCAAATCATATACCCCAAGCCGACAAAACAGAATTACATAAGGAACAAAGCCTAAGGGTTGACAAACTAAAAGAGCAGGAAACACAAATCAAAGAGGAACAGGAACCGACAGAAGTAAAACCTAAAGAGCCCCTAGAAGAGCTCATAGGAACATCGAATCACTTCAAAATAGGAGACCAGGTACTGATAGACAAAGCCGATCCTCGCATCATCACATCAGACCTGAAAGTAAACGAAGAAATTCCTCTTAAGGTACACAATATCTTCCCGTACGGAACAGTCGAGGTAAGCAATCCAACATTCGACACCTTTAAGGTCAACACTTCTCGACTTGAACTTTGTCAATAAAATAGAACTGTAAGCATGAGGAAAGGTATTCAAACCTTTAAACCTCCCTGATTTTTTAATTACGAGAAAAGTCTAGCTTAAGACTATAAACGAGCGCTTCTCGGGAGGCAACTCGAGCACTAACACTATTTACTTTCAAATTTATTTTCACTTTCTTTTCTTTCCTTCTCTTTTCTGAAAATTTAGTTTTACACTAACACAAAAGTGCAGAATTCCAGTCCACACGGTCTTACACACGGCCGTGTCCGTGACCGTGTGGACCACCAGAATCCCAGTACTGACATAGCAGAGGCCGTACAAATCAAATCGCACCTAATTTCTGACACCACGGATCCAACCACTCCCCTACGGGTACCGAAAAAATGGCACGGCCGTGCCCCATGACCGTGTGAAGCTACTAACTTGCACACCACGGGAAGAACACGCTCGTGCCTTGAAACCGTGCCAATATACTGACTTGTGACCTACAGGCGTGGCTGGCTAAAAAACGGCCATGGAGATTCAACATGCCTATACACACGACCGTGTGAAGCGGCCGTGCGACTCAACATGCCCATGGCTAACGAGCGTGGGAGAAACGAACGGAGCCTCACCACGGTCGTGCGAGGGCCGTGTGCATCGGCACACCTTTAGTCCACGGGCGTGGGAACGTGCCAGATTTGAGATCTTATTTAAACCCCACAGCCCTTCCCCTTCTCCCTATCTTCTTTCTTCCTTCTTTTTCTTTCTTTCCTTAGAAAAGGTGTCCAAACTCTTGAGCAACACCAGAACTATGCTGAAGAAGCGGAAGAAGGCAAGCATAGTCTCCCCAAAAGAGACCTTACACATAAGTTCATGCCGACCGCTTCATCCAAACATCAAGCCAAGGGTCTTTGAGACCAATTAGTTTTTATGTTTCTTTTCTCTTTTGCTTCAATTTCCTTCCCTTTGACAATCTTATGCTTAGTTTAGTTTAATTTATTTTAGTTTCTTAGTGTCAGGTTCGCCAGGCTGCTTGGGAATCACACCACTTCCGCCACCGCCACCACCACAGCAGCCTTAGAAATCACACCTACCTCGCGAACCATCCAACAATAAGGACTCTTCGGTCCATTTTTCTTTTCTTTCACTTTTATTTTCCTTCTTAGTCTAATTTCCTTTTTCTTTCTTGTTTTTAGTTACATATTTCGTTTATTTTAATTATTTCTGAATAAACACTGGCTAATCCTTTACGAGCTCCCCAATTTCTTCATCTAGCACATGATCGTCATCCAGACCGACCCCTTCAAACATACACACCACGACCTCTACCATCCTCCAGGGACACCATCCAAAATTCAGGGAGTATTCTTTCCCCTTCTCTTTTGATTTATTCCTTAAATCTTAATTCCATCTTTGTACATTGAGGGCAATGTACATCTTAAGTGTGGGGGGTGAATATTTATTTAAAGAAAGGGCCAAACTTTCTGCATTATTCTCAAATCCGGCCTAACTTTCTTCATTATTCTCAAATCCCTGAATTTAGTCTTGTCTTTAAGTAAATTTTTCATATTACTAATTAGGATGAAATTTCTAATGATTTATGATTTTTATTAATATGTTTTAAATTAAGTCATAGTTAATTGTGCATTGATGATTAAATTAGAAGAATATTAGAGAATCAAACATGATAAGTCTATTTTTTAGAATTAAAATCTTTGCTAGGTTGTTGAGCTGAATCTGAATATTATCTTGAAGTTTGAAATATACAAGGTTGATGTCAAAACACCCATAATTTTTGTGAGATTTTGAGCCTATTAGAGCATATATTCTTTTTCATGCTCACTTTATTGATTATGAGTGTGTCAACTATGGACTGTTATTCTAGAACTTGCCTCAATTATACATGTTGAGACCACACCTATGATTTGATATACTGAGATGATAAAGGCACCTAGGTTTTAACCCACTTACTCCACTAAATAGCCTACTGATAAACCGTAAAAGTAACATAATTTAATCCCACATTTAGTATGCTTTTGGATGATTTATCCCTCGATTTATATAAAAAGGTGCTTTTAATCCTTTCTTTTCATATCTTATACCCAGGAAAGCACCCGAGGATGAAAAGAACACAAAACGGGCCTAAAACGGAGTAATTGGGCCTTAGCATGAAAATGACACGGCCCGACCCAAATCACACACGGCCGTGCCTCGACGAACACCCAGAGCACGGCCTCAACACAGTCACACACGGTCGTGCCTCAAGAGAAATCTGAACACGGTCAGGTCTCGATCCACACGGGCGTGTGCCATGGCCGTGCCTCTGTCGCTGGAAAGAGCAATTTCAGTCGGAAAAGGATACTTAGGGAGAAAGAATCGCGTTCCAAGAGCCTATATATATCCCCCAAGCACCACCTTTTTGAAAGGAGTGAAAGCTAGGCCAAGGAGCCAAGCCGAGAAGGTCAGAGTTAGGGAAAAACGCGAGGATAGCCCGTTGATCCATCCCAAGAAGCTGGAATTATACTCAAGACGGCAGAATTCTCCTTCAATTCCTTCAGGGGGTTTTAGGGTTTGCTTATGTTTTGTTTTATCTTTTCTCTTGCGATGTTTTGTTTATTCATTATGAACTAAACCCCTCAGATACCTAAAGGGGATGAAACCTAGATGGATTTTATTATTTGATTTTTAAGTTATATGATAAATTACTTAGTATGTTCTTAATTATATTGTTTAATCCAAACTAATGTGCTTAGGTGGAGGAGGAATAGACCCTGCCTAAGAGAAGATCTAACATAATTAAGCGGAGTTGATCGGACGCCTAGAGATAGGGTTACGAGATTTTGCCGGATTAGGGTGAAACCTAATATGGGAGTCCATTGATCGATTTACTGCTATCCTAGGGGGTTATTATAAGCGAACGAGAGTTCCAGTAATTAACCTAGGGTTAGACGTTATTCGCTTCGAGAGAAGGTTTAATATAGGTTAGGGAGTGTCCCGGATCAAGCTAAGTAAAAGAAGTCATATAATTTAGGGTTAGATAATAGGTGAAGTCTAGGTGGATTCTTCCCGAAGGTATCGTCGAAATCAACTGAGTTTTTCTTCAAATTTATTCTCCATTTCGTCTTCTTGTCTTTGTGTCCTTAGTTTAGTTGTCGTCAATTTAGTTTAAAAGTAATCTTCACTCTAACTTTAAGGCTAAATAATAAAAAGAAAGTGAGTATTAATACTTTTAGTTCCTTTGGGTTCGATAACTGGTCTTGCCTAAGCTATACTACTGTTCGATAGGTACACTTGCCTTAATATCGTTGTCAGAGTTAGTCTCCAGGTTTGATCATTCTTTTATAAATATTTAAAAGTCTGATTTGCAGCGATCAAGTTTTTTTGGCGCCGTTGCCCCGGGGAACTAGAATATTAAGAAAACTCTATTTTTATTACTTTAGCCCTAATTTTTATTTTTTTCGCAATTTATTTTTCTTTTCGTTTCTATTTTTTTTTTTTGTTTGCTGAAATTTTTCTTTGTTCTTTTTCTAGTAGGAACCGTTAGTTTATGACTAGAAGGAACCCGAGAGGACCTTTGGTATACGACAGTGATATCGAAGCTATCGCTCGTAGGAACCGTTGAGAAACCAAGCGAGCCCTAGATTACACACACAGAGAGGAAGAAAACAGATCCAATCTGACTGAAGGGATGGACGAAAACAACCTACCACCACGTGATGTGGGGGAGAATAATGCTCCACGCACAATGTTCGATTATGCGAAACCGCATTTAACAGGAGCAGAATCTAGTATTGTTAGGCCTGCTATATCTGCTAACAATTTTGAATTAAAGCCTAACACAATACAAATGATTCAACAGTTTGTTCAATTTGATGGTTTGCAGGACGAAGATCCAAACACGCACATAGCTAACTTCTTAGAGTTCTGTGATACCTTTAAAATAAATGGCGTTTCTGATGATGCCATATGTCTTCGGTTATTCCCTTTTTCATTAAGGAATAAAGCCAAACAGTGGTTAAACTCGTTACAACGAGGATCAATCACTACATGGGGTCAGATGATTGAAAAGTTTTTGATGAAATATTTTCCACCGGCCAAAACGGCCAAATTAAGGAATGATATCTCTTCTTTTGTGCAGATGGATTTTGAAACACTATATGATGCATGGTAGAGATTCAAAGATCTCTTGAAGAGGTGTCCACACCATGGCTTACCCTTGTGGCTACAAGTCCAAACATTCTACAACGGTGTAAACCCCTCAACAAGGCAACTGATTGATTCAGCCGCCGGTGGAACTCTGAACAACAAAACTCCAGAAGCAGCCTACGAGTTCATTGAGGAGATGTTATTAAACAATTATCAGTGGCAAGCTTCAAGGACAAAACCAATAAAATCGGCAGGAATTTTTAACGTCGATACCATGACCATGCTATCAACGCAACTAGAGATGATGAATAAAAAGCTTGATAGTTTGTGTTCTTCACAAATACATCCAGTCATGCAATGCGACGCAAGTGGAACTGTTGCGAATCCTGAGTACCCACCCTACCAACCGAAGCAGAAGATGAACAGATGAACTATATAGGTAATAATTTCCGATCTAATAATAATCCTTATAGTAATACTTACAATCCAGGTTAGAGGAACCACCCAAATTTTTCGTGGGGAGGACAAGGAAATCAAGGAAATCAAAGGCAACAACCTCCTCAAAACTTCCGAAGTCAACCCTATCCACAAGAAAAGAAACCAACCCTCGAGGAACGTATCCAAGAAGCTGATAGAACAATCAAAAGCAACGAGAGCTGAATTGATGAAATTGCTAAGTTAGTCAAGGAAGTTAGTAACGTAGTTGAACAACTTGCAAGGCTAATGTCAGAACGACCGCAAGGACGTCTACCACGTAATACAGAGATTAACCCTAAGGAGCAAATTCAAGCCATCACAGCTCAGGACAGCGAGGAGTTAGATAAACCCAAACCAATTCCAGAAAGTAAGATAGACAAAGGTACAACAGAGGTAGCACAAGAAAAATCGAAACCTGTAATTAAGGAGTACAAACCTCGCATACCTTATCCAGAAACGTTAAAAAGAGACGATTCAGAAGAACAGTTCGGTAAGTTCCTTAAACTTTTAAAGAAATTACATATTAACTTACCTCTTCTTGAAGCTCTTTTTCAGATGCCAGACTCGAGAAAATTTTTAAGACAGCTCTTGACCAACAAACGCAAAATAGATGAAGAGCATCAAGTGGAATTGAATGCAACGTGCTTAGCAATGTTACAAAATAGACTACCACAGAAACTAAAAGATCCAGGGAGTTTTACAATTCCATGTTTAATTGGTAGTTTAAATATTGATAATGCGTCAGCTGATTTAGGGGCAAGCATAAATGTCATGCCTTATACATTGTTTAAACAACTAGATCTAGGGAAGCCCAAACAAACTAGGATGAGTATTCAATTAGCTGATAAAACTGTTAGAATTCCTAGGGGCACTATTGAAGACGTTCTTTTCAAAATCGATAAATTTGTTTTCCCAGTAGACTTTGTTGTCTTAGACATGGATGAGGATAACTCAATACCCTTAATTTTAGGAAGACCATTCCTAGCAACTACTAGGACTAAAATTGATGTTGCTACAGGTGAGCTCATACTTCGTGTAGGAGATGAATCGATCAATCTCCAAGCCCTCGACTCAGCTAGATCATCAAAGAATCAAGGTGAGAAAGAAAATTCTTTTGATAATCTTTCAATTACACCACCTTTACAGGAGCCACCAAAAAAGGGAACGATTGAACCGAATCCTCAGTTCAGTGCCAACAAAGAAATAATTCACGAGGAGCAAAGAATTCAACCCAATGACTTAGACGAGTGGGAAACACACTTCAAGGAAAAACGAGGGTTACACGAGGAAGAACCGAAATCACACAAAGTAAAACCGGAGGAACCACTAGAAGAGCTCGTGGGGACATCAAATCACTTTAAAATAGGAAACCAGGTTCTGTTAGATAAAGCCGAGTCTCACATCCCCACAACAGACCTGAAGGAAAATGGAGAAATCCTTCTCAAGGTACATGATATCTTTCCAAACGGAATAGTCGAGGTAAGCAATCCAAAATTCGGCCCTTATAAAGTAAACACTTCTCGACTTCAACCTTGTCAAGAGAATAAAACAGTAAGTACGAGGGAAGATATTCAAACTTTTAAACCTCCCTAAAATTTTCAAATAACGAGGAAAAGTCTAGTTAAAGACTATAAACAAAGCGCTTCTCGGGAGGCAACCCGAATACTAACAATATTTCTTTTTACATTTGTTTTTATTTGTCTTTTCCTTTTCCAAAACTAACCAACAATGTAGGCTTTTAAGACCACACGGCCTTACACACGGCCATGTCCGTGGCCGTGTAGACCACTTAAATGGCCACACTGACAGGACAGAGGCTGTGCAGTCAGCCCAACCACCCTTCCCATCTTCACGGATCCAACAACCCTCCACACAGGCACCGACAGATAGGGCACGGCCGTGCCCAAAACCGTGTGAAGCTACTGACTTACACACCACGGGTAGAACACGCCCGTGCTGGCAACCGTGCGAACACCACGGGAGAACCACGCCCGTGCAGGGAAACCGTGTGAAGCTACTGACTTATCGAACACGGGGGAGACACACCCGTGGAGAACAACCGTGCCAAAAGAAAAGACTTCACAAGCACGGGCATGGGAAGAGCAAGCACGGGCATAGGGTGACAACAACCTCTATAACACGATCGTGTGAGGTGGCCGCGTAAATCGACATACCCTGTGACCACGGCCGTGGGGGAGCACAAAATTTGAAATTTTATTTAAACCCCCACCTCTTCCCCTTCCTTCCATCTGACTTCTTCTTTATTTTCTCTTCTTTTATCTCAGACTCTTCAAGACCCTAAATCCTTGAGCAAATCAACACCATGCCGAAGAAGCGGAAGAAGCCACGCATAGACTCCTTAACAAAGAACGATCAACATGAGTTCATGCCGGCAGCTTCGTCCCAACACCAAGCCAAGGATCTTTGAGACCAATTAGTTTTTATTTTTCATTTCTCTTTCCTTTCACTCTCTTTTTCTTTAATAATCTTATGTTTAATTTAGTTTAACTTAATTTAGTGTCGTAGTATCAGGTTCGCCAGGCTGCTAGGGAATCACATCGACCACCACGATAACCTCTTCACTTCCGCCACCGCCAGCACCGCCCCACCGTAGAAGTCACACCCACCTTGAGAACTATCCTTCAATAAGGACTTCACAGTCCATTAATATTTTCTTTTCATTTTAGTTTTCGTCTTAGTTTCCTTCCCTTTAGTTTGTTATTCTATTATTTTATATTAAATTCATTTTTATTAGGTCTAATAAAGCCTGGCTACTTCTAAAGGCACTACCCAATTTCTTCATCTAGCGCAGGGCCGTTATCTCGACTGACCATCACCGCCACCAAAGACACTCATCCGGGAAAACATCCACACCTCAGGGAGTATTCTATCCCCTCCCTTTTGATTTTAAATATACATGCATTATCTATGTTTGCACATTGGGGACAATGTACATCTTAAGTGTAGGGGGGTAAAAGAACCTAACTTTTTTCATTATTCTCAAATCCCTGATTTAGTCTTGTTGTTATGCAAAGTTGTCATATTACTAATTAGAATGAAATTTCTGATGAATTGTGAAGATTATTAACATGTTTTAGAATAAGTCATAGTTAATTGTACATTGATGATTAAATTTAAAGAATACTATAAAATCAAGCATGATAAGTCTATTTTTCAGGAATTAAAATTTTTGCTAGGTTGTTGATCCAATTTTGAATATCACCTTGAAATTCAAATTTTATAAGGATGATGTCAAAACACCCATAATTTTTGTGAGTATTTGAACCTTATAGAGCATACATCCTTTTTCGTGCTCATTTTTTGATTATGAGAGTGTTAACCATGAACCGTTATTCTAGAACTTGCCTCGTTTTTACATGTCAAGACCACAGTTATGATTTGATAAACCGAGATGATAAAGGCACTTAGGTTTTAACCCACTAATTCCACTAAATAGCCCACCTTTACAATTAACCCTTAGTAAATCCCGTTGAGCCTAACAACCCTTTTTATTAATTCACCTACTAATTGTAACCAAAAACCCTTTGTATTTGTTATCACCATTTTTTTAATTACCCTTTTTGTCGAGATTTGATTTTGAACAAGTTTCTTAACTATGCTCTATATTTCAATTGTAAAAATTCTTCCTTATTATTATGACAGTTTATTTCAATATATATATATATTTCAATATTTGTAGTGTGAAAAGAGAGCTTACACAATCAAAAGACTGTTTTCAAAAGAAAAGCTCGTATTAGTAAGATTATTACTTTTCAATTAATGAAGTTTCTTTAGGTACGTACTTGTCAAGTCAATCTCGATTCTAACCCTCTAATTTCAGCCTATGACCACACCTTGCACCCTAGCCCCGTTACAACCCAAACAAAGACCTTTTGATCTGTTTGTCGTCTCATATTATAGTGGTGGAGATTTGATTTTCAGGCAAGCCTATGGGATTAACTTTTCAGGTTCGACTCATGAGCGATCTTTTTCTAAAACTTAAACACTTTAGAGTGATTTGAGTGAATCCTAAGTGAGGATATCAATCCTTGATGATTTTGGATTAAAAAGGTAGTTATTTGAAAGAGGGAAAACACCTATGTTTTCGAGGTACAAAAATTATGACTTATCTCGTTTGAATCTTTAGGACGCTTTGAATCAAATTATCCATGTATGAATTTTCTATGAATTAGGATAAGACATTGTTGATAAGAATTATAGATCATGGAAAGTTCATTTTAATTGTAAGTTGAGAATTTTGCTTGAGGACAAGCAAAAGCTTAAGTGTGGGGGTATTTGATAAATCGTAAAAGTAACATAATTTAATCCCACATTTAGTATGATTTTGGATGATTTATCCCTCGATTTATATAAAAAGGTGCTTTTAATCCTTTCTTTTCATATCTTATACCCAGGAAAGCACCCGAGGGTGAAAAGAACACAAAACGGGCCTAAAACAGAGTAATTGGGCCTTAGCACGAAAATGACATGGCCCGGCCCAAATCACACATGGCCGTGCCTCGACGAACACCTAGAGCACGACCTCAACACAGTCACACACGGTCGTGCCTCAAGAGAAATCCGAACACGGTCAGGTCTCGATCCACATGGGCGTGTGCCATGGCCCTGCCTCTGTCGCTGGAAAGAGCAATTTCAGTTTGAAAAGGATACTTAGGGAGAAAAAATCACGTTCCAAGAGCCTATATATATCCCCCAAGTACCACCTTTTTTAGAGGAGCGAAAGCAAGGCCAAGGAGCCAAGCCGAGAAGGTCAGAGTTAGGGAAAAATGTGAGGATAGCCCGTTGATCCATTCCAAGAAGCCGGAATTATACTCAAGACGGCGGAATTCTCCTTCAATTCCTTCAGGGGGTTTTAGGGTTTTCTTATGTTTTGTTTTATCTTTTCTCTTGCGATGTTTTGTTTATTCATTATGAACTAAACCCCTCAGATACCTGAAGGGGATGAAACCTAGATGGATTTTATTATTTGGTTTTTAAATTATATGATAAATTACTTAGTTTCTTATTAATTATGTTGTTTAATCCAAATATAATGTGCTTAGGTGGAGGAGGAATAGACCTTGCCTAAGAGAAGATCTAACATAATTAAGCGGAGTTGATCAGACGCCTAGAGATAGGGTTATGAGATTTTACTGGATTAGGGTGAAACCTAATATGGGAGTCCATTGATCGATTTACTGCTATCCTATGGGGTTATTATAAGCAAACAAGAGTTCCACTAATTAACCTAGGGTTAGACATTATTCGCTTCGAGAGAAGGTTTAATATAGGTTAGGGAGTGTCACGGATCAAGCTAAGTAAAAGAAATCATATAATTTAGGGTTAGATAATAGGTGAAGTCTAGGTGGATTCTTCCCGAAGATATCGTCGAAATCAACTGAGTTTTTCTTCAAAGTTATTCTCCAATTCGTCTTCTTGTCTTTGTGTCCTTAGTTTAATTGTCGTCAATTTAGTTTAAAAGTAGTCTTCACTCTAACTTTAAGGCTAAATAATAAAAAGAAAGTGAGTATTAATACTTTTAGTTCCTTTGGGTTCGATAACCGATCTTGCCTAAGCTATACTACCGTTCGATAGGTACACTTGCCTTAATATCGTTGTCAGAGTTAGTCTCCAGGTTTGATCATTCTTTTATAAATATTTAAAACTTTGATTTGCAGCGATCACCTACCTTCACAATCAACCCCTAGTGAACCCCATTTATCCTAGCGACCCTTTTTATTGACTTACCAGCTAATATTAACCCAAAACCCATTTGTATTTGTTATCACCATTCCATTTGACTACCCTTATATTGAGAGTTGATTTGATGTGTTGTCTAGCTGTTATCTTTATTTTAAAGTAATAGATTCATACCTTATAATACTTAGTTTGTTCTTAAAAAAATAAAAAAATGAAGTATATTCATTATTAGTCTATAATTAAATGAGCTTACATGTTAAAATTCCACATCTTGAGGAAAAAGTTCGTATTATTAGTTTTCAATTGATGTAATTATTTAGGATTCGTTTAATGTTTGTTAGTTAGGCAATTTGTCAGGTCAGTCTCGATTCTAACCTTCTAATTCAGCCTTTATCCACACTTTTAACCCTAACCCTGTTACAACCCTGTTAAAGACCTTTTGATTTGTGTGTCATCTCATATTATAGTGGTGGAGATTTGATTTTCAGGCAAGCCTATTGGTTTAACTTTTCAGGTTCGACTTCTGAGAGCTTAATTTTGAACCCTAAGCACCTCGAGTGATTTGATTGAATCTTTAGTGAGAATGCCAATCCTTGTCGATTTTGAATCAAAGGTAATTATTTAGATAAGGGAAGACACGTACGTTTTTGTGCTACAAATGTATGACTTTGATTGTTTGAATCTTTAGGACTCTTCGAGCTAGATCATCCATGTAGAAATTATCTATGAATTATGATGAGACAATGTTGATAGGAATTATGAATCAAGGAAAGTTTGTTTTAATTGTAAGTTGAGAATTTTGCTTGAGGACAAGCAAAAACTTAAGTGTGAGGGTATTTGATAAACCGTAATAGTAACATATTTTAATCCCACATTTAGCATGTTTTCGGATGATTTATCCTTTGATTCATGTAAAAAGATGCTTTTAATCCTTTCTTTTCATGTCTTATACCTAGGAAAGCACCCAAGGATGAAAAGAACATAAAACGGGCCCAAAATGGAGTAAATCGGCCATATCACGAAATTCACACGGCCTGGCCCAAAGATCACACGGCCATGCCTTGTCGAGCATCTAGAACACGGCCTCACCCTCGATTTGCACGGCCGTGCCTCAATGAAAAAATCCGAACACGGCTCAAAGATTCGTTACACAGGCGTGTGACATGGCCGTGTCCCTGTCGTGGCAATGAATAATTCTAGTCGGAAAAGGATACTTAGGGAGAAAGAATCGCATTCCAAGAGCCTATATATACCCCCTAGGTACCACCTTTGAGGGGCGGTTAGCTAGGCCAAGGAGCCAAGCCGAGAAGGTCAGATTTGTGGGAATCACTAGAAGATAGCCAGTTGATCCATCCCAAGAAGCCGGAATTCTACTCAAGGCGGCGGATTTCTCCTTCAATTCCTTCAGGGAGTTTTAGGGATTTCTTATGTTTTGTTTTATCTTTTCTCTTGAGATGTTTTCTTTATTTGTTATGAACTAAATCCTTCAGATACCTGAAGGGGATGAAATCTAGATGAATCTTGTTATTATTTTATGAATTATATGATAAATACTTAGTTTGTTCTTAATTATGCAAGCTTAATCCAAATTTGATGTGCTTAGGTGGAGGAGGAATAGACCCTGCCTGAGAGAAGATCTAGCATAATTAAGCGAAGTTGATCGCACGCCTAGAGATAGGGTGACGAGATTTTTCCGGATTAGGGTGAAACCTAATATGGGAGTCCATAGATCGATTTACTGCTATTCTAGGGGGTTATTAAGTGAGAAAGAGATTTCCGTTAATTAACCTAGGGTTAGACGTTATTCGCCTCGAGAGAGGGTTTAATATACTTTAGGGAGTCTTACGGATCAAACTAAGTAAGTAAATCATATGGTTCAGGGTTAAATAAAAAGTGAAGTCTAGGTGGATTCTTTCTGAGGGTATCGTCTTAATCAACTGAGTTTTTCCTAAAGTTATTTTCCCAATTCATCCTTTTTGTCTTTGTGTATTTGGCTTAGTAATTAGTTTAGATTGTATTAAAGCAACTTCACTTATTTTAGGCTAAATAATAAAAAGAAAGTTAGTATTAGTAGTTTTAGTTCCTTTGGGTTCGATAATTTGGTCTTGCCTAAGCTATACTACTGTTCGATAGGTACACTTGTCTTCAATCGTTGTCAGAGTTAGTTTCCAGGTTTGATCATTCTCTTTATAAATTTTAAAACTCGACAGACATACGATCACTTGTACACACGACCTGACCTCGTTGATCACACGCTCGTGTTATTGCACACGGCTTACCACATGGGTGACCACACGCTCGTGTGGCATCGATAGTGGGGTTTTCGACTTTCATCAAAACCTTATTTTCTGCATTTTAAGGTACACACCTGGTATCAAATTGATGCAAATTCAATACCCGAGCCTTTAGAAACCCAAAAATAACAATCCAAGGCCACTTAGCAACAATTTACGAGCCAACACTAAATCCCAAAAATTACACAAGTGACTTACCGAAGAAACAAACACTCCCTAGTGCGATTTAGGCTAATTAAACGTAACTTTACTGCCCACCATGTTCACCTAATCCATAATTATGCAGAAAATTTCCTTCACATATATACCAAAACATCAACACAAAAATTACGCTTAACCAACATGTTGAAAAACAAACTAAGTTCCAGAACCTAAACCCCATTTACCAGAATCGTGTGAAATACCAAAATAATTAGACGAGAAGGACAACAATTCGAGGAAGGTAGAAAGAAAAAGGAAAAGAGGAAGATGTAGAGAGAGGGGGGAAAGTCAATTCTTTTGTCTGGAAAGAGAAAATTGGAAAAACATTACTAGAATTATCCCCAAATCCCCCCCTTTTCTCCACTCATCCACTAACTTTCAACCTCCTCAGACTCCCAGTTCAACCGAAACTCCGTCAGTCGACCGAGCAAAAATAAACTCCCACGCTCACCTAGGGATTCGAACACAAGACCTCTAATACATCAAATCACATCTTAACCACCAAACCAGCAGGCCTATTCTGATATGGTTTTATAAATAATTTATTATAAGCCCACTGAACAGGGATAGGGCTTATATCAGAAAATACCAAAATTTGCCAAAGCTAAGTCTTGAATTTTGGACCTCACACACACACCTAGAACATATAACCACTGAAGCAGATACACAGTTGTGTCACATTTTAACAGAAAAAAAAAGAAAATTTAGGGCGTTACACTATTTATAATTGACGATTAAATTAAATTCTAAATTTTAATGATTTATTATTTGAACTGTTAATTGTTGTAGTATCCCGTAACCCTAATCTGGCATCAGAGACGGGTTCGGTGTAACAACCCATTTTTAGTTAAATCAGAACAGTGGTTTCAAAATCATAAATCTGAGGTCAAAATAATTGTTTTATTATTTTAATTTTTACAACACGATATTGTGATTGTGTGAAATTTTCGTTGAGAGATTTTATCGTTTGAAAGCTTAATTTGATAAAAAGGACTAAATCGCGTAAAGTGTAAAACTTATGTTCTATTAGCTAAAGGTGTCTAATAGCTATGGAAATTTAAATTAGAGGTCCTTATGTGGTAAATAACCCAATAATATGATAATGGATGATAGTGGTATAGTATTGGTGTAATTCATAAGTATTTTAAAGGTTAATAGTGCAAATTGGTAATTAAAGGTAAATTTAATAAAACAAAAGAAATTTTATTTCTTTCATTCATCTTATCCACCAATTTTTAACCTAAGAAAATCCATGGGAATAGCTTGAAGTATTCGGTCACTTCTCCAAGTGCATGTAAGTCATTTTTGACTCAGTTTTTAATGATTTCTATATTTTCAGGATCGTTGCAACTAGGTCTAGCTAGCCCAGGGACTAATTTGAAAAAATGTTAAAGGTTCAGGATGTTGGAATTGATGAATATGTATGAGATTTAATGATTTATGATAGATTATAAATGTTTGATGATAGTTATACAAGTTTTGTTAAGTGATTTTTAGTAAAATTGTCATTTAGGGATTAAATTGAAAATTATTGAAAGTTTGTGGTTAAAATGTGAAATAAATGAAAATATGGGCTGCTATAGACTTGTATTAAATTCGGTTAACATTGAGTATAGGTTGAATTGCATGAATTTGTGATTTTATGAAATAAGGACTAAATTGTAAAAATGTTGAAATATTAGGGGCAAAAGTGTAAATGTGCCTTAAAGTGTATTTTGGACTAAATTGAATAAGCTAAATTTGATATTATATAGATCAAGAAAAGAGAAATACAAACTTAGATCGGGGAAAGAACAAGATTTTTGATTAATCAACTCGTTTCACCGTTTTTACATCCGAGGTAAGTTCGTATGTAATAAGCATTATCTTTATTGTGTTTTAAATGCTTTAAGAGTGAATAAATTTTGAAATACGACATTGCGGATATATTCGACAACTATTTGGCATTGGAAATCACGGTTGAATCTTAGGAATAGATTAGGATACGAATGACATGTCATTAGGGGTAGTTATCGAGATAGCTTCGGCTATGTATTCGCATTTCGCGTGCATTATTGTAACACCCCAAACCCAGCCCAAAAATTACGACCGAATTTGGTATGTCACGGAGAAAAGTTATTTTTGTAAAATCCCTTTAAGCAGATTTAAAATTTTTGTTGAAAACATTTTTGGTAATGAAGAAAACAAAAACTTAGTGTTGATTAAAAATACATAAAGTCATGTTGTTACCGATTTCAGATGTACCCCCTGGTACAATAAAACATTTCACGTTTGATTTTGAGAAAACATGTGTATCCATTTTCAAGTCATTAAGTTGTTAAACAAATTATCCAAAACAGATAAAATAACCAAAATATAATTCTAGGAGGCCTTATTACAATTTAAGCAAAATAAACCAACAATAAAATAAAAGTAGTTCATAAATCATTTAATCCAAATGTTCACTGCATAGCCACCTCGAGTTCTTTCGGCTCCTTTTCCGCGATCTACGAGTCACCTAAAAAATTAAAGGAGAAGGTGAGTCACCAAGACTCAATGTGTAACCCTTCCCCGGTTTAGTGCAACACATACACAAGTCATAACCAATTAACATGCACAAGTTTAATATGCACCCAACCTAGCCATCCAAACGCCTTTCTCTACCCCGTGTGGTACCAAACCACTGGTGGTGCCAAACCACTAGTGACTCAAAGTCACAGATGTGATACCAAATCACTGGAGATACCAAATCTCTGGTGTCTGAAGACACAAATCGAATGATGGGGCCAACCCATCGTGTGATACCAAATCACTGGCGTCAATCCCGTATCTCAAAGTGGGGCCAACCCACGGTGGTGCTAAGCCATAGGGACGAGACGCTATGAGGTGCCAAACCTCTGGAGGTACCAAACCTCTGGTGACCGTAGTCACAATGTGTTACCAAAACACTGGTGTCCGTCGACACGAATATCACTGCCCCCTCCACTCATTTAATCCCACATCAATCAATAATATGCATTTAACAAATTTCATGTCAATAGATTTATTTAACAACATTCAACATATATATCATGATCCATATATTATAATCCGCATATACCAAATATGCCATGCTTCCCAAAAGCATCATAAGTAAGCTCTTAACAACAAAGACTTACCCGAATCCTTGATTATACCATGATGGTATTACATCCGAATCTACACAATCCGATTAAGCATACATATAACACTTAGCACATTAAATAGTTATAAGGTGTGTATGTACACACCTGTCACCAACGATAGTCCTAAATCCCGAAAAGTCACTCGGCCACCTTAGATTTCTTGCTCCTATATTCGGCCAAACACAAGAGTTAGGGACATGGACTATTCGGCCAAACCACATAATTCTACGGGGTTATCACATGAACCCGAAACCTCACCTAATCGCCTTCGAGTACTAACTACAGTAACCGGTACGCGAATCTGCTTCACTTCCCTACAATCGGCAACCATTAATAATAATAGCCTTCGGCTTTTGAATAATCAAAAGAATAATCCTTTAAAATAAATCCTTACCACCTTCAATATTCGGCCAAGATACTTCTAAATGGAAGAAGAGAGTTTCGGCACACCCAAAGGAGTATATTCGGCCAATAAAGAAATTATTGAGAAGAAAGGAGAAATAGGGGATTCGGTTTTGAGAAGAAAAGAAAAGAAGTAGATGAAAGATGATGGTGTAGGAGATTCGACCAAAGTTTAGAGAAAGAAAGAATGGTTTTTTTGGTTTTGATAAAGGTTGAAAAGAGAATGAAAAAGAATTGATCAAAGGAAGAAAAAGAGAGATGGAAGAAATGATATTCGGTCAACACAATTTTACCAAAGAAGAAAATGTACAAGATACAAAAATGTAATTTGGTTCAAAAGGACAAATGAGAGAAAGAAAGTGGTATTTTGTTTCAAACAAAATGAAGTTGTCATCAAAAGAAATTTTGCACCAAAAGCACCCTAGACATTCGGCCAAAGATGAGAGCTTTTTGGAGAGGAAAAACAAACACAAAATGATGCACAAAACAAAAGATTGGCCAACATCCCCCCAAGCTACCTACCAAAAATTCGGCCACTCCCCTAGCCTTACATGCCGTCCACATACATGCACTAAGGCATAGGATTTCTTTCCAAAATATCCTCCACCTTCCATGCCTTTGTCCCCTCATTATACCATAAACTCAAGATTCTTATCCCTAACTTCAAGCTTTCCATAACAAATTTTCAACTTACCAAAAGATGGAAGTCCAACCTATCATAAACATAGGTTGACCGGCCATTAATGCTAAAACACAAAAATAAACTTTCAAAAAAAAACTAAACATACTACTCGAACCTCTAACCTCAAGCTATAAGTTCAAACACCATAACCACTTTGCCACTAATTCCTCATGTGCTTTAATTAACACTTAAATTAACTTAAGTGCTAAGCTCACTTAATCCACTTCATTAAATAAACCATACTAAAATTTATTCTAGCTCTCTAAATAAAATCAAACCTTCATAAGACTATGCTAAGCACACAAACAATACTACCCGAGCTAACACAAGTAACTAGATGACACACAAATTTTTCCTAAAGCCCATGGCCCAATCGGCCCAATTCTACTAGGCCCAATTTCGGGATGTTACAATTATCGAGATAGCTTCAGCTATATATATTGGCACTTCGGGTGCAAGATTATTGAGATAGCTTCGGATATATTTTTATTGGTACTTATTGTGTGAGATTCCCGGATATCTGATATTATTCTAAATGGTTCAACGGGTATATCAAAGATATGAAATGGTGAGAATAGAAACATATCAGTACAGGTATGTACGAAAACTGTATATGCATTGAACATATGAAAGAATTGAGCTCATGGTTATATAGATGATTGAATACATATTAACATTGTGGTGAATTATTTTTTTGTATGATGTATACATATTTTGAATGGAAAATTAAATGGTGAGTTTTGCTTATTATCCTCATACGAGCTTACTAAGCTTTATAGCTTACATCGTTTATTTTTCTGTATTTTATAGTGAAATCAAAGCTAGCTCGGATTCGGGAATCGTCGGAGACTTCATCACACTATCCTACTACCACTTTGGTATTTTTGAACTTAAGTATATTGAGTATATGGCATGTATAGGAGTTTGGTCATTTTGGTATTTGTATTGTTAATGAATTTAGTCATTTGAATTGGCTTGTAAATGTCTAAAGTTTGGTTTTGTATATAGCCATGGAAGTTGGCTTAATTTGCTTGGTTTGGTTGTGTATATAATTGTGCATATGGCTCTTATTCTGTGTTTGAATATGGTTATATGATGCTTGTAGATAATAGGTATTATGGATAGCAAATGGTTGAGATTTGAGTTTGTTATGCATGTGAAATTAGGTAAAATAATGCATGTTTAGAAAATGGCCATATTGATGATTTGACAAAGTGAAATTTGTCATGAAATTGAATGGCACATTGTGAGATTGTATTTTGGACGTGTGTCCTCTGTATTTTGGAAAATTTTCTAGGTTTCGTAAAAATTTCCTGAATTTTCGGTTTAGTCCCAAACCTTCCCTAATGTATGTTTAGGGCCTCGTATGCTCATATTAGAGACAATGTGATTGAGATTGAATGATGATTGCATGAAATTTGAAAATGTATGTGAAATGAATGTTTAATTGTTTTATAAGTCCGGTAATGCTCCGTAACCTTATTCCAGCGTTGAATACGGGTGAGGGGTGTTACATTTGGGGTGTTACGAACCCAGTCCCTAGAGATATGACTATTTATAATTGATGATTAAATTAAATTCTAAATTTTAACGATATATTATTTGAACTGTTAATTATCATAGCATCCCGTAACCCTAATTCGGCGACAGAGACGAGTTTGGTGTGTTACGAACCTAGTCCCAGGAGATCGAGCAAACCGCCTGCAAAGTTGCATTATTGGAGGAGTAAAGTTGTAGCATTCAACCCAGTCCTATAAAATCAAGCAAGCTGCCTCCAAAGTCGCAACCTTGGTCTTGGAATATTACGACATTAAAGGTCAATGGTCCAAAATTCTGCAAGGGTGTTTCCATCCGTACAATTGAATTTATCTCGTAATTTAGTGTGTAATCAACCTAATTAGGTCAAAATATATGTAGACTATATATATTACCTTAAAACATTAGTTGTGGGGCTCTCTTAGATTTTAGATTCATGGTTTGAGTAAGTTTTCAAATTTTCTCAACATTGTTTTGTTACTTTTCAATTTTGAAGTTAATCTATTTCCAGTTTTCATCCGCTATTTTCCTTTTGCTTTATTTTTTCTCGTGCTTTAATTCAAATTGATAATCAACATATCTTGTGGATTCACGTTGCCTTTCAACCAATCACAAGTCTTGGAGACATTTGATGTTCTGAGAACTCCTTACCTTTCTCTTTATTATTTTGCTTTATTTTAATGTTTAATAATAGGTCTAGGTTAATTGCATCTAGAATGGCTCGTAACTAAATCCATAAGAGGGTTGGTGATCTGCCGCAATTCATTGTAGCAGATTAAACTACTTTTTGTGCTTAATGAGCTATTAGGATATCAACTTTGGTATGTTTTTATTTAGTTTTTACTTTCAACACTTAGGTAATAAAATGAGCAATTTAGGCAATTTATATGATCTTGTGGGTCAAGGTAGGCCTAAAGGTAGAGTAATATGTTCGGTGAGTGTGCAGGACGTCATTTGTAGACAAAAAAAAAGTATAACAACCGTTTCTAGTGGTGTCAAGAGTAAAGGTTTTGAGGCCACAATTCCAGCTAGTAGGTCAAAATATATTAATTATTTGGTAATTATATGGCATTATGGGTGTTGTTGATAAACAATATAATATACATATTTTAATCCACATTTAGTATACTTCTGGATGATTTATTCCCTGAATTGTGGAATTTGGTGCTCCTAATCCTTTAATTTCACGTTTTATACATAGGAGAGCACCGGAGGATGAAAAGAACGAGAAACGGGCAAAAATGGAGAAAATGGGCCAAAATACGAAATGCACACTGCCAGAGCCCAAGCCACACGGCCGTGCCTCCATTAGCAGACCCAACTACGGCCTGGCATCGACTTACACGGGCGTGTGCCACGGACGTGTCCTTGCCGCGACCTGTTTTAATTTCACTCAGATTAGGATACTTAGGGGCGAAGAAAGACATTCCAAAAGCCTATATAAACACCCTAAGTGCGACCTATGAGGGGGCATCCAGTTAGGCCGAAGAGCCAAGCGAGAGAGGCCAAAATTGTGGGATTTATTCGAAGAAAGCCAGTTGATTCATCTTAAGAAGCCAGATTCATACTCAAGACAGAGGATCTTCCCTTCAAATTCCTTCAGGGGGTTTTAGGGTGTTTCTTATGTTTTGTTTTATATGTTCTTCTGAGATGTATTCTTTTATCATTATGAACTAAACCCCTTAAAAACCTAAGGGGGATGAAACCTAAGATGGATCTTGTTATTGTTTTCTAAACTATATGATAAATACTTGATTTGTTCTTAATTATGTGTTCTTAATTCTTGCTTTGATATTTCAGGATATTGATTCAAGTATTGATGTGCTTAGGCAGTGGAGCAAAAGTCCCTGTTTAAGAGTAGATCTAGCATAATTAAGCGGAGTTGATCGCAACCCTAGAAATAGGATGACAAAAATCTGACAGATTAGGGTCAAACCTAATATGGGAGTCCATAGATCAAGTTAATGCAATTCTAGGGGTTTTAATTAGAAAGAAATTTCCATTAATCAATCTAGGGTTAGACGTTATAGCCTCGAAAGAGGTATTAATATAAATTAGGGAATTCTACGGATCAAGTCAAGTGAATAAATCATCTGGTTCAGAGTTAAATAACAAGTGAAGTGTAGGTGGATTTTTCCTCGGGTATTGTCTTAATCAATTGGTTTTTCCCAAAAGCATTTTCCCAAATTCATTCTCTGTGTCTTAGCATCTTTAGCTTAGTAGTTAGTTAATTTTAGAATAAACAACAATTCCCTTAAGTTTTAGGCTAAATAATAAAAAGAAAGTTAGTATTAGTACTTTTGGTTCCCTTGGGTTTGATAATCCGGTCTTGCCACTAAACTATACTATTGTTCGATAGGAGCGCTTGCCTTATTCGTTTTCATAGTTAGTTTCTAGGCTTGATCAATCATTATATAAATCTTTAAAACTCTGACACACGATCAAGTTTTTGGCGCCGTTGCCGAGGAATTAAAATATTAAGAACGCTCAATTTTTATTACTTTAGCCATATTTTATTAAATTTTATTTTTATTTTTCTAAATTTTCTTCTTTGCTTCTGGCAGGTATTCTAGTTTATGACTAGAAGAAACCCGTCAAGACCTTTACTTTACGATAGTGAAATTGAAAGTACAGTTCGCAGAAACCGAAGAGAAATAAGGAGAAGCCTACAGTACATATAAGAAGAGGAAGAAAACGAAATTAATACTACCGAAGAGATGGCTGAGAATAATCCGCTACCTCCAGAGGTGGCCGAAAATCATGCTCCTCGAACTATGTATGATTATGCTAAACCTAATTTAAAAGGAACTAAGTCAAGTATTGTTACACCTGCTATTGCTGCAAATAATTTTGAACTAAAACCTAACACAATTCAGATGATACAGCAGTTTGTTCAGTTTGATGGTTTGTAGGATGAAGATCCAAATAATCACTTGACAAATTTCCTAGAATTTTGCGATACTTTCAAAATAAATAACGTTTCTGATGATGCCATCCGTTTTTGTTTATTTCCCTTTTCTTTGAGGAATAAATCTAAACAGTGGTTGAATTCTCTTCCACGAGGATCAATCACTACATGGAAACAAAAACCGAAAATTTTTTATTAAAATATTTTCCGCCGGCTAAAACGGCCAAGTTGAGGAATGATATCTCTTCTTTTGTGCAGATGGATTTAAAAACTCTTTACGATTCATGGGAGAGATACAAGGATCTATTGAGAAGGTGCCCACACCATGGATTACCCTTGTGGCTACAGGTCTAAACTTTTTATAACGGTGTGAACCCCTCAACTAGACAGTTGATTGATTCAGCCGCCAACGGAACCTTGAATAACAAAACACCTGAGGCTGCCTATGAATTCATTGAAGAGATGTCACTGAATAACTATCAGTGGCAAGTCACAAGGACAAGGCCAATGAAAGCAACCAGTGTTTTCAACCTCGATACAGTAACCATGCTATCAAACCAGGTAGAACTTTTAAATAAAAAGATTGATGGTTTATATGGTTCTTCGCAGGTACATCCAGTTATGCAGTGCGATACGAATGAAGGAGGGGTGAACAACACAGAATATCCACCTTACAACTCGAGCACTGAGAATGAGCAAGTTCACTATATAGGTAACAATTTTAAACCTCAAAATAACCCTTATAGTAACACTTATAATCTAGGTTGGAGGAACCACCCCAACTTTTCATGGGGAGGTCAAGGAAATTAGAGACAACAGCCCCCTCCAAACTTCCAACAACAGCCCTACCCACAGGAAAAGAAGTAGAACCTTGAAGAGATGCTGACAAAATTCATCACGGTGTTAGAAACTCGTTTTCAAAACACCGAGACAACACTTAAAAATCAACAAGCATCGAGTCAAGGGATTGAGAACCAGTTAGGACAACTTGCTAAGATCATATCAGAACAACCACAAGGAAGCTTACCAAGCAACACTGAAACTAACCCAAAGGAGCAACTTCAAGCCATAACAGCTCATGACAGTGAAGGGTTAGATAAAGCCAAATTAAGGCAAGAGAAAGTGGTAGAGGAAGGAAAGGTTGAGGTAAACCATGACAAGCCAAAACCGGTAATTAAAGAGTACCAACCTCGTATACCATATCCTGATGCGATGAAGAAAGACAACACAGACAAACAATTCGGTAAATTTCTTAGACTTTTAAAGAAATTACATATTAACTTATCGTTTCTTGAAGCTCTTTCGCAGATGCCAGATTCAAGGAAATTCTTAAAAGAGCTTTTGACAAACAAACAGAAGTTAGACAAGGATTTGCATATGGAATTAAACGCAGTGTGCTCAGTAATGTTGCAAAATAAACTACCACAAAAATTAAAAGATCCAAGGAGTTTTACAATTCCATGCTTAAATGGTAGTTTATCTGTTGATAATGCTTTAGCTGATTTAGGGGCAAGCATAAATGTTATGCCTTTTAAAATGTTTAAACAACTTGGTTTAGGGAAACCCAAACAAACTAGGATGAGCATTCAATTAGCTGGTAAAACTATTAGAATTCCTAGGGGTATAATTGAAGATGTTCTCGTGAAAATTGATAAATTCATATTCCCTGTAAACTTTGTCGTTTTAGACATGGACGAGGACAATAATATTCTTTTAATTTTAAGAAGACCCTTTTTAGCAACTACCAGAACTAAAATTGATGTCGACGTAGGTGAACTCATACTCTGTGTAGGTGATGAAACAATCACTCTTCAGGCTCTTGATTCGACTAGGACATTGAGTAATCAATGTGAGGACATAAATTCTATTAATGACCATTCGGTTAAACCTTCTTTTCAGGAAGCACCACGGAACTACACAACTAAGCCAAATCCTATACCTCATGCCAACAAGGAAATAACTCATGAGGAACGAAGGCTTCAGATCGATGAATTAGACGAGTGGAAGCCACGCATTAAGGAGAAACCAAGAACACATGAAGCAGAACCAATGCCATTCCGTGGGACAAACGAATTTAAGATCGGATATCATGTATTGTTAGATAAGGCGGACCCTCGAATATCTCCTCCTGACCCTAATACAAACGAAGAAATCCCTTTTAGGGTACTCAAGGTTTTCCCATATGGAACAGTCGAGGTAAGCAATCCTACATTTGGCACTTTTAAAGTAAACGCTACTCGACTCGAATTATATACTGATAATAGAACTGATAGCTTGAGAAAGGATTTTCGACTCCTCAAACCACCATGATTATGCGAATGAGAGGTGAGTCTAGCTTAAGACTATAAACAAGCGCTTCTCAAGAGGCAACCCGAGCAGTAATCCCATTAATTTACATTTTTATTTTTACTTTTATTCTTATTTTTTAGCATCTAACTATAAACTAACCAAAGTCCAGATTTCCATACCACACGGCCTTGCACACGATCGTGGCCGTGGCCGTGTGAACGCTACAGATTTCCGTACTGGCATGGCAGAGATAGTACAAAACAGGACGAAAAGTATCTTCAAGCCACGGGCTTTGACTAAACACCACGACCGTGCAACGCGGCCGTGGTCGACACTATTTTATCAACACGGGCGTGGCGACCTGCACACAGGTGTGGGAGAAACGAACGAAGCACAACACGACCATGCGATACGGCCGTGTGACTCGACACGCCCAAGGTACACGGGCGTAAGGATGTACCAGATTTGAGATTTCTATTTAAAACACCCCTCTCCCCTTCTCACCCACTCCCCATTCCCCTTCTTCCATATCCTTCACACCCCCTCCCTTTTCATTTTCATCCTTCTAACTCTTGATCTACACCATATCCATGTCGAAGAAACGGAAGGATCCTAGCACAGTCTCCCTCTACGAGACCGATCTACATAAGTTCATGACGGTTGCTTCATCCACTCGACAGGACAAAGACCTTTGAGTCCATTTCATTCTTCTTTTTCTTTTCTCTTCTCCTTTATTTTCCTTTTCTTTATTTCTCTTTTACTTAATTTAATCTATTTTATTTTGTTTTCTTTGATTTAGGTTCTAAAGGCTGTTAGGGAATCACCACACCACGCCTTAGAAATCACACACACCTCACGAACCATCTAACAATAAGGACTTTTCAGTCCATTAATCTTTTCTTTTAGTCTTATTTCATTTTTTTCTTTCTCTTTCTCTTTCTTATCTTTAAATATATAATTAGTATATTTTGAATTATTCTTATTATTTCCTGGCTAATTCTTCACGAGTTTCCCAATTTCTTCATCTAGAATAGAGATTGTGGGCGCCACCATACCACCACCAAAGACGCCTCCTCCAATTTATCTTTCACCTCCGAATCAAGTGTCCACCCTTCTAACTCAAGGAACCCATCCGAAATTCAGGAAGTTTTACCTCTCTCCCTCTCTTTTGATGTTTCTACTGTATTGTGAATATCTATCTTTGTACATTGAGGGCAATATACATCTTAAGTGTGGGGGGTGAATTTTATTTTGAAAAGTTCCTAACTTTTTGCATTATTCTCAAATCCCTGAATTATGTCTTGTTTTTAAGTAATTTTCTCATAGAACTATTAGAAAAAAATTTCCTTTGATTCATGATTTTTATTGATATGTTTTGGATTAAGTCATAGTTAATTGTGCAGTGATGATTTAAACTTTAGGAGACTAGAGAATCAAGCATGATGAGTCTATTTTCAAAAATTAAAATTTTGTTAGGTTGTCTACCTGAATCAAATTATTACCTTAAAGTTTGAAATTTACAAGGTTGATATCAAAAACCCATAATTTTTGTGAAATCTTGAGCCTTTTAGAGCATACATCCTTTCTTGCTCACTTTTTGAGTATGAGCGTGTCAACATTGATTTGTTATTCTAGAACTTGCTTCGATTATACATGTTGAGACCACATCATTGATTTGATATACAGAGATGATAAAGGCACATAGGATTTAGCCCACTTACCCCACTAAAAGCTTACCCTCACAATTAACCCCTAGTGAACCCCTTTGATCCTAATAACCGTTTATTGACTCACCCACTAATATTACCCCAAAACCCATATTGTATTTGTTATCACCATTTCTCTTGACTACCCTTTTTGTCGAGATTTGATTTTGAGCAGTTGCCTAACTATATTCTATATTTTAGTTGTTAAAGTTCTTTCCTATTATTGTTGATTTTTTCTTAAAAAAAAAGTATATTCATTATTAGCGAGCTTATACATTTAAATTCCACATCTTAAAGAAGAAGCTCGTATTATTAGTTTTTAATTGATGTAATTGTTCAAGAATTAGTTCATTTTTCTAGTTAGGTAAATTGTCAATTCAATCTCGATTCTAACCCTTAAATTCAACCTTTATCCATACCTTTAACCCGAGCCCCATTACAACCCTTTTTAAAGACCTTTTGATTTGTGTATCATCTCATTTTACAGTGGTGGAGATTTGATTTTCATGCAAGCCTATGGGATTAACTTTTCATGTTTGACTTTTGAGTACTTAATTTTGAACCTTAAACACTTTGAGTGATTTGAGTGAATCTTTAGCGAGGATGTCAATTCTTGTCAATTTTGAATTAAAGGTAATTATTTAGGTAAGAGGAAACACCTATGTTTTTATGTTACAAAAACTATGACTTTGATTGTTTGAATATTTAAGATCCTTCTATTTAAATTAGCAGTGTATGAATTACCTTTGAATTATGATGAAATACTATTGATGAATATTATGAATCAAGGAAGTTCATTTTAATTGTGAGTTTAGAATTTTGCTTGAGGACAAGCAAATGCTTAAGTGTGGGGGTATTTGATAAACCATATAATGTACATATTTTATTCCCACATTTAGCATACTTTTGGATGATTTATTCCTTGAATTGTGAAATTTGGTGCTCCTAATCCTTTAATTTCATGTTTTATACTTAGGAGAGCACCGGAGGATGAAAAGAATGAGAAACAGGCCAAAAATGGAAAAAATGGGCCAAAGTACGAAATGCACACGGCCTGGGCCCAAGCCACACGTCCGTGCCTCCATTAGCAGACCCAACCACGGCCTGGCCTCGACTTACACGGGCGTGTGCCACGGGCGTGTCCCTACCGCGACCTGTTTTAATTTCACTCGGATTAGGATACTTAGGGGCGAAGAAAGACATTCTGAAAGCCTATATAAACACCCTAAGTGCGACCTATGAGGGGGCATCTAGTTAGGTTGAAGAGCCAAGCCAGAGAGGCCAGAATTGTAGGATTTATTCGAAGAAAGCCAGTTGATTCCTCTCAAGAAGCCAGATTCATACTCAAGATAGAAGATCTTCCCTTCAAATTCCTTTAGGGGGTTTAGGGTGTTTCTTATGTTTTGTTTTATATTTTCTTCTGAGATGTATTCTTTTATCATTATGAACTAAACCCCTTAAATACATGAGGGGGATGAAACCTAAGACGGATCTTGTTATTGTTTTCTGAACTATATGATAAATACTTGATTTGTTCTTAATTATGTGTTAATTCTTGCTTTGATATTTCAGGATATTAATTCAAGTATTGATGTGCTTAGCCAGTAGAGCAAAAGTCCCTGTTTAAGAGTAGATCTAGCATAATTAAGCGGAGTTGATCGCAACCCTAGAAATAGGATGATGAAAATCTGACGGATTAGGGTCAAACCTAATATGGGAGTCCATAGATCGAGTTAATGCAATTCTAGGGTTTTAATTAGAAAGAAATTTCAATTAATCAACCTAGGGTTAGACGCTAGTAGCCTCGAAAGAGGTATTAATATAAATTAGGGAATCCTACGTATCAAGTCAAGTGAATAAATCATCTGGTTCAGAGTTAAATAACAAGTGAAGGCTAGGTGGATTCTTCCTCGGGTATTGTCTTAATCAATTAGTTTTTCCCAAAAGTATTTTCCTAAATTCATTCTCTGTGTCTTAGCATCTTTAGCTTAGTAGTTAGTTAATTTTAGAATAAACAACAATTCCCTTAATTTTTAGGCTAAATAATAAAAAAAAAGTTAGTGTTAGTACTTTTGGTTCCCTTGGCTTTGACAATCCGGTTTTGCCACTAAACTATACTACTGTTCGATAGGTGCGCTTGCCTTATTCATTGTCATAGTTAGTTTCTAGGCTCGATCATTCATTATATAAATCTTTAAGACTCTGACACCCGATCAGTCGTATTAAAATTTGGCAGTGAAATTTTAAGGTTCAAATAGCTAATTAAGTAAAAAGGAGTAAAGTGTAATAGATGCAAAAGTTAAGAGTTTTTAGTAAATGTGATTAATTGATGTAAAAAAGAAACTTAAAAGACTTATTGGATAATAATACCAAATATTAAGATAGTGGATGTACATGGATTTGTTTAGTTGTAATTTTAATATGCTTAAATAGTAAAATTATAAATAGGAAATTAGAGAAAACTTTGATAAAATAAAAATAGGTGGTTATCTTCTCTAATGTTTCTTCTTCACCAAAAAAACACTATTGGAGGGGCAAACTTAAGCTTTGGTTGTTGAATGCCTTGCATGTAAGTGTTTTATACTTTCATTTCTAATAGATTTTGCATTTCTGGAACCCTTGAAGCTAGACCAAGCTAATGGAGGGACTAATTGGATAAAATATGATAAGATTAGGGACTATTTTGAGATTCTTTATTGTGCTGGAAATGTTGGTTGAATTATTAAATTTTATGGTATGAGAAATTATTACCCTAAGTAATGATTCCTACTAGTGTTAGCTTTCAAGGAGTTAAATTATAAATTTCAAGAGTTTAGGGACTGTAAGAGAATCATATGTACATTCGATTAGCTAGGAAAATTAGATAAGGATGTGACTAATTTGTGTAAATGCCAATGGTTGAAGGTTAAATGTATAAATATGATTAAGAGATAAATTGCTTAAGTTGAACTATTATGGTTTTGAGTTAATTACTTGAATTAAATTGTCGTATTTAGATCAAGAAACGAGTAAAGCGGTCGTTGATAAACCGTAAAAGTAACATATTTTAAGCCCACATTTAGTATGCTTTTGGATGAATTAAGCCTCGATTTATGTAAAAAGGTGCTCTTAATCCTTTGTTTTCATGTTTTATACCCAGGAAAGCACCCGAGGATGAAAAGAACGAGAAATGGGCCTAAAACGGACCGAATTGGGCCAAAGAGGAAATCGACACGACCTGGACTTAAGCCCACAGCCGTGCCACGCAAATCTACTAGAACACGGCATGATCTCGACTTACACAGCCGTGCCTCATCAAAGAAATCCGAACACGGCCTGACCACTAGTCACACGGGCGTGTGCCATGGCCGTGTCCTGTCGTGGCAAAAAGCAATTTCATTCGGATTTGGATACTTTGGGGCGAAGAAACATATTTCGAAAGCCTATATAAACCCCCTAAGTGTTACCTGAAAGAGGGCGGTTGGCTAGGCCAAGGAGTCGAGCCAGAAAGACCAGATTTGTGGAGAATCACTCGAAGATAGCCAGTTGATCCATCTCAAGAAGCCGAAATTCTACTCAAGACGGTGGATCTCTCCTTCAATTCCTTCAGGGAGTTTTAGGGATTTCTTATGTTTTGTTATATATTTTCTTCCGAGATGTTTTCTTTATTTAATATGAACTAAACCCTTCAGATACCTGAAGGGGATGAAACCTAAGACAGATCTTGTTATTGTTTTCTGAACTATATGATAAATATTTGGCTTGTTCTTAATTATGTGTGCTTAATTCTTGTGTTGATATTTTCGGGATATTAATTCAAGTATGATGTGCTTAGGTGGAGGAGCAAAAGTCCCTGCTTAAGAGTAGATCTAGCATAATTAAGCGGAGTTGATCATGCGCCTAGAGATAGGGTGACGAGATTTTGCCGGATTAGGGTGAAACCTAATATGGGAGTCCATAGATCGAGTTAATGTGATTCTAGGGGTTTTAATTAGAAAGAGATTTCAATTAATCAACCTAGGGTTAGACGTTATTTGCTTTGAGAGAGGGTTTAATATAACTTAGGGAATCTTATAGATCAAGTCAAGTGAATAAATCGTCTGGTTCAGTGTTAGATAACAAGTGAAGTCTAGGTGGATTCTTCCAAGGGTATCGTCTTAATTAATTGGTTTTTCTTCCAAGTTATTTTTACCAATTCATTCTCTTTTTGTCTTTGAGTCTTTAGTTTAGTTGATAGTTAAATTTAGATTAGATAAACCATTCACTTAATTCTTAGGCTAAATAATAGAAAGAGAGTTAGTATTAGTACTTTTGGTTCCTTTGGGATTCGACATTCCGGTCTTGCCTAAACTATACTACTGTTCGATAGGTGCGCTTGCCTTACAATCGTTGTCAGAGTTAGTTCCAGGTTCGATCATTTTTATTATAAATTTTAAAGCTCTGATTTCGATGATCAGTCGTTAATCGAGGGAAGACGAAAGTTTTCGAATAATCAACTTCAATTATCGGAAACTAACGTAATTTCAGCAAGTTCATAGTCCTAGAACTCAAACTTTATTTAATTTTTTATTTATTCATTTTAATTAATTTGTTTATTACTTTGATATCTAATTGCGATTGCATATAATTGATAAGTAGTTAAATGAAGAATAATGGAATTATGCAAATATGTATGTATTTTTCAGTTTTACTGACTAGTGCTGGGCACACATTGATATTCCCGGTTTGCCCGACTAGCGCTGGGCATAAAACCATTGTCGGTTTATCCGACTAGTGTAGGACACACCTATAGTCGATTTATCTGACTAGCGCTGGGTGCAAACTTTGTTACGGTTTATCCGTCAGGCACTGGGTGCCAATAATAGGTTGATTCCATATTGATGATGTATAACAAATCCATTGAAGAAGGTTGGTAAATAAAAGATATCTTGGAATGTTCATGATGAACTTTATGTAAACTATATGGTAACAACCATTACATGTTATGGATTTTGAAATTATGGATTATTAAGTGTATGTGTAGTTCTTTGAGTTAATGAAATTTATTCATTATTTGATCACTCCTTTATATGCAGGTTAAGTACCTATTTTTGATTGCCTACTTAGCATCCAGTGATAATCCCGAACTCAATGTTGGTGATGTTTTCTTTTATATTTTGGCATGTACCTAGGATGTTAATGTTATGAGAAATGGTCATTTTGGTGTATAGTGTCTAAATAAAGGATTACATGTGTTAGATGTTGTCATGTAAAATTTTGAATTATATGTTGTTCTAATACAAATGCTTTTTTACAGATGTGGATGAATATATGTTTGTCTTATGAGTTTAACTCTTTTGGGATGTGTATGTTATAAGTTAAGTAGTTTGGGTTGATGTATGGTTTAATGTGCTAAATAGAATGGATGGTTATTGATATATAGCTGTATATATGTGAGTTTTAGTGGATAATATTGCATATTGTTAGATGTGTGAAATGTGGTGTCAATGAGGGCACATTGGTTAGGCACTTAGGTTGTTTTTATTTGACACATATTGACTCGTCTGAAGGTGTTTTAAGAGGTATTTATTGGGTGGATATGGTCTTGAATTGGTATGCAACATTGGTGTAAATTTTTCTTTGCTTTTTAAGTTAATTTTGGTACACACGGCCTGTCACACGAGCTGCCACACAGCTGTGTGTTATTTGGTTTAGGTGTAGGTTTCACATGGTCTGAGACAGAGCCGTGTGACCCAACTTAGAATATACACAAGGTTGAGCACATGGTCTGCAACATGGCCATGTGACCCTATTTCGAATAACCACACGGGCGGGCACACGGGCTGGGAAATGGTCATGTGCCAAAAATTCGATTGCCCACACAGTCCGAGCTATGTCAGACGGCCTAGCCACATAGCCGTGTGACCCCTATTTTCATAATTTTCAATTTTATTCTAAACTTTTTGTTTTGTTTCAAATTGGTCCTTAATTATTCCCAAACTATTTTTGGGGCCCCGTAACCACGATTTAAGGCCCATAAGTACATGTTTCCTATAAATCAAATGTGTTTAGATTATTTATAATTATATTTGAATATTTGTTTCTATGAAGTGTTAAATGTTTGAAAATTTCATTGTAATACTCCGTAACCCCAATTCGGCAACAGAGACAAGTTAGGGTTGTTCCAAAAAGATAGTGGACTGCTCGCGATGTTGTAACTTGGAGCTTGGATATCGCAACATAGCAAGCAGAATACCCAAAGAGCAGCCTTGAGACATGCCAAAGATGCATACTGTAGTCAGTGTCATGACACAGGCTAGGGGGTGTTGTGACACCGGCACAACATGGCCACTTAATGGACCAGGGGTGTTTCATCCACATAATGAAATTTAACAAAGGTTAGTCAGCTGTTTTAGGTCAATGATAAGCTGCTAACCCTAGGCTTATAAATACGATTGCTTAAAACAGTTTAGAGACAATTTTCCCTTAGTTTAATTTTACTTTCATTTGTATTTTAGCTTTCTTTGTAGTTTTTAGATCCATCAGACTTATCACGGATTATTATTCGCGTAGCAATATTTAGATCTATATCAGGATCTTTCTCAACTTTACTTTTGATTTTGCAAATGACTTTTTTCCAATTCAATTCTATTGTATAAGTTAAAGCCATGAGGAACTAATTTGGTAGGGAGATTAATGAGTGGATGTGGGAGTAATTAACGTCTATGTAGGTTTTCTTAACGGATCAGTTGGTTGAGAAAGGAAGAATCTAAAACCCTAGGATTGACGACCCTAGGAAATCATGAAGGTAGGAATGAACCTAAAATTAGTATTGCTTGTCATGATAACCTTACCCTAACCGGGTTTGACCTGTGACATCGAGAGATAAGTAGTGCTTGCCAACTCATTAGGTTAGTAGTAGACCGATAGGCCTTGTAACAGCCCAATTTTGGTGAAATCAGAATAGTGGTTTTGGGACCACAAATCCAAGCCGAAAATAAAATTTATTTTTACTTTATTTTATGGCCCGTATTATGATAGATATGACATGTGAAAATTTTGAACAGAAAATTTTATCGATTTAGTTCTTAATTACGAGAAGGACTAAATCGCATAAATTGCGAAAGTTGAATTCTAGTAGCTATAAGGATCAAATAGCTATGGAATTCAAAACTAGAGGTCCTTATATGGTAATTAGACCATTAATAAAAAGTATGTAGATATTTTTGGATGATTCATCCCTGGAAAATGAGAAAAAGGCTAGGGACTAGATTGGAAAGTGAAAATATTAATTAATTAAAAAGATGAAAATAAAATAAAAATCATATTTTCACATCTTCTTCCCCAAAATAAACATGGAAACCCTAGGAGAGAGTGAAGAAGCTTTCATGGGCAAATTGGATCCGGATAGACCAAATTCGGAGTTGGAACGAGGAAAATGTTGGATTAGTGGATTTATGTACACGAACATTTGTCAAGGTAAGTTCGTGTAACTAAATTATATTTATTTATATGTTTGATTTGATTGTGATAATGCAAATTGTATAAATTTCATATATATATATATATATATATATATATATATGAAAGGATTACATATCCGATCAAGCCCGATAAATAAAAATGTTCAAATTAAATGATAATCCCCGATAAATGAAAAATGGTAAACGATGAAAATGTGACCTTTATGCTTGGAATGGATGAGGAATGTGACCATTTGAATTATATGGATGTTATACACGTATGAAATAATCACATACCGGAAAATGCTTGAAAATGTTAAATCCCAGCTGAATAAATGGAAAATTGATGGATACGTGATTTCCCGAAATGAATGAGGTCTTGCATTTGTTGCGGAAGGGATTTAGCTCAAACGAGCATTCCTATTAACCTCATTATAAAAAGGAATTAGCCTGGATGGGTAACCTTGATAAAAGTCCTCTCAAGTATATGTTATGGATAGGATTTAGCCATGACGGGTAATCCAGATTGAGCTCCTTAGAGCATATGTCGTAAAAAGGGATTTAGCCTGGACTGGTAATCCCGTTGAATACATGTGTGGCTCGAGAGTGTACTCTCTAAAATAGTACCTTATGGGTACCATTGAATACGAATTGACGGATCCTGATTTGTACACTTCGAGTGTACTACATGTGTATCCATCGATATTTCGAATAAATTCAATGGGTAAAATTCTGACAAGAGCAAAGATAAACTGAAAACAGATTTACATGGAATAATACATATGATGTGGAAATATGACATGAAAGAATATTACATGAAATGCAAGAAAATGATGATACATGACAAGTGATATAAGAAAACATGAGATGATGATATTTGACATGAAATTCATTTGATGAATACGTCATCCTTGATTATAGACTTGCATACTTTGAGTGTACTATTACTCGTGTGACATTGATATTTCGAGCAATATGAATAAAGTTCTAATATGAAATAATATGAACTTGAGATGAACTATTATGAAATTATATTTGTAATACAAAGAGATGATTTATGCATGTTAAATGGACAAATGTTATGGAATGCAAATGTGCATGGAAACTTGATTGTTGTTGAGCCCAAACATGTTTTGAGGTCATTATGGAATATATGACTAACAAGGGCAATGAGGATATGTGTAGGGCTTGAAGCTAAATTGAATGAATGTGCCTTACATAGTTACCTCAAAATAGAATGAATGGTAAGTTATGTACCATGTTATACGAATTTACTAAGAATACAATGCTTACTCCATTTTATTTTCCCCTATTTTAGAGTAAATCGGAAGCTCGTTGGATTGGAAGCTTGGCGGAGATCAGTCACACTATCCATCAGCCCACGTCGGCATAGTACGGTAATTCAATTATGGTTATAATGGCATGTATAGGTTATATTGGACACATTGGCATGTGAATGTAAATGATGCTTGTAATCTAACCATTGGAATGGCTAGTAATGGTTTGATTTGATATATTTGTAATGTCATACTATGGTAGCTACACATGTGTAAGTAGTTGATCAAATTATGCCTATCATATGGACTAAATCAAGGCAAGATTATAAACACGTATGCATGTAGTGGTATGCCCTGTAAATGATGAAATTTGCTTGAGATGGATGCTTGAAATGGTTGGATTATATTAGTATGTTTTAGTGCAAGAACATGGTAAATTTGGGTGACAAATGAGGCTAGGAAATGGCTTTATTTTGTCCACACGGGCGTGTGTCTAGACCGTGTGTGACACAGGGCCTACCTCATGGGCGTGTAGCTAGGCCGTGTGTCCCTTGCACCTTAAATTTTGAGAAACTGAATGCTCAGAATTGAGCGCACAGGCAGAGACACTGGCGTGTGTCTCAGCCGTGTGGGAGACATAGCCTTGAACACGGGCGTGTGTCTTGGCCGTGTGAAACCTGCACCTAATTCGAAAGGAATTAATTAATCACACGGCCTAGCACATGGGCGTGTGGCATGGGCGTGTGGCACAAGTCAGAGAGCTACCTAGTTTTGAACACGGCCTGCAGCACGGGCGTGTCCCTTGGACCACATGGACATGTGAGCCCTACACCTTGGAAAATTTTTGAAATATCACGAAAAATTCTTAGAGTTTTCGATTAAGTTCTGAATCAATTCTAATGCTTGTATTGGGCCTCAAGGATCCATTTAAGGGACATTATGAATAACCTCGGTAAATGAATAGTAACTTGCCTGAATTAATCGGTAAATGTTTTGAATGTTTCGTAACGCTCTGAAACCCTATTCCGGCGACGGATACTGGTTAGGGGTGTTACAATTAGTGGTACAGAGCTACGGTTTAGTTGGTTCTCGGACTGAACGTAGCGTATGTAGAGTCTAGAAATACATGCCATTATATAACCTGTGATAGTGCGATATATCCCGACTCTGATGAAAATTGTTTTACAAATATACAGAGATGCTTTCTAACCAAGCTAATTCTGATGACTCCGAAAGAGATACTCAAATATCTGAGTAAAATGTTACTGATGATGAAATAGAATCCGAGAAGGTACGAATAAATGTTTTATAGTACTTGAGAATGATAAATGTTGTGTTATATGAGTATATATATGAAAGTTAAATTTTGAGGCTTACGATCTTCACCCCATCACCAGTATAGTTTTATACAATGAAATTCACAAGATTCATATGGATTAAGCTCATGAATATGGAGCTAAAGAGTTCAAAGGCTGAATGACTAATGATGTAGTCACAATGAGAATGGGTTAATAAGTAAAGACGGTATTAAAGAGATATCAGATTCTTTCTGAGGATTATTTTGAATATGTGATGTCACTTTTAAGGAAGTTGTTCATGAGTTAACGACTTATCCAAATATGATATTTACAAAACAGATTAGCCGAAAATTCTTCCAAATTGACTCTTTCAGTGAACTGAATAATGTAAGATTATTGATGACTTTATGGGTCAGTGGAATAGTGATAAAACTGTAAAGATATTTGAATACAGCTGTGATAATTAGGTATATTACAGTAACATCTCCTGGGTACTCTATAAGCCCTGTTATTCTTAGAAGCATATGAAAATTTTCATGTACAGATGCAATATTTGTCGTATTGAAAGGCTAGTAAATCATGATAGATGAAATTACTGTAAGCCTGGTTAATTCATGAGTGGTATTGCTCTATCATACTTGGTATTTCTATTTCATCATGATTGATATAAGATTTAATGATAAGGTTCATATGATGTTATTTAGCACAATTGTTTCTACTGAGTATGTGTGATATTGCTCTTCTGAATTTTCTCCGAGATGTCATCAATCTCTTTATTATTCAAGCATGGTTTATTTGTGATAGATATTGTAACACCCCTAACCCGTATCCGTCACCGGAATAAGGTTACGGAGTATTACCAAAATTTTCAAAACAATTTCGGTTAACTTATGTCATTTACTAGATACTCAATTCATTTTTATGCATGTTGTAACAAACATGTTAACCAAATTCCATCATCAATATACTAACATGAATTCTATAAATTAATCATTTTAAACATATACCATAATATGATCTTTTATACGTAAACATCGAAACATGTTTATCACTAGCCATTCCAATGGCTAGTTATAACCAAACCTTTACATGCCATTGTTGACCAAATTAACCTATACATGCCATTATAACCATAATTAATTTACCATATATATATATATATATATATATATATATACTGAAATGGGCCAATGAATAGTGTGAGTGATATCTTCCAAGCTTCCAATCCAATAAACTTCGGATTTATATTCATTCATTTTCAATATAAACATGCATGGCACATTTAATCCTTTTGATTACAAGCCCTAACACATATCCTTACCATATCTTGTATCCCTATAAAGTTTTCAAAACACATCTCTATATTTCAAGTACATTTTCATATTAATTCATCTCAATTTCAATCTATTTCATGTCAGAACTTTACTCATTAATCAATTGAGATAACAATAACTATACAGATAGTACACTCAAGGTGTACAAATCTATTCTCATAGATGAACATATTCATCAAACCATTTCATGTTCATATATAAACATTTCATACTTTCATATTTCATGTAACATTATTTTCATATATTTCAGGCAGATACATGTAAAAATAATTTATTTTCATGTCATATTTCCATATCTCATATTTCATTCCATGGCAACTTATCTTTACTTCATATTTAACCCTATCAGAACTTTGCCCGTTGAATTTATTTGAAATATTGATGGATACTCATATAGTACATTTAAAGTGTACAAGTCTGTAATCCGTCAATTTGTATCCAGTGGTACCCCTTTAGGCACATAATCAGAACTCACACTCTCGAGCCACATATCGGGATGCTCATCCGGGCTAAATCTCAGGAAGTTCACAAAGAACTTTTAATCAGGAAACTCATAATTGCTTACAAAGAGCCATGTAACAGGAGCACCAGATTGCCATGTCTTAAAGAGTTCAAGCAAGCCATGTCAGGACGCTCACAAAAAGCTGCGTTTGTGTCTACAATATATGTAGGACCACAACCGATCGAATCATGTAATAGGATGCTCACAAAGAGCTATAGTAGTGTGCAACACATGCAAATTCACTACCAATTAGGATGCTCACAAGAACTATGTAGCAGGATTACATGTCCAGGCTAAATCCTGTCTACAACGTATAATCAGTGAGATCAGGATTACCAGTCCAGGCTAAATCCCATATCCAACATATAATCAGGATTACCAGTCCAGGCTAAATCCCGATTTCAATGTAAGATCAGAATTACCAGTCTAAGCTAAATTCTATCTTTAACATATGCTCGAGAAGGCTTATATTAGGATTACCCGTCCAGGCTAAATCCTTTCTGTAATGAAGTCAAGGATTACTCGTCCGAGCTAAATCCCATCAGCAACACATGCAGGACCTCATTCCATATGGGAAATCACCTTTATCCATCGATATTCAATATTCAACTGGAACTTGTCACTTATCGGGCATTATAATTTATTGGGCTTTTTCAGACATATGCGAATTATTTCAAACATATTCATAGTATTTATATAATTTATATGCACACATCCAATACGAGCATAAAAATATACAAAATTTAGTTACACGAACCTACTTGGCTAAATTGCAAAATACCAAAATTCAAGAGCATTTTGGTAATTTTCCATTTTCCCTAATTTTCACCCAATCTTAAATTAATAATTTCATTCAATTTATTAATTTAAACAATAAAACAATTAATTTCCCTCATTTTGGTCATTTTGACATTTTTACAAAATTACCCCTAAAGTTTTACTTTTATTCAATTTAATCCCTGTGCCTAAAACATGTAAATTATCCATTTTTAATGTAAACCCTTACTAGCTAAATATTCATATATTTATTTTCTTCCTCCTCTCCATTCCACATCCCTAATATATACATAATTCAACTATTTATTTATATGTTCATGTCAAGCTATCCACTTGAGTCATAGTCACTAAATTATTTATATCTTGAGCTACAGAATTCCAAATTAAGATCTGCTTGATGTTTTTGAAACTAGACTCAAATATCTTTCTACCATAAACTTTTCAGAATTTATAATTTAGCCAATAAGTACAGTAAAATCTTTAAATTATCCTTGTTCTGCTGTTTGACAATTTCGACCTTTCTTTACTAAAAATTAATTATCTCTTAGTACGGGGTTTGGATGATGTCTTTATTTGTTTCTCTTGAAAATAGACTCATTAATAATTTAAAAATATAAATTTAAACCCCTAATTTGTAACGCCCGGAATTTTGGGCCTAGAAGTATTGGGCCTTGTATATGGATCAATAAGGAGGTTGTACATAAGTATTTAATTGTGCAAGGAAATGGCATAATTAAATGTCTGCTCAAGTGGTTAAGGGTCCTGAGAAGTATTGGAAAGTCCTGGGTTCAAAACTGGGATTTAGCAAAAGATTTGGTTTTAGGTGAATAAAACCCTAGATGTAAGTAAGTAGGCTTTAAAAATATTGTTGAGGAAAAAAATGACACAAGGAAGCATGTGGTCTAGTGGTTGTGGCATCATTAAGGTTGTAAAGGAGCTTGGGTTCAAGTCTTGGCTTGTAACATCCTGAAAAGGGCCTATGCATTTTCGGTTTAATTGTACGAAATGACATGTCTTATGTGTTATGAATATATTTTGAACATTTTTGGAAACCTGGAAATGTATGGAAATGTTAAGTTTAAAAGAGGGAAGTGAACATTTTTGGAAACTAAGAAAGGTAAGGAAATGATTTGGAAATGATTCAAAAGAGGAAAGTGAACATTTCTGGAAACTTGGAAATGTAAGGAAATGTTAAGTTTAAAGGAGGTAAACAAAAATTTTTGGAAACGTGGAAATGTAAAGAAATGTCAAGTTTTAAGGTTTAAAAAGAGGAAATTAAGGCAATGTGGCCTTAAGAAAATTAATAGGAGGAATTTGACACACAAACAGGCTTGGAAAAGTGGCCTGAAGATATCACTTAAGGCCTAGGTAGGTGACGCCACCAGCTATGCAAGTGGGCCTGAGTTCGAGTCACTTAGGGAGCAAATAAAAAGAAGTTTTATTTTTGCTTCCAGAAGCAGAGAGGTGGACGGCATTAAGGCTCTTAAAAGAGGAGTTTTATTCTCTTTAAATTTCGGCTAAATAGAAGGATAAATGATGATTTATCTTAAATTATTTTCAAGGAGATAATAAGGGATTATTCTTTTAATAAAGTGATAATTAAAAGGATAAAGCTATCAAATAGAAGAGTGGTGGCCAAGTAAGGGACTCTAGCCTAGTAATTTTGGCTATAAAAGGAAGAGTAAGGCTATTCTTCATTCATTCTTTTCTCTTCAAGTAAACCTCTGCCGAAATTCTCTAAAGTTTCTCCTCTTCTCTCTGCCGAATTTCTTAGTGCTCTCCTCTCCTCTCTACTATTTTTCCAAAAGCCGAAAGCAGGTTCTCTTAACCCTAGCCGATTTCCTTCTACGCCTAGTATTCCTCTCTTCTTTCATCTTTGAAACCGAATGCATAGGGGGCTCGTAGCCGATTGTTCATCAAGTCTCTAAGCCGAATCTCTGAAGAGGTGTCAGGAGGGTGTGTCAACTTCTTCAAGTAAGGGTAAGATCTCATTCAGTTTCATCCTTTTTCTTTTAAGATTTGCCGAAACCTAGGACTAACCCCATTAATATCTTGTTGCCGAAACCTTGAAGAGATCTTTCGGGATTTACTAAGTGTCGACTACAAGGAAGGAGAAGTTCTTTTCCCGAAGGTACACCATAAGCCGCGTGTTCCCTAGTTATTCGGTGAGTTTTGGGATTTAAAATCCACAAGGTAAGTGTCTATAGCATTCGGCCAAGGCCTATTTTAGTAGTTAGATCTATTATTATGTGTTTTAAGCCGAAAACTAACAGATTCAAGGGATCTAGTGAGTAGCCGATTTCAAAAGAGAAGAATACAAGTTTTCGGAATTTGACTATAGTTAATTCGACAACAAGGTAGGTTTTACGAATACAAATCCTACTAGGATTTGGTTTTATAGGCTTTATGCTAACACATTAAGGTTACCAAATGTAGGAATTGAGATCTAAAGCAATAGACCGGTTTTTTCGGGATTTCAAGGAATTCGTTAAGCAAATCAGGTGTGTAATCCACACTAATTCTTAATATGTTTTATGGCAATATTTAATATGTGCATGTTTATAAGAATGTGAATATGGCTAAGGTACTGTGTTACGGTACAAAGTACTCAGGTACGTTTCCTACTCCTACTAGGATTACGAAATATGTTATATTTTAACATGTGAAAAGTGACATGAATGTGAATTTAAGTATGATATGCATGATATGAATAATATGGGGCATTCGGGTTATATGAGAAAGGGGAAGTGAATGTGGTGACTTCGGTCTCACTATCTGAATGTGGTGACTTCGGTCACATTATCTGAATGTGGTAACTTCGGTTACATTATCTGAATGTGGTAACTTCGGTTACATTATCTGAATGTGGTGTCTCATGACACAATTATCTGAATCTGGTGGCTATGCCACGAATTATATATGGGCGATGAGCACGTCGACTGCAGCGACTGCCTTCGATGGAGTGTAGCGGAAGGAGGGTTGACTTAGTAGTCCCCACGGTGTGCAGGTTGGTACGGGGATGTGTAGCGGATGGCATCTAGGTTTGGGTTCGGGATTGCATCATTATCTTGAATTAATATGTGAACATGATATGTATGTTATGCCTAAATCTATTAAATTTTAGTGTTGGTTGCACATTGGGTCTGTTTGACTCACCCCGTTGGAGAATATTTTTCAGGTGATGAGCAGTAATGGACCGGGTCGGCAGGAGCTTAGGGATGGCCATGCACAGCAAGAAATTTACGATTTGGACGTTTATTTTATTTTAAGTATTTTAAGTTTATTTTGGGAATTATTTGATGTAAAAGGCCATAAGGCCATGGTTGAATTTCTTTATTTCTTTTTACTTTTATTTATTATGTTTACAAATTATTATTTATGGATCAAACAAATTTATTTTAAAAATAAACTCCAAGTGTTTTGTCACCTTAATAAAAATAAAAGAAAAAGAGATTTAATATATTATTAATACATTTTCAACTCAAGCCCAACCCAAACAAACTTTCTTTCTAAACACACAAGTTTTTCCTAAGTAATAAAAGAGTTTTGAATTGGTTTACATCGAGGAACATACCAGATCCGGTCACGGCTCGTGGGCCGGGTTTGGGGTGTTTCAGTTTGGTATCAGAGCCCAGTTTCAAACCCTCGGCCTTGGGTTTAAGGCCTAAAACGTTTTCGAATCGAACCCAAATAAGTTTTTGAAGATAAACAGGGTTTTTCTGGCATGGAACCTAGGTCTCCGACCCGCAGTCCACCAGGTAAGTACCCCTATCTCTTGTGTGAATTATTGTATGAATTGTAGAAGGGTAGGAACGGAATGTAGATTAGTATGATAAGTACTTGAACTCTAGGACTAGTGTACCCCAACAAGTTACATAAAACTTTAATTTCTAATTAAACAAACTTGTGGTTAAGTCGCCGAGTTAGGGTGTGGCAACCATTGTGCGCATGTCTAGGATTGGATCCGGAAGAGCCTGGTATTTAAGCAGTCCTAGTGACTCACCTCCTCTTCGCAGGAATCCTACCTGGTGCGTAGCTTCGGTTCACCCTAACCAAGAGGACTCAGTCACAGGCTAAACCCAATAACTAAAACCCGAAAGGGATTAGCCACATTTTTATGGAAACCCTAGTTTTAAAATGAGTAAATTACCCTTTTGATTTATACAAGCTATCCCATAAAATTTTTCTGAAGTATTCTTGATTTGTCAAAATTACTAAAATACCCCTATTTGCAAAATTACTAAATTGCCCTTGGTTTATGAAATTTCCAAAATACCCACAATTCTTATCAAAAATTTCATAACAAGTCCAAAAACCCTAATTTGCAAAATATCAAAATACTTTGATTTTGGAAAATTACGAAGTTACCCCTAACTTACAAAATTACCAAAATGACCCTGATTTCCAAAATTTTTGTGACATCACGTTTTGGAAAATAAAATTCTCAAAAAGAACCCTCAAAGTTTTGCAAATTGTGAAATACCCCTGAATTATTGAGCTTTACAAATTTACCCTGGTTTATTACCAAAATACCCTCGAGTTTCAAAATTTACTGAAATACCCCTGTAATTTCAAAATTCCCGAAATACCCCGTGATTTAAAAAATTACCAAAATACCCTTATTGATAAAACCACCAAGGAACCTTATTTTTAAAAAAATTTATTACGAAAATACCCCTGTAGGGCAAATTACGAAAATATCCCTGGGTAGTGGAAAAACAGCAACAATGAAAACTATAACATTTCTCTGAATGAACAAAAGTTCATAATTGATTGATGAATGTATGAATGTAAAGACTGTGTGCATGTATGAATACGAAAGAACCACTCCTAAAATTCTTTCCATAAAACTTCTTCGCGGGTAATCAGTGGAATAAAGGCTAATTCATAAAATTTCTTAATTAGATTAAAGCACGATCGTAGAAATGAGCTCTAGGGGACGTGGTTCTGGAATACCTTAATTGCCTTGTTCGTTGTAAAGTTAGTTCGTTCTTATGTGGCTAGTAAGGTGCATGGAACCTTGATTGTAAACTAAGAGAATGTGCCTAGAAAGTATGATAATTTCTTAAGATCAGAGTGCGCAGCAGTAGCGTAGTGTGGTGAGCTAGGAAGTACAACTGTTCGTTAGTAAGTAATTTCGAGGACGAAATTATTTTAAGGGGGGTAGAACTGTAACATCCTGAAAAGGGCCTATGCATTTTCAGTTTAATTGTACGAAATGACATGTCTTATGTGTTATGAATATATTTTGAACATTTTTGGAAACCTGGAAATGTATGGAAATGTTAAGTTTAAAAGAGGGAAGTGAACATTTTTGGAAACTAAGAAAGGTAAGGAAATGATTTAGAAATGATTCAAAAGAGGAAAGTGAACATTTCTGGAAACTTGGAAATGTAAGGAAATGTTAAGTTTAAAGGAGGCAAACAAAAATTTTTGGAAACTTGGAAATGTAAAGAAATGTCAAGTTTTAAGGTTTAAAAAGAGGAAATTAAGGCAAGGTGGCCTTAAGAAAATTAATAGGAGGAATTTGACACACAAACAGGCTTGGAAAAGTGGCCTGAAGATATCACTTAAGGCCCAGGTAGGTGACGCCACCAGCTATGCAAGTGGGCCTGAGTTCGAGTCACTTGGGGAGCAAATAAAAAGAAGTTTTATTTTTGCTTCCAGAAGCAGAGAGGTGGACGGCATTAAGGCTCTTAAAAGAGGAGTTTTATTCTCTTTAAATTTCGACTAAATAGAAGGATAAAGGATGATTTATCTTAAATTATTTTCAAGGAGATAATAAGGGATTATTCTTTTAATAAAGTGATAATTAAAAGGATAAAGCTATCAAATAGAAGAGTGGTGGCCAAGTAAGGGACTCTAGCCTAGTAATTTTGGCTATAAAAGGAAGAGTAAGGCTATTCTTCATTCATTCTTTTCTCTTCAAGTAAACCTCTGCCGAAATTCTCTAAAGTTTCTCCTCTTCTCTCTGCCGAATTTCTTAGTGCTCTCCTCTCCTCTCTACTATTTTTCCAAAATCCGAAAGCAGGTTCTCTTAACCCTAGCCGATTTCCTTCTAAGCCTAGTATTCCTCTCTTCTTTCATCTTTGAAACCGAATGCATAGGGGGCTCGTAGCCGATTGTTCATCAAGTCTCTAAGACGAATCTCTGAAGAGGTGTCAGGAGGGTGTGTCGACTTCTTCAAGTAAGGGTAAGATCTCATTCGGTTTCATCCTTTTTCTTTTAAGATTTGCCGAAACCTAGGACTAACCCCATTAATATCTTGTTGCCGAAACCTTGAAGAGATCTTTCGAGATTTACTAAATGTCGACTACAAGGAAGGAGAAGTTCTTTTCCCGAAGGTACACCATAAGCCGCGTGTTCCCTAGTTATTCGGTGAGTTTTGGGATTTAAAATCCACAAGGTAAGTGTCTATAGCATTCGGCCAAGGCCTATTTTAGTAGTTAGATCTATTATTATGTGTTTTAAGCCGAAAACTAACAGATTCAAGGGATCTAGTGAGTAGCCGATTTCAAAGGAGAAGAAAACAAGTTTTCGGGATTTGACTATAGTCAATTCGACAACAAGGTAGGTTTTACGAATACAAATCCTACTAGGATTTGGTTTTATAGGCTTTATGCTAACATATTAAGGTTACCAAATGTAGGAATTGAGATCTAAAGCAATAGATCAATTTTTTCGGGATTTCAAGGAATTCGTTAAGCAAATCAGGTGTGTAATCCACACTAATTCTTAATATGTTTTATGGCAATATTTAATATGTGCATGTTTATAAGAATGTGAATATGGCTAAGGTATTGTGTTACGGTACAAAGTACTCAGGTACGTTTCCTACTCCTACTAGGATTACAAAATATGTTATATTTTAACATGTGAAAAATGACATGAATGTGAATTTTAGTATGATATGCATGATATGAATAATATGGGGCATTCGGGTTATATGAGAAAGGGGAAGTGAATGTGGTGACTTCGGTCTCACTATCTGAATGTGGTGACTTCGGTCATATTATCTGAATGTGGTAACTTCGGTTACATTATCTGAATGTGGTAACTTCAGTTACATTATCTGAATGTGGTGTCTCATGACACAATTATCTGAATCTGGTGGCTATGCCACGAATTATATATGGGCGATGAGCATGTCGACTGCAGCGACTGCCTTCGATGGAGTTTAGCGGAAGGAGGGTTGACTTAGTAGTCCCCACGGTGTGCAGGTTGGTACGGGGATGTGTAGCGGATGGCATCTAGGTTTGGGTTCGGGATTGCATCATTATCTTGAATTAATATGTGAACATGATATGTATGGTATGCCTAAATCTATTAAATTTTAGTGTTGGTTGTACATTGGGTCTGTTTGACTCACCCCGTTGGGGAATATTTTTCAGGTGATGAGCAGTAAAGGACCGGGTCGGCAGGAGCTTAGGGATGGCCATGCACAGCAAGAAATTTACGATTTGGACGTTTATTTTATTTTAAGTATTTTAAGTTTATTTTGGGAATTATTTGATGTAAAAGGCCATAAGGCCATGGTTGAATTTCTTTATTTCTTTTTACTTTTATTTATTATGTTTACAAATTATTATTTATGGATCAAACAAATATATTTTAAAAATAAACTCCAAGTGTTTTGTCACCTTAATAAAAATAAAAGAAAAAGAGATTCAATATATTATTAATACATTTTCAACTCAAGCCCAACCCAAAAAAACTTTCTTTCTAAACACACAAGTTTTTCCTAAGTAATAAAAGAGTTTTGAATTGGTTTACATCGAGGAACATACCAGATTCGGTCACGGCTCGTGGGCCGGGTTTGGGGTGTTTCATGGCTCTTGCAATTTATTTTGGTTTTTCTTTTAAAGGAACCTGGACTTTGGCCTATAGACCTTTTTATTAATTGAGGATATTTTGTGACACAAAAGAGCTTGTGGCAAGGAGGCAAGTGGCGTGTTGAGCTATTAAGGAGGGCTTGGGTTCGAATCCCCTTACAAGCAAAATAAAATTATTTTGCTACATGAGGATGGTAGGTGGTTGAATTGGATTAGAACTCTGGAAGGTTGTTGTGGACTTGGTAAAAGGGTGAAGTTTGAATTGGTCTTGGAATTTGAATGTGTGGTGGGAGTCGGTTAAGGAGTGATTTATGGAGTAGCTTAGGGAGATAATCGTGGGATTTTGAAGGAGGAGGTGTTGTAACCGAGTTGGACTTTGTGAGTGTGGGAAATTCGGCATAGGGTAAGGTGAGTACCGTTTGTGCTCATTGTTGGGTATAGCCGAATCTTACTAAAAAGAGTTTTTGGTTTTTCTTTTCACTCGTTTTGGTACCTTTGTTTTTTGGTTTTCAAGATCCTAGTTATACTCTTTTCTAATCCGAAATTGCATTACCATTTAGGCCACCTATTAGCCGATTTCTCCTCTTCTAGTTCTCTTCTTTTCTTTCTAATTCTTTTATCTTTCTCCTTTCTGCATCTCAAACTCTTGTGCCAATTTCTTCAATTTAGACTCTCATTCCTTCACTTCAACAATTGTCATTCATGGTTCATTCCTTTATTGTGCCGGGTATTGTTCTTCTTATTTTCTCTCTTCTCTACTAACCTCTTCTTCAATCGGTTTTGAGCCATAGCCAAACCTTCTTATTATATTTTCACCCATTTTCTTTGGCTAGGCTGAATATTTGTGTTTCTCTGCCAAATTGTTGTGGTTTCTTTACCGAACTACTCTCATTGCCTTTAGTTTTCGGTGTGGTAAGGGTTCCTGATCAACCAGTTAATGCACTCTTTTTCTCCTTGCTTTTAGTTGAGGCCAAATGCTCTTTTATGTTGTTAAAGGTTATCAATTGTGGTCGTAAACCACAACTTTATACAATCTTGGTTAATAAGGTTCTTTGGGTAATGCAGATATCTACAAGAAGTTGATCGTTGCTAACGATTAGTAAGGATTTAGAGAAGCTCGATCGAGTAGGGTTGGTGCTAGGGATTCGTGGCACGCTTCGTAATCAAGGTGTGTATACACACACCACTCCTTCTGATCGTAGATCGACAAAATGCTGAAAAGCCAAAATACCAACGAATGATGCCACACGAGCGTGCGATCGCACATGTGGAAGACCGAGCCCACGAATATGGGCGTTAATCTGTAGCGGCCACCACGAGCGCTCTGGTGGTATTGGGCTGTTTTGGGCCTCGTTGGGCTGAAATGGGTCGTGTGGGCCTAGTGGGCTTGTGGGCCCACACGGATAAAATGTATGTGATGTGGTAAGTGTTGTTTGGACTGTGATGTTTGCATAAATGTGGCTGTTTCTGGATGATTAATAAAAAGTATGTAGATATTTTTGGATGATTCATCCCTGGAAAATGAGAAAAAGGCTAGGGACTAGATTGGAAAGTGAAAATATTAATTAATTAAAAAGATGAAAATATTATGGGTAAAGCAAGACATAAAAAGCCTACTGGTCTAGGGGGTAAGTGGCGTGTTACCTATGCCAGATGACTGAGGTTTGAATCTTGGTGGAGGCAAGGGAGTATTTATTTTGCTGTTGTGCCGTGGGAGATGTTATGGTTTGACTGAAACACTGAAGTGGTTGAGAAGAATTCAAATTGAGTGGTTGAGGGGAGGTGTGATCAGATGGAGAAGTTTGAGGAGGGATTTTAGGAGAAAATCAAGAGATAAGGGGAGAGGGAGTGTTGTGCCGAATTGGGACTGTGGGCACTCAACAATTTCGGCCAGAGTGGTATACCCCTTAGTTGGTATACTCATTGTTTCGAGTTTTTTGTATTGGTGTTTTTCTCTTATGGTCATCTCCTCTTCTCTCTTTTTCCTGCTGTTGGTTGAATGCACCCTCTTCATCTCCTTGCCTCTTCTCGTTCTTTTCTCAAATAATTCTTCTAATGGCCGAATATACCTTCTTTCCTTTTTCATTTATTTTTTTCCTCTGCCGAAACCTCTTCTCCCCTAAACCGATTCCCTTCTTTCTTTCCCTCGAGTGTTGTGCTGCCGATTTGGAGTTCTAATCACTACCAAAACCATTCATCTTCCTCTGCCGATTGACTTTGATCCTTTCTTTTTCGGTAAGTGAGTATGGCACTTGAAGTTTCGGCTTTTGAGTTATTAAAGTGGGGTTTGTTTAAATGTTTTTGACAACTTTAAATCGAGGGTGAGGGGCTGTGCTAGTGCTGAATCCTTCCACTATTCAGTTCTCTTGCTCTCTTTCGGTAAGTTCTATAAACGAGTCATTATTCCTTTCTTCTTCTGTCTTAAGTGATAACTTATAGCAATTGTATGGCACTTAAGGAAGGATTCAGGGAACTCCTAATCAATCGCTAGAGACTAAGATTCGTGGGAATCACAGTGGTGTAATTGAATGTAACGCTACTCTATTCTATGAATGGATTGTTGATTTCATGTTTCTTGTTAACTGTAAAGTAGGACTAATGGTGGTGTTTGATTGACCAAATGTAGGTTGGTGAGTGCTTGAGCGACTGTTCGTGACGAATCGAAATCAGGTGTGTAAACACTGCCCAAATCGTAAACCGGCAAAAGCCGAAAAGTATGACAATTGACGCTACACGAGCGTGCATTCGCTCATGTGGTAAACTGAATGCATAAAATGTAGGCATTAGACTTTTGATGCCACCATGAGCGATTTCGTGGTCTTAGGCCATTTTGGCCATGTTAGGCCTGAATGGGCCATGTGGGCCCAACGGGCTTGTGGGCCCTACACGGGTAAACCATGCTAACGTGTGGAGAATATTGGGCCAAGCTATGTAAATTACATGGCCGAGAGCATTTCTGGGCTATGTGGGCCACACGAACGTGTGGGCCCATATGGGCCCGCATTATGGGTATTGGGCCCATTTTCACTATTTGACTGTTAAGGTTGAATGAGTCGCCCGAGACGACTGTGGACCTACTGATGGGCCAGCAAGTATACCTAGACCCCAAACTAATAAAATGATTGTTATGCCCCTATGATATTAATTGACTGTATGCCTTATGTTATGTATGATTGTATAAGAGCATGCCACGATATATATATATATATATATATATATATATGTTGCATGGGGATGGGATTATTATGATTGGAGGAAGTGTACTGTACTGGAAGCCCTGCTGCAAATACTAGTTAGTGCCGCAACCGGTGCTGATTTTTTGGAGTGTAGGGTTGGGTGGGTGATTTTATCCCCACATGAAGTATTGGGCTGGATGGAGTGGAGTGTAGAGGATGGATAGGAAGGATTTTGATTGCACGCCTAAACTATTACTGTCACTGAAATGGGCTAAGGCCCACACTGATACTGAAATTTTTATGGGCTAAGGCCCACATTGATACTGAAATTGTTATGGGCTAAGGCCCACACTGATACTGATACTGTAATGGGCTAAGGCCCAACTAAACTGAACTGTTATTGATTTGGGCTTTGGCCCAGACTGTAATTTCATTGGCTATTTACTTACATGGGGTTACACACTGAGTTTTCGTAAACTCACCCCTCTGTTTATCTGTACAAGTAATCCCCAGTCTTAGGCAGATCAGTGCTGCGAGGGATTCGAAGGTGGCCACACAATCGCACCTGCTTTTATATTTGAGTTTAATTCCAATAAATTTAATTTGGGTTTTTGTTATGTAATAAGGCCTCTTTAAATTTTAACTTTTAATTTGGGATTTTACTTATTTAGTTAATATATGAAAGAAGTAGGACGCGAATTTTCAAAAGATAAATGTTTTTCAAAACACCACGTTTTCGCAACATTCGATAAAAGTTTCCGCATCAAACATTATTTTAAAGAATAATAACAAACCAATATGATTAAAATTCTTCTAAAAACAACTCGATTTTTAAATGAACCGGATACCCTTAATTTTCTGTTAAGATCATAAACGAGATTTAATAATAGAATGGGGATTTCCAATGAAACTATGTTTTTGAAAGACACTTCAATGTGACATCGCTAGATTCGGCCATAACGTCTAGGCTAGGTTTGGGGTGTTACATACTCTCTGAAATAGTACCTTCTGGGTACCATTGAATACGAATTGATGGATCCTGATTTGTACACCTCGAGTGTACTAACTGTGTATCCATCGATATTTCGAATAAATTCAACGGGTAAAGTTCTGACAAGAGCAAAGATGAATTGAAAAAAAAAATTACATGGAATAATACATATGATGTGGAAATATGACATGAAAGAATATTACATGAAATGCAAGAAAATGATGATACATGACAAGTGATATAAGAAAACATGAGATGATGATACTTGTACATGAAATTCATTTGATGAATATGTCGCCATAGACTTGCATACTTTGCATGTACTATTACTCTTGTGACATTGATATTTCGAGCAATATAAATAAAGTTATGATATGAAATAATCTGAACTTGAGATGAACTATTATGAAATTATATTTGTAATACAAAGAGATGACTTATGCATGTTAAATGGACAAATGTTATGGAATGCAAATGTGCATGGAAACTTGATTGTTGTTGAGCCCAAACATGTTTTGAGGTTATTATGGAATATGTGACTAACAAGGGCAATGAGGATATGTGTAGGGCTAGAAGTCAAATTGAATGAATGTGCCTTACATAGTTACCTTAAAATAGAATGAATGGTAAGTTAAGTACCATGTTATACGAATTTACTAAGCATATAATCGTTGTTTTGTCGAGTTTTAAATTTATATGAATGAGAATGATCAAACCTGGAAACCAACTCTAACAACGGTTTAAGGCAAGTGCACCTATCGAACAATAGTATAGCTTAGGCAAGACCGGATTGTCTAACCCAATGGAACTAAAAGTACTAATACTAACTTTCTTTTTATTATCTAGCCTAAAATAAGTGAAGTTGTTATCTAATCTAAATTTAACTAACTACTAAGCTAAAGACTCAAGACAAAAAGAATGAATTGGGGAAATACTGTTGGGAAAACTCAGTTGATCAAGACGATACCCTTAGGAAGAATCCACCTAGACTTCACTTGTTATCTAACACTGAACCAGACGATTTATTCACTTAACTTGATCCGTAAGATACCCTAATTTATATTAAACCCTCTCTCGAGGCGAATAACGTCTAACCCTAGGTTGATTAATTGAAATCTCTTTCTAATTAAAATCCCTAGAATCACATTATCTCGATCTATGGATTCTCATATTAGGTTTCACCCTAATCCGGCAAAATCTCGTCACCCTATCTCTAGGCGCGCGATCAACTCCGCGTAATTATGCTAGATCTACTCTTAAGCAGGGACTTTTGCTCCTCCACCTAAGCACATCCAACTTGAATCAATATCCCGGAAATATTAACACAACTTGAATCTAACCTTTTTGGCTTGGCTCCTTGGCCTAGCTAACAGCTTGTTCCGGCTTCTGTCGAACTCCCCTTCAAGTTGCCCCCTTGGGTGTTTACATAGACTTTGAGATGCCTTACTTGGTCCCTAAGTATCCTAATTCAAGTAGAATTCCTACTAAGGTGTTTGAATAGGCTTTGGAATGTGTTTCCTTGCCTCTAAGTACCCAAATCTGAGTAAAACTTCTCTTGGCCGCGGCAGGGACACGCCCATAACACACGCCTGTGTAAGTCGTGGCCAGGCCGTGTTCGAATTTCTTTAATAAGGCACGGCCGTGTGAATCGGGATCAGGCCGTGTTCTAGTTGCTCAATGAGGCACGGCCGTGTGGGCTTAAGTCCAGGCCGTGTCGATTTCCTCTTTGGCCTAATTTGGTTCGTTTTAGGCCCGTTTCTCGTTCTTTCCATCCTTGGGTGCTTTCCTGAGTATAAGTCATGAAAAGAAAGGATTAAAAGCACCTTTTTACATGAAACAAGGAATAAATCATCCGAAAATATGCTAAATGTGAGATTAAAATATGTTACTTTTACAGTTTATCAGCATACAATGCTTACTCCATTTTATTTTCCCTTGTTTTAGAGTAAATCAGAAGCTCATTGGATTGGAAGCTAGGCGGAGATCACTCACACTATGTATAAGTTATATTGGCCACATTGGCATGTGAATGTAAATGATGCTTGTAATCTAGCCATTGGAATGGCTAGTAATGATTTGATTTGATATATTTGTAACGTCATACTATGGTAGCTACACATGTGTAAGTAGTTGATCAAATTATGCCTATCATATGGACTAAATCAAGGAAAAATTATAAACACGTATGGATGTAGTGGTATGCCTTGTAAATGATGAAATTTGCTTGAGATGGATTGTAACATCCCGAAATTGGGCCTAGTAGGATTGGGCCCAATGGGCCTTGAGCGTAGGAGTGTTTAAAATTTTGAGAACAAGAGAAAGGCATTATTGCAAATTGGACTTATTAGTTAAGTGAATTTGGAAGGTTATGAGGTTTCTATGAAGTTCTGGGTTCGAGTTGGGCCTTAGTAAAATTTTGTGATTAAGCCCATTAAGGAGAGATTGTAAGTGGTATCAAGGCTTATGGAAATAAATGAGTAAAGTGCTTGCATAAGATGAGCAATTGGTAAAGAGATTATGGCATTAAGTGATGTACCTTGAGGGAAGAGGTTCAAATCCCATTGTTTGCAAATTTGACTATTATTTTTGCTTTCCTTCCTTTTTGTCGGCCAAGAAGTATTTTTGGTAGGTGTGGACTTCATTATTTTGGTAAGGTGGCTAAAAGAATATGGCAAGGTTAAAGTTTGGGAAAGGAATCAAGAGGAATAGGAAAGAAAGGGGGACAAGTGGCTAATATCGGGGGAAGTGTTTTGGAAAGTATGGGTGGCCAAAATCTTATCCTAGGGGGGATGCATGTGGACGGTTTTTGAGGTAGAGAGGTGGCTGAAAATTTTATTTGGCATTTGGTAAAGTCTTAGCTTTGTTTTGGCCAAAATTCCTTTGATAACTTTGTGTCATTCTCTCCCAATTTTGCAACTCTCCTTGCCGAAACCTATTAGCACAATAGTGCATTTTCTTTCTCTTTTGTTTGACCACAAACTCATTTTCTTTCCACCTTATTTGATAGTCGAAATTCTCCATTGCCTTTTGATTTAATTTTTGGTGCTTGTTAGGCCAAAAACCTTTCTCTTTGCACTATTTGGTACTTTCCAAATTCTTTTGCTTTGTACCGAATTTACAAGCCATTGGTGAGCACACTTTCTTCATTTTTTTCCTTGGGGGCCGAAACCTTAATCCATCTTTCACCATTCTTTTTGTTGCTAAAATACTCATATTTCTTTTTGGTTCGTATTTCTTTTAGTTTCGATCGAAACATTCCAAACACCTTGATACACCTTCTCCATTCTTTTAATCATTTCTTCTCATTTGTGTTGACATTCACTCCTTTGATCAATTGAGTGATAGTGGAAGGCTGAAACTTTGACTCATCCGTAGCCATTGTACAATCGTTAGAAATCGGAACTAATATCATTAAGGTAAGGGATTCATCATGGTTCTTTTTGGATCTTTTTCGTTGACCGGTTATTTTGCTTAACGAAATAGTGATTGTGACTAATCGATTATATTTTTAGGGACTAAATCGCTCGATCTATCCCTCGTAATAAGAGACTCGGATTGTTGGTAAGTGTATATATTGTTAATCAATCAAAATAATAGGTTGAAGTGGTAATTTGGTTTTGGACTAATAGTTGACCGATTGTACTTTTAGGTGCCGCGGAGAGTATCGTGTTACGGATTCCGAATAAGGTGTGTAATCCCGTACCCTTCCGAATATATGTTTGAAATGGTGAGTAAATCTCACATCTCTTTGAAAGTTTACATGAAATATTCTGTGATTTGGTAGAAATACTGAAGAAAACCGATAACCGGCATCCGTGATCACTCGGATGTGCGTATGCTTGTAGTGGTAATCATGTTTTGTAATAAAACAGTTTCGGTCAGAAACAGTGATGTGTATTTGAAAAATCACGAAAAATAGGATAAAAGGAATTACAAAGTGAGTAAGATATAAGATTAAAACTTACTGTGTCTATTCTAATATGGAAGAAACAGAGAAGGAAAAGGAATATTATATTCTGAGATATGTTAATTTTAGTGAGACTGGTTCTGAATGACTTTGGGGTATTCTGTTCTGTCTTGGAAAAATCATATAAAATTGTACAAAGTGAATTAAGAGTTATAATTGATATGTATGGATTCCTTAGTGAATTTATTTTCAATAGAAACAAGTGGGAGCAGTAGATGAAAAGCGTACAGTAAGATATTTGAGATTAAGGTAAGAGAGGTCAGAATCGTTGGACAGTGAAACAAGGAACACTTTAAGGAATAAATTGTACTAAATGGTTAAGATAAAAATTCTGGAAAACCTATAGTAGAAAGATATACGAGTCTAGTTTCAAGGAAAATTTACGGATTTAGATTTCGAGTTTCCTAACTCGAGTTATAGTCAGTTTAGTTAGTATGACACAGATGGACAGTTTCAATTTTTATGCCCCAAATTAGTAATTAAGCCTAGGTTGCGAAATTACCATCATACCCTTAGAGGGTAAATTACCGAATTACCCTTAGTGGGTATGATTACCGAATTATGAATATGCCCTTACGGGCCGAGTTACGAAAATGCCCTTAATGGGCCGAATTACGAAATGTCCCTATGGACCGAATTACGAAAATACCCTTTATGGGCCAAATGTGATATGTTGCTATATGGGCCGTTTGGTATTTGCTATACGGGCCGTTTGATATTTGATACATGGGCCAATTTGCTAGATTGATTAATTGACCAAATTTGCTAGATTGATTAATTGGCCGAATTGCTAGATTGCTTAATGGGCCGAATTGCTAGATTGCTTAAGGAGCCGATTTGATAAATTACCATATGGGCCAAAATGAGAAATGGTCCAACTTATAGTATGGGCCTTATGCTGAAATTATCATATGAATATTGTTATGCTTTGTATATGTATACATGATTTCATGGGTTGGGATAAAATTGAAGAGAAGTTCTGGTGGCTCTGCCACAATCTAGTTCGGGTGGCTCTGCCACAAACATATTAAATGGCTTAATTCTTGCGATTGGTGTGTTGACTTGATCCCCACAGGTGTGCTGGTTGGTACGGGTGGTGTGTAGCGGATGGAAATTTAGGCTTGGTTGGGAAATTGCATAACACATGCATGTTATATATGATATTATGCTATGATTGTAATGGGCTTAGGCCCAAAATATTGCTATGTGTGTTCCGACCCTGTGGATGGTGGTAAGGGGAATATACACTGAGTTCTTGTAACTCACCCCCCTTTCTCTTAACCCTTGTAGGTAATGCTCCGTAGTGAGGACTTGGGCCCATAGATGACTCGGTGGAGGCTATACTTCCGAAATGGTGTTATCGAATTTTAAATTTTCTATTTCCGTTTATTTTATTATTTTGCTATTTTGGTCTAAGTTGTAATAGGGCCTCTGGAGTATTTTATTATTTGCTTTATGGTTGTTATATTTATTATTTTGCTTAAATTGTTTAAAACGAGAATTTTTCTAAAAACGTAAATAAAGGTTTTCCAAAATTGATTAACAAATGGATTTCAAAATAAACTTTTACAAATATGATTTAACTCGAACTTTCTTTCAAATTATTAACGACATTTTCAAAAGTCACGGATTTAAAGTTCAATTCCTTGAATTGTGATTCATCAATCAATCTTTCAAAAATACTTGTATTTTATCAACGTTTCCTCAATGTTTCAAAATGCTTTTACAACTCTATTTCAAACGTCACATTTTCGTAAACCGTTTATTTCAAATATGTTTTCGCAACCGAAAAGGTTTATTAAAGATAATTATGTTTTCACGTAGACACAATTGCTTAAGTGTTTTGGATTTAACAAAGAGGATGAAATTTTCAAACGAGTTTTTTTTTGTGACACGCCAGATTCGGGCCTAACTTCTAGGCCGGGTTTGGGGTGTTACATGGATGCTTGAAACGGTTGGATTATATTGGTATGTTTTAGTGCAGGAACATGGTAAATTTGGGTGACAAATAAGGGTAGGAAATGGCTTTATTTTTTCCATACGGGCGTGTGTCTAGACCGTGTGTGACACAGGGCCTAACCCATAGGCGTGTAGCCAGGCCGTGTGTCCCCTGCACCTTAAATTTTGAGAAATAGAATGCTCAGCCGTGTAAGAGACACAGGCGTGTGTCTCAGTCGTGTGGGAGACACGGCTTTGAACACGGGCGTGTGTCTTGGCCGTGTGAAACCTGCACCTAATTCGAAAGGAATTAATTAACCACACGGCCTAGCACATGGGCGTGTGGCATGGCTATGTGGCACAAGTCAGAGGGCTACCTAGTTTTGAACATGACCTACAGTACGAGCCTGCCCCAGGGTCACACGGGCGTGTGAGCCCTGCACCTTGGTAAATTTTTGAAATATCACAAAAAATTCTTAGAGTTTTTGATTAAGTCCCAAATCAATTCTAATGCTCGTATTAGGCCTCGATGGTCCATTTAAGGGACATTATAAATGACCTCGGTGAATGAATATTAACTTGCCTGAATTAATCGATAAATGTTCTGAATATTTTGGTAACGCTCCAAAACCCTATTCCGGTGACGGATACGGGTTAGGGGTGTTATAGGCCCCGCTAGGTTAGTAACTAGTTGATTGCATAAAACCTAAAATAGGAGCTAACTATGAACATGGAAACGAGTTAGTCTTCTGTCTTTAAATCTGATAAATTTACACTCTGTGTCAATCATTATTTTATTTTTTTTACAAATATCATTTTATTATAAATTTATGAATAATCGTAATATAATCTAATTAGAGTACTAATTAGACCTTTTAGCGTAGGAATTATTTTTAATTTAATCAAGCCTCATGTGGGTACGATCCTCAGAGTACTTCCAGAACTTCGTTGTACAATCATCTTACAACCCTGACTCGCATACTTGCAGACACCGCTTAAATCCTTATCTTTTTTAGTAGCATTCTCACTTCCAACGTTAGTACGTCGAGAGGTGGTCAAGTTGTTTGCGTCCTTTCTGGGGAGGCTTCTTTATTAGATTAATTTTAATTTTTACGCTTAACAGGATAGTTAGGAAATTTTTCAAATTTACTAACTTGCTTCTTTTCTTTATGGATTTCAGTGTATGACTCGGAATAGGGGCACACCTATAGAGCCAACCACTGATCCAAAGAGAATCATTCACCGCAATCGTTGACAACAACAACAACAACAACAACAACAACAGATATGAAAAAACCCATCTATTGCAATTGATTTACCACGAGATAATCCATTGTTCGACGATCCAATAATAAAAAACCCACCACCACCACAACACCAGTTACCGATAGAGCTGCCCGTGGCTTGAGAAGAAAGAACGCTCATAGACTATGTGTTATTGAACCTGGATGCAGTACAATGAAGCATTATAAGACTAACAATTACAACAAATAACTTTGAAATAAAGCCGACAATGATCCAGATAATACAGAACAACCTCTAATTTAGAAGGATGATGACGGAGGACCCAAATAGACACTTGAAATGGTTTTTTCTAGCTTTGTGATACGTTTAAAATTAACAGGGTCACCGATGACATCATTCATCTTTGGTTGTTCCCCTTCTCTTTAATCGATAATGCTTTTTCTTGGTTATACTCGCAAGCACCGGGATCAAACATGACATGAAGGGATCTTAAGAAGAAATTTATACACAAGTTCTTTCTTATCAGCAAGGCGGTCCAATTAAAAAGGGATATGACCAACTTCAAACAGATGGAAGGAGAACAATCTTAGAAAGCTTAGGAGTGGTTTAAGTAGTTGGTATAGAGATACCCTCATCATGGTCTACCTGAATGGTTGAGGTTGCACATGTTTTACAATGGGTTGGATGAAAATTTGAGGTCAAGACTAGATGGAGCTACAGGGGGAGCCTTGATGAATCGAACATATGAGGACGTCTATCAATTGATAGGGAACATGACTATGAATTCCTGCCAATGATCAAACGAAACATTTACATAAAGTCTGAGGCCATCCGTGGCTAAAGCTGTCTGGGAGGAGGATAAGTAGTAACAGATTGTGGACAAGTTGAACTGGTTAGAATCAATGTCCACCAGACCCATAATGAATGAGGCAATTAGAAAAGTCGGCCAATACACTGAGAACCAAGCTGAGGATGTGAAATACAGTAGGAATAGATGTAGAAACCCCCAATCAAACACTTATAATCCCAGCTCGAAAGACAACTCAAATTTGAGATGGGGAGGCAGCCAATGAGGAGGTAATCCTAACCAAAATCGTTTAAATATTACTTACTCCTTTTTTGCAGAAATCTTAGGAAAAGACCAACCCAAATGTTCATATTTTATGTGGTCGAAGGCTGGATTGAATAGAGAGGGAGTTGTAGCCAATGTGGACAGAAGTAAGACAAGTGCAGTTTAAGTGCACTCAAATTAGAACCACATTGACTAAACTCAAAGACTAGATTAGCCAATTGATGAGCATGATGGGAGATATCAAAAGAAAAAATGCCAACGACATTCCAAGTGCTACAAAGAAAACCAAGAAGAGACAGGAGGAGCAAGTGAAAGTAATAGCGCTTTATTAGAGTAAATTACTGAGTAGACCTGATGAACCCACTCAGGAGGAGGAAGAAGGAGGTATGGATATTCCTCAAGAAGAGACCCTTCAGGAGGATGATACTGTAGAAAATCCAGACATGGTAGCCGAGCCAGATGTTGAGCAAAACAAAAAAAACTGTTGTTACAAAAATACCATTCCCATCACGGCTAGAGGACAAACGAAAAGAGATGAAGCAAAATTTGTAAGTTTCTTAAACTTATTCAAATAGCTGAATTTTATTTTCCCCTTATCTAATTAATAGAGAAAATTTATAAATATGTAAAGTACTTAAAAGAAATATTGGCTAATCATAGGAAAGTTAAAAAGGGAGACCAAATTAGCATAGATGCATCCTGTAGTATGATAATAACAAAAAATATACCCCAAAAATTAAAAGACTCGGGTAGTACAGTTCCTATAGAAATAGGGGACATAAACTTTAGCAAGGCCCTATGTGACCTAAGAGCCAATATTAATTTAAAGCCTTTATCAATATATAAAAAACTCGGGTTAGGGGAACTAAAAAACACAAATATCACACAGCAGTTAACTGACATATCTTCAGTACAACCGAAATGGGTGCTCGAAGATGTGTTAGTAACAGTGTGTAATTTCGTCATCCCAATCGATTTTGTAATTCTCAAGTTTGAAGAAGACTGTGAAATCCCCATTTTGTTAGTAAGACCCTTTTTACCAACATCTAGGTCTTGCATTGATTTAGAGTAATGAACTGATAATGAGAATAAATGGTGAGACTAAAATATTTAAATGATGTAACCTAGAAAATGAGGGATGCAAGGAAAATAATAGAGATAAATGTTTTCAAAAATCTATAAATACCCTTAACGACTGGGACCTTGTAAAGGTATATTCTATTATAAGTGCAGGTCAAACGAGTAAGCCCAGAGAGCATGACAACTGGAGTATTGTGGAGTGGCATAACGGAGTGTGGACGAACTCAAACAGACAAACACAAAAGGGGTTTCCCATGAATAGACTAATTGAGTTGTCAGATGAATCAGATAGCAAAACGTGAAGGACTTGCAGACGAGATATTTATTATTTTGTAATTTTTTTGTAATTTAATTATTTTTTATAAACCTAATCAATATTAATTAAATAGAAGTAGGACATAAATTAGGAATAAATAGGACATTAGGACGTACTTATATTGGGGTAGCTCATAATTGGGATATGCATGTGCTAAACACCTTGAAAAAGAAGAAACCAAGTTAAAAACAGAGTTAGAGTCACAAAACAGAACCTCAGTGTCGCAACAACAACAACAACAACAGGAGCTGAAAATTTAGAAATTTAGCTTAGTGTCATGACACAGGTACCCCGATGTCGCAACACCGAGGACAGTGGCCTCAAAACTCAAATTTTCAAGTTGTGTCGCAACATTGAACCCCGATGTCGCAACAACGGGACACTACCAGAGGTGTCGCGACAAGGAACCCTTGTGTCGTGACATCATTGCAAAAATTTGCAATTTTTTACCCAACCCAATGTGTAACCCACCGAGCTTAAACCTATTCTTTCCTGATTTTAACCCTAATTTCCCACCCCTATATAAGTTAAAACATTGCATTAGGCTTAAGTTTAAGTTCTAAACATTAAAAAGCTAAATTTTTCTTATCTCCCACTAATTCTCAAACCTATTCTTCTCAAACATTGCAAAGTGAAATGTTCTAAGCAATGAACATTTACAAATAGGAGAAAACGAAAAGAGAAGTAATCGGAGTGACAAGGTTAGGGGTTCCTATTATTGTTACTATTATATTACTTACTTTAGGAAACATATTGCTTAGGTTTTAGTCTTTCTAAGTGAAAAATATTAAAAGTATACCTCCTAGGAAATCTAAAAGAACTATTCAATAAGAAGCACCTGTGAATGTAAATCCCTCTAATGTTACAAACCAGAATGTCAAAAAATATTTTCTCAAATTACAAGTAAATACGACCATTCAAGGGAGTGGTTTTGAGCCAACCATCTATTTATGTAAGGAAATTTGGGTATTGATTCGGTACCATATGTGGGAGCGCTGATAAACCGTAAAAGTAACATATTTTAATTGTAACATCCCGAAATAAGGCCTAAACGGAACAGTGGTTTCGGGACCACAAATCCGATGTTAAGAAATTTATTTTATTTATATTTTTATGGTCTACAATTTCACGGAATGATTTCGTGAAAATCTCATTCGAAAATTTTGACGTTTGGGCACTCAATTTAGTCAAAAAGACTAAATTGTAAAAAGTGCAAAAGTTGAGTTCTACATGTTAGAGGTTTCCAATTGTTATGAAATTTTAAATTGGGGGTCCTTAAATGATAATTAGACCATTGGTTAAGTTGGTGGACAAAAATGGACATGGATGGGTATGTTTCAAAAGAATTTTTTTAGGGGCATTTTGGTAATTTAGTGAATTAAAAACAAAATTTAAATGCCAAATATGTCCATCTTCTTCATATGGACAAAATTTCTAACACCCCAAACCCGGCCCATTCGTTACGACCGAATTTGAAATGCCACTGCAGAAAACGTTTAAAAATATTCTTACTTAAAAGTAAAAACCGTTAAAAATTGTTTCCTTTAATAAAACATTTTCGTAATTTAAAACATTCTAAGAAAAATATAGCCATTTGCAAATAGTATCTCAATTGTCAATCCATAATAAAACATAATAATAAAGATACTTAATAAAAATACTTAAATACTTTAATGGGCCTTATTACAATAAAACAAACCCAAATAGTTTAAAGTACTTAAATAAAAATAAAATGTCCAAATAAAGTAATTCCTTGCTGAGCATGGCCACCTTTAAGCTCCTGCCGACCCGGTCCATTACTGATCATCACCTGGAAGAAAATATTCCCCAACGGGGTGAGTCAAACAGACTCAATGTGTAACCAACACTAAAACTTAACAATTCAGGCATACAATATCATATCACATACTTATTCATATAACAGATATAAAATAATGATGCAACCCAAACCCAAACCTATATGCCATCCGCTACACAACACCCGTACCATCCTGCACACCGTGGGGACTACTAAGTCAACCCTCCATCCGTTACACATCATCGAAGGCAGTCGCTGCAGTCGACGTGCTCATCGCCCTTATAAAATTCGTGTCATAGCCACTAGATACATATTTTGTGTCATGAGACACCATATTCGGATATCGTGGTCTTAGGTCACCACATTCAGATATCGTGGTCTTAGGTCACCACATTCACTTCCCCTTTCTCATTTAACCCGAATGCCCCATATCATTCATATCATGCATATTACATAATTTCACATTCTTATCACTTTTCACATGTTACATATATATCATAATTTCATATTCCTAGTAGGAGTAGGAAACGTACCTGAGTACTTTTGTACCATTACATGGTACCTTAGCCATATTCTTATACATTCTTATAGTCACATACATATTAATTATTGCCATAAATATATCAAGAAATAGTGTGAGGTACACACCTGATATACTTAGCAAGTTCACTGAAATCCCAAAACCCGATCTATCGCTTTAGATCTTTAATGCCTATATTCGGCCATCCCCAATCAAATTAGTAAAAAGCCACTCGGCTATAAAACCAAATCCTAATAGGATTATGGTAACCCAAAACTTACCTTGCTGCCGATTGATTTAAGAATCAAGTCCCGAAACTTAGTGATGCACACCCTTGCAATCGGCTAGCTACCAAAGTTCCTAACTAGTTAGTTTTCGGCTTTTAAACAAATAAGAAATAGATCTAGATATCAAAATAGGTCTTGGCCGAATGTACCTATGTGCTTACCTTGTGGATTTTAAATCCCAAAAGCATCTCTTCTTGAAGTCGACAACACCTAAATCCCGAAAGACTCCTTTAATGATCCTTAACGCTAGCCTTACACGTTGCTTTGAAGAGTCTAAAGTAAGTAGTCGACAGCACCCTTCCTTAGAGATTCGGCTTTTGAGCTCAACAATGGTGGTGTCGGCACTTTATTGGTAAAGGGAAAAATACACAAAAGTAGAGAAGGCTTTTAGAGGTTTCGGCTATACTAGAAAATGTGTAGAAAATAAGGTTTAAGAAAAAGAATAGGGAAAGAAAATGAAAAGAGATTTGGCTGTGACGTCTAGAGGAAGAAAGATTGGTAATAGGAAGAAAAGATTGGAGCCTTGAATAGTTTTGGTTTGGTCAATTGGAGAAGAAACAAATGGAATGGGATGAGAGAAACAAATTTCGGCAAAAAGAAAATGAATGAAGAAAAGAATACACAAAACAATAATCCCTCCTATTTATAACCCCTTATTTCTTTCCTATATTCTCTCCATACCTCTCTTTCAAAATAAATTAAATAAACCCAATATTTTAAAAAAATAATCTATCACATCATCCATTATCTACCCATTTAAAATTAAATAAACTAAAGCCACCATTATCTTTTATCTATACTAAATAAAATAAATCTCCACTTATTCAAAATAAATTAAAAACAAAACCCCATTCATCCACTATCAATATTTAAAACAAACAAAACAAAATCTCCAAATATCTACCCACTTAAAATAAATAAAATAAATCCCCACTTATTCAAAATAAATTAAAAACAAAACCCCATTCATCCACTATCAATATTTAAAACAAATAAAACAAAATCCCCAATTATCTACCCACTTAAAATAAATAAAATAAATCCACACTTATTCAAAATAAATTAAAAACAAAACCCCATTCATCCACTATCAATATTTAAAACAAATAAAACAAAATCCCCAATTATCTACCCACTTAAAATAAATAAAATAAATCTCCACTTATTCAAAATAAATTAAAAACAAAACCCCATTCATCCACTATCAATATTTAAAATAAATAAAACAAAATCCCCAATTACCTACCCACTTAAAATAAATAAAATAAATCCTCACTTATTCAAAATAAATTAAAAACAAAACCCCATTCCACCTTGACGTCACATGCCAAAAATAAAACACACTCCTTGCTGCCCAAGTGATTCGAACCTGAGTCCTCCTGAAGCCCCTTTGACGCAAACGCCCCAAGCCACATTGCTGCTGATTCTTTTGTGTCATCAACTCCCCATAATTTCTTTTAAGAGCTCCTTCCCTAGCTCCTCTTTTTAACTTAAAATCCAATTATTTTCCAAAGCTTTCTCTTCCACCCTAGAATTTTAAAAACCCTTAATACACTTCCAAACACTGCCAAAACTCATGAACTATGCATGAACGCATAACCCCTAATCTAGGATGTTACAGTTCTACCCTCCTTAAAAATAATTTCGTCCTCGAAATTACTTACTAACGAATAATCGTACATCTTAACTCACCGCACTACGCTTATGCTGCGCACTCTGATCTTAATAGAACCATCATACTTCCTAGGCACAATTTCTAAGTTCACGTCCCCTAGAACTCATTTCTAACGTCGCGATTTAGTCCGATTAAGAAGTTTTATGCATCAGAATTTTGTTCCACTCATTAACCGCGAACAATTTTTTTTATGAAATAAAGTATTTAGTAGTAGTTCTTTCGATCAAACAAAGTTCTCAGCTCAAGTTCACTATTCAGAAAGTCACGTTCATTCCTCAATAGAGGTACATTCATTCATCAACAAGAACACATTCGTTCAGTGGTATCTACCACACACATTCACTATTCGGACATTTCTGTCCGTTCCTATCCCAGGGGTATTTTCGTCATTTGTCCTACAGGGGTATTTTGGTAATAAATCGGGGTTAGTTGAAAATTTCAATAAATTAGGGTACTTTGAAATTTCAAAACTCCCAGGTACTTTAAAAATTTTCTCAAATCACATGTATAGCAAAATTTTAGAAAGCAGGGTCATTTTGGTAATTTTTGTAACCCAGGGGTAATTTCGTAAATTTTCAAATCGGGGTATTTTGGACTTTCGCAAAATAAGGTTTTGGATACTTTTTCAAAGTAAGAAAGTTTTATTAAAAGTTTGGACAGTATGGAGATTTTTGAATCCAAGGGCATTTTTGTAATCTTACCACTAGGGGAATTTTGGTAATTTTGGAAATCAAAAATATTTTGGAAAGATTTTCACAATAATCTCTTGCTACGATTAAAAGGGTAATTTAAGGATTTTAAAACTAAGGTTTTCATAAAAAAAATACGGCAAGTCCCTTTCGGGTTTTAATTATCGGGTTTAGCCCGTGAATAAGTCCTCTTGGTTAGGGTGAACCGTAACTACGCACCAGGTAGGATTCGAGCAAAGAGGAGGTGAGTCGCTAGGACTGCTTAAATACTAAGCTCTTACCGAATCCACTCCTAGACATGCGTACAACAGTTACCACACCCTAGTTCGGCGACTTAATCACAGGTTTGTTTGATAATCCTTAAGTCTTATGAATCTTGTGTTTGAGTAGACTAGTTCTAGGGTTCAATAGCCCTAATCTACTAATCTACGTTCATACAGTTCACATAAACAAATCACTTCAATAATTAGAAGTACTTACCTGGTGGACCTCGGGTCGGAGATACAGGTGCCATGTCAGAATAAACCTGAAAAGTTTTCATAAAAGTCTGTATTTTCGAAAAGCCCATTTTTGAAAACTATTTTCGGGCCCAAAACCTCAAAGCCGAGTTTTGAACCGTGCTCTGATACCAAACTGTAACACCCCAAACCCGGCCCATTCGTTATGACCGAATTTGAAATGCCACTGCAGAAAACGTTTAAAAATATTCTTACTTAAAAGTAAAAACCGTTAAAAATTGTTTCCTTTAATAAAACATTTTCGCAATTTAAAACATTCTAAGAAAAATATAGCCATTTGCAAATAGTATCTCAATTGTCAATCCATAATAAAACATAATAATAAAGATACTTAATAAAAATACTTAAATACTTTAATGGGCCTTATTACAATAAAACAAACCCAAATAGTTTAAAGTACTTAAATAAAAATAAAATGTCCAAATAAAGTAATTCCTTGCTGAGCATGGCCACCTTTAAGCTCCTGCCGACCCGGTCCATTACTGATCATCACCTGGAAGAAAATATTCCCCAACGGGGTGAGTCAAACAGACTCAATGTGTAACCAACACTAAAACTTAACAATTCAGGCATACAATATCATATCACATACTTATTCATATAACAGATATAAAATAATGATGCAACCCGAACCCAAACCTATATGCCATCCGCTACACATCACCCGTACCATCCTGCACACCGTGGGGACTACTAAGTCAACCCTCCATCCGCTACACATCATCGAAGGCAGTCGCTGCAGTCGACGTGCTCATCGCCCTTATAAAATTCGTGTCATAGCCACCAGATACATATTTTGTGTCATGAGACACCATATTCGGATATCGTGGTCTTAGGTCACCACATTCAGATATCGTGGTCTTAGGTCACCACATTCACTTCCCCTTTCTCATTTAACCCGAATGCCCCATATCATTCATATCATGCATATTACATAATTTCACATTCTTATCACTTTTCACATGTTACATATATATCATAATTTCATATTCCTAGTAGGAGTAGGAAACGTACCTGAGTACTTTTGTACCATTACATGGTACCTTAGCCATATTCTTATACATTCTTATAGTCACATACATATTAATTATTGCCATAAATATATCAAGAAATAGTGTGAGGTACACACCTGATATACTTAGCAAGTTCACTGAAATCCCGAAACCCGATCTATCGCTTTAGATCTTTAATGCCTATATTCGGCCATCCCCAATCAAATTAGTAAAAAGCCATTCGGCTATAAAACCAAATCCTAATAGGATTATGGTAACCCAAAACTTACCTTGGTGCCGATTGATTTAAGAATCAAGTCCCGAAACTTAGTGATGCACACCCTTGCAATCGGCTAGCTACCAAAGTTCCTAACTAGTTAGTTTTCGGCTTTTAAACAAATAAGAAATAGATCTAGATATCAAAATAGGTCTTGGCCGAATGTACCTATGTGCTTACCTTGTGGATTTTAAATCCCGAAAGCATCTCTTCTTGAAGTCGACAACACCTAAATCCCGAAAGACTCCTTTAATGATCCTTAACGCTAGCCTTACACGTTGCTTTGAAGAGTCTAAAGTAAGTAGTCGACAGCACCCTTCCTTAGAGATTCGGCTTTTGAGCTCAACAATGGTGGTGTCGGCACTTTATTGGTAAAGGGAAAAATACACAAAAGTAGAGAAGGCTTTTAGAGGTTTCGGCTATACTAGAAAATGTGTAGAAAATAAGGTTTAAGAAAAAGAATAGGGAAAGAAAATGAAAAGAGATTTGGCCGTGACGTCTAGAGGAAGAAAGATTGGTAATAGGAAGAAAAGATTGGAGCCTTGAATAGTTTTGGTTTGGTCAATTGGAGAAGAAACAAATGGAATGGGATGAGAGAAACAAATTTCGGCAAAAAGAAAATGAATGAAGAAAAGAATACCCAAAACAAGAATCCCTCCTATTTATAACCCCTTATTTCTTTCCTATATTCTCTCCATACCTCTCTTTCAAAATAAATTAAATAAACCCAATATTTTAAAAAAAATAATCTATCACATCATCCATTATCTACCCATTTAAAATTAAATAAACTAAAGCCACCATTATCTTTTATCTATACTAAATAAAATAAATCTCCACTTATTCAAAATAAATTAAAAACAAAACCCCATTCATCCACTATCAATATTTAAAACAAACAAAACAAAATCTCCAAATATCTACCCACTTAAAATAAATAAAATAAATCCCCACTTATTCAAAATAAATTAAAAACAAAACCCCATTCATCCACTATCAATATTTAAAACAAATAAAACAAAATTCCCAATTATCCACCCACTTAAAAAAAAAAATAAATACACACTTAAAAAAATTAAAAACAAAACCCCATTCATCCACTATCAATATTTAAAACAAATAAAAAAAATCCCCAATTATCTACCCACTTAAAATAAATAAAATAAATCTCCACTTATTCAAAATAAATTAAAAACAAAACCCCATTCATCCACTATCAATATTTAAAACAAATAAAACAAAATCTCCAATTACCTACCCACTTAAAATAAATAAAATAAATCCTCACTTATTCAAAATAAATTAAAAACAAAACCCCATTCCACCTTGACGTCACATGCCAAAAATAAAACACACTCCTTGCTGCCCAAGTGATTCGAACCTGAGTCCTCCTGAAGCCCCTTTGACGCAAACGCCCCAAGCCACATTGCTGCTGATTCTTTTGTGTCATCAACTCCCCATAATTTCTTTTAAGAGCTCCTTCCCTAGCTCCTCTTTTTAACTTAAAAATCCAATTATTTTCCAAAGCTTTCTCTTCCACCCTAGAATTTTAAAAACCCTTAATACACTTCCAAACACTGCCAAAACTCATGAATTATGCATGAACGCATAACCCCTAATCTAGGATGTTACAAAATTTACCAAGAAAAGACATGGCTAGGGTTTTCTCAACTTTCCAAGCTCATGGTAAGTTCGTTCTAGCCCCGTTTTTCAAGTTATTTACAGTTTTGGAGTCCCGGTAGCTCGATTTAGCTTATGCTACCAATAATTCATGCTAGGGTTCATCTTTGGAAAATTACCCATAGGTGAAAAGTGTGTATTTTGATGTTTTATGATAGAATATGAAGGCTGAAATTATGTTAAACAACTTTTACTAAGCGGTTTTACGTGAAAACAAGTAAAACGTCATAATCGGTAAAAATACCTAATGTTCATAAGTACATGTTAAGAGTGAGAATTTGATGTTTCCATAAGAGAAAAATAATCATCATGTTATAAAATATAAGAATAAGGGCTGAAGTTTAATTTTCGAGTATTGGGGAAAAAGTGTAAATATGTAAAAGTTTAGGGGCAAAATTGTAATTTTGAAAAAGTTGAGTTAAGGACTGTTTTGAATAGTAAATTAATTAAATAAGTGAAATGTGATGTTTTAGACCCCGAAAAATGAGATTTGGATCTAGAATTGGAGGAAAATCGAAAATCGGGAAAGTTGGTAAAATGGTCATTTCGGTATTCGAGGTAAGTTGGTGTGTTAATAATAATGCAATAATGTCGTAATGTATATTTGAAACCTAAATTGTGGTATTAAATTGATTTTTCTGAATTACATGTTTTGGTGAATTGATTTAATAATATGTTTATGATAAAAGGTGACATAGGTGACACGGAAAATGGGTTGAAATGTTGTGCTTAAAGGTGTTTTCTATGACTATGGTTATTATGTGAAATGGAAAGTTTATATGTAAATAATGCATTTATTTTACTTGTTCAATAATTATTTTGCTAGGTATTATGGAAATCATTGGGTGATAATTACAATAATGAAAATGTATGGAATGCGAAATTCTCGATTGAACCTTCGGAAAACCGAGAGATACGGACAATATGTAGCTAGGTCACACGAGTGATAAGGGAACTTCACCGTGTGCACAAGAAAGCTACGAGATGGCAAAATTTGATATGTAGCTAGGCCACATGGATGATAAGGGATTTTCACCATGTGTGCAAGAAAGCTACGGGATAATAATTTCATATGTAACTAGGTCACATGTGTAATACTGTGTGTATACCATGTGTACAAGAAAGTTACGGGTTATGAGTAGCTAGGTCACATGAGTGGTTCCTAGTGTTGGACACCATGTAGACAAGAGAGCTACGAGATGGAATGGCTAGTTCACATGGGTGATAAGGGACCTTCACCATGTGTACAAGAAAGCCGAATTATGTGTGGGTGGAGCTATGTGCTGAGACCACTGAGTATCGGGCGTTTTCCGAAGGGGTTCAACGAGATAATTTACTAATGATGATTGGTGCGATCATGTTATGAATAAGTGCAAGTGTGAATTTGGCCAATTGAGAAATGTGGCAAATGTACATATGTAATCGGAAATTGGAAAGAATGGTATAGGCAAGTGATGAACACAACTAAAGTGAAAGAAAGCAAAATTTTACAATAAAACTGTTTTGGACAGCAGCAGTGAGGTGAATTTGAAAAATCACCAAAAATGGTATAAATTTAATTATAAGTTGTATGAGACATTTATTTAAATCTTATTGAGTCTACTTTTATATAAAAGAAACAAAGAAAGAAAAGGATTGGTATATTTTGAGATATTTATATTTTTGTGAGACTGGTTCAGAGTGATTTCGAGATCCCCTGTTCTGACTTAGAAAAATCATTGAAAATTGTAAAAAAATAATATTGGGACATAATTTATATGATTAGATTCCTTATTGAGTATATTTTTAGAAGAAGCAAACTAGAACATCATTTGAATTCTGTACAAAAAGATAATTAAATTTTAGCAAAGAATGGTTGGAATTGTCATACAGCAGAATAAGGGAGACTTTGAAGAATAAACTGTACTAATTGGCTAAACCAAAAATTCTGAAAATTTTATGGTAAAAATATATGTGAGTCTAGTTTCATGGAAAATTTACGGATCTTAATTTGGAATTCTGTAACTCCAGATATAAATAATTTAATGACTATGACTCAAAAAAACAGCTTAACTGGAATTTGAATAAATAGGAAGAATATGAAAATAACATGTTATCACATTGCTTATTATTTTCATGTGAGCTTACTAAGCGTAAAGCTTACTCCCTCCTTTCCATTTCTTTTAGTTTTGTCAGGTCAGCTCAGCGTTGGAGATCGTCGGAGGCAGTATCACACTATCGGGTCATTATCCTTGGAGTATTGGCATGTGTATGTTAAATGTTTTCAAGTGAGTGGCATGTATAGGGACTTAGTTTTTCTATGATGGATGTTGTTGTGATTAGCCAAATGTATTGGCATATAGTGATTTGTTGATTATGGCCATGAGATGTGGCTTATAATGATTTTGGCTTATAAGCCTATTTGTCCATGGTATGTGTTAATGTCTTGTTATGTGGTATAAGTGATTAAATAGATGACAATGTCAAATGCATGTCTTTGAAAAGTTTTAAATTTTGGGCGAAATTTGGTAACTCGGTATTGTATGATTGTGAATGTTGAAGTACGATAATGCCTCGAACCCTGTTCTGGAGTTGGACACAGTTGAGGGGTGTCACATTAATCCCACATTTAGTATGCTTTTGGATGATTTAAGCCTTGATTCATATAAAAAGGTGCTCTTAATCCTTTCTTTTCATGTCTTAGACCCAGGAAAGCACCCAAGGATGAAAATAACGAGAAACCGGCTTAAAACGGACCAAATTGGGCCAAGAGAGAAATCGACACGGCCTGGCCCAAAGCTAACACGACCGTGCCTCATTAAAAGTCCTAGAATGGCCTGGCCACGATCCACACGGGCGTGTGCCATGGCCGTGTCCCTGTCGCTAGAAAGAGCAATTTCATTTGGGAAAGGATACTTGGAGGCAAAGAAACACATTTCAAAGCCTATTCAAACACCCTATTAGGAATTCCACTTAAATTAGGATACTTAGGGGCCAAGTAATGCATCACAAAGTCTATATAAACACCTTAGGGGGCAACTTGAAGGAGAGTTCGGCAGAAGCCGAAGGCATCGAAAGCTAGGCCAAGAAGCCAAGCCGAGAAGGTCAGAGTTAGGGAATAACGCGAGGATAGCCAGTTGATCATCCCAAGAAGCCAGAATTATACTCGAGACGACGGAATTCTCCTTCAATTCCTTCAGGGGGTTTTAGGGTTTTCTTATGTTTTGTTTTATCTTTTCTCTTGCGATGTTTTGTTTATTCATGATGAACTAAACCCCTCAGATACTTGAAGGGGATGAAACCTAGATGGATTTTGTTATTTGATTTTTAAGTTATATGATAATTACTTAGTTTGTTCTTAATTATGTTGCTTAATCCAAATCTAATGTGCTTAGGTGGAGGAGGAATAGACCCTGCCTAAGAGTAGATCTAACATAATTAAGCGGAGTTGATCGAACGTCTAGAGATAGGGTTACGAGATTTTGCCGGATTAGGGTGAAACCTAATATGGGAGTCCATTGATCGATTTACTGCTATCCTAGGGGGTTATTATAAGTGAACGAGAGTTCCACTAATTAACCTAGGGTTAGACGTTATTCGCCTCGAGAGAGGGTTTAATATAGATTAGGGAGTCTCACGGATCAAGTTAAGTAAAGAAATCATATAATTTGGGGTTAGATAATAAGTGAAGTCTAGGTGGATTCTTCCCGAAGGTATCGTCGCAATCAACTGAGTTTTTCTTCAAAGTTATTTTCCAATTCGTTCTTCTCGTCATTGTGTCCTTAGTTTAAGTCTTCGACAATTTAGTTTAAAGCAATCTTCATTCCAATTTTAAGGCCAAGTAATAAAAAGAAAGTTAGTATTAGTACTTTTAGTTCCTTTGGGTTCGATAATCCGGTCTTGCCTAAGCTATACTACTGTTCGATAGGTACACTTGCCTTTAATCGTTGTCAGAGTTAGTCTCCAGTTTTGATCATTCTTTTATAAATATTTAAAGCTCTAATTTTGACACGATCAAGATTTTGGCGCCATTGCCGGGGAACTGAAATATTAAGAAAGCTTAATTTTTATTACTTTAGCCATTTTTTTATTGCAATTTTTTTTATTTTGTTTTATTTTTACTTTGCTAATTTTTCTTTGCTTTGACAGGTAATTTTAGTTTAGAGGAGATGGCACTAAATAACTATCAGTGGCAAGTTATGAGGACAACGCCAACAAAAGCCGCTAGTGTCCCCAACCTCGACGTTGTCACCAGGATATCTAACCAGCTAGAGTGTAACACCCCTAACCCGGCCTAGACGTTACGACCAGATCTGGCATGTCACATGAAAGGAATGTCTAAAAAACTGTGCGTTTGCTAAAAGTTCGTATTCTTTTTGAAACTCCGCGTTTTGTGGTTTGTTTATAAAAGCCGATTCATTTCAATGCCCATTTTACAAAGTTGTTATTAATTTGAATAAAATTGTATTTGTTGTGAAAATCGAGTTTAAGTAATTTTGAATAAAAACAGTTTATTATCATTATAGGAAAATCCCATATTGAACATTTAATAATAAACAGTAACCAAATTGAAAGCTAAAACCAAATAAAATACTAAAGGCCTTATTACATAACAAAATCCCAAAATTAAAAGTAGGTTTAAATAAAAGAACCGAGTTTACGAGAAAACATTGCAGGGCCACCACAAGTCTGCCTCGGCTCCCAAATCCGCGATCTACTGATTACCTGAAACATTTAAAAAGAGGGGGTGAGTTTACGAAAACTCAGTGTGCAATTCCCCTTACGAGTGATAACTGGGCCTAAGCCCACAAAAGCAGATTGGGCCTTAGCCCTCACAATAACATACTTGGCCGAAGCCCACATAAATCGAATCAGGCCGTAGCCCTAACATCACAGTATAGCAGATAATCAGATAATCAATGCGATATGATGCATATACAGATGATAATGCAGAACCCAATCCCAGCCTAAATTTCCATCCGCTACAAATCACCCGTACCTGCCAATCACACCGTGGGAATTACTAAATCGACCCTCCATCCGCTACACACCATCGAAGGCAGTCGCTGCAGTCAACTGCACATCGCCCTTATAACGTGGCATAGCCACCAGATAATGTGACAGAGTCAGCAGATAACAATATGTGACATTAGTCACATGATTCTTAATATGTGACATGAGTCACCAGATAATGTGGTAAAAACCACCAGAACACTTCCCCTTTATCAATATCACCCATATGCCCATGCAACATACATATTATTCAGATATTATGCAATGTATCATGTATGCAAAACATATATCAAATATAAGAATAACATGAGTTACCATCATAATCAGATAGACATAAAACAATAAAATCAAGCTAATCAACCTCTAAGGGTATAATCATAATTTTACCTACCAAGGGTATTTTCGTAATTTACCCACCAAGGGTATTTTCGTAAATTCGCACCTGCAATGGCCTTTCCGAAGGCCTAATGTCGCCCCGAGCGACTCAGCTACCATTTCCGGTCCTTACCGGACTATTGGGCCTAAAACCCGATTTCGGCCCATTCGGGCCCACACGCTCGTGTGGCCCACCTAGCACAAATCTAGCCACGTATATAAGTTCCACCTAGTCTAGTTCAACATATACTAAACAATCATACAATTTACTCATTTGGGCCCACTTCGGCCCATCGTGGCCCAAGCAGCCCAACCCACAAGAATACTACTGATGGCCTCAACTATCGCGTCGAAGCCCCACACGTGCGCTCGCACTCTCGTGTGGCTACTATTGCCGTGACCGGCACTTCGGCATTTGCCGCTATACAACTAGAGTAGAGAGAGTTACACACCTGATAGGACTCTGGTGTTAATCCGCGCTCCGACCACTCCTGTGCCCAAACGCCCTCCAAGATGTGTTTACTCTCCTCCTAGGATGCTCTTTATATAGCTAGCTCTTCACCTTCATTCTTTGTGTCTTTCCGATGTGGGATCCCTTCGCCAGTAGAGTTTAAATTCAACTGAAACTCTTGCCGTCCAATCCGCAAAATAAATACTCCATTGCTTCTAATGAGATTCGAACCCAGGCTCCCTTGCAACATAATCCACGCTGCTAACCACTTGGACACAAGCTCCTCTTGTGTCTTAAACCATGCGCAACTAAATATAAACTATGGCCCAAATTCTAAGATCCAAGTAAAAAGAAACCAAAATGCAAAATCCAAGACTTGAACCTTGGACCTCCTTCCTTCCTTGTGGCGTCACCCCCTTGTCTCTTATGTGGCATCACTTTGCCACTACACCACACACTCCACTTGTGTCATTTTCTCCATATTTTACTCTTAAGGCCTACCTACCAACTTCCAGGGTTTTTTCCACCTAAAACCAAAATTTCCCTAAAGCCTAAATTTGATCCCGGGACTTCCTAGAAGTCCACTAACCTTCCAAAATCACTTACCTTATAAGTCTAACTTGCATTAATACCGTTCTCTACAATTTTAAACGCTACTACGCCTAAGGCCCATTGGGCTCAATCCTACTAGGCCCAATTTCAGGATGTTACAAATCTACCCTCCTTAAAGAAATTTCGTCCTCGAAATTTCCAACTAACTAACAGTCGTACATCCTAACTTATAAACTACGCCCACGCTGCGCACTCTGATTCTAATAACACTAATACCCTTTCTAACTAAATCTTGGAACCCCTTCACATAACCAACTATCTAACACCGGAGCAAACAGATATTTTCCCACATACATACAACTCCTATATTCAAGCATCACATCCACACATCACAGAATAAATACAATCATTCAGCACATAATAGAATATAGTAAAAAGGAAACTTACGGATTTGGTGCCGGAGACTCGGGTGCCATACTTCCAGAAAATAGATATATATTTTTCTAAACCATTTTCTAAACCATCCTTTGAAAACATTTTTGAACCCAAACCCACAGCCGAGTTTTTGAACCTAGGCTCTGATACCATAATTGTAACACCCCTAACCCGGCCTAGTCGTTACGACCGGATCTGGCATGTCACATGAAAGGAATGTCTAAAAAAACTGTGCGTTCGTTAAAAGTTCGTATTCTTTTTGAAACTCCGCGTTTTGTGGTTTGTTTATAAAAGCCGATTCATTTCAATGCCCATTTTACAAAGTTGTTATTAATTTGAATAAAATTGTATTTGTTGTGAAAATCGAGTTTAAGTAATTTTGAATAAAAACAGTTTATTATCATTATAGGAAAATCCCATATTGAACATTTAATAATAAACAGTAACCAAATTGAAAGCTAAAACCAAATAAAATACCAAAGGCCTTATTACATAACAAAATCCCAAAATTAAAAGTAGGTTTAAATAAAAGAACCGAGTTTACGAGAAAACATTGCAGGGCCACCACAAGTCTGCCTCGGCTCCCAAATCCGCGATCTTCTGATTACCTGAAACATTTAAAAAGAGGGGGTGAGTTTACGAAAACTCAGTGTGCAATTCCCCTTACGAGTGATAACTGGGCCTAAGCCCACAAAAGCAGATTGGGCCTTAGCCCTCACAATAACATACTTGGCCGAAGCCCACATAAATCGAATCAGGCCGTAGCCCTAACATCACAGTATAGCAGATAATCAGATAATCAATGCGATATGATGCATATACAGATGATAATGCAGAACCCAATACCAGCCTAAATTTCCATCCGCTACAAATCACCCGTACCTACCAATCACACCGTGGGGATTACTAAATCGACCCTCCATCCGCTACACACCATCGAAGGCAGTCGCTGCAGTCAACTGCACATCGCCCTTATAACGTGGCATAGCCACCAGATAATGTGACAGAGTCAGCAGATAACAATATGTGACATTAGTCACATGATTCTTAATATGTGACATGAGTCACCAGATAATGTGGTAAAAACCACCAGAACACTTCCCCTTTATCAATATCACCCATATGCCCATGCAACATACATATTATTCAGATATTATGCAATGTATCATGTATGCAAAACATATATCAAATATAAGAATAACATGAGTTACCATCATAATCAGATAGACATAAAACAATAAAATCAAGCTAATTAACCTTTAAGGGTATAATCGTAATTTTACCTACCAAGGGTATTTTCGTAATTTACCCACCAAGGGTATTTTCATAAATTCGCACCTGCAATGGCCTTTCCGAAGGCCTAATGTCGCCCCGAGCGACTCAGCTACCATTTCCGGTCCTTACCGGACTATTGGGCCTAAAACCCGATTTCGGCCCATTCGGGCCCACACGCTCGTGTGGCCCACCTAGCACAAATCTAGCCACGTATATAAGTTCCACCTAGTCTAGTTCAACATATACTAAACAATCATACAATTTACTCATTTGGGCCCACTTCGGCCCATCGTGGCCCAAGCAGCCCAACCCACAAGAATACTACTGATGGCCTCAACTATCGCGTCGAAGCCCCACACGTGCGCTCGCACGCTCGTGTGGCTACTATTACCGTGACCGGCACTTCGGCATTTATCGCTCTACAACTAGAGTAGAGAGAGTTACACACCTGATAGGACTCTGGATGTAAAGAACGAGAAACAGGCTTAAAACGGACCAAATTGGGCCAAGAGAGAAATCGACACGGCCTGGCCCAAAGCTAACACGGTCGTGCCTCATTAAAAGTCCTAGCACGGCCTGGCCACGATCCACACGGGAGTGTGTCATGGCCGTGTCCCTGTCGCTGGAAAGAGCAATTTCATTCGGGAAAGGATACTTGGAGGCAAAGATACACATTCCAAAGCCTACTCAAACACCCTATTAGGAATTCTACTTAAATTAGGATACTTAGGGACCAAGTAAGGCATCACAAAGTCTATATAAACACCCTAGGGGGCAACTTGAAGGGGAGTTCGACAGAAGCCGAAGGCATCGAAAGCTAGGCCAAGAAGCCAAGCCGGGAAGGTCAAAGTTAGGGAATAATGCGAGGATAGCCAGTTGATCATCCCAAGAAGCCGGAATTATACTCGAGACGGCGGAATTCTCCTTCAATTCCTTCAGGGGGTTTTAGGGTTTTCTTTTGTTTTGTTTTATCTTTTCTCTTGCGATGTTTTGTTTATTCATGATGAACTAAACCCCTCAGATACCTGAAGGGGATGAAACCCAGATGGATTTTGTTATTTGATTTTTAAGTTATATGATAATTACTTAGTTTGTTCTTAATTATGTTGCTTAATCCAAATCTAATGTGCTTAGGTGGAGGAGAAATAGACCCTGCCTAAGAGTAGATCTAACATAATTAAGCGGAGTTGACCGAACGCCTAGAGATAGGGTTACGAGATTTTGCCGAATTAGGGTGAAACCTAATATGAGAGTCCATTGATTGATTTACTGTTATCCCAGGGGGTTATTATAAGCGAACTAGAGTTCCACTAATTAACCTAGGGTTAGACGTTATTCGCCTCGAGAGAGGGTTTAATATAGGTTAGGGAGTCTCACGGATCAAGCTAAATAAATAAATCATATAATTTGGGTTAGATAATAAGTGAAGTCTAGGTGGATTCTTCCCGAAGGTATCGTCGCAATCAACTGAGTTTTTCTTCAAAGTTATTTTCCAATTCATTCTTCTTGTCTTTGTGTCCTTAGTTTAAGTCTTCGACAATTTAGTTTAAAGCAATCTTCATTCCAATTTTAAGGCTAAATAATAAAAAAAAGTTAGTATTAGTACTTTTAGTTCCTTTGGGTTCGATAATCCGGTCTTGCCTAAGCTATACTACTGTTCGATAGGTACACTTACTTTTAATTGTTGTTAGAGTTAGTCTCCAGGTTTATCATTCTTTTATAAATATTTAAAGCTCTGATTTTGACACGATCAAGCGCTTTTGTGTAACCCCAAAATAACCTACCGCTATACCCATAGTACAAGAATTTTATGCTTCATTTAAATACCATGAAGTTAGGAGACCATACGGGGCTATATGGGACCATGTAACAATTAGGGGCAAAGAGGTGCTCATCACCCCTAGGAAAATCTATGAATTTCACAATGTGTCATACAATGAGTCTAATTTTATTAAAAACATCGATTTAACATACTTCAAAGACATATATATGGAAAACATTGTAAACTACTTAACCGAGGTTAGGGGTGAATGGAAGCACCGATTGGGAACTGATGTCTCAACTTCATTTAACCAAGCAATTAAGTTCCCAATTGCAAAAATACGGATGCAGTTTTTATGCATTCAGATGACATTCTTTAAACGTATCTAACGCTAATACTTTTCGAGCTATTCTATTATATGCTATTTTGTAGAAGAAACATGTATGCTATTTTGTTTAGGACCACATTGTAAAGTTTTGAAAATTCAGGGCCGACGTCGTGACGACACCATGACTGCTACCAAACGTGTGAACATTTGGACTGGAAATACTACAGAAAAAGATATACTAAGCAACCAATACTCAATCATCTTTCGACCTCACTTTCTTGACCAGGATAAATTATGATTTACACGGTAAACTTAACTTTCAATCTCGTATTCTAAATTACTTCCTAGGGTTTAATCACACATAATTTAAACCAACTAACTCAAAATTGACCGTCTCCAGATGTACTAGCATCTAGTGTAACATTCCAGTTTTGGGGTTTAGAAGAATTAAGGTTTGCTTGTAAGTTAGGGATTTCGGGTAGGTTCTTACGTTTTTTGTGGTGAATTAGAATCAAGAAATAGCTTGTGGTTTAGCGGTTAGGTATTTAGTTTACTCTTGGCTCTATGTTAAAATCTCCGTGTGAGTAAAAGGGAATTATATGTTAATTTTTGGATTCAATTTTTAAGAAAATCTGATGGGTTTATGTCCTTTAAATTTTCATTTTTAAAATTTTTAATTATGTTTTAATTTGGTTTTAGTTGGTTTTTAATCTATTTGGTAGAAATAGGGGGGAAGTCCCTAAATTTTTTGCCCATGTTACTCTATTCTTTTCTCCCTCTCTTGCATGTCAAATTTTCTTTCTAATTCCTCTTTCTTTTTCCACTTTCGATTTTTGGTTGATTTTGGCCATTTTATTTTTTTCTTCAAATTATTTTTGGGTTTTATCATCATCATTGTTGGTTGTTGGCCATAAGTGTTCATTGCTTTGTTAAGTGCCGATTTTCTTGTAGGTTAAGTACTTTTGTAAATTGAGTGTTTCAAATTGGTTGATTTGAGATATTTCGATTGATCGTCGGTGCTTCAAGGAACGTCAATCAGGTGTGTTTTTGAACTACTAGTGGTTAGGGATCATTTTGTTGTCACAATTCATGAATTTCAGTCGAATTCGATGTGGTTTCGTGACCACTTGGGTAGCCACACTGGCGTGTGCCGCACATGGGTGAACCACAAGGTTGTGTGTCATAGTGGAATTAGGGTATTTTTGAGTCACACGACCTGAGGTGTGCCATACGGGCTGCCCACACGGCCGTTTGACCTCTATTTGGGGATTTTATCATTTTTCACACGGGCGTGTGCCTTAGACACACGATCGTGTTTCTTAGTCACACGGGCGTGTGAATTAGCTACAAGGCCATGTCTACTCTGCTTCCCAAATTTTGCTTAATTTTGTACAGTTGCACAGTGAGTTACACGGGCTGGCCACACGGCTATGTAACTTTTTCAAGCGGACGTGTGTCTTAGGCACACGACCGTGTGCTTTGTCACACAGGCGTGTCACTCTTTCACACAGCACTCCTCACTAGGTCTGGACTCCTCCACACAGCCTGGGCACAGGTTTAAACTCCTACTATAGCCCTAAAGTGGTGTGCAGGGTGGATGAAGTAGTGTTTGGTTGGGTGGGTGGGTTTTAATGTTTATTGCTACTCATCCGAGCATGATTCATTATGTTTATATTTGAATATGAATGTTAGATTATTAGTAAATAAGTGGTTAAGTTATTTTGGTAAGGTATTATACATGTTATGAATTTGTGGAGTTCTGTGTGTTTTCAGTTCGCATCTTTGTTACTGATGTTGATATTGCGAGCAGGTTTATTCAGTAGAGGTTCAAAATTTTTGAATGATTCTATTACTCTATTTACTTTCATAGTTTTCTATTCTAGCATGATCCAACTGCTTAGTTTTAAGACTCACACTGAGCTCGTGTAGCTCACTCCCTTTTAGTTTCCTCCTTTCAGGTAATTCTCGTGGTTAAGCTCTGGATTCGACACATCGGAGATCTCAAAAAGTTTTGGTGTTGGTCGGTTAATTAAAATTTCCATATGTTTAGTAAGGCGATTATACAAACTGTGGTATAGGTGGGTTTGGGCTTTTCGTTAAGCTACGTGTTTTTGATTTTGAACAACATTTCAGAAGTTTCGCGCACGGTTTTTAATTAGGTTTTCTGCTATTGTTCCAAAGTTCATGCATTTTTTATGAATGACCTAGGGTCAATTACATACTGTTTCAAAATATAAATAAGTTTTTTTTCTAATTTGCTAAATTAAAAAGCAAAATGGTTAACAAAGAATTTTCTTTGTTTCAATTAGAGTTTTTGCTTCCGCCACTTTTGGACCTCCGAAAACCGGTCGAAACTTCTGGGTCAAGTTTTGAGGTGTTACATCTAGAGTGTGAATATTGTAACCAAATATAAGCGTTAAGTGGTTTCTACAAGTATACGGGTCAGGTTGTAATATAGTTCTACAACGGAGTATGGAAGTAATTTGGGATCGTACCCAAGGGAGGCGGGACTCAACTAATTCTAATTTCTAAGTTAATGGGTCTAACTTGTATTTTAATTAAACTATATTACAGTGAATCCTAAGGTAGTGATAGAAACTATTTTATTAAACTAATCAAAGAACATATGAACAATAAAAAAACATATTATAGAATTAACCAGATCAAAACAACTGAAGACTAACTCGTTTAAGTGTTCATAATTAACTCCTACTTTGGGTTCTATCCAATCAACTACTCATCAACCTAGCAGTCGACAAGAACTACTTATCTCTCGACTTCACAGTCCAGACCTGTTTGGGGTAAGGTTTTCATGGATAGGCAATACCAATTTTGGGTTCATTCCCACCTATGTGACTTTTCAGGGTCATCAAGCCTAGGGTTTTAAATTCCTCCTATCTCAATCAGCTGATCTATTAAGAAACCCTACAAAGAAGCTAATTAATCCCACATCCACTTTTTAATCTCTCGTTACTAGATTAGTCCCTCATGGATTTAACACACATCATTAATTTGATTGAAAATATAAACATAAAGAATAAATAAAGAAAAGAGATAATAAAAATATTCATATATTGATAATGGCATGAATGGTAGTCCATCAAATAGTTTGATGGATCTACTATCTTTCGCGAAGAACGAAATAACAACTAAATGACGATTACAACTAAAAGAAACCTAAAATATAGAAATAAGTAAAAGGTGGATAATCAAAAGTAGGTAAAACAATTTGTTCATAAACTATGTAGAGCAATCCTATTTATAGGCCTAGGGTTGTTTGTCATTCCTTAACCTAATTTAGCTAATTAATCTTCGTTAAAATTTGTTGTGCAGACAGAAACACCCTTGTATTATTAATTAACCTCATCACGTCAATGTCACGACACCCTCTGGCCTGTGTCGCAACACCGTTGGCAGTCTACTAGCTTGGGCGTGTCTTCAGAGCTGTGTCATGACATCGAAGATAGTCTGCTCCTTTGATACTTCTTTTATTGTGTTTCAACATCATGGGAAGCTTGCTAACTTTGTGCCTCCAAATAATGTGTTCCACACTCACTAGAGATATTGTCTACCTTTAGGCCTCTCTTGGCCCACAAGGTCATATAAATAATCGAAATTTATCATTTTATTATTTAAAGACAAAGAATGAAAGCTACACAAACACACAACTAAATTTCTTTCCTACGAGCTCATTAAGTATAGAAAATAGTTTAATCTACTACAACAAATTGCGATAGATCAAACTCCCCCACACTTAAGTCATTACTTATCCTCAAGTAAGAAAACATAAAAGAAAAACATAAAACAAATGACGACCCTTGAGCAAGTATGATACAGGGTTTAATTTAGGAGTGAAGCAAATAGTAGTAATAGTAAATACACATAATTCTGGCATAATATGTAAATGACTTACCACTATCAATCTCAAACACCTAAGATTAGTATATTACAAAAGATATAAACAAAAAGATCATCAAATATATTAGTCCATCAAGAAATTACATAGGGATTTTGATTATACTAGTAAATTACAAACAACTATTATTACAATCAGTTAATACAACATCCACTCAGAAATAGATAGCATTCTGAGGCTTAAGGTTGGTATGGATTTAAAAAACATGTAGCATCGAAACGGGCTTAAGCAAGAAATTAGTTTAGCATATCATATTGTTCCCTATTCACCCCTTTAATGTCTCTTTCCCACTCACCACCTTATCTCTCCATCTCTTACCTTCCTTATTTCTCCATATAAGAAGTTACAATGTAATAACAACAACTATGGTCAGCTTATGAGTTTTTGTCCACTAATGAATGAGTGTTTCTCTTTTTGGTGACCTTATTTTTGGGCCCTGTTGAATTTTTCAATGCTTTCTCACTCATAATGCTTTTCTAATGATTTTGTTCTTTTTTAAAATTTTTCTTTATTCATACCTTTTTAGCGTAACCTATAATCACTACATCACATTGCTTCTTCCTATTTTTACAAAACCACCGTTATGTCTCTACCTATCCCTCAATACGTATAGTTCGACGTCTAATATTAGTGCAGTTCAAGGACCAAAGAAAAATGATAAGTACAATATATATTTGGGCTTCAAGTTTTGTACGGAGGTTCTTTCAGAAGTGATTTCTGCCTTAAACATAGGTACTAAAGGTCGATGCATAGGGTTGGCTTTTTGGATTTTAGTTTATACAAAACAATGCCTTAGGTCATCCCTAGGTATCTCAATATTCATGAATTTAATCGACTAAGTAATCAAAACTCTAGTCGTCTATTATTCATATCAGTATGCTCATTTTCCTATATTTTCTCTATCAATTGGTATACTTAATTACTTAATGTCTATTTACAATGGAATATAATGAACTAATTAGTCTAATAACCGATAATTTAAAGTCTTTTACTATCATGCCAAATTTACAATAAATACAATAAACCTGTACACATTATCCTAAACAATCACTTTTTATTTCTACAAGCTCAAGCACACTTTAGACATGAAAAATAAAAAAAAAAATAAATAAAAGCATAAATTTCCTATGTTACCCTCTACACACTTAAGATAGCACATTGTCTCTAATGTGCAGCCCTCAAATATACAGAAAAAGAAGTTATCTGATTGATCATGATGTTACCATTGCCTTATGGTGGGATTCTCCTTCATAGTTTCTTTGACGCTTGTAAATGTTATGCTTTCCTCGTGTAGGATTCTTGCATAGAAAATTTTAAAAACAGAACACACATATATATACTAATGTTAACCTACTCCTAATCTAAAACGAAAATTAAATTCATCCAATTTAATTTGTTTATACATCCCAAAAATTAAAAAAAAATTCAATCATCAAATTATGGTGGTTTTCAGCCCTCCATTAGAGCTTTTCCCTTGCCTAAAATGTGGTCTCGAGAGGAGCCCCCACTCGACGAAGTGCATGCCGAGTTGGGCTGCGGATGACTAGCTCTTTTTAAGAATATCATTATGTTGGAATGTTGTCTCATAGTCGTCGCCCTCCTCCTCTTAAGAATCATGCTCCATATCCTCCTCCTCATCTTCCTCTTCATTGTCACTCCTTCCTTCGTCCTATTTTCCATGCTCCTTGGATGGTTGATGGAATTGTATTGGGCCATATTTATTTAGGGGCAGATTTGGTATTGGCATATCATTTTGTTGTGGAAACTCTTATCCTACTGGGCCCATTTCTTGCATCCACCGTATGACCCACTCCAAATCCGATATATCTATTCCCTCTGGCCCTCTCCAAGATGTTGGTAATGTTATCCTTTTTCGTAATACCGAGACATCCATCTTACATTGAATCTTCGATCAAGCTCTTTTTGCATAGTGTCGTCACTAGGTAGGGGAAGAAGACTCTAACCTTTTAGCCACTTATACATTGCTTCATGTTGTGATAGATCTATCGTTTGGCAGATATCTATTTATTATACAGAATACCATACAAAAAAATAGCTCGGACGGTATTGACGTTAGATACATTAAGAGCAGGTGTAATCTGAGTGCATAGAAATTGCATCCACATTTTTGCAATAGGTAACATAATAGCTTGATTAAAATAAATTGGAACATCAGTACCCAGTCTGTGCTTCCATTCACCCCTACACTCAGTTAAATAGTTTACAATGTTATCCATATCTATGTCTTTAAAAGAAGTTAGATCTGTCTTATTAAGAAAATTATATTCATAGTATGGTGTATTGTAAAATTCACATATTTCTCTCAAGGTGACTCGCACCTCTTTACCCCTAATTATTACTATTTCCCAAATGGCATTATATAGTCTCCTAGACTCTTAGTCTTGAAAGGATGCATAAAACTCATGCACTACAGAGATAACAGCTGGCTCTTTTGAGGATGTACCAAAATGCTCCCACCAATGGTATCAGACCAATGCCCAATTTTTTTACATAAGAGCATCAATGGTTCGAAACCCCTTTCTTATATGAACATCTTCCCTTGTAGTTCTAGAAAAAAAGTTGAAGTTTGGGTTCGGGAAATTAGAGGGATTTACACTCATCATTGCTTCTTGTTTAATGGTTTTTCTAGTTTTCATAGAAGATATTTTACTAAATTGTTCAATTAGGTAAACTAAAAATTCAAACAATGTTTAATGTAACAGTAAATGGAAAAAGGAACCCTTAACCTTGTTAAACCAATTGCTTTGTTGTGAATGTTTGTTGAGTTGAAGACCAAGTTTGGAATGTACCTACATAAACAATGACCTCATGCCAGTGTCGCGATGTTGTCGTCGTCCGTCACGTTCTCAATTCAAAAATAGTGTCTTACATACTCGATTAACTTTTTTATTCATTCTTAGGCCCGTATTAGCCCGTTAGGTCATCACATGGCTAAAAATTGCGTAAAAACACTTATTTTACTAGAATTAATAATAAACTAATAAAAACTAAGAACATAATAAAATCATATAAAAGCGCAAGAAAACAAGCTCGTTAAATGTCGAAAAAACTCTAATTTGCCACAACGAATTTTAGCAGATCACACCTTCTTCACGTCATGACGTCACCAAACAGTTTGTCACATTGCAACATCCAACCTCTCGACGTTGGGACGTTATATATTATTGGTTGATGTTGCGACAAAGAGAGTTTCTCGTCTCAACGTAGACTCTATTTTTTGTAAATTTTAGGTCATTTGGTACCTATTCCATGTCAACTTAACCAATTTCACATTTGAAGCATAATTGTACACCTTTACTTGCACAATATCATACCATATTACATACCAAAGACCTTACAACATCATTTCAATTCAATCTATCCAAAATGTCTTCATCTGAACAATAAAACATATCAATTTTGCTTAATCAATTCTGTAACACCTTAAACCCAACCTGTTCCCCAAGTCTGGGTACTAGATGATATAATGACTCAATTCACTTAGCAGCAATTTGATTCTGATTACATTGCACATGTAAACGCTTAAATTTTAGCTATGAAATATTTTTAAACTCGTGTTGGGCAAGAGATAAATACTTACAAATTGAATTTCCAATAACAATTACAGATTTAAATTAAATTTCTAATACAATACATAGATAGCATAAACCTGGAGACCTGGCCTCTAAAGGTGCCCCTCTATACTCATGATACAACTACCATGCCCAACTTTTCTCCCTGGAGGAGTTTAGCTTAGTCCCTCATCTTTAATTCTGAGTCTTTATCTAACCTGCATCCAAGCTATCATTTAACAGCCCGTTTTTAGTCAAATTGGAATAGTGGTTTCAGAACCACAAATCCGATGTTGAAATAATTATTTTATTATTATTGTAATGTCTACAGTATGATAGTATGATTGTGTGAAATTTTTGTTGGGAAATTTTATTGTTTGAGTGCTTAATTTGATAAAAAGGACTAAATCGCGTAAAGTGCAAAAGTGGTTTTCTAATAACTAAAGGTATTAAATGGCTATAAAATTTAATAGTGGAGGTCCTTATGTTGTAATTAGCCCATTTTTAATATGAGTGGACAATTATGGACATGCTTTATATGATTTTAATGTTTTATAACTAAAGTTAATTAATTAAACATAAAATAAATAAAACAAAATCACAATTTGGTGTCCATCTTCTTCATTGCCAAAAATTAAAGAAGGAAAATACCATTTTTATGCTTTGGAAGTTTCGGCTATGGTACCTTAAGCATGTAAGCGATTTTTGACTCGGTTTTTAATGATTTCTATGTTTTTGTGATCGTTGCAATTAGGTCTAGCTAGCCCAGAGACTATTTTGCAAAACTGTTAAAGATTTTAGATGTTCCCATTGATGAATACATGAGTATTTTGATGTTTAATGATAGATTATGAATGTTTGATGATAGTTATACAAGTTTTGTTAAGTGATTTTTAGTGAAAATGCAAATTAGGGATTAATTTGTGAAAAGTGTAAAATTTATGGTTAAAATGTGAAATAAATAAAAAATATGGGCTGCTTTGGTAATAAGAGAAATTTGGCTAGCATGGGTAAGGACCTAATTGCATGAATTTGTGATTTTATGAAATAAGGACTGCAGGAACCCAATTTTGACCGGGCTCATTAAAAAAATAAATAATAAAAAAAATAAAACCAATGTTTATTTTTACTGTCCTTTTACAAAGCCCAAATTTAATTTACAAACAACCCAATTCATTACAACCTAAAACTAAACCCAACACCTAAACAGACTACCCATAGCCCACTTACACCCAAAACAGACCCAAACAAACCATTACCCGAATACACCCCAGACCCAACCTAATAACCCATTACCCGAAACTAACCCAACAGAAGCTGGCCCAATTGGCCCACAAAAGCTTGCGGACGCAGGAAACCCTAGTTTTCCACTGCGCCGCAAGCGCCCCAGCAGCCCCTCGGTCACGTCGCCAGTCGCGCCGCAATCCACGCCCAGTCACCGCCGAGATCTCCGCTCCTCACCTGCAAAAAGGAAAGAAAGAGCAGCAAAATATGGCAAACGCAACCAAAAACATTTGTATTCCTTTTCTATTTTTATTTTTGAGGCTACAAAAGCCCTATGTAACATACACTGAGATACACAAGAATACAGAGAAAAATAGATACTCAAATATTCACAGAAAACAGAGATTAAATAAAAACGCAGAGGTAATTTTTTATTTTATTTATTTTTATTTTTATTTTTTTATCTATGCATATAAAAACTGTAAAAAATATATGAAAAAGGGGTTACCCTTCAACTCGCACTGGAAAGAAGAGGTTTTCAACCTCCGACCGCCGTATCTGGCGGTGTTGACGGCGGCGCGTGAGGCGCGTGGGGACAGTGGCCAGAGGTCTGACGATCGGAAGCCCAAAGGGGTTTCAGAGGATATTTGAAGTTTTTTTTTAAAAAAAAAACAGAATAGAATGATTTTTTGGGTTAAAGTTGACTTATATAGCTAACTGGAAACGACGCCGTTTTTTGTTTAATCTAATAAGCATAAAACGACGTCGTTTTAAGGAAGGATCCGCGATTTGACCTGAAAACCTGGGGAGGATCCACGTGTTTTATAAAAAAGAGAAATTTACCATTTTAATCCCTCTGCTATTTCATTAAGTTTAATTTCGTCCAATTAACCTTATTTTTATTTTTTTAATTAGCCCAAAAACTTATACTTTGTTTCAATTTGATCCTCAAATTATTTAAAGGCTGGTAACAGAACGGCGCCGTTTAGGAGATAGGGCATAATTGCCCAGTAGGTCCCTACATTTAGACGTGCGTTCCAATATCATCCTTTCTGCATTTTTAACCATTTTTTTATTATTTCAATTTAATCCTTACTCATTTGATTTTTATTTCCATTTTATTCATTTTTTAATTTATATATTAAATTATTATTATTTATTATTATTTTTCAATATTATTCATATATTGTATATTATTTTAAAAAATATTATATATCATTTATTATACTATATTTTTATTTTATATAGTATATTTTATATATAATTTTTAAATTATTTTATCCTTAATGTTGCACATAACATTGAATAATATATTATTTATTCTTAAAATGTAGTTTTATATGTATTAGATTATTATAAATATGTTTTTATTTAAAGTTATAAATGTATTTATTTATTTTCTCAAAATATTTTTTTATTTTTTATTTTGCAATATTTATTTATTATTTTGTATATGTCATTGCATGAAAAGCTTAATTTTGCATGAGAAATTTTCATATTTATTTAGTGTTTTTTTATTTTGTTATTCATTGCTTTATATATTCTATTTGTTCATATTCTTTCATTTATTTATGATTACTTTAGTGTGGTTATTTTTATTAGTCGATATTTTACATTATTATTTCTTTTATCGTCTATATTAATATGAAATGTTAGTATATCATTATTGCTTTTTGGTATTTATACTTGATGATGCATTAATGCGATATTTTCACATGAATCATTGTTTAAAATAAAATACATTTTGCAAAATTACTATATTTTATCTAAAATTTTTTTAATAAGGCAATATTTTGTATTTAGAAATTCGGGAAATAGTGCCCTAACGTGCTGGGTTTCGATTTTCCGTTTGACTAAATAACTAAATATCCTTTTAATAAAACTTTATAAATCATGAGATGATTTTGGTTACGAGGGTTTAAAAATATCATGTCCTAACGTGCCGGATGTGATGTTTGTATTCTTTCGGAACAAAGAAATCTCAAATTTTAGCTCAAACTGTTGAAGTTTTTTTAGAAATCATATTTTCAAATCTTTTCGAATTTTCAACATTAGGACATGATTTTGTCGATTGGGTACCAATCTTTGGGCGTTATGAGGGTGCTAACCCTTCCTCATACGTAACTGACTCCCGAACCCGTTTTCTCGTATTTCGTGGACCAAAATCAAATGTTTTGAAATAAAACGTTTTGCAAGGTGATCCAATCACACCTAAGTAAAAAGGGATTGGTGGCGACTCCATTTCCATTTTTAAAAGTCGATCCCCATTTCCTAAATTTTTTCGATAGCTTGGCAACTCCACTGGGGACACTAAGAGAGTCAAGCCGTAAAATCGATAATTTCATGTCCTTCTGTTCGAATTTAAAGTTCTGATTTTAAAAAACTATGATCCTTTTATTGCATGCGGTTCTATTTTTAATATATATCTTTGCATTGCACTACATGACCGTTATGGTCGCGCCTTTAAGTGGGAGCTAGAAGCTATGCCTTCGTGAGGTTTTCACCTCCGCATGGGCTAGTGGATTGCTTTCGTGATACATCTGTACCTATGTCTTCATGAAGTTTTCACTTCCGCATGGCCATAGGGAAATGTATTCCCCTGAACCGAACTCGATCCGTATGAGCCTATAATGGGTGAGGATCGAGGAATCTGCTGGTTCAGGTACCTCAACTTTAGAACTAAACCGCATATAGTAAACCCTAAGAACCCACCTTAGGTAGAGCTATGTCAAACCTTAGTAGTTACCCAGATAAGTGTTCGTCTTACTTGCTTTATATTTTATTCTGTGGTACTAACTTGTTGTGTTTTATTTTTGTGCATGACATTTCATATTTTTAGAGATGTCGATTCATGGTTAGTTTCTAAGTTAGAAAGCTGGTTATGGAGAACGAATTCCTTGATAAAGTGGAAGACAATGCAGCTGTTCACACATGGTCACAGAAAACGCAATTGGAGAAAGGGAATAGCTTAGCTGACAGGTATGTGTCTAAACTATGGACTTTTACTCGTATTAAAATTACACAGAATGAGTTCCAAGAGTTGAAAGAGATATGGACCCAGTGGGACAATGAGGCAAAGCAGTTGTTCTATCGTAATTATGGCGATCTACCCTACTTGCTCGACATCAAGGTAGATAAGCATCTATTCCGGGCTATGACTCAGTTTTGGAATTCTGCTTATAGCTGTTTCACTTTCGAAGAATTAGATTTAGTGCCCACACTGGAGGAATATACAACCTTGCTTCGTTGTTCGAGGGTCCAAGTCGACAAAGCTTATTTTAGGGCTGCCAATGTCCCAACTTTTGTGAAGAAATTAATGAGTATCACGGGGATGAGTGAATAGTGGGTTGCAGCTAGAATCCAAGAGAAAGGTGAGGGCAAATGCATACCTTGGGTGAATTTGAGGGACCTGATCCTAGCACATCCAGATGTAAAGAAGAAGATCGACGTCTTTACCTTATGTATTTGTAACATCCCAAAATTGGGCCTAGTAGGATTGGGCCAATAGGCCTTGAGCGTAGTAGCATTTAAATTTTTTGGAGAATAGGAGATCGGCTTAAATGCAAGATTGGAACTATTAGATAAGTGATTTTGGAAGGTTAGAGGGTTTCTATAAAGTCCCAGGATTAAACTTGAGCTTTAGGAAAATTTTGGTTTTAGGCGAGAAAAACCCTGGAGTTACTAGGTAGGCTTTAAGAATAAAATATGGAGGAAAATGACACAAGTGGAGTGTGTGGTGTAGTGGCAAAGTGACGCCACATAAGAGACAAGGGGGTGACACCACAAGGAAATAAAGAGGTCCAAGGTTCAAGTCTTGGCTCTTGCATTTTGGTTTTCTTTTTACATAGACCTTAGAATTTGGCTATAGACTTATATTTAGTTGCGCATGGTTTAAGACACAAGAGGAGCTTGTGGTAAAGTGGCTAGCGGCATGGATTATGTGACAAGGGAGCCTGGGTCCGAGTCTCATGAGAAGCAAGGGAGTATTTATTTTGCAGATTGGACGGCAAGAGTTTCAGTTGAAATTAAACTCTACTGACGAAGGGATCCCACATCGGAAAGATACAAAGAAGGAAGGTGAAGAGCTAGCTATATAAAGAGCATTCTAGGAGGAGAGATAACATACCTTGGTGGGCGTCTGGGCGCAGGAGTGGTCGGAGCACGGATTAGCACCAGATTCCTAGCAGGTGTGTAACTCTCTCTACTCTAGTTGTAGAGCGGCAAATGCCGAAGTACCGGTCACGGCAATAGTAGCCACACGAGTGTGCGAGCACACGTGTGGGGCTTTGACGCGATAGTTGAGGCCATCAGTAGTATTCTTGTGGGTTGAGGCTGCTTGGGCCGCGATGGGCCGAAGTGGGCCCAATGGGCCCGTGGGCCCAATTGAATAAAATGTATGATGGTGTAGTATATAGTGAACTAGACTAGGTGAATCTCATATACGTGGCTAGATTTGTATGTTAGGTGGGCCGCACAAGCGTGTGGGCCCGAATGGCCGAAATCGGGTTTTAGGCCCAATAGTCCGGTAGACTGGAAATGGTAGCTGAGTCGCTCGGGGCAACATTAGGCCTTCGGAAAGGCCATTACAGGTGTGAGATTACTGATATAACTTTGGAAGGGTAAATTACCAAAATACCCCTGAAAGGTAAATTACGAAAATGCCCTTGGTGGGTAAAATTACTGTTATACCCTTAGAGGTTGATTAGCTTGATTATGTTGTATTTTATTATTCTGATTATGATGGTAAAACATTTCATACTTATATTTGACATATGTTTTGCATACATAACATACTGCATACACGAACTATTATGCCATCTTGCATGGGCTTAGGATATGATGATAAAGGGGAAGTGATAAGGTCACGTAGTGATCGGTGGCTCTGCCACATTTGATTATAAGGTCACGTAGTGATCGGTGGCTCTGCCACATTTGATTATAAGGTCACGTAGTGATCGGTGGCTCTGCCGCATTTGATTATAAGGTTACATAGTGATCGGTGGCTCTGCCACATTTGGTTATAAGGTCACATAGTGATCGGTGGCTAAGCCACAGTGGACTTCAAGGTCACATAGTGATCGGTATTATAACTGGCAGCATGACTGTCAAGACGGCGTGTAGCGGATGGAGGGTTGATTGTAGAAATCCCCACGGTGTGATGGTTGGTACGGGATGGCGTGTAGAGGATGGAAAATACTAGGTTGGGCTGGGACATATTGCATTCATATCTTTTATATGCCATCTTGAATGGGCTAAGGCCCAATGTGCACCTGTAGGCTTAAGGCCCAGATTGCGTTTATGGGGATTTACACACTGAGTCTCGGTGACTCACCCCTTTGCTTAACCTTTCAAGTAATTAGAAGATCGTGGATATGGGAGCCGAGGCGGACTCGTGGAGGCTATAAAGACTTTATTCTTTGTAAATTTTTCCTACTTTACTTAAATTTTAATTGGGGATTTTTTATGTGTAATAAGGCCTTCCTAAATTAATATTTGGTTTTATTTTATTTATTTATCGGTTATTTAGAAAAACAACACTATGCAACTTAACAAATCACTGTTTCCAAGACATCGCCTTAATCGAAAAGTTTTCAAATCTACGATTTTTCTTAAATTAGACAAAATTTCGTTTTTACTTCACCCTGTAACATACCAGATCTGGTCGTAACATTTAGGCCGGGTTTGGGGTGTTACAGTATTTATGGTTTGGTAATTTTCCTAAAGCTCTAAGACATATAGATGAAGCAGTTACTGATTTATTCGACCGACTTAACAAAAGGGTCACACTTGTACCTGCAATCTTAGCCGAGACGTTCAGATCTTTGAATGCATGTCGGAGAGCTGGTGAAGGTAGATTCATTGGATGCGCACAGTTATTATTGGTTTGGTGTCACAGTCATTTTTGGAGGGTTGACAGGATTTCTTACCGAGTGTTCTCTGAAAGTTATTCCCCTTTAAAGGAGGCCATGGTTACGACAAGGAGGGATGATATATCAGAGGAAAGATGGATGGAAATTCTTCAAAATCTCCGAGAGGAAGATGTTGAGTGGAAAGCCCCTTGGATGGTTCTCGACGAAGTCCTTTATCGATGTGGAAATTTTGATTGGGTAACTTTGCCTGGAATCTGGGGAGCTGTTAGATATGCACCATTGCTCGTACTGAGGAAATACAAAGCAAGACAGTTCATACCGATGACATATGGGTTAGCTCAAAGTGAATTCTCATATAAGGGGGATAATTATAAGAAGAAGATTTGAGAGATTTCTAAGGCTTGGAAGCGGGCTCGCTGTATGAAGATATTGACTCAAGGACCAATGACAACCCTGGAATACAAGGAATGGTCGAGCAAAAGGGTCAATGATAACATCCCTGGGCCAAACTTGGAGGGTGCTCGATCGATAAAGGATTATTTACAAGTGGTCTCATCGGAGTTAAAGATTATAAAACAAGACTTCGAGAGGCAAAGTTTAGAGCTCGGAAAGAGGATAGAGAAGCTAGAAGAAGAAAAGATGTACTTGAGGCTAGATGTGGATGTCCAAAAATCAGAGGCCGAGAAATTAAGAAAAGAAAAGAGGAAGATAGAGGAAGATCGAGATAGTTTGAAGATAGAATATACGAAGATGCGTCTATTAATGAAGAATGCCGGATTGAGGAAGACTTCAGAACAGTGGAAACAAGAGGGCTGACTATTGGGAGAGGAAGTTTCAAGAAATGCAAGCGCGAAACGAGGCCTTAGAGAAGAATTTGGCAGAAAGTCTAAATGAAAAGGGAAAATTAAAAGCTAGAGTGGCTGAACTTGGACGGTCTCTTCATCATCATCGAAGCCGTAATTCCGTGGTCGAGCTAAAGTCAAGTCTGAACAAGATTGAGGAAATGAAGGGTAAGACTGAAGAGTTAGAATCAGCATTGCACAGTTGTGAACTTCAAATCGAGCTTCTTGAAACAAGAGAAGGGCATTGGAAGGAAAAACTTCACCATTCTCATGATCAAGTTAGAAGTTGGGATTACCTCATAGGTGAAACAATAATTCAGATTCGAGATGTAGTTGATCACCTACAGACTTTGGCAGCACAGGCTGAAATATTGAGCATGAAGTATGAGCTACAGTCGGATCTTGGTCAAGAGCTAACCTCTTTGTTTGGGAAGATCAAAACTTTAGGCCTTAGGGCGAAAGCATATTTGTAATCTATTTTATGTAAAGGATTTTGTTTTCTAATAAAGTTTTCTAAAATGAGGTTGAATCAGAATCGATGCCTCTTTGCATTCATGCATTTGCATTACATCATATCATATGCATTTAAGAGAGTCTAATTAGTTGAAATTATAACAGAGAGAGGGAGAGAGAGAAGAAAAATCTGGAAGCTGAACACCCTTACGGTACACGTGCCAAAACAAAGAAAATGGATCAAAGACTTGAACAATTCCAAAGAGATATGCAAGTCCAGATGCAGGAGCAATTGGCAAAGCTCCAACAAGAAATGAGAGACCAAATGTTGGAAGCTCAAAGGAACATTATGGATCAAATGGCCCAGATGCTAAGTGGAGTAATAGACAAAGGGAAGGGTCCCATAGTTAATGCTAAAGACAATGAGGACTTTCCTCGGGGTTTCACCCCACCGCATGTACAACCTGAGGAGTATCCCTAAAGGCCACCTATTACGATTAGGCCTCAACAGGGGCAAGCTGATACTAGACCACCCATGAACTTCCAGGTCGGCTCAGGATCTAACCTAGGAGATAACCCTGCTAATCCCGTTATCCCTGATTTGGACATAGCCGAGAGAGAGGGAATAAGAACTGAATCTTCAAGGCAGTTGGAAGATCGCTGTAGATGGTTGGAAGAAAAGTTTAAGGCTTTTGAAAATTTCGATCATCACCATGGTATTGACGCAAAAGACTTGAGTTTGGTTCTAGATTTGGTGCTTCCTCATAAATTTAAGAAGCCAGAATTTGAGAAGTACAATAGGACTAGCTGCTCTGAAGCCTACATCACTATGTTCTGTAGACGCATGATTGGCTATGTGAACAATGATCAACTTTTGATTCATTTTTTCTAAGACAGTTTAGTGGGGGCAGCATCCAGGTGGTACAATCAACTCAGCCGTGCTAATATTAGCTCCTGGAGAGACTTAACCCAAGCTTTCATGAAGCAGTACAATCATGTCACAAACATAACACCTGATAGAATCATGTTGCCAAACATGGAAAAGAAATCGAATGAAAGCTTCAGGCAATACGTGCAAAGATGGAGGGAAGTTGCCATGCAAGTTTTCCTAGAGAAGGAAACCACCATGTTGTTTATTAATACTTTGAAGGCACCATTTATCACTCCTATGATAGGAAGCACCACCAAGAGTTTTACGGATATAGTGATGGCAGGTGAAATGATAGAAAATGCCATAAGGGGTGGTAAGATTGAAGCAGGAGAAACCACTAGAAGATCTGCTCCTAGAAAAAAGGACAATAAGGTGAACAATACGAGTACATATAACAAAGGGTACTCAAAGGCAATCACTGTTAGCCAGCCAAAGGTAATTACGGCTGGGCAACAAGGGTCGACAAGACAAGAATCAGGCCCAAGGAAAAATTCAGAAAAGCTCCAATTTACGCCAATCCCAATGATGTATAAGGATCTATATCAAAGCTTATTTGATGCACACGTGGTGTCCCCATTTTATTTAAAGTCGTTACAGCCTCCATATCCTAAATGGTATGACTCGAACGCTCAATGTGATTACCATGCGGGAATAACGGGACATTTGATAGAACATTGCACTGCCTTCAAAAAGTTGGTCGAGAGATTTATCAAGATGGAGATTGTGAAGTTCGACGATACACCTAGTGCAGACAACCCATTACCTAACCATGGGGATAAGGGGATAAATGCGATCAGTGAGAAGGTTGTAAGAAAGATCAAGGGGGATATCTCTAAAGTGAAAACCCTGTTGAGAATAGTTTGGAAAGAAATGAAGAGAAGAGGATTGGTATTATCCGATTCTAAGAAAGGATGTGAAGAAATAAGGGTGTAACATCCTGAAAAGGGCCTATGCATTTTCGGTTTAATTGTATGAAATGTCATGTCTTAAGTATTATGAATAAATTTTGAATATTTTTGGAAACCCGGAAATGTATGGAAAAGATTTAGAAATGAGCATTTTGGAAACCTGAAAATGTAGGGAAATGTTAAGTTTAAAAACGGAAAGTGAACATTTTTGGAAACTAGGAAATGATAGGAAATGATTCAAAAGAGGAAAGTGAACATTTCGGGAAACTTGGAAATGTAAGCTTAAAGGAGGCAAATGAAAATTTTAGGAAACTTGGAAATGAAAGGAAATGTCAAGTTCTAAAGTTTTAAAAGAGGAAATTAAGGCAAGGTGGCCTTAAGAGAAAAAGTATGTGAAATTTGACACACAAATAGGCTTGGAAAAGTGGCCTGAAGATGCCACTTAGGGCCTCTGGAAATGGCGCCACATACAAGGGTGTTGGGCCTGAGTTCGAGTCACATGGGAAGCAAATAAAAGAAATTTTATTTTGCTTCCAAAAGAAGTGAGGTGGACGGCACAAGCTTTTTAAAAAAAGGAAGAGTTTTATTCTCTTTAAATTTCGGCTAAATAGGGATAAATGATGATTTATCTTAAGTATTTTCAAGAGAAAAATAAGGGATTTATTTATCATTATTTCCATGAGATAAATGTTGGATTAAACTCTTTTATTTTATGATAATTAAAGGATAAAGCTATCAAATAAAGAAGAGTGGTGGCCAAGTAAGGGATTCTAAGTGATAAATTCGGCTATAAAAGGAAGAACATAGGGCTACTCATCAATTTTTCTCCTCTTCTCTCTCTGCCGAAATTCTTAGTGTTCTCTTCTCTTCTCTTTTTATTTTGTCAAGCTGAAATATACTTCTTCTTTATCCATCATTGCCGATTCTTTAAGCTTCAAGAACCAAAAGTGTTGATACACCTCTAGGCCATAGTCGATTAGTCTCTAAGACTCCATAGCCGAATACTGCTAAGGGTTCAAGCAAGAGTTCTATCAATTTCTCCAAGTAAGGGTAAGATCTAGATTCGGTTTCTTTATTTTTCTTTTTAAGCCTGTCGAAATTTAGGGACTAATCCCTCCTATTGTATTTTGGGCCGAAACAATGGAAGGTGATTCCGGGATTTCAGATCTAAGGTATTTCGGCATCTCCATTAATCAGGAAAAGAGTTTCAGAATTTAAAGATTTAAGGTAAGTAACTATGAATATTCGGCCAAGGCCTATTTTAGTAGTTAGATCTATTTGTTTTAACCGAAAACTAACCGATTCAAGGGATCTAGTGTCTAGCCGATTTCAAAAGGGGAAGAATACAAGTTTCGGGATTTGATTAATCGTCAAAACGGCAACAAGGTAAGTTTCAAGTGTATAAATCCTACTAGGATTTGGATTTGTGGTCGAAAAGGTTTATTAATGTGTTTAAATAATTGGCCGAATATAGGAGTTAACGGATCTAAGGCAATAGATCGGTTTTTCGGGATTCAAGGAATTCGTTAAGCAAATCAGGTGTGTACCCAGCACTATCTTTTAATACGTTATATGGCAATATGTAATATATGTATGTATAAGAATGTGAATATGGCTAAGTACCCTAATGTGGTACAAAGTACTCAGGTACGTTTCCTACTCCTGTTAGGATTACGAAATATGTTATATTTTAACATGTGAAAAGTGACATGAATGTGAATTTAAGTATGATATGCATGATATAAAATATATATATGGGGCATTCGGGTTATATGAGAAAGGGGAAGTGAATGTGATGACTTCGGTCTCACTATCTGAATGTGGTGACCTCGGCCACATTATCTGAATGTGGTAACTCTGGTTACATTATCTGAATGTGGTGTCTCATGAAACAATTATTTAATCTGGTTTCTATGCCACGAATTTATATGGGCGATGAGCACGTCGACTGCAGCGACTGCCTTCGATGGTGTGTAGCGGAAGGAGGGTTGACTTAGTAGTCCCCACGATGTGCAGGTTGGTACGGGGATGTGTAGCGGATGGCATCTAGGTTTGGGTTTGGGATTGCATCATTATCTTGAATTATTTTGTGAGCATGATATGTATGGTATGCCTAAATCTATTAAATTTTAGTGTTGGTTTACACATTGAGTCTGTTGACTCACCCCGTTGTGGGAACATTTTTCAGGTGATGAGCAGTGATGGACCGGGACGGCAGAACTTGTGGTGGCCATGCTCAACTTGAAGTTTTATTCAATATGGACATTTTATTTTATTTAAGTACTTAAGAATTTTATTTTGGGTTTTTACTTGATGTAATAAGGCCATAGTTTTATTTCTTTATTTCTATTTTCAATTTTTTTTTATGCTTACAAATTATTATCAATTAAAGTTTGAGTAAATTTATTTTTTTAAAATAAACCCTAATTGTTTTGTCACTTTAATTAAATGGATTTCAATATAAGATAAGTTGGGTTCCAACACAAGCCCAACCCAAAACAATATTTTTTTAAAATCGCATAAGTTTTTCCCAAGTAACAAAAGAACTTTGAATCGGTTTACTTGAAGAACATACCAAATCTGGTCAAAGCTCGTGGGCCGGGTTTGGGGTGTTTCAAAGGGACATATGAACCAATGAAAGAAGAAGAGGCTAAAGAATTTCTAAAATTCTTGAAGCACAGTGAATACAGTGTGGTAGAACAACTGCGCAAACAACCGGCTTGCATATCAGTGCTGGCGTTGCTTTTAAGTTCAGAAGTGCATCGTGAGGCATTGATGAAAGTGCTGAATGAGACTTACGTTACTAAAGTTATATCTGTCAATAAACTTGACCGTCTGGTTAGTAACATAAGTGCCAATAATTTTATTTTCTTCAGTGATGATGAAATTCCACCTGGAGGTATGGGATCAACAAAGGCTTTGCACATCACCACTCGTTGCAAGGGATACACTCTGCTAAGTGTATTAATCGATAATGGATCAGCCTTGAATGTCTTACCGTTGTCCACCCTGAAGAGGTTGCTGATAGACAGTTCTCACATGAGGACATGCCAGAACATAGTGAGAGCATTTGATGGCACCGAGAGAAGAGTGATGGGAAGAATTGATATACCGTTGCTCATTGGGCCAAACACGTATGAAGTGGATTTTCTGGTAATGGATATCAAGCCCTCGTACAATTACTTGTTGGGAAGGCCATGGATTCATTCAGCAGGGGCAGTGCCCTCATCACTGCACCAGAAATTGAAGCTGGAGACAGAAGGTCGGCTAATTACTGTAAACGCGAAGGAGGACATCATAGCCACTGTTACCAATGACGCGTCATATGTAGAGGTGAATGAAGAGGTAACGGAATGCTCCTTTCAGTCTTTAGAGTTCATAAACGTAACATTCATCTTAGAGGGGAATGAGGTTTCAGTACCTAAGATATCCAGGACCACGAGAATGGGCCTACAGATGATGATCGAGAAATGAGCCTTGTCGGGAAAAGGACTGGGCAGACATTTTCAAGGAGAGATTCAAGTTCCAATGCTGAAGTAGAAAAGAGATCATTTTGGCTTGCGTTTCAGGCCAGATGCTAAACAAAAGAAGAGAGAAATAGAGAATAAGCAAGAAAAAAGAAGAGCACGGTTGAATAGAGAAGAAGTCAAGTGGGAACCAATGACATTCCCCCACATATCCCAGACCTTTGTATCCGGAGGGATAATTCACCCTGAGAGGGGGTTATTGGAAAATCCTCACATCAATGCCATACACGAGGAAGGAATGGAGCAAAGAAACCTGTTGGGCATTCACCCTTATGAACATGGAAGCGTTTCGGACAATTGGACTGCAGAGGAACTTCCTGTAATTTTTAGAGATTATACAGAGTAATATTCAGAACACACTTGTTGTTTTTTAAGCCTAGGAACAATAAGATTTCTTTTATGAAATAGGCTGATGTTCAAAAATTGTTGTTTCAATAAAATACATCTTTGATAATTAACTCGAGCAGATATTCTTTCATTTTTATTTCATTCTTTTGATTTTCTAATTTCATTCATAATTTTTTTTATTCTCATTCATACTACATAAATAGTTGTTCTCGAATTCATTTGTTCTTTGTACATTCTTTGGTGCCCACCACAGGTCCCTAGATATCAATGACATGAGCAATGATACTACAGATCTAGAGGTCCACTTTGAGCAAGACATGTGTTTAGAGGAATCTCAGGATTTTGAAGGTGACCGAGATTGTGATTTATCTCCAGATTTGTTAAGAATGGTAAAGCAAGAGGAGAAACAAATTTTTCCATATGAAGAGGAGGTAGAGAACATAGCCTTAGAGGAAGGAAAGGTTGTGAAAATTAGAACACATATAGCCGAGGAAACAAAACAAGACCTTGTAGAGTTACTACGGGAATTCAAGGACGTCTTTGCATGGTCATACCAAGATATGCCTGGGCTAAGTACTGATATTGTGGTGCATCGCCTTCCCATAAGAGAAGAGTGTAAGCCGGTTCAGCAAAAGCTACGAAGGATAAGGCCGGATGTGGTATTGAAGATAAAGGAGGAAGTCAAGAAACAATTTGATGCTGGATTTCTACAAGTGATCAAATACTCAGAGTGGGTTGCAAATATTGTTCCTATCCCTAAGAAGGATGGAAAGGTTCGGATGTGTGTGGACTATAGGGACTTAAATAAAGCCAGCCCAAAAGACAATTTCCCTTTGCCTCATATTGACACGTTGGTGGATAATACAGCGGGATACTCATTGTTTTCTTTCATAGATGATTTTTCGGGATACAATCAGATCAAGATGCACCCTGAGGACATGGAGAAAACTAATTTCATAACATTGTGGGGTACCTTTTGTTATAAGGTAATGCCGTTCGAACTAAAGAATGCTGGGGCAACATATCAAAGGGCCATGGTAACATTGTTCCACGACATGATGCATAAAGAGATTGAAGTATACGTCGATGACATGATTGCTAAATCTCGAACAGAAAAGGAACACATCGAAGTCTTGAAGAAGTTGTTTCTGAGATTGAGAAAATTTCAATTAAAACTCAACCCGACAAAGTGTACTTTCGGAGCTCGGTCAGGGAAATTACTGGGTTTTGTAATCAGCGACAGAAGAATCGAAGTTGACTCAAACAAGGTCAAAGCAATACAAGAATTGCCTCAACCACGCACTCAAAAGGAAGTTCGAGGTTTTTTTGGAAGATTAAATTACATTGCTCAGTTTATTGCATAATTAACTGAGAAATGTGATCCCATATTTCGTCTTCTTAAGAAACACAATCAAGGTGTATGGGACAATGAGTGCCAGAAAGCTTTTGACGAAGTCAAAGAATATTTGTCGAACGCCCCAGTACTGCCTCCGCCTAATCCAGATAGACCGTTGATACTGTATTTGTCAGTATTCAATAACTCCATGGGATGTGTGCTTGGTCAACACGATGAGTCAGGAAGAAAAGAAAGGGTGATATACTATCTTAGTAAAAAGTTCACTGACTGTGAAATGAGATATTCGTCGATCGAGAAATTGTGTTGCGCCTTGATTTGGACAACTCGGAGATTGAGGCAGTACATGCTATATCATACTACCTGGTTAATTTCAAAGCTTGATCCGTTAAAGTATATGATGGAATCAACTGCTTTGAATGGAAGGATGGCAATATGGCAGATTTTGCTATCTGAATTCGATATAGTCTATGTGAACCAAAAGGCTATTAAAGGAAGCGCAGTAGTAGAATTTCTGGGTAGCAGAGCTTTAGAGGATTATGAACCTTTGAGCTTTGATTTCCCTAATGAAGAGTTGATGTATGTGGCAAAGACTGAAGAATATCCCTGAAAGCTAAATTTTGACAGAGCGTCAAATGTTGTGGGAAATGGAATTGGGGCAATCTTGGTATCCCCTAGTGGTGATCATTATCCATTTACATGCAGATTGGATTTTGATTGCACGAACAACATGGCAGAATATGAAGAATGCATCATGGGAATTTGAGTAGCTATAGGGCGTAAGATCAGGGTACTCGAAGTATATGGAGATTCGGCCTTAGTAATCTACCAACTTAAAGGAGAGTGGGAGACAAGAGATCCCAAACTAATTGATTACCAGAAAATAGTTTTGGAATTGATTGAGGAGTTCGATGACATCACTTTTAATTATCTCCCACATGATGAAAACCAAATGGCGGATGCTTTGTCAACCTTGGCCTCTATGATCAAAGTAAACAGACTATAGGATATGAGACCTATTCAGATGAGTATTTTTGAAGTTCCAGCTCATTGTTATAATCTGGAAGAGGAGGAAAAAGATGATCATCCTTGGTATCATGATGTATTGCGATATGTAAAAAATCGTGAATACCCGGAGCATGCAACTGAGAATGAGAAAAGGACATTAAGAAGATTGGCCTCTGACTATGTTTTAGACGGGGATATCTTATACAAAAAGAGGAAAGATCAAGTACTATTGAGATGCGTTGATGCAGTTGAAGCTAGAAAAATCCTAGAAGAAGTTCATGAGGGCGTTTGTGGAACACATGCTAATGGATTCACAATGGCCATACAGATAATGAGATTTGGAAATTATTGGTCCACCATGGAAGGAGATTGTATCAGCTATGTCAAGAGATGTCATAAATGCCAGATTTATGGAGACAAAATTCATGTGCCTCCGTCACCTTTGCATGTTATGACTTCTCCATGGCCTTTTTCCATGTGGGACACGAATGTTATTGGACCAATCTCACCAAAAGCTTCGAATGGACATCGATTCATCTTCGTGGTAATTGACTACTTCATAAAATGGGTAGAGGCTGCTTCATATGCTAGCGTCACTAAGTTAGCAATTGGTCGGTTCTTAAAGAAGGAGATCATTTGTAGATATGGAATGCCTGAGAGAATCATATCAGACAATGCATTGAACTTGAACAACAACACGATAGCAGAAGTTTGTAGTCAATTCAACATTAAACTCATCTCCGTATCATCCAAAAATGAGTGGGGAAGTGGAAGCAGCTAATAAAAACATCAAGAAGATAGTAGGGAAAAAAAACTGAGACTTATAAGGATTGGCATAAGAAACTACCGTTTGCACTCTATGCGTATCGGACATCCGTCAGAACCTCTACTGGGGCAACGCCTTTCTCGTTGGTCTATGGGATGGAGGCAGTTCTACCTATTGAAGTGGAAATACCTTCTCTTCGAGTTTTTTCAGAAAGAAAGCTGGATGAGGCTGAATGGATCCAGGCTCGATATGATCAGTTGAACTTAATTGAAGAAAAGAGGCTAAGGGCTATTCGTCACGGACAGATGTACCAGAAATGAGTGATGCGAGCCTACGATAAAAAATTTCGCCCAAGAGAGTTTCATGAGGGGGACTTTGTACTGAAAAAGATTCTTCCCATACAAAAAGATTTTAGAGGAAAATGGATGCCGAATTGGGAAAGACCATATGTGGTAAAGAAGGCTTTCTCTGAAGGAGCACTGATCTTTACCGAAATGGATGGGAAAAGCTTACCTAATCCTGTAAACTCAGACTCAGTCAAAAAGTATTTTGCTTGAAAAAGAGAAGAGGCCAAAGTGAAAACCCACAAAGGGCGCTTTGAGTTTCTAAAAAAAAGGAGAGGCCAAGGCAAAAACCCGCAAAGGGCGCCTTGAGACCAAAGGGGTTTTGAGTTGAAAACCCAAAAAGGGCAGCTCAAATTCTGAATGGACATGCAGTAATCTTGCTCTACTTGAATTAACAAGAAATGAAGTATGTTACATATCGAGGCATCAACAAAGTACTTTGGATCTTCTAAACACATGTTGAGCTCAAGGCAGTCTTCATGAAGTTTGTGTATAAAAGCTCAATCTGCGATACCTAGGGCATTTGATCTTTGTCCTATTCATTTTACTATCTTTGGATTCTTTTTCTTCTAAAAGATATGTTCCCAGTTAATTTTCTTTGTATTTTTAATAATTCATTTAACTCTCTTTGAAATCAATTTCTTTGTTGCATTGAAATAATGATTGACGAACTAATAATTTCACAAAAGAAGTTCTACATTCTAGATAAAACAAGGAACCAAAATAGGACAATTGTTTAGAATTTCCATTGGAAATAGTTGAGAAAGAAGAGTCTGGATAGAGACTATTTCTCTGAATTCCTTGTCCAAATGATAAATGGACCAAATAATGAGTTGATGTGATGAAAGTAAGTGATGTCATCAGGTCATGACATTCGGGGAATGGTGTGACAAACTAAGTTGATGAAAAATTCAGAATCCCTGAATTGTGGTGGAATGGGTTGAATTTGAAATAAATCCTATACCCTAAAAAATTGCAGATGGGACGGATTGAAAAAGTTTCAATTCCTATCGTGGTAGGATGGTACAAGCCTTGTGTCCATAAAGTTTCAAGCGAAGGTCACTCTGAAATTACAGCGGGGCAAGCTTGTAGAGCAGAACATGATTAATGTTTCGAGAGGAACAAGAATGAAGAACAAATGAGTGATGACACCTAGAATAGGAATCATACTCATAACATTTTTCATATATCATATCAAATCTCATTAGGAGCATTTGATTCATTCCGATCATTGCATCCTAACCCTTAAACATTGAAAAAAGAATCATTTTCATGACATGTTGCATTCATGTCACTCATAACACATGTATCTAGAAGCATTTGATTCATTCTGATCATAGCATCTTGGTCATGTGACATAAACTTATGGAACTGAGTTTACAGGACATGTCCCTCAGTGGACGGTGTAGCAATATCGGTAAATTTGTAGATCTTATCTCCCTAAGCAGTAGTGGAGTAGATCAAATTTGGCAAATCTTATCTTCCCGAGGTAGCAGGGGAGCAGATTTTATCCACCAGCCTTATCTCACTGAGGCAGCAAGGGAGCAGGCTAAAGTTCGTAGTCTTATCTTCCTGAGGTAGCAAGGAAGCAGACTAAAAATTGCAGATTTTGTCTCCCTGAATTTGTAGTGGAGCAAATCGAAGACGGTGAATCTTACCTTCTTGAGGTAGTAAGGAAGCAGATTTTAGCCATCAGTCCTATCTTCCTGAAGTAGCAAGGAAGCAGACTAAAAATTGCAGATTTTGTCTCCCTGAAGTTGCAGTGGAGCAAACCGAAGACGATGAATCTTATCTTCTCGAGGTAGCAGGGAAGCAGATTTTAGTCATTAGTCTTATCTTCCTAAAGTAGTAAGGAAGAAGACTAAAAATTGTAGATTTTGTCTCCCTGAAGTTGTAGTGGAGTAAATCAAAGACGGTAAATCTTATCTTCCCGAGGTAGCAGGGAAGCAGATTTTAGCTACTAGTCTTATCTCCTTGAAGTTGCAGCAGAGTAGACTAAAAATATCAGATCTTATCTCCACTAAGCAGGAGTGGGGCAAATCGAGGACAGCAAGTCTTATCTCCATGTATCGGCAATGAAGTAGACTGAAGACAGCAGATCTCATGTTTCTGAAGTTGTAGGAAGCAGATCGAAGATAGCAGATTTGGCTTTCTTGAAGTTGCAAGGAGCAAATCGAAGACATCAGACTTATTGAAATCAAGATGAAGTTCCAATACCATTGAAGTTACAGTGGAGTTGGAAGCCATATAGAGAAGACGAGGACTAAGAAGTCAAGATTCGGCAAGACCGAGCAAAATTGGTCATTTTATAGTCTTTGCTCTATTCTCGTTACACGACAATGAGCAAAGAGGGGCAACTGTAGGAACACAATTTTGACCGGGCCCGTTAAAAAAATAAATAATAAAAATAAATAAAACCAATGTTTATTTTTACAGTCCTTTTACAAAGCCCAAATTTCATTTTCAAACAACCCAATTCATTACAACCTAAAACTAAACCCAACACCTAAACAGACTACCCATGGCCCACTTACACCCAAAACAGACCCAAATAAACCATTACCCGAATACACCCCAGACCCAACCTAATAACCCATTACCCGAAACTAACCCAATAGAAGTTAGCCCAATTGCCCCACAAAGGCTTGCGGACACAAGAAACCCTAGGTTTCCACTGCGCCGCAAGTGCCCCAGCAGCCCCTCGGTCACGTCGCCAGTCGCGCCGCAATCCGTGCCCAGTCACCGTCGAGATCTCTGCTCCTCACCTGCAAAAAGGAAAGAAATAGTAGCAAAATATGGCAAACACAACCAAAAACATTTGTATTCCTTTTCTATTTTTATTTTTGAGGCTATAAAAGCCCTATGTAACATACAATGAGATACACAAGAATACAGAGAAAAATAGATACTCAAATATTCATAGAAAACAGAGATTAAATAAAAACGCAGAGGTGATTTTTTATTTTGTTTATTTTTATTTTTATTTTTTTATCTATGCATATAAAAACTGAAAAAAATATATGAAAAAGGGGTTACCCTTCGACTCGCGCTGAAAAGAAGAGGTTTTCAAACTCCGACCGCCGTATCTGGCGGTGTTGACGGCGGCCGTGAGGCGCGTGGGGGCAATTGCCAGAGGTCTGACGGTCGGAAGCCCAGAGGGGTTTCAGAGGATTTTTGAAGTTTTTTTTTTAAAAAACAGAATAGAATGATTTTACTGGAAACGATGCCGTTTTTTGTTTAATCTAATAAGCATAAAGCGATGTCGTTTTAAGGAAGGATCCGCGCGTTGGCCCGAAAACCCGGCGCGGATCCGCGTGTTTTATAAAAAAGGAAAATTTACCCTTTTAGTCCCTCTGCTATTTCATTAAGTTTAATTTCGTCCAATTTAACCTTATTTTTACTTTTTAAAATTAGCCCCAAAACTTATAGTTTGTTTCAATTTGATCCTCGAACTATTTAAAGGCTGGTAACAGAACGGTGCCGTTTAGGAGGTAGGGCATAATTGCCCAGTAGGTCCCTACATTTAGGCGCGCGTTCCAATATCATCCTTTCTGCATTTTAACCATTTTTTTATTATTTCAATTTAATCCTTACTCATTTGATTTTTATTTCCATTTTATTCATTTTTTAATTTATATATTAAATTATTATTATTTATTATTATTTTCAATATTATTCATATATTGTATATTATTTTAAAAAATATTATGTATCAGTTATAATACTATTTTTATTTTATACAATATTTTATATATAACTTTTAAATTATTTTATCCTTAATGTTGCACATAACATTGAATAATATATTATTTATTCTTAAAAATGTAGATTTATATGTATTAGATTATTATAAATATGTTTTTATTTAAAGTTATAAATGTATTTATTTATTTTCTCAAAATATTTTTTTATTTTTTTATTTTGCAATATTTATTTATTATTTCGTATATGTCATTGCATGAAAAGCTTAATTTTGCATGAGAAATTTTCATATTTATTTAGTGTTTTTTTTATTTTGTTATTCATTGCTTTATATATTCTATTTGTTCATATTCTTTCATTTATTTATGATTACTTTAGTGTGGTTATTTTTATTAGTCGATATTTTACATTATTATTTCTTTTATCGTCTATATTAATATGAAATGTTAGTATAATCATTATTGCTTTTTGGTATTTATACTTGATGATGCATTAATGCGATATTTTCACATGAATCATTGTTTAAAATAAAATAAATTTTGCAAAATTACTATATTTTATCTAATTTTTTTTAATAAGGCAATATTTTGTATTTAGAAATTCGGGAAATAGTGCCCTAACGTGCTGGGTTTCGATTTTCCGTTTGACTAAATAACTAAATATCCTTTTAATAAAACTTTGTAAATCATGAGATGATTTTGGTTACGAGGGTTTAAAAATATCATGTCCTAACATGCTGGATGTGATGTTTGTATTCTTTCGGAACAAAGAAATCTCAAATTTTAGCTCAAACTGTTGAAGTTTTTTTAGAAATCATATTTTCAACTATTTTCAAATTTTCAACATTAGGACATGATTTTGTCGATTGGGTACCAATCTTTGGGCGTTATGAGGGTGCTAACCCTTCCTCATACGTAACCGACTCCCGAACCCGTTTTCTCGTATTTCGTGGACCAAAATCAAATGTTTTGAAATAAAACGTTTTGCAAGGTGATCCAGTCACACCTAAGTAAAAAGGGATTGGTGGCGACTCCATTTCCGTTTTTAAAAGTCGATCCCCATTTCCTAAATTTTTTCGATAGCTTGGCGACTCCACTGGGGACACTAAGAGAGTCAAGTCGTAAAATCGATAATTTCATGTCCTTCTGTCCGTTTTTAAAAGTCGATCCCCAATTCCTAAAAACTTTAAAAATGGTTTCGATAAGGACTAAATTGTAATAGATGTGAAACATTAGGGACTAAATTGTAAAGAGTGAATTTTTGACTAAATTGAATAGAGAGATGATTACATAAGTTAAATTTGACTACATATAGACCAAGAAAAGCGAAACTCGAATCTAGATGGAGGGAAAAACAAAGTTCTCAACTAATCGACTCGTGTTGTCGTTTTTACATCCGAGGTAAGTTCGTATGTAATAAGCATTGTTATAATAATGTTTTAAATGTTTTGATATTGTATGAATTGTGAATATGAGACTACAGACATGTTTGACAATGCTTTGACGAAGATTCGGCATTGGAAATCCCGGTTGAACCTTAGGAATAGATTAGGATACGAATGACATGTCATTAAGGAATTCATTGAGTTAGCTTCCAGCCATGATATTAGCACTAGCTTCCAGCCATGATATTAGCACTTCGGGTGCGAGTTCATTGAGTTGGCATCAGGCCATGATATTAGCACTTCGGTGCGAGTTTAATCGTTTGGCTTCAGGCCATGATATTGGCACCTAGGTTTTGAAACTTCCGAGTATCCAAATTTTATTCCGAATGGTTCGACGGGTCTATGGAAGATGTGAAATGGTGAGAAATAGATACGTATCGATATAGGTATGTATAGAAAACTATATGAGCATTGAATCTATGGAAGTTGTGAGCTTATAATCAATTATGTGATCAAATTCATGTTAAATTTGTGATTAATGAATTGTTGTATATTATGTTCTTATAACTTGAATGGTAAATGAATGGTGAATGTTGCTTATTATTTCATACGAGCTTACTAAGCTTTATAGCTTACTCTATTTAATTTTCGATGTTTTATAGTGACTTCAAAGCTAGCTCAGATTCGGGGATCATCGGAGACTACGTCACACTATCCAACTATCACTTGGTACTTTTAAAATTAAGTTTTGGGTCATATGGCATGTATAGGGACTTTGGTCATTTTGGTTCATAAGTTAATGAAGATTATAGCCATATGAATTGGCTTGTAAATGTCTAAGGTTTAGTTTTGTGCATAGTTATGTAAGTTGGCTTATTTTGGTTGTGTATGTATTTGTGCAAATGGCTCTTGCTATGTGCTTGATTATGGATATGTGATGTTAGTTGGTATTTGGTATTTAGGGGTACTAAATGGTTATGATTTTAGTTTGGTATGTTTGTGAAAGTTGGCTAAATAATGCATGTTTAGAAAATGACCATATTGATGATTTGATATAGTGAAATATGGCATGAAATTAAATGGTACATTGTGGTATTTGTGTATTGTATTGGTTGGTAATGAAATGGCATGAATTATGCTTGGTTGGAGTTGATTTAAATGCTCATATATGCTATGTTTTGGTGCCATTGATTTTGGTGTAGGTGTGCATAAGATAGGGTGGCAATATGGCTTGGTAAATAGGATATTTTTGTCCACACGGGCAGAGACATAGGCGTGTGTCTTAGCCATGTGTGACGCACGGTCAGGTTACACGGTCGTGTGTCCCCTAGTGTTGAATTACAAACCAAGTCAGTATGCTCCACACAGGTTTGACACGGTCGTGTGGTATAAGTCAATATACCCTACAGGTTTGACACGGCCTAGCAAACGGCGTGTATGGCCATTTTTTGGGCACACTAGCGTGTGTGTTGGCCGTGTGACCCAAGTCAAAGAGTTACACGGGGTCGGACACGGGCTGGGACACGGCCATGTACTCCCATTTCGAATGTCCACACGGGCGTGTCTTTGGCTGTGTGAGACACACAGCCGGGCCACACGGGAGTGTGTCCCCTGTTTTTGAGAAAATTTTCTAAATGTTCAAAAAGTTTGTAAAGTTATCGGTTTAGTCCCGAACCACTTCTAATGTATGTTTAAGGCCTCGTAGGCTCGTATTAGGGACAAAATGATTGGTTGTGAATGAATTGTTTATGAATTGATTATTTGTATGTGAAACAATGTTTAAATGTGTTATAAATCTGATAATGCTCTATAACCCTATTCCGGCGTTGAATACGGGTGAGGGGTGTTACATATTAACTTTATAGGTTCGAAAGAACTTAGTAAGTTTTGTGCATAAAATGCGTATAAGACGGAACGAATCTTAAGTAATTAATATTTTTGGCTCAGAATGAACTCCTTGAATTTCTTAAGAGAATTTGTGAACTTAGTTGACAAGACTTGGGCCTTATACACACCTTGAGCCTTTTGTTGGCGGGCCTAGACTTCCGACCGGTCTTAATCGAGTCCTCTCTTAGGTCTCACCCCTACTTCATCCCTAATTATTCCACCCTCTGATATTCATATTCATCACTTCTGAATGGCAGCGTTTAGCGTCTATCCAATTGATTACCATAATTTGCAATCTCGATCAAAACATAACACTCTCACTTCCTTAGAGAACTACTGACCACAAAGTAGTACCATAGTACCCGCTTCTTTAGCCCCTGTAGCATCCGGGATTTAGGGGCTTTGCATCTTTTATATTTTCTGTGTATCGATGCGTTATGCTTGTTGTTTATTTGTGTTTGGGGGCCTCGGGAAGGCTCAGGGTTAAGTTGAATCCTTGGTTAAATTTTTAGTTTTGGGCACCTAGAGGGGATAGCCAAATAGGGGCAAGGCTTAGGGGTTTTCAGTTGCAGTTTTGTGTCATAAGGAATGCAGTGGAAGGGTGGCAAGGGAACGCCAGATAGCATGCAAGGGAATGACGCCACAGGAGGGAAGGAGGTCCAGGGTTCAAGGCACATTGGCAGATTTTGGGAGTCTCTTTTTGCGTCAGGAGGTTGAGGAGGTGGCTTTCATTTGGACTCTTCAGGGTGGTTGGTAGATGGAGACTTGGAATTTGAAATAAGTGGCTAGGAGGTGTTGGGAGAGATTTGAATTGGTCTTCTAATTCAAATGAGTGGATGGGAGAAAAAGTAGGAGAAGAAAAGGGGAGTTGATGGCTATTGGAGGTGTTGGTCGAATTTCAAAGTCTTAATGGAGGGGAAATCGGTTTGTGTTATGGATTAGGGTGTGCCAAATTTCATTTGTGGCAACATAGGTTTTCAATTTTCAAGTGTGCATTTTTGGTTTTGGGCTTGAGAGGTGCCGAAATTGTGTTTAGTGAGTGAGGGTTCTTTTCTCATTTCTTTTCGGCATTAGCATCTTGGGCATTGGAAGTCATTTGAAGTCTTCACTTTTTCTTCATCTTTTTTCTGCTAGAGCCGAACCCTCCTTTCTTTTTGTTTTCTCTTCTCTCAATTTCTTCTGCAAAGCCAAAACCCTTTTGTTTCTTCTTCTTTTTATTTTTGGTGTTAGCCGAATCTTCCCTACCCATTTGCTCATCTCTTCTCCATTCTCCTTAAAGCCGAAATACCTGTTTGCTTTATATTTTCTCCACTCTTTCTAAAAGCCGACATCTTCTTAGTCTTCTTCTCATTCGTTTTTCCTTTTATTCAGTTGCAAAGCCGAAAACTTAATCCATCTATCTTCTTTTTGCATTCGTTTGTTAGCCGAATTGCTTCTGGGTGTTCAAACCTCTTCATTCATCTTTGGTAGTGGATAGCCGCTACTCGTTTTCAAGCCTTCTCAAATCGGTTTCTTCCTTTTTGTGCGTGGGGTAAGTGTTCTCTTCTTCTTCGATTTGTTTTCCTGATGAGTTATTAGAACGGAAGTGTTAATGTAATACCCCAAAAAATTTTTACAGTAAGATATTATCTTTGATATAGTAAAATAAGGAAATAAAGTGACAAAAAGAAAAATTTGGATTATGTCAACATTCGAAAGTATATTATGATATATTACATTATTAATTCAAGAAAGGACTAAATTGTAAAGTGAGAAAAGTTTTGTTGCCCAAGTGTAAATACTCAAAATTTGAGGTGTTAAAGTGTAATTATGAAAAAGTTGAAGGACCAATAGTGCAAATATTTTAGGGGTGGAATAATCTAGAAACTAAGGGAAATGGATGAATTAGGGCCAAATTGAATAGGTAAAGAATTATGAGGGACTAAATCATAATTTTACCAAATTATGTGATGATTCAAGGATGGAATTTTAAAAGATCACAAAGGGCAAAATGGTCAATTGGAAGAGAGAGAAATCTAGAAAGTAATAATGATAGTGATGATATTTTATAATTATTTAATTAGATAAATATTATTTTATTAATATTTTGATAAGATATTTTAGTATTTATCATTATTTTATTATTATTTATGTAGTATATAAGGAAGGAAAGATGATGAATTATCATCATCTCTTTCCCATGCAAACCAACGTGAGAAGAAGAGAAAGAAAAGAAAGTTTTGCTTTCTTTACAAATTAGTCCTTTCACCAAAAATCCACCATTTTCACTTAGAATTCAAAAGAATTTCCATAGCCATCAAGAGAGAAAGATGACAAGGAGACTATGGGGAGCAAGAATATCAAGTTTGATTCAAGAAATAGAAGCTGGAGGAGAGAGAAAATCAAGTTAAAGATTGAAATCTATAAAACAAGGTAAGAACATCATGTTTTCAATATATTTTTAAGTTTGATATTGTGGAAAAAGCATGGAAATGATGTTAATGTAGAGTTTTCTTATATAAAGTTTTATGTTCTTGATATGTTAGTGAAGGAAAATAAGAGAAAGTAATGGGAAATGTTGTAGAGAAAGGAAATAAAGGTGTTATAAACTTGATAATTAACATTTTGCATTAAAACAGTTTTGGACAACAGCAGTAGTCTAACTTTGAAAAATCACCAAAAATTGTAGAAATTGAATTAGAGGATGAATAAAATATAGAATTAAATATAATTGAGTCTAGTTTCTTATAAAAGAAATTGTGTAAGAAATAAAATTGTAAATCATGAGATATAATAGGTTTTTTCATACAAGGTTAGAATGATTTCGGGTTCCCCTGTTCTGACTTTGGAAAATCATCAAAAATTGGAGAAAAATAATTATGGGTTATAATTTATATTATTAAAATCCTTAATGAGTATATTTTCAAAAGAAACAAACAGTAACATTATCCAAATCCTGTATGATGAGATAATTAAGTTTTAGTGAAGAAGGGTCGGAACTATCAGACAGCAGAACAGGGGTGACTTTAAAGAATAAACTGTACTTATTGGATAAACCAAAATTTCTAAAAATTTTATGGTAAGAATATATGTGAATATAGTTTCAGGGAAAATTAGCAGATCTTAAATTGGAATTCTGTATCTCAAGATATAAATAAATTAGTGGCTATGACGCAAATGAACAGCTTTGAATAAATTTATGAGTAAATAGTGAAATCATAGATAATGTTACTTATAAGAATGTTATATAAATTAAGGATGTGGAATGGAGAGGAGGAGGAGGAAAATATATATGAGTATTTAGCTAGCATGGCTAATTTGCATGTTCTAGGCTCAGGGACTAAATTGAATAAAAGTAAAACTTTATGGGCAATTTGTAAAAATGTCAGAAATGACCAAATTGCATGAAATGGATTATTTTATTATTTAAATTATAGAATTGAATGAAATTATTAATTTAGATCAAGATCGGGTGAAAATATGTTTTAGGGATTAAATTGAAAAGTGTTGAAATTATGGAAAATTCTGATATTTCATAGAATTCATCGGCTGTTGTCGATATATATGAGAATAATTAGGCTTGGAACAAGGATTAAATTACAAGAATTTTATTTTTCTGAATCTAAGGATGAAATCGTCATTAATTAAAAGTTTAGGGGCAAAATGGTAATTTTGCCTAGAGCATTAATTGAATGTATCAGAATATGAAATGAATGAAAATGATGATCAAATTTATTTATAAATATCCGGATAACTCAAATATGAGATTTGAACGTGGAAAAGAGAGGACATCGAATTAGTGAAACTATAAACATGAGCAAGCAACGAAGTAAGTTCATGTAACTTGAACTATATTCTTAAATGCTTGAAATATATGTTATTGATGTGAATATAATTTGAATGTTCATTGTATGAAGATTGATGATATATTTGATAAAAATGGGAAGAAATCCCGGTTGAATGAAAGGAAAATTCGATGGATCTCTGAAAAGGAATTGACGGTAAAAAGGATCTAGCCCGGACGGGTGATCCTATTCTGATATAGCCCTCCCGAAGAATATGTGTAAGAAGGATCTAGCCCGGACGGGTGATCCTGATATAGCCCTCCCGAAGAATATGTGGAAAATGGATTTAGCTCGGACGGGTAATCCGAATTAGGGTCTGAATTTAGCCTGGACTGGTAATTCAGATCCAAGCTCATTAGAGTAATTGTCGTTGCAGGGGATTTAGCCTGGACTGGTAGTCCCGACAATACTCTTTGAGCATATGTTACAGGGGATTTAGCCTGGACTAGTAATCCCGCTGTAAAAAATGAGGTTCACGGGAGTGTGCTCTCTTACAGGGGATTTAGCCTGGACTGGTAATCCCGCTGTAAGGACGAGGTTCGCGGGAGTGTGCTCTCTGAAAAAAGGGTATACCCATATGTGTACGAATTGACGGACTCGAAATTGTACACTATAAGTGTACTACTGGAAAATCCATCGAAATTCTGAGAAATTCAACGGGATAAATATAGAAAATGACAAGTACTTGAAATCATGAAATTAAACTTGAAAGACATAGAAATGATAATTATTTGATACATTGAAATATGGCATGGAAAATACATGTATGTGAAATTTGCTTGATAATTATGCATATTCAAGATTATGAACTGCTACTGGAATAAATATACACTAAACTCATGAAAATGATGGTACATGAAATATTGTCATAATAAATTGAACAATTTATATTTATGAAGAAACAATAAGAGAATGATATGTATCATGACATATAAATATAATACTATCTTTGATACGTTTGTAACATCCTGAATTAGGGGTTGTTTGGAATTAAATTATTTTTCATGTGCTTGTTTGAAAAAAAAAATTTGTATGTTATGATCTAGGGTCTAGTCATAACCCCGGGCTAGGTCTGACTTAGGATTAAAAACTTCTTTTTAGCACTTGAGAAGAAAAAGCTAAGTGAGGAGGCTTTAAAAATTATTGGTGCGAAACATGACACAAGGAAGCAGCTGGTAGAGTGGTTGGGACGCTACCTAGGGAGCTAGAATGGTGCGGCAAAGGAGGGTTCGAGCTGCCGAGTCTGTGCTTGGGGTTTTTATTTTTGTGTTATGTGTGGGGTGTTGGGCTAGGAAGGCCTTAAAAATAAATGGTAGGGATTATGGACATGAAAGTCGGACTGGTAGGGTGGCTTGGGACGTGATAAGGGGCTGCGACAATGGGGTCCCATGTTCGAGTAGCATGGGCAACTTTTGGGAGTGTTTTATTTTTGCGTCAGGAAGGGAATTGGGCCAGGGAGGTCTTAAGAGAGGTTATAGGCGCTTTTGGACACAAATATGGCCTTGGTAAAGTGGCTTTCATGCGCCACTTAAGGGCCTGGAATGACGCTCGGCGCAGGTCTTGAGTTCGAGTGGCGTGAAAAGCAAATGGGTGTTTTTATTTTGCTTTGGCGTTAAAGCAAAGGGAAGCTAATGAAGGAGCTCTTAAAAGAATTTGTGACGAGGTTATGTCACAAAGACACGCCTTGGCAGAATGGTTAGAGGCGTTGGTGCAGTTTGCTCCATCAGGTCCTATGTTCGAACCATGGGAGCAGCAGTTTGGTGCTTTATTTTTGCAAGCTGGCGTGAAGTGAGAGAGAGCTGGTGATCTGCACATGTGCTCTCAATTGGATGAGGATAAGATTGAGGTTTTTGCTTTTAAATTCGGCTGGAAGAATGGAGGATTATTATTTTATTTTGTTTATCTTTTTGAAGAGGTGATTAATAGATAGGATAGTAGATAGATATTGTTTTTAAATTAGATTAAGTGGATGGGTTGTTGTTGAATTCGGCTGGAAGTGTGGGATAACTACTATTTTATTTTATTTTTTATTATGAAGAGGTGATAAAGGGATGGGATAAAGGATAAACATTGTTTTTATTTAGTTTATGTGGGTGATAATCAAACGATAAGATTTATCACATTATGGGGCAAACGGCCGAATGTAGGACTCCTTAGGGACATCCACAATCGGTTTTGAGTATAGCAAGGAGGTGCCGAAATTCATTTGATTTGTTCTTCTTTTCTTTTCAATTTGTTTCTTGGCCGAATTCTCTCTAGCCGCATTACTCAAAATTCTTCAAATCCTTCTCTCCTTTTGTTCTACTTGGCCGAACCTATCACCCCCTTTGTACTCAAAATTTCATCTTCCATTTGGTGTTAGCCGAATATCTTCATCAACCCTCGGGAGCCATAGCCGGAATCTTTTCACTTTTAGTCTCTTCAAGGAAACAATAGAGGTGAGTATTCTTCTTAACAATCGGGTTCTCTTCTCTTCTTTTATGGTGTGCCGAAAGCTTGAGAAATAAGCCTTGGTATGGGTGACTGAATATGTATAAGTGTCTTAATAGTGTACGTTTTGTGTGTAGCCGACGCTAAGGTGCTTTGAAGGAGTCTTTCGGGATCTCAATAGGCAAGGTAAGAGGTTGTTGATATTTGGCCAAAGGCCATTTTTGGTATCCAAGTATAACCGAATGTGCCCTATGATTTTAGGGGCTAATCGGCAAAGGAAAACAGAGGCTTCCGGGATTTCAATTTGCTTTGGTAAGTGATAATAAAGATTCGGCCTAGGGGCCATATTTTGGTTATGAGTGCGATTAGTCCTTCGGGATTGTTAGTTTAGCCGAATAAGGCTTTTTGATACTAACCTATAGTGGACGAATGTAGGAGCAGTACGGGAATACGTCTCGGGATTTTGTGATATCGCGTAGATTCGGGATTTCTCCTTAGATCTTTGGTTAAGCAGGTGTGTAAAACTTTTACACACTTTATTAGTTGGCATTGCTTATTATGTTACCGTTAACTATTGTGATAGTGATTTGCCTTGTAGGCATGAGCATGGATTCCGGGTAAGTTACTTGTGACCTTAAATATGCTATATGAATGACATGATGGGTAATATGCTATGCCATGACTTTTATGCATGATTTATGATAATATGTTAAGCATGTTATGAGCATGTTGGTAATGGGATTGAAGAGAGGAGGGGGAATATTCTCTATGGACTGTCACCAGTGGTTTTGACCACAAGATGGGTTGGCCCCATCAGTTTAATTGTGATTTCGGTCACCAGTGGTTTTGACCACACCGTTGATATAAATTGTGACTAAGTCCCAGTGGTTTGGTACCACCAGTGGTTTTGACCACATATTGATAATTGTGACCTAAGGTCATCAGTGGTTTTGACCACACGATGGGTTGGCCCCATCACTTAAATTGTGACTCAGGTCACTAGTGGTTTTGACCACCAGTGGTTTTGACCACACGGGGTAGTTAAAGGAGTATGGATGGCTAGTGTTGGGTTGCATGTTTTGCATGTCTTACTAATATTTTGTGTATGAGTTGCACTTCCGGGTTGGGGATTTATCCACTGAGTCTTGGTGACTCACCCCTTCCCATATCTTTTTGCAGATGAGTAGATCGCGGAGAGGGAGCCGGAGAGGACTCGAAGCGGCCATGCTTGTCCCTTGGATTTAAAATTTTATTTAGCACAGTTAAAGTTTATTATTTACTTAATTTTGGTATGAATTGTAATAAGGCCGCTAGTTATTATTTTGGATGTTCAAATAGTTGTTTTTACTTTACTTCTACTATATTAATAATGATTTTTATAAATTGTTAATTGAATCGATTAAAAGCGACGTTTTCAAAAATAGGTATTTTTACGAGTTTTCAAAGATGTTACCATCGGGTAGCAAAATTGACCAAGTTAACACTAACTCTGATGTTTCTAAAAATTTAAATAATCAAATATTTTCAAGGGAAAAAGGGTTTCAAACTCAACCATGTTTATAAAATCAACTTCTCCTGAGTTTTTAATAGACCCCGTTTTATAACCTCAACAAATTTTCAGATTTTCACCGGTTAATAGAAATATTTCAAACTGTTTTTACTCTGTGACATACCAGATCCGGTCAGGGCTCATGGGCCGGGTTTGGGGTGTTACAAATTGGTATCAGAGCCCAGTTCAAAACTCGGCTGTGGGGGCCCAAGGGCCAAAATGTTTTGGTAGGCCTCTGTGAAATATTGTGAAAATGGTTTTTGTTTTGAACAGCATGGCATCGAGTCTCCGGCACCAATCCTCCCAGGTAAGTACTTCTAACTACTATGTGAATTATTATCTGTAGAGGGGTAGAAATGGAACGTAGATAGTAAGATAAGTATTTGAATCCTAGGACTAGTTTACCCCAACAATCACATAAGACTTTAATTGCCAAATTAAACAAACTTATGACTAAGTCGCCGAGTTAGGGTGTGGCAACCATGGTGCGCATGTCTAGGAGTGGATCCGGAAGAGCCTGGTCTTTAAGCAGTCCTAGTGACTCACCTCCTCTTCGCAGGAATCCTACCTGGTGCGTAGCTGCGGTTCACCCTAACCAAGAGGACTCGGTCGCGGGCTAAACACAATAATTAAAACCCGAAAGGGACTAGCCATGTTTTTATGAAAATCTTAGTTTTTAAAATCACCAAATTTCCCCTTTAAGTAGTAGCAAAAATTTATTTTCGGAAAAATTTCCAAATACTTTCGACTTACAAAATTACCAAAATGCCCCTAGTGGCAAAATTACATAAAAATGCCCTCGGTTTTTTCTTGAAAATTATCGTACCACCCCGAATTCAATAAAATTTTCTGACTTTACAAAAGTATCCAGGAATCCTATTTTGGCAAAATGTTAAAATACCCCGATTTGGAAAAAAAAAACTTACAAAATTACCCCTGATTGATAAAATTACCAAAATAACCCTGGTTTCCAAAATTTCTGCCATACTTCTGATTTGAGGAAAATTTCGAAAATACCCTCAAGTTTTGGAAATTTCAAAATGTCTTGATTTATTAAAGTTTTTAAAATTTTCCCCGATTTATTACAAAAATACCCCTGTAGGTTAAAATTACGAAAATACCCCAAGGTAGTGAAATGACGAAAATGCCCCTACACGTTAGATATGGTCTGTGAATGTTGTTTGTGGGATGGGTGTACTTAGAACTAGGAGATAAGACTGAAACTGGAACTATAGGTAGATTCGACTTCGAAAGAACCACTTCAAAAAAAATTATTTCTCATAAAATTTGCTCGTGGGTAAATAGTGAACAGTATTAATAATGCATAAAATTCTTAATCAGATAAACGCGAATGAGAAGAATGAGTACAAGAGGTCATGGGCGTCCGCCGCATGGCCGTGGTAGGGGTAGGATGACCTTGTCGGAGCCAGCAGGGTCTGGTCATGGGTCTAGAAATGTGATGCCGGATCTGCCGGTGGCGAAAACTGAGTTTCAAGACCAGACAGGTGGTAACGATGTAGTATCCCAAGCTGTACTACGAGTGTTGGAACGAGTTGCCGAGACAGGCGCAAGTGTAGGAGCCCGAAAATCCGTGGTTGAACGACTCTGGGCTAACGAAGCAGAAGTGTTTAGAGGAGTTTCTGGAGTGGCTCCCAACACGACTGAGTATTGGTTGGAGGCAATTGAACGAATAATGGATGACTTGGATTTCTCGGCTGAGGAGAGGTTAAAGGGGATAGTGTCTCTCCTCCGGGATGAGTCGTACCAATGGTGGCTCACGGTCCGAGAGGGTGCAGCGATCGGTGATATCACCTGGGATTATTTTAAGATAGCATATCAAAGGAAGTATGTGGGGGCTGGTTACATTGATGAGCAGCGTAGGGCGTTCTTAAATTTGGTACAAGGGAATAAGTCGGTACCCGAATATGAGGCTGAATTCTTAAGGTTAAATAGGTATGCTCGTGGTATGGTGGCTACAGAACATGAGCGCTGCGTTAGGTTCGAGGACGGGTTGAGAGATGAGCTACGAGTGTTAATCGCACCTCAGTGTGAAAGGGAATTTGCCGTTCTCGTGGAAAAGGCTAAGGTAGCTGAAGCAGTGAAGCGAATTGAGAGGCGGAATTAGGACAGAAGTAAGGATAAAAGGAATTTTGGGCCTTCAGGGTCCGCTGGAGGTTCACAGAAGAGGGCTAGATTTGGGGAATCAGAAAGGGCCGCAAAGCCTGCTCAATGGCCAACTCAGTGTGCTAGATGCGGAAAATCCCACTCGGGAGAATGTTGGACTGAAAACAGAGGATGCTTTGAGTATGGATCAATAGAGCACCGGATAAGGGATTGTCCGCGGAAATTGGCTAGGACTCAAGCTGAGGGTCAAAGACGTGGTCAATTCAGGAGGGATGGCCAGCAACCGCAGAGGGGTCGAGGTGTAGCTAGGGGTAATGGTAATAGTAATGGTAATGGTAATGGTAATGATAACGGGCGTGGCCGAGGTACTGAAGGTGCAGAGGCGAGGCAACCAAGGTTTGTTTATGCAGTTGGCCGACGCGAGGAGGAAGATGTGCCAGATGTGTACGTTCCTTATTTCTGGAATACCCTTAATTGCTTTGATCATTGTAGAGTTTTCCTGTATTGCTAGTGAAGTACCTGAAAACTTGGATGTGAACTTAGAGATTATGCCTAGGAAGTAAGATAGTTTTCTTAAGATCAGAGTGCGCAGCGTAAGCGTAGTGCGATGAGTAGGATTGCACGACGGTTAGTTAGTTAGCAAGTAATTTCGAGGACGAAATTATTTTTAAGGAGGGTAGAACTGTAACATCCTGAATTAGGGGTTGTTTGGAATTAAATTATTTTTCATGTGCTTGTTTGAAAAAAAAAATTGTACGTTATGATCTAGGGTCTAGTCATAACCCCGGGCTAGGTCTGACTTAGGATTAAAAACTTCTTTTTAGCACTTGAGAAGAAAAAGCTAAGTGAGGAGGCTTTAAAAATTATTGGTGCGAAACATGACACAAGGAAGCAGCTGGTAGAGTGGTTGGGACGCTACCTAGAGAGCTAGAATGGTGCGGCAAAGGAGGGTTTGAGCTGCCGAGTCTGCGCTTGGGGTTTTTATTTTTGTATTATGTGTGGGGTGTTGGGCTAGGAAGGCCTTAAAAATAAATGGTAGGGATTATGGACATGAAAGTCGGACTGGTAGGGTGACTTGGGACGTGATAAGGGGCTGCGGCAATGGGGTCCCATGTTCGAGTAGCATGGGCAACTTTTGGGAGTGTTTTATTTTTGCGTCAAGAAGGGAATTGGGCCAGGGAGGTCTTAAGAGAGGTTATAGGCGCTTTCGGACACAAAGATGGCCTTGGTAAAGTGGCTTTCATGCGCCACTTAAGGGCCTGGAATGACGCTTGGCGCAGGTTTTGGGTTCGAGTGGCGTGGAAAGCAAATGGGTGTTTTTATTTTGCTTTGGCGTTAAAGCAAAGGGAAGCTAACGAAGGAGCTCTTAAAAGAATTTATGACGAGGTTATGTCACAAAGACACGCCTTGGCAGAATGGTTAGAGGCGTTGGTGCAGTTTGCTCCATCAGGTCCTATGTTCGAACCATGGGAGCAGCAGTTTGGTGCTTTATTTTTGCAAGCTGACGTGAAGGGAGAGAGAGCTGGTGATCTGCACATGGGCTCTCAATTGGATGAGGATAAGATTGAGGTTTTTGCTTTTAAATTCGGCTGGAAGAATGGAGGATTATTATTTTATTTTGTTTATCTTTTTGAAGAGGTGATTAATAGATAGGATAGTAGATAGATATTGTTTTTAAATTGGATTAAGTGGATGGGTTGTTGTTGAGTTCGGCTGGAAGTGTGGGATAACTATTATTTTATTTTATTTTTTATTATGAAGAGGTGATAAAGGGATGGGATAAAGGATAAACATTGTTTTTATTTAGTTTATGTGGGTGATAATCAAAAGATAAGATTTATCACATTATGGGGCAAACGGCCGAATGTAGGACTCCTTAGGGACATCCACAATCGGTTTTGAGTATAGCAAGGAGGTGCCGAAATTCATTTGATTTGTTCTTCTTTTCTTTTCAATTTGTTTCTTGGCCGAATTCTCTCTAGCCACATTACTCAAAATTCTTCAAATCCTTCTCTCCTTTTGTTCTACTTGGCCGAACCTATCACCCCCTTTGTACTCAAAATTTCATCTTCCATTTGGTGTTAGCCGAATATCTTCATCAACCCTCGGGAGCCATAGCCGGAATCTCTTCACTTTTAGTCTCTTCAAGGAAACAATAGAGGTGAGTATTCTTCTTAACAATCGGGTTCTCTTTTCTTCTTTTATGGTGTGCCGAAAGCTTGAGAAATAAGCCTTGGTATGGGTGACCGAATATGTATAAGTGTCTTAATAGTGTACGTTTTGTGTGTAGCCGATGCTAAGGTGCTTTGAAGGAGTCTTTCGGGATCTCGATAGGCAAGGTAAGAGGTTGTTGATATTTGGCCAAAGGCCATTTTTGGTATCCAAGTATAACCGAATGTGCACTATGATTTTAGGGGCTAATCGGCAAAGGAAAACAGAGGCTTCCGGGATTTCAATTTGCTTTGGTAAGTGATAATAAAGATTCGGCCTAGGGGCCATATTTTGGTTATGAGTGCGATTAGTCCTTCGGGATTGTTAGTTTAGCCGAATAAGGCTTTTTGATACTAACCTATAGTGGACGAATGTAGGAGCAGTACGGGAATATGTCTCAGGATTTTGTGATATCGCGTAGATTCGGGATTTCTCCTTAGATATTTGGTTAAGCAGGTGTGTAAAACTTTTACACACTTTATTAGTTAGCATTGCTTATTATGTTACCGTTAACTATTGTGATAGTGATTTGCCTTGTGGGCATGAGCATGGATTCCGGGTAAGTTACTTGTGACCTTAAATATGCTATATGAATGACATGATGGGTAATATGCTATGCCATGACTTTTATGCATGATTTATGATAATATGTTAAGCATGTTATGAGCATGTTGGTAATGGGATTGAAGAGAGGAGGGGGAATATTCTCTATGGACTGTCACCAGTGGTTTTGACCACAAGATGGGTTGGCCCCATCAGTTTAATTGTGACTTCGGTCACCAGTGGTTTTGACCACACCGTTGATATAAATTGTGACTAAGTCCCAGTGGTTTGGTACCACCAGTGGTTTTGACCACATATTGATAATTGTGACCTAAGGTCATCAGTGGTTTTGACCACACGATGGGTTGGCCCCATCACTTAAATTGTGACTCAGGTCACTAGTGGTTTTGACCACCAGTGGTTTTGACCACACGGGGTAGTTAAAGGAGTATGGATGGCTAGTGTTGGGTTGCATGTTTTGCATGTCTTACTAATATTTTGTGTATGAGTTGCACTTCCGGGTTGGGGATTTATCCACTGAGTCTTGGTGACTCACCCCTTCCCATATCTTTTTGCAGATGAGTAGATCGCGGAGAGGGAGCCGGAGAGGACTCGAAGCGGCCATGCTTGTCCCTTGGATTTAAAATTTTATTTAGCACAGTTAAAGTTTATTATTTACTTAATTTTGGTATGAATTGTAATAAGACCGCTAGTTATTATTTTGGATGTTCAAATAGTTGTTTTTACTTTACTTCTACTATATTAATAATGATTTTTATCAATTGTTAATTGAATCGATTAAAAGTGACGTTTTCAAAAATAGGTATTTTTACGAGTTTTCAAAGATGTTACCATCGGGTAGCAAAATTGACCAAGTTAACAATAACTCTGATGTTTCTAAAAATTTAAATAATCAAATATTTTCAAGGGAAAAAGGGTTTCAAACTCAACCATGTTTATAAAATCAACTTCTCCTGAGTTTTTAATAGACCCCGTTTTATAACCTCAACAAATTTTCAGTTTTTCACCGGTTAATCGAAATATTTCAAACGTTTTTACTCTGTGACATACCAGATCCGGTCAGGGCTCATGGGCCGGGTTTGGGGTGTTACAATGTTGATACAGGAAAATTATGTATATTAGGACAAGTAATAAATTGAAGCGAGACATGTCGAGAAAATAAGTTTGTTAATATTAAAGTACGCTAACCAATGTAGGAAAATTTTAGGATTTTGCGAAAAATTCCCTATGATCCCGATTTAATTCCGGTTGGCTCCTAATGTATGTTTTGGGCTTCGAGGGCCCAATAGAGGGACATTATGATTATTTTCAGAATATGAACAATAAATGACTCAGAATTATTCAAAAATGTTCAGTAAACTCCGGTAATACCTCCTACTCTATTCCGACAACAGATACGGGTAAGGGGTGTTACAGTTAATCTTATATTTTGGTGCTTTGGTCGAATGTGAGGATGGTGTAGGGACTCAGCCGAAATCTTGGTGCAAGTTTGTTAGCCTTCGGGTTTTATCGATCTAGGTAAGGGGACTTCCTCGTTTGAATATGTATTCTTTCGTTCTTGCCTTCACTTAACCTAGTTCTCTGATTAAGATCTGTCATGGATTCGAATGCCAGTCAAGGGAAAGAGGGGGTTGGACCCGTAAACCTAGCTCCTAAATTTAAGAAGCGAGCAGTGTCAGCGGTGCGAGATTGGCCACCAGGTTGTAGGCCTGCATCTGAGCAGAATCGTAGGCAGATAGCGGTGGTGTCGATTAGCGATAGTGTCGACGTAGAGAGTGTAATATTACGTGTTATCAGGTGTGTAACTACTCACACCATCTTTAATGCTCTGTTAATATGATTATCATATTCTGTTAAATGTCGAAAGTTCGGTATGGCTATTGTGACACCTGTGGAGGGTGTAAGCGAAACATCAGGTTAGTGATTTCTGTTCTGACAAAATAAATGGTTGTGGTGAAATAATTTGATCTGTGTTATGGGTATTCTGTACATGCTTGCTGAATCTATTGCATCCGTACATCAGTATTTTATGTTGCATGGGGTTTGGGAATATGTGATGATAGGGGAAGTGTTGTAGTGGCTCTGCCACGATCTGTTCTGGTGACTATGTCACGATTTTGATGATGAGCAGCATGACTGCCATCGTTGGTGTGTAACAGTGAGGGTTGATTGTAGAAATCCCCATTGGTGATCGGCTGGTACGGATGGTGTGTAGCAGATGGAAACTTAGGTTGGGTTTGGGTTCTGCATTACCATCTGTATGTGTATTATTTGTTACTCCGTTCTGCAGGGCTAAGGCCCAAATCCATGGTGCGTGAGTGTTGCACACTGAGTTTTATGACTCACCCAATTCTTTAACATTTTCAGGTGGCACGTAGTGCAGTGGACCGGGTTGGAGATGAGCACGAGGTGGCCATGCATGGTTTCTCACATTTCAGTAAAGAACTTTATTTATTTATTTTTAATAACTGGATTGGTATTTTACGTTGTAATAAGGCCACTGTTAATCGATTTTAAATTCCGGGATTTTTTTTTGTTTTAGACACTCGAGTTAAACAACCAAACGTAATAACTGTATGTTGGAAAAAAAAAACAAACACAAAGACAACCAAGTTTCTTGCGACTAAACTATTAAGTAAATTTATTATCTTTTGCAACAAAAATTTTCATAACTTAAACGGATAACATGGGTTTTAAATGGTCAATCATTTTTGGAAAAATTCGGCAAAAATACAACTCGGTTAACATGAAGTTACTAAGTTTTCTACACAATCGCTAAACCCGAATTTCTCACAGAGGTTTTCTTCAAGATCGCACTATGTTTTACAAAATCTACTTAGTGACATGCCAGATCCGGTCGTGGTGTATGGGCCGGGTTAGGGGTGTTACAGCCCCACTCTGGCGGGCTCATTTTGTTACACATCACGTATATCTCCCTATCTAATGAGCCTCTTTCTCTTCTTACCCTAAGTAGGTTGAGCCTCTGACAGACTCATTTTGTAGTCTCGTTATTTCATTGGTTTGTGTCCTTCAGACACACCACGTTTATCCATTCTTGTGACTTATTGCATGTAATGACCTAAAATTCATGGGCATCGGAAAAGTACATTATCGGGCCTCCGTCTTAGTGAAATGGGTTCGTAAATAATTATTAAAAATATTTATGAGTCTAGTAATGTATTGAATTAGGTTTTGATTAGGTGAATTTAACTTAATTAAGAGTAATTAGCAAAAAGGACTAAAGTGAATACAGGGTAAAAGTCTAATTATAGATCAAAATAAAATAAAGGGGACTAAATAGGCAATTATGCCCATTTTAATAGGTGAGGCGGCATATGTTTAAAAGATCTAAGATTTTTACATGATATTTATTAGATTAATTATATTATTATTATTACTACTACTATTATTATTAAATAAATTAAAATAAAGACAAATATATTATGATAAAATTGTACATGTGTAATATATGTATTTGTACACTTGTAATATAATTAAATATTTTCTTAAATTTTAAGTAAAAGATATTTATATATTAAATTATTATATTAATAAAATATTATATTAATTAGATAAAAAGTATATTATATATTATATTATATTATATTATAATATTATAAAATAAATTGAATTGTAACAAATGTATGGTAATAAAATATACATGTGTAAAAATCATATTTGTACAATTGTAATTTAAATACGTAATTTACTTATAATTTAAGTATAGAGATATTTTATAATTATTAATTATTAATTAAATTAAATATAATATAAAGTAAATAAGATAAAAGAAAGGAAACAAATAAAGAAAATAAGAAACAGAATAGCCATTTCGAAACAGAGCAGGGAAAGGAGAAAAAGAAAGGAAAGAAAAATAAAAGGAAAAATTAGGGTTTTAAGGTTTGAAGCTTTAATAGGTAAGTTAATTAAGTCCTTTTCTTTTAATTTTGATGTTTTAGAAGCTTTAGAATAAAGTTTTGTTGAATTTAAGTTGAAATTTTGGAAGTTTTTAGATTTTTGAACATGATTCATGTTGAACAAATTGTTGAATTAGGGGTTTAATTGAATGAATTTTTAGTTAGAATTGATTAAAGGGTTAAATTGTAAAAGAAGCTATTAGTTCTACATAGTATGGACTAAATTGCAAGAATTTCAAAATTAATGTTTTAGGATGAAAGTTAGATAGTTATGTCTAAGTTTGATTGAAATTTGAATAGAAATAAAGTATGAACTGAGATAGAAAAGTAAGTGAATTTAGTTAAGACTAAATTGAAATTAAAGTAGAAAATTGAATAGAAATTCAATTAATTAGATATAAATTAATAGTGTATTAATGATTATGAAATTATCTTAATTTTTCGTAGCTAATAAAGAACTCGAGGCATCGGCACAAAAAGGAAAAGAGAAGATCATCAAGGAGTAATCGCGAATTTCAGGTTTGTATTACTATAATTCAAACTACTATTTAGTTAATGTTATATTTAAATTTTTATGTATGGTAAGAAAACTATAAGGTAAGTATTACTATTGACATGAATGAAATTGAGATGAAGTATGAATATGTTTGAGTATTTAAATCGTTTATTGATTAGAAAGTGGAAAAAAATGTATTAAATTGAATTGTGATTAAATTGAAAGGTGTGTTTTGAATTGAAATGAGATTGAATTGAGAAATGATTTGAATACCCTATTAACTAGTCGGGCTAAGTCGGATATAGTTGGCATGCCATAGGATTTGGAAGAGTTTAGTGGACTTTTCGGTTTGGCCGAGGAGATACTGATGTTACTATATTTCTTCGGATTATCCGAAGAGGCATTTAATGCCTTTCTGGTGTATTTGGGAGGATTATTTATTCTGGTGTGTTTGGTTGGAATCCGTGTATCCGCTAAGGTTCGAGTCTTGTTAATAGGGGTAATTAAATGAAAAAGAAAATGAATAAATCTTGATTTGAATGAGTTGATGGAAGAAATGAGATAGTGAAATTATGAATCAAAATGTGAAGTGGGAATGAGATATGAGCTTTGGAAGCATGAACTTAAGGTTCATGAATTGATCAAAAATGCAAATTGTTGATATATGACATCTGTTGATAGACTATTATAAATGAGATATTAAATTGATTGTAAAATTTGTCCTTATGATTTCCTATTTTTACAAGTTGATGTTATAATTTATTAATGTTATATATTTTGAATTATGGTAATACCACTAAGTATAGGCATACTCAGCATACGGTTGATTCCGTGCGCAGGTCAGTAGAAGTCAAAGGTTCCGGTCTAGCATCCAGATCAATCCCAACTTCAGCACAACTTTGGTGATGTACTTTTCCTTTTGGTAAATGTGGCATGTACCTAGGTTATATACATAGGTCATATGATTTTAATTATAAAGTATGGATGGTTTGTAATGTTTTGAACTTAGTCTAAGTGAAATGGTAAAGAGTATACTATAAAATTTAGTATTAAGATTGAATGGAAAATGAATGAAGTTATTAGTAAATTTTGAATAATATTATGAATGTTTAATTATTAAATTATAGTGTTAATGAATTGGTTATGATTTAGGTGTATTTGAGTATAAATTGTTTTGGTTGTGCCATTGGTTTTGGATTGGTTGTGGTTTGAAATTCCAGAGAAGGTTAAATGTGTATAAAGGGGTTATATTGAGTTCAAAAATAAATAAATAAATAAAATTTACGAAAAATTTTCGGAGCACTTGATCAAGTTTTTATTCACTTCTAATTCGTATTTTGGGCTTCGAGGGTCCATGAAAGGGACTTAATGAATGTATTAAATTATAAATGTTAACTAATTGTATAATATTAGTAAATTGACTGATATGTCTAGTAATGCTCCGTAACCCTGTTCCGACGACAGTTTACGTTAGGGGTGTTACATTGCACTAGTCACTCTGTAACACCCCAAACCCGGCCCATTAAATCCGACCGAATTTGGAATGTCACTGCGAAACACTTTCGAAAAACATTCTTACTTAAGAGGTAAACCGTTTAAAATCTTGTCGAGTTTGGTAAAACATTTTCGTGACTTATAATATTCTAAGTAAAAATCGGAGTTTGTTTTAAGCATATCGGTTTCAAGCTTCATCGAGAAAATAAAACCATTTGAAATCAATCTTTAATCATCCTTCCATAATAGGGCATAATAGTAACGATACTTAACGAATGAACTGAAACACTTTAGTGGGCCTTATTACAATACTCACTTAATCAAAATGCGGAAAATATAATTATTTAATTCATTAACCAAGAGATTCCTTTGCATGAAAATCCACTTTTGCATGGCCACCTTTGTACCCGCTCCAAACCCGGTCCAAGCATTTCGCGCCACCTGAAAGGTTTAATAATAATAGAGTGAGTTACCAAGACTCAGTGCATAGTTAATACACATGTCCTCACATTTGGGCTTGGCCCATATCCACACAACCCATACATATATAACGTACAATTATAAATATGCAATTATGAATACACAATATTATGAATATAATTACAATATACAATTTCGAAATCCAATCCACAAGTGATCCACATATCTTTCTTTTGCACATTATTTCTTAAAGTCGTGGCTAAGCCACCGATCCCATAGAAATCTCACATATCAAACGGTTCACAAATCAACAATCACGAATGTAGCACGAGGCTAGCATTAGAACACTCACATAGTGCACATCTTTTTTTTTTTTAATAGTCACTTCACAAGTCTCATGCGTACTTATATGTACCATAGCAACATTTTATACGAAACAAATATATATATTTTATACCATGGTCACATATTACTCAAAACGATATACATAACATGTCATCACTTTATTTTACACTCATCGATAATCATTTATAATTGCACATCACCAAAAAGTTAATATCATAACTATTAACTTGATTTATCGATCACTTACCTTGGTATCCTTACTCTTAGCCTTTATTTTGGCTAACATGCATAACATATTCGTTTACATAAAACATCACATATCATGAATGACAAACAAGAGTACAGTGCGATAACTACGCACCTGACTATAGCGAGATTCTGATTTATCGATTCTACTATCAACTAAAGCCTCGAAAGCTTCTGTTTCTTTTATTGTTTAGCCCCTAACTTATTTCGATCCCGAAATACTATTTGCCTTGATGTACAAAAATCCGAGGGCTCCCTTAAAGATTCCTTCCTTCAACTACACAAAAGAGCATACCAACATAGTTATTGAAGGTTCGGCCACAAGTAAACCAGATTAAGGTTTCGGCTACCACATCTTAACACTCTTCAAAACCTTCAAAACAAAGATTCTGCTAATACATAAACAAAGGCCCTCGGCCGAAATATGCATAATGCTTACCTAGCTTTTGTCCAAGTCTTACATTGTTTGCTTGCTCTTGTAGATACTAAATCCCTTGAATAGCCGAAACCCGTAAGCTCTTTTAAAAGCTCCTTAACACTAGCACAATAGAAACATATCAATATAGTCTTTAGCATGTTCGGCTATTTTTAGAATCGAAATCTAGCCTTGATTTCGGCATGCAAAAGGAAAAGGAGAAGAACCTACTACTTAATAGGGGTGCTTACCAACTTTTGTTTAGAGAGATTAAAAGGATGTAGTCGAAGGCACCTTCTTCAATAAGGATTCGGCAATAGTGCCTATCGTGTTTGGCTAGCAACAGGGAAAGGAACCCATGCAAACACATAGCTAGTCGAGAGCTTCCTAGCTCCTACTAAAAAAAAATCAAACTCAAGTCTTAGGTCGCTATTTTCTAGCTTCCAAGACCGAAAAGAAAGCCCCTAGGAAGACTATTTCCGGCCAAACACAAAATGCAAAGGTAGCCAAAAGCAAAATCAATATTTTGGCCAAGTTTTTGCAACCAAAACCGGCCATGCTTTGACACTCTCAAAGCCGTCCATTCTCTTAGAAAAGAGAGGAAACATTGTTTAAAATAAACCCCATGCTACATCCTTTCCTATACATAATATAATAGTAAAATAAAACCCATTACCTTAGCCATCCTTTAATAAGATAATAAAACAATAAAATGTTAAAATTCTCATGCTCCCAAAACCAAGGCCGGCCATATGTTTGAATTTCCCAAGCCACACATGCTTCCTTCCCCCAAAGCCAAGACCCATACCCTTTAAAAATTGATTATTTCATATTTCATCACCTTATATACATAATATTATAATAACCATCATTTATCAATAATGAATTAAACTTACTCATCCTTTCATATTCAAAATAATAATAATAATATTATTATTATTATTATATATAAATTATCCCATTATCCTAAGCAAACAAATAAAAATAAAATAGTGGTTTAAGCCCCCATACTTTCCAAAACAAATAAAATAAAAAGAAGAGAATCCTTTGCTTCATGCGTGCCTGCTGCCTTTAATGCCCATGCAACCCTTTCACGTTAGCAAAAATAATCAGAACCATGCTGCGCCCCAGGGTCTCGAACCCAAGACCTGAAGCATCAAGCCCATGCGTCCTGCCAATTCTGCTAATGTGACTTTCTTGCCAATTTTGCTTCGAAAATTCTTTTAAACCATACTCGCAGGCCTTTTTGTGATTTAGCGCTAGAAGCAAAAATAGGATGCTCATGCGCTACAATCGTGACTCGAACGCATGACCTCTTGAAGCCTCCTTGCGCTCTTAGCCACTCTGCCAGGCGCCCTTTTTGTGACATAACTCTGCCCCATTTTCTTTTAAAGCCTTACCTTGCCAGTTCCCAGGTCTGAGCGCTAAAAGCAAAATAGAATCCTTTAAGTGCGAACTCCAGGACTCGAACGCGAGTCCCCTTTGACGCAGTTCTCAAGCCCAGTCCTTAACCGCTCGGCTACTTTGAATTTCATGCTATTTGACGCATTGAAAATTCTTTTAAGCCTTACTTTGCTGGCTTCCTCATTTTAAGCTAGGAGCCGAAAAATAAAAACATCAGCGCCCCTAATGGGACTCGAACGCGAGTCCTCGCGATGGCCTCCTTGCTGCAAGCGTTTTAACCACTCGGCCAGTGTTTAATTCATGCTAATAACGCGCCAATAATTTGTTTTAAACCCTCCTTCAAAGCAACGCTATTTTTCAAAAAATAAAAATGCTTTTGCTGCGCCTAAGACTCGAACCCTTGACCATGCTTGGCGCCAAACCTTAAGTGGCACAGGGAAGCCACTATGCTACCTGGACTTTCATGTCCATAACTTCACAAAATTTATTATTAAGGCCTCTTCAGCCAAAATTCCATTTTTAGCCCAAAATTTTCAAAATTTCCAAAATGCTCCCATTTTATCCTCGGGCTTTAGGAACTCTAATAACACATTAAAATCACTCTTAAGGCTCATTAAACTCGAGTTATTTACCAAACTCGCAACCCATATTTCGGGATATTACAATTCTACCCCCTTAAAAATAATTTCGTCCTCGAAATTACTTATTAACGAACATCCATACATTTCAATTCACCGTATATTAATCACATATTCCCAATTATACATATATGCAAACACATTTCAAACTTTTTCACATTTAGCATTTTCACTTATGGCCACTTCTTCACAAGCATATTTAAGCTTAAATTCCCTTACGGATATCATACACATCAATGGTAGGATCAATTGTACATATTAAAAGTCCTACCGAAGCTTTAACTATATCACATCTTACTTAATTCAAATGGGAATATACCAACTTTCCTTATTCCTTGCAAGTACGAAAGACTTGCACTTATCCGAGCATTTAGCTTGTGGTAACAAACATGTTCCATCTTGTATGTGATTCATGAATTTTCTATTATAACACATCATCGGCATTAAGCCGGTTAGGCATCGAAGCCTGAAATACACACCGGCACAAGGCCTGCTAGGCATCAAAGCCCGAAATATACACCGGCACAAAGCCTGCTAGGCATCAAAGCCTGAAATATACACCGGCACAAAGCCTGCTAGGCATCAAAGCCTGAAATATACACCGGCACAAAGCCTGCTAGGCATCAAAGCCTGAAATATACACCGGCACAAAGCCTGCTAGGCATCAAAGCCTGAAATATACACCGGCACAAAGCCTGCTAGGCATCAAAGCCCGAAATATAATATTATCAGCATCTGAATCACATTACAAGCTGACCAGAATTATAACCCATATGATTCACATCACTAGTATTTATCACTTCAATAATATCTCATGATAGAAGGTCTATCCACATATCACTTGTACTTATCACTTGAGTAACATTTCATGATAGAAAGTCTATCCGCCGTTGGCTTTCACTATATTTATAACCAGGATTCCAATATGTACACAAGGTTATAACCAACCTTAACAATATTCAATTGCTTTAAAACATTTTCAATTTTGGTTCCAGCACTCGCCGACATGATATTTTCTACACTGAGCACATGGACGGTCCTGAATTCTCATAGCTGGCTTAATCACATGAGCAAAACTTTTAACCCTCGGTCTTTTCCGAAGATCCTCAAATAATTTAACCAATTCAAAATTTCTCTTATCACGGTTCATATCCTTATCTCGATTTATCTCATCGAGTTCTTAATTTCTTCAGCTATCTTAACTTTTTCGACTAACACAGCAAATTCCCGTTCCTGTTGAGGAGCTATCAACAGTCTCAGGCAGTCTCTTAATCCGTCCTTAAACCGGACACATCATTCATGTTTCGTAGTCACTACTCCTCGAGCATATCGGCTTAATCTTAGGAATTCAATCTCGTATTTTGCCATAAACTTGTTCCATTGAACTAGTCCCAAAAACACATTCCTCGGAGCATCAATGTAGTAAGTATCGACATACTTCTTCTGGTATGCTGTCTTGACATATTCTCGAGTGGGGTCCTCCGCTGTGACACTATCTCGAACCGTGAGCCACTATTGATATGCCTCGTCGCGAAGTAGCGTCACCATTTCTTTCACTTTTTCCTCAGGGTTCAGATTGAGCTCATCCACAACTCGTTTGGTTGTTTCCAACCAATATTCAATCACACTGGGTGCCACGCCTGATATATCCCAGAACAAATCCGCTCCATTGGCTCAAAGTCGCTCGGGAACAAATTTTCGAGCTCTCATAATTCTCCCTCTCCAACCTCCATCTCTAAACTCGCAACACTGTCCGCGATACAGCATTATCTCTTGTTTGATCTTGCTACTCATTATCAAAGGCTGGTGGTGGAGGTGATACCTTATTATCAACCCTTGACCCGATCTAACAAGTTCCGGTACGGCCATTTTGCCTCGATCATGTCCTCTAGGACTCATCTCTTATCGCACAATCTGACTTAAAAAGTTTTATACATTAGGAATTTGTTCCACTGATTATTCGCGAACAATTTTATGGAATAAAGTATTTAGAAGTGGTTCTTTCGATCACACATAGGTTCAATTCAAGTTCGCTACTTCTTATTTAGAGAGTCACATACACGTTCATAGACAGGGACACATTCCTTTACAACACTCTTATGGTCATTTCAGTTCTTAAGTCTTATGCACTTGTTTTCGAATAGATTAGTCTTAGGGTTCGATAGCCCAAATTTTCTAATCTACAAGTCCAATTATGCCCATACAGTTCACATACTCAATATACCTCAATAATCAGAGGTACTTACCAGGTGGACTTCGGGTCGGAGGTACAGGTGCCATGCCAGAACAAGCTCAAAACAGAAGTTCACATTTTGAAAAGCCCACTTTCGAAAACTATTTTCGGGCCCAAAACTTCAAAGCCGAGTTTTGAACCATGCTCTGATACCAAAATGTAACACCCCAAACCCGGCCCATTAAATCCGACCGAATTTGGAATGTCACTGCGAAACACTTTCTAAAAACATTCTTACTTAAGAGGTAAACCGTTTAAAATCTTGTCGAGTTTGGTAAAACATTTTCGTGACTTATAATATTCTAAGTAAAAATCGGAGTTTGTTTTAAGCATATCGGTTTCAAGCTTCATCGAGAAAATAAAACCATTTGAAATCAATCTTTAATCATCCTTCCATAATAGGGCATAATAGTAACGATACTTAACGAATGAACTGAAACACTTTAGTGGGCCTTATTACAATACACACTTAATCAAAATGCGGAAAATATAATTATTTAATTCATTAACCAAGAGATTCCTTTGCATGAAAATCCACTTTTGCATGGCCACCTTTGTACCCGCTCCAAACCTGGTCCAAGCATTTCGCGCCACCTGAAAGGTTTAATAATAATAGAGTGAGTCACCAAGACTCAGTGCATAGTTAATACACATGTCCTCACATTTGGGCTTGGTCCATATCCACACAACCCATACATATATAACGTACAATTATAAATATGCAATTATGAATACACAATATTATGAATATAATTACAATATACAATTTCGAAATCCAATCCACAAGTGATCCACATATCTTTCTTTTGCACATTATTTCTTAAAGTCGTGGCTAAGCCACCGATCCCATAGAAATCTCACATATCAAACGGTTCACAAATCAACAATCACGAATGTAGCACGAGGCTAGCATTAGAACACTCACATAGTGTACATCTTTTTTTTTTTTCAATAGTCACTTCACAAGTCTCATGCGTACTTATATGTACCATAGCAACATTTTATACGAAACAAATGTATATATTTTATACCATGGTCACATATTACTCAAAACGATATACATAACATGAATCATTTATAATTGCACATCACCAAAAAGTTAATATCATAACTATTAACTTGATTTATCGATCACTTACCTTGGTATCCTTACTCTTAGCCTTTATTTTGGCTAACATGCATAACATATTCGTTTACATAAAACATCACATATCATGAATGACAAACAAGAGTACAATGCGATAACTACGCACTTGACTATAGCGAGATTCTGATTTATCGATTCTACTATCAACTAAAGCCTCGAAAGCTTCTGTTTCTTTTATTGTTTAGCCCCTAACTTATTTCGATCCCGAAATACTATTTGCCTTGATGTACAAAAATCCGAGGGCTCCCTTAAAGATTCCTTCCTTCAACTACACAAAAGAGCATACCAACATAGTTATTGAAGGTTCGGCCACAAGTAAACCAGATTAAGGTTTCGGCTACCACATCTTAACACTCTTCAAAAGCTTCAAAACAAAGATTCTGCTAATACATAAACAAAGGCCCTCGGCCGAAATATGCATAATGCTTACCTAGCTTTTGTCCAAGTCTCACATTGTTTGCTTGCTCTTGTAGATACTAAATCCCTTGAATAGCCGAAACCCGTAAGCACTTTTAAAAGCTCCTTAACACTAGCACAATAGAAACATATCAATATAGTCTTTAGCATGTTCGGCTATTTTTAGAATCGAAATCTAGCCTTGATTTCGGCATGCAAAAGGAAAAGGAGAAGAACCTACTACTTAATAGGGGTGCTTACCAACTTTTGTTTAGAGAGATTAAAAGGATGTAGTCGAAGGCACCTTCTTCAATAAGGATTCGGCAATAGTGCCTATCGTGTTTGGCTAGCAACAGGGAAAGGAACCCATGCAAACACATAGCTAGTCGAGAGCTTCCTAGCTCCTACTAAAAAAAATCAAACTCAAGTCTTAGGTCTCTATTTTCTAGCTTCCAAGACCGAAAAGAAAGCCCCTAGGAAGATTATTTCCGGCCAAACACAAAATGCAAAGGTAGCCAAAAGCAAAATCAATATTTTGGCCAAGTTTTTGCAACCAAAACCGGCCATGCTTTGACACTCTCAAAGCCGTCCATTCTCTTAGAAAAGAGAGGAAACATTGTTTAAAATAAACCTCATGCTACATCCTTTCCTATACATAATATAATAGTAAAATAAAACCCATTACCTTAGCCATCCTTTAATAAGATAATAAAACAATAAAATGTTAAAATTCTCATGCTCCCAAAACCAAGGCCGGCCATATGTTTGAATTTCCCAAGCCACACATGCTTCCTTCCCCCAAAGCCAAGACCCATACCCTTTAAAAATTGATTATTTCATATTTCATCACCTTATATACATAATATTATAATAACCATCATTTATCAATAATGAATTAAACTTACTCATCCTTTCATATTCAAAATAATAATAATAATAATATTATTATTATTATATAAATTATCCCATTATCCTAAGCAAACAAATAAAAATAAAATAGTGGTTTAAGCCCCCATACTTTCCAAAACAAATAAAATAAAAAGAAGAGAATCCTTTGCTTCATGCGTGCCTGCTGCCTTTAATGCCCATGCAGCCCTTTCACGTTAGCAAAAATAATCAGAACCATGCTGCGCCCCAGGGTCTCAAACCCAAGACCTGAAGCATCAAGCCTATGCGTCCTGCCAATTCTGCTAATGTGACTTTCTTGCCAATTTTGCTTCGAAAATTCTTTTAAACCATACTCGCAGGCCTTTTTGTGATTTAGCGCTAGAAGCAAAAATAGGATGCTCATGCGCTACAATCGTGACTCGAACGCATGACCTCTTGAAGCCTCCTTGCGCTCTTAGCCACTCTGCCAGGCGCCCTTTTTGTGACATAACTCTGCCCCATTTTCTTTTAAAGCCTTACCTTGCCAGTTCCCAGGTCTGAGCGCTAAAAGCAAAATAGAATCCTTTAAGTGCGAACTCCAGGACTCGAACGCGAGTCCCCTTTGACGCAGTTCTCAAGCCCAGTCCTTAACCGCACGGCTACTTTGAATTTCATGCTATTTGACGCATTGAAAATTCTTTTAAGCCTTACTTTGCTGGCTTCCTCATTTTAAGCTAGGAGTCGAAAAATAAAAACATCTGCGCCCCTAATGGGACTCGAACGCGAGTCCTCGCGATGGCCTCCTTGCTGCAAGCGTTTTAACCACTCGGCCAGTGTTTAATTCATGCTAATAACGCGCCAATAATTTGTTTTAAACCCTCCTTCAAAGCAGCGCTATTTTTCAAAAAATAAAAATGCTTTTGCTGCGCCTAAGACTCGAACCCTTGACCATGCTTGGCGCCAAACCTTAAGTGGCACAGGGAAGCCACTATGCTACCTGGACTTTCATGTCCATAACTTCACAAAATTTATTATTAAGGCCTCTTCAGCCAAAATTCCATTTTTAGCCCAAAATTTTCAAAATTTCCAAAATGCTCCCATTTTATCCTCGGGCTTTAGGAACTCTAATAACACATTAAAATCACTCTTGAGGCTCATTAAACTCGAGTTATTTACCAAACTCGCAACCCATATTTCGGGATATTACACACTCCGTAAATTCTACCTTAAACCTTGATCTCTCTTTGACAAACTGGTTTGTGGGTTTCCCATGCGTAGTCCAATGTTTTACGTCCTAGCGGACTTTCCCATGCCTATGGTCTCGGTAGACTACCCCGTGTTTAGTGTCTTGGCGAACTCTATTGGTTTCCATTAGTTGAGTTATGGTCTTACACCTTAAAACCTTTTTGAGGTGTTGCCGCAAAGGACCTTACCACCGTCGTGATGTTACCCCGTAGAGCCTGCTAACCACCGTCACAGTATTATATTATGGAACCTAAATATTTTCGTTACGATGCCACCCCAAAAAACTAGTCGATATCATCCCTTTTTCACATTTACCTTGATGCTTGAACACTGAAGTGTCCCCCCTACAAGGCTCAGACATCAGGTTTGCTCCCAATAAACTCGATTGGCAGAATCTTAACAGAATTCCAATTTTCCTTATTGCTCCACCCATTCCTCAATTTTATCATTCTTAACATTGATGCTCGAATACCGCAATGTCCCTTCCGTAAGGCTCGGAGCTTCACACATCATGATTTGCACTCAACAACATATGTCGATATTTAACTGAAATTCTCATTTCCAAGTCCTAGTTTCATCTATCCTGTCAATAATTTCCCTCATCAACACACATATAATATTCAAACATATCATACAATCAGCATACAATAGGAAGAAGCTCATACATAGCCTACTATTTCTTCATGTACATATACACTATAACTTAAGTAACCTCAGTACATCATCAACATGATACATTCAAGTCACATGACAATCATCTAACATCTTGGACATAAGGTACAAAAACTCACCTTGCTTCTTTTATCCTTGACAGCTTAGTTGGTCCGAATGCCAGAGCCTCATTATCTTGATAGTAGTTTCTCAATTTCTCTACCACTAGACTTCAATTCATGTAACTATTGCAACATGTAGAGCTTTTTTCAGTTGCATCCCCTTATTTTTTAGAACGAATGAAAAAGATGACGTTATGGATAGGAAAAGATCTGTAAACAGAATTGATAAAATTTTGTCTCTTCTCATACCTATATATATTCCTTACGCACGGTCATCACCGACCATTTCAACCATTCATTCTTAATTATGTTGTCTCCCACTATGGAATCAACCGGTTACAATATAGCTAAACTGGATTTGGAATCCAACTAATCATAATTCAACCACTAAAATTTCTAAATTTCCCAGTGGAGTTTGACAACTTGCTGATCCATTCAAGTTTAATCCTAATTTTCCTTAAAATTCAAGCCAATAGAAATAACTAGGTGTTACAAATTCAATATAATCATCAATGCAATTTGCATTTCTTACCATCACATATACTATGTAACACCCCCAAACCCGGCCCACAAGCCCTGACCGGATCTGGTATGTCACTGCGAAAAAACGTTTGAAGACTGATTTCACTTTTGGGAAAAACATTAAAAATTTTGTTTTTAATAAAACCTTGTGTGTTTAAATCTCTCAATAAAACTAAGTTATTACAATTTCCCGAATTAAAACTTTAATATATTTCAAAGATATGAGTTGCCAAAAATAAAAGCGTTTCCAAATAATAATTTAATCGTCATCTAGCTTAAACATAATAAAAATGCTCAAATACTTTAAATGGGCCTTATTACAATAAATGATTTAAACAAAAGTACTTAATAATAAACTGAATAAAATAGATGAAATGTCTTCTGAATGGGCCATCTCGTATCCACTCCAACCCGGTCCAAGCTTTATGCATCACCTGCGATATTGGTAAAAATTGGGTGAGTCAAACAGACTCAGTGCATAGTTATTTCACATGTCTCCACATATGGGCTTGGCCCATATCCACACAGTCCATACATATAAAAATGCAATTATGAAGCCCAACCCATCCTAAGGTCCATCCGTCACACCTACCTCGGCAGACCTGCTGCCCAAGGTCGTGGCTAATCCACCGATCAACCAAGTGATCCCACATATCTTACCCTGGTAGACCTGCTGCTCAAGGCCGTGGCTAGGCCACCAATCACATAAGTGATCCCACATATCAATCAGTCCACGGTGATGCACACAGCTATCAACCGCCGAGATGTGGCACCTAGCCAACACCTCCCTTGATGAAGCACATAGCTAACATCAAGCGCTAATGTAGCACAAGACTAGCATTAGACCACGTACATAAATATGTACACCCCTTTCCTTCGATTTTCACATCCCAACTCCCATGCATATATGTGTATCATGTCAGATTAACATTTAGAGTAAGTATTCATCACATGCTCACCACAAATATCACACATATATCATTGGCAAAATAGAGCACTGACCTAATTAATTGATTACCCACTACGGGTATCCATCATCTTAGCCATTATTTTCGGCTAACATACACATCATAAACATACATACATAACAACATACAAATAACAGGAGAATAGTGTGATAACTACGCACCTGTTTGGCACAATCTACTCAATCCCGAAACTCCCTTATTTCTGTCGATTTGTCCCTAAACCATCACAATCACAATCGGTCATCACTAACAACTAATAAAATGGCCTTTGGCCGAAAGTCCTAGATCACTTACCTTGCTAACTAAATCCCGAAATGTCGGCTTGTTCTTGAAGTTGATGAAACCCCTGCCTATTAACTGTTAGAATCGACTTTAAATAATAATCCATAAGAACGGCCCCTTGGCCGAAAACTACAATGGCTTACCTTGATCACTTCAATCCCGAAAGAGTCCTTACTGCACTTTAGCGTTGGCTACATATAAAAGACACACATATTATAGCTTTAAAGACCATTCGGCCAACCTTAAAACCAAGGCCAAAACACTTGATTTCGGCACCCTAAGAAGAAATCCAAAACCGATTGCTTAAGGAAGATCATACTTACCACTATGTCGCTTGGAGAGATTACAAGAGAAAAGTCGACAGTCCCTTAGAGATTCGGCTTTTGAGAATGATAGCAAAAGAATGGTTTTGGCTTCAAAACTTGCGACAAAGAAGAGAGAATAGGCACCTTTGAAGATTCGGCTAAACCTCTAAATCACAAAAGAATATTCGGCTCACAAAATAAAAGAAGAAGTTTGGGAAAGAGAGATATAGGTTCGGCCAAGAACAAATAAAGAAGAAGAAGAAAACCGGTAATGAACTTAATGGTCTTTGCAATTTCGATCACCAATCAAAAGATTATGAGAGCCGAACTTGATGGCTTGTTCAAAAGAAGAAAATGGCACAAAGGAAATTAAGAATAAAAGAAATAACAAAAGATGGTCACTCCCTTTGTCCTTATCAACTTTCGGCACTTATCCCCCCCTTTCATCCCACTTTCTTCTCCTATAATACCTCTTGAACACACATTCAAAAAATAATAATAAATCCACCCTTTATCCCACACTACATAGCCGAATTTGCCATTCAAAAGAACCCCTTGGCGGGCCACTACTCCTTCCTTATCAATTCCCCACATTTTTCTTCTTATCACCTTAATAAAATAATCCAACCCACACACTCAGAATAAATAAATTAAATCCAACCTCACTTTATCCCTTACCACTTATCTACCCACTTAAGATAAATAAAATAAATAAATAAAGCTACACTTATCTTCTATCTTAAAATAAATAAATAACCTTTATCATATATCCTAGCCAAAATTAAAAAAAAAAATAACACAAGCCTTTGTTGGAGTCCACATGCCGTCCAACCTCATCCACTAAAGTCCATGTGCCGTCCAACCTCTTCTCCCTTCCCTTAACGTCACATGCAAAAATAAAAGCCACCCAATTGCTGCCCACATGGTTCGAACCCTTCCCCTTGCACCTAGGCGCTCTATTGCCACTTTACCACATGATTTCTTGTGGCGTAAATCTCTCACGAATTCCCCTTAAAGCCTCCTTAGCCTAGTTCCCCTTTTTGGTGCAAAAATAAAAACTCCAGTTGCTTTTTCTGCAACTCGAACCTCTTCCCCCCTGAAGCTCCCCTTGACGCAAGCTTTCCTGCTCCTTAGGTAGCGTCCCTTGCCACTTTGCTGCTAGCTCCTTTTGTGTCATAAATTCCCCAAAATTTCTCTTAAAACCTCATTAGCCCAACTTCCCCTTCTTGACGCAAAAAGCAAAAATAACACACTCCCATGCCGTCACTAAGAATCGAACCTCCTCCCTTCCTTGCAGCTTGAGGCATCATTTACCAAGGCCCTAAGTGGTGCCTTGCAGCCACTTTACCACATGACTTCTTATGTCCAAATTCCCTCACACTTATTCTTAAGACCTCCTCCGACTAGCTTCCCTTAATTAATACTTAAAAACAAAATTTCTCCTATAGCTCGGGCCTTCCCTCAGCTTATAACTAGCCTCTAAAAATACCTCAATCAACACCACAACGACCACACTTATGTAAAATAATTTAATAAAAATTAACCCTCCTATTTCAGGATATTACATACTACCTCCTTTCATACTCATTTTACCCTTTTAAATATCAAACACAAGTTACCATAACATACACTATTGCATATATGAACTTTAGCTTTCCAAAATCAAACATTAACCAAGGTGTAAACCAAGCCATCATTCACAAGTAATACATATATTTAATACATGTAATAGCACCTATGTACATGCCACAAAATCGAGCTTAAAACGTGTAAAAGTCTGTCGAATTGATAGTTGGATAGTGTGAGCTTCAAGGTGACCAGATTGACACGTTTTGCCCAACGAAAACTATAGAAAAAAGAACAACGACAGAGTAAGCATTTTGAAATACTTAATAAGTTCGTAGGCATAAAATAACAACTTACCTTACTTTACATATAAGCATAATAAGTAATTTAACTTGACAAATAGGCCTAAAAATGGTTGTCGAAACCCTTTTTAAAATCTGTTTAAAAAACGGGGGTCGACTTTTAAAAACAGAAATGGGAGTCGCCACCAATCTCTTTTTACTTAGGTGTGATTGGATCACCTTGTAAAATGTTTCATTTTACAACATTTGACTTTGGTCTACGAAAAAATAAGAAAACGGGTTCGGGAGTCGGTTAAGTACGAGAGGAAGGGTTAGCACCCTCATAACACCCAAAAATTGGTACCTAATCGATAGAATCATGTCCAAATGTTCGAAATTTAAAAAGTTTTAAAATAAGATCCATTTATTGGAAGGAAAACCAAGACTTACCTATTTCAAAGAAATAAAATACCACACCCAATAAGTTAGGATACAGCATCTTATAACTTCGGAGCTAGGTGCATCTTTATTTTAGAAAATTCCTACCTTGAGACGCAAAACATCACACCTAAAAAGTTAGGATACAACGTTTTGAATTCCCAAGAATAAAGTTTTTTATTTGATTTAAAACTTTGAGATTTCTTTGTTCCGAAAGAGTATAAACATCACATCCAGCACGATTGGACACGATATTTTTAAAACCTCGTAACTAAGATCATCTCATAAAAACTTCGAGCAATTTTGACTTAAAATTTGAGAGTTCTTCGATCCGAAAGAATATAAACATCACATCCAGCACGATTGGACACGATATTTTTAAACCCTCGTAACTAAGATCATCTCATAATTTATAAAACTTGTTAAAAGGATATTTAGTTATTTAGCCAAATAGAAAATCGAGACCCAGCAAGATTGGGCACTATTTCCCGAATTTCTAAATGCCAAAACATTGCCTTATTTTAAAAACCTTTAAATAAAATATTAATTTTGGCGAAAATGTATTTTTTATTTTAAACAATAACCATGTGACAATATTGCATTTATACACTATCGAACATAAATATTAAAAGCAATTAAGACATACTAACATTTCATATTTATAATAATGTAAAAAAATGACTAATAAAAATAATTACATAATAGCAAACATAAATAAATAAATAAGAGAGTATGGGCAAATAAAATAAATATGAAAATTTTCATGCAAGATTAATGAATAAAATAAAAATTATGTACATATGATATAAACAATGCAAACAGTATATAAATAAAAAGAATAGCATATAATGATTTTAAATAAATAAAATATAATAATATAAATGAAACATGTTTTTCAATATAAATATATTTTATGTAAAAAATAAAAAAAAATATGATATAATATAATACTATACGATGTATAATTTTTTTAAATATGTAATATAATAATTAATATATAAAAATAATATGTAATAAAAATAATATTAAACAAAATAAAATAATAAATAATAAAAATATAATCATAATAAAAATTTAAATAATAACAATAATAATAAATATAAATATAATGAATATAGTAATAATAAAATAATAATAATAATAATAATGTAACACCCCAAACCGGGCCCAAACACTACAACCGGATCTGGTATGTCACTTAAGGGATTTTACAAAACATGTCGCATTTTGGAAAACAACTACTAGGTTTAAATACTAAAACCGAAAACTTAGTGATTCATTAATTCATATAAAATATAAAGTTATAAATTACCTTGGTGAATTTTAAACAAAAACTATAATTTCATACATGTCTTAACTTAATTTAAAACATAAAACTTAAAAGCCCAGTAATAAAAGCCCAACATAAAACCAAAACATAAATAATTGTCTAGTGGCCCATGGCCTTATTACAATAAAATTTAAAACCTATTAAATAAAAATATAAAATAATAAACTGGAGTCTTCTTGTTAAATCCAAGAGTTCTTTTCCATGGCCACCTTGCGCTCCTCTCCAGCCCGGTCCGATGCACTAAGTGCTACCTGAAAATGTTAAGAAATTGGTTGAGTCGCGAGACTCAGTGTGCAATCCTTATGAACCATTAGATTGGGCCTCAGCCCCACAGAACAGAATAACAGTTTAATATATATATATATATATATATATAAATATATAACAAAAAATTATGCAAGCCCAACCCAAATCCTAAGTTTCCATCCGCTACACGCCTCCCGTACCAGCCGTTCACACCATAGGGGATTTCTACAATCAACCCGCACCGCTACACGCCGTTGATGGTAGTCGTTCTGCTCTTCGTCAGAGTTGTGACAGAGTCACCAGGCTGAAATGGCAAAAAGCCACCAGAAACAGAGTTTGTGACAGAGTCACCAGGCTGAAATGGCAAAAAGCCACCAGAAACAGAGTTTGTGACAGAGTCACCAGGCTGAAATGGCAAAAGCCACCAGAACAGATCACTTCCCCTTTTATCAATTTCCCAACCCCAAGCATACAATGAAATCTTCATACAAAGCATATCGTTTTAACAGGAATAATCACTGAAATAGGACAGAAGTCACTAACCTGTTGATCAGCCTTTACCCTTCAAGGGTTTTCACTTGTTATGCCGGGATTCCGGCATTTAGCAGAGTATAGCAGATTTATACATATGAATATATATTAGCAAATAGTCTAACAGTGAGAAAGGTTACACATCTGATTAGTGTCGATACCCTTGCTAGACCGATCTACAACTTTGCTCAAAAAGCCGAAAAGATGTGAAAATAGGGCCTCTCCTATATTCGGCCAAGGGTTAGTAAATCCTGAATTTACACATTGAAACTAATAGATCTTCTTACCTTGAAATCTCGAAAGTAACACGATTCGAGTGCTACCGATCTATAACTCAGAGATCTATGCGATCGACTCCACTAAAGTTCCCTTCAGATTTCGGCACAAGTAGGCACCACAGAAGTAATTCGGCAATCACAGGAGATGAGATCTAGGGATTTCGACTTTTAGGAAAATCCCGGAAAAAGTATGAACAAGAGAAGGCTGATGTGTCTTTGGCTTTTAAAATACTTGAGTGAAGAGTTTCGGTTTCTGACAGGAAAAGAGAAGAAGAAAAGAAAACAAGGAAGAGACTTGAAGATTTCGACTAGGAAGAAAAAGAATGGAAAGAGTTTCGGCTTTTGAATCAAAGTGAAGATGAGGGAATTGGCTTAGAGATTTCGGCTTTTGCAGAGAATGAAGAGGAAGATGGAACTTTAGGAGTTTTCGGCTTTTACTCAGAGAAGAAGAGAAAAGAATGAGAGAAAAACCCAAATGCCGAAATTGAAGAAATGTTCCCCCTATTTATAGAAATTTCGGTACTTACCTAACCTTGCAGATAAATCCTATCTTTTCTCATTTATCTTAATCTACTAGCTCATCTAAAAGAGACTTAATTATCTCTAACTCCTCCCTCCTTTATCAACATATTATCCACATATTTTAATCATTAAAATCCCTAAATTTTAGCCTTTATCTGCTTATTATCCACATAAAATAAATTCCTAAATAATAGCCTTTATCTGCTTATTATCCACATATTTTAAACATTAAAACTCCTAAATTTTAGCCTTGTTGCCATCCATTCCACCTAATCCTAATGCCCAAAATTTAGCTAACTTAAATTAAAAGAATTGGGCTCCATGAAACTTAAATTTGGGCCCCTTACTCCCTTGTGTGGCGTCACCTCCTAAGATTGGGCCACAAGCCCACTTTGGTATTTTAAACATAGATACTACCTTTTAAACCCTATAATGCCCAAACAGATAATTTTAATCAAGGCCTCTGCCTAAGCCTGAGCCCAATTTGGACCCCTAACACTTAAATTAACACATTAAACATATCCACCCCTTAAACGCATATGCCCAAAAATTCAGGATGTTACAGTTCTACCCCCTCAAAGAAATTTCGTCCTCGAAATTTCCAACTAACTATTAATCGTACTACCCAAATCTCACCACTATGCTTTCGCTGCGCACTCTAATTTAATAATATATAAACATTGCACGCATACAGTTTCTATACCCAAAAATATAGCATCCACACAAAACATACCCGACTTAATAGTGATTGAAAAATCCCGAGCCTTATGCTCCTCAGACCCGCATCTTAAACACGTTCCTGACTTCCTCCAACATTCACCCGGATGACGCCTTCTGCAATATTCGCAAACCCGGAAGTTTGGACGTACCTTAACATGCTTCACAGAACGAGACTGCAACCCTAGAAAACTACGATCTCTTTTTTTTTTCTTACAGTCCACGCACCCAACCCGAAGTGTTTCACCGATTTCTTTAACCTCCTTCAGTACCTCCCTAACTAGCTGAGTCAGCACATCAGTCCTAACACTTCCACGGCCTCGGCCGCGGCCTCTTCTTCCTCTTCTAGCGCTCATCGTTGATTCTCGTATTATCAGAATTAGAAATTTTATGAATTATTAATTCTTTCCACTAATTAACCACGAACAGTCTTATGAATAGTAATTTTAAGAGTAGCTCTTTCGAATCTACAATTCAGTCTCAAGTTCACATCTCCTAGTTCTAGAAACTACATACATCCAACAATCAACATACAGACAACATCCATACATCCACATTCAATACATAGGGGTATTTTCGTTATTCCACTACCCAGGGGTATTTTCGTAATTTTATCCTACAGGGGTATTTTCGTAATTTTCAAAAATAGAGTTCCTTGTTGATTTCATGAAATAAGGGTATTTTGGTAATTTTGAAATTCGGGGGTATTTCGATAATTTTGGAGTCTAGGGTATTTCGGTAATTTTGAAATCTGGGGGTATTTCGGTAATTTTAGAGTCCGGGGGTATTTCGGTCATTTTACAAATCAGGGGCAATTTGGTAATTTTTACAAAGCAGGGATATTTTCAATTTTTTTTTCAAACAGGGGTATCTTGGAGGATTTGATTTCAAGAGAAAATAGTAGTGTTCAGGTTGTTGTCGTGTGTTGGGTGAGTTTTTTTTTTTAAGGAAAAATTTCGTTGACTTTATAAATCGAGGTATATTTGCAAATCTTGGTGTTTTTCCAAAATAAGGGTATTTTAGCAATTTTGAAAAAAATAAGGTGGCTGGTCCCTTTCGGGTTTTAATTATAGCTTTTGGCCCGTCAACAAATCCTCGCGGCTAGAGTGAACAGTTACTACGCACCAGGTAGGATTCCAGCGAAGAGGAGGTGAGTCACTAGGACTGCTTAAATACCAAACTCTCCCTGTATCCACTCCTAGACATGCGTATGCCTGTTGCCACACCCTAACATGGCTAAAGTGAACAGTCACTACGCACCAGGTAGGATTCCTGTGAAGAGGAGGTGAGTCACTAGGACTGCTTAAATACCAGGCTCTTCCGGATCCAATCCTAGACATGCGTATGTCTGTTGCCACACCCAAGCCTTGCGACTTATTTACGGGTTCGTTTGGTGAAATTAAGTCTTATGAGCTTTTAGAAAGTTGTTCAGCTAGGCCTAGAGTCTATCAGATTCTAATCTAACTAATCTACGTCCCACAAAGCCCATCAAGCCCACATACATATATAACACACAGGGAGTTCAGAATACTTACCTGGCAGACTTGGGCCGGAGACGCAGGTGCCATGCCGAGCTAACAGACCTGGTATCACTTAAAAAGAACATGCATGTTTCAAAAGCCCATCTTTAGAAAACGTTTTGAACCCAAAAACCCCCAAAGTCGAGTTTTGAATCGGGCTCTGATACCAATTTGTAACACCCCAAACCCGGCCCAAACGCTACAACCGGATCTGGTATGTCACTTAAGGGATTTTACAAAACATGTCGCATTTTGGAAAACAACTACTAGGTTTAAATACTAAAACTGAAAACTTAGTGATTCATTAATTCATATAAAATATAAAGTTATAAATTACCTTGGTGAATTTTAAACAAAAACTATAATTTCATACATGTCTTAACTTAATTTAAAACATAAAACTTAAAAGCCCAGTAATAAAAGCCCAACATAAAACCAAAACATAAATAATTGTCTAGTGGCCCATGGCCTTATTACAATAAAATTTAAAACCTATTAAATAAAAATATAAAATAATAAACTGGAGTCTTCTTGTTAAATCCAAGAGTTCTTTTCCATGGCCACCTTGCGCTCCTCTCCAGCCCGGTCCGATGCACTAAGTGCTACCTGAAAATGTTAAGAAATTGGTTGAGTCGCGAGACTCAGTGTGCAATCCTTATGAACCATTAGATTTGGGCCTCAGCCCCACAGAACAGAATAACAGTTTAATATATATATATATATAAATATATAACAAAAAAATTATGCAAGCCCAACCCAATTCCTAAGTTTCCATCCGCTACACGCCTCCCGTGCCAGCTGTTCACACTATAGGGGATTTCTACAACCAACCCGCACCGCTACACGCCGTTGATGGTAGTCGTTCTGCTCATCGTCAGAGTTGTGACAGAGTCACCAGGCTGAAATGGCAAAAAGCCACCAGAAACAGAACAGAGTGGCAAAAAGCCACCAGAAACAGAGTTTGTGACAGAGTCACCAGGCTGAAATGGCAAAAGCCACCAGAACAGATCACTTCCCCTTTTCATCAATTTCCCAACCCCAAGCATACAATGAAATCGTCATACAAAGCATATCGTTTTAACAGGAATAATCACTGAAATAGGACAGAAGTCACTAACCTGTTGATCAGCCTTTACCCTTCAAGGGTTTTCACTTGTTATGCCAGGATTTCGGCATTTGGCAGAGTATAGCAGATTTATACATATGAATATATATTAGCAAACAGTTTAACAGTGAGAAAGGTTACACACCTGATTAATGTCGATACCCTTGCTAGACCGATCTACAACTTTGCTCAAAAAGCCGGAAAGATGTGAAAATAGGGCCTCTCCTATATTCAGCCAAGGGTTAGTAAATCCTGAATTTACACATTGAAACTAATAGATCTTCTTACCTTGAAATCTCGAAAGTAACACGATTCGAGTGCTACCGATCTATAACTCAGAGATCTATGCGATTGACTCCACTAAAGTTCCCTTCAGATTTCGGCACAAGTAGGCACCACAGAAGTAATTCGGCAATCACAGGAGATGAGATCTAGGGATTTCGGCTTTTAGGAAAATCCCGGAAAAAGTATGAACAAGAGAAGGCTGATGTGTCTTTGGCTTTTAAAATACTTGAGTGAAGAGTTTCGGTTTCTGACAGGAAAAGAGAAGAAGAAAAGAAAACAAGGCAGAAATTAAAAAATTATATAAACTCAATTAAAAAAAATGCGGGAAGGGCTGAATCATCAAATAACCCATTTTACAAAAAAAACGCGGATCCTGGTTCAATCGGGTCGGGTCAGCGCGCAGATCCTCTTTGCCCGAACGACGTCGTTTTTCTTTGTTTATATAAACCAGTTTTATTTCACAAAAATCATTTGACACTGATTTTTAAAAAAAAAAGTTTTGAAATCTCTTGAAACCCATCCAAGCATCCGGTCGTCGAACTTCTGCCAGTGCCTTTACGCGCCTTACACGTCGTCACCTCCGGCGGTTGGAGGCCCTAAACCCCGTTTCAAAAGGTAGTTTTCTCGCCTCTTCTTTATTTAGTGTTATTTTGTGTATAAAATATGCTTAAATTGAAAACAAAAGAGAAAAAAAAAATGAATCGAAAAAAATAATAGAGAATAACCTCTGTAAAATCTTTGTATTCTGTGTTTTTTTTTGCTTTTTTCTTCTCCCCCTTGTTACAGATTTGTTAGGGTTATTTATAACCCTGAAAATGAATCACAAATATTTTCTTTCCTTTTATTTTCGTTGTTGTGGTGCTCTTTCCTTGTTTGCAGGTCGGTGACGATGAGCACGGCGATGACTAGGTGCGACTTTCGGCGCAATGGAGGGCTGCTGGGTGCGCAGCGCTAATTGCGGCGCAAAGACAGGGGCTGGGGTGCTGCGGCGCAATGCTTCCCTAGGGTTTCAGAAACCCTTATTTCTGACCTTGGTTCCGGGCCTTTTTGGGCTGCACTGGTTTGGGCCTGATTATGTTTAGCTGGGCCAATCGGGTTTGGGTCTTGGTAGGATTTGTTTTAGTGTTTATCCTTGGGCTAAGGGTGTAACGGGCTTCAGGTGTATTTGGACTGTAACATAAAATGGACATTTGGGTTTTATTTATTTTCTGATTTATTTTCAAGCCCGGGCAAAATGGGTTGTTTACAATGGTAACACAATTCAACATGATGAGCTTATCGTATAAATATCATATTGTGATATAAACATTTAACATTTCAATTCACTATTATTCATATGAAGTAATCAATACAATACCATTTCCAGTATTCATTCTACATTCAACTATCTCTCTCTATATAAATATCATATCATTTCATTTTTCTTCCTCAATTTCTATATACCAATTAGCTCGATAACTTCTAGTAAATAAACTCAGATGCATAGGTAGTTACAACCCATTACAGAGCACCAAAATGCTAAACAGAGCATTGGGAAATGTGCCAATACTGTTGTAAACATATATTTGTTTTTTATGTATTTGAACAACGAATAAATAAATTTCACATTTCACTATTTTGTCTTTTATATTTTGTATTTTAATCTTTCATGTTTTGAATTTATAGCGAAATTTGTTGGAAAAATGGATTTTTTGGAAGCTTTGAGGTATATTCTTGATTAGTAAAAGTGGAGATTTAAATCATAAAACTCTGGTTTTATATTCTACCCCATGTGACCTTTACAACAGTATATCATATGCTCAAAATGGTTGAGTAATGAATGAGAAATTGATGCTCAAAGTAAGCCACTTGTGAATTATGTTGAGGAAAGTGGAAAGCTAAGTCCCACATTGGTTAGATATCAAGTGTGGAATATATTTATACATGTGAACCAACTTGGTGGTTAGTTAATGACAAAACTAATACTCTCCCTCGCGCGCATGGGGGTGCAAATCCAAATCCGCTAAGGTTGGCGCGGCTCACACGCACTATGTGAGCGATGCGAAATGTTTGAACTGGTCGAGCCTTCTAGGCCTGCAGATATTTTAGCCCAATACGTAATCTTTTTTTTCCTTAGCAAAGCTTATCTGTTTGGAATTAAAAGCAATTAATAGCTTCTTTAATACAAACATTAATTTAGGTTTAAATGGCTCCTTAATTCGGACACGTTTTGGCTCCATTAGTCAAATATTTCCAAAAGTTCTCCATTTGAATTTATTTAAAACCAAATATTCTGAATGAAAAGAGATACACTAGAGTTTTCAAAAAACATTTCGAGATATCTTTTCCCTGCATATTTTTCAAACTGTTTTCAGTGATAGACGAAGGCAAGACTACTGTTCGTTGATCACTGCAGCCGTGCTACTGATGTGCTCTTCTTGTTGTTGTATCCTGAGAGACAATCGACCAATGTTTCTCCATCACCAAAGCAACGGTCGAATCTGTCTTAAGGAAAATGTGAAAATAGGCCTCAACTTTCAATCTGTTTTTCCTACCTACCTACGAGTATAATATTTCAATCCAGTCTTTATTTTTGTTCTTTTCTGATTATATAAATATATGTTTATTTATATTATTCTTGTTCGATCTTGTGATTTAAATATATTTTACATTAATATTTATTTATTTTACTAACGTATGTGAAAAAAAATTTTGACAAGCAAATATTAGATCATTGATTGTTTAAGTTCAAACTGATGATAAGTGGGATTGTAAGAACGTTTACATTGTGAGAAAGACAACTTACTTCAATAAATAATCTAAATGAGTCTGTAATCTCGTAAAAGAATCAAAGTGAGCATTTGATTTAAATACTTATGAGGATTGACTCCACGAGTAGAGACATAGATGCATTCATAGGAAGAATGATACATTAGACTGAACCCAAGATGAATTAATTATGAAACCATTTGAGAATTAATTCACTTGTGACATTCATGGTGTGATTTAACTAAATCCTGAGTTATTCACTGACCATGCGTATGTAACTTATGTGCTTTAATAAAAGTGGAGACTTATGCTCTACAGATGATCGAGTCCATAGCTGGAATGTTAGCTACATGACTTGTGTATGGCATGGCTTTTCTAGCAACAGTGTAATTCATAGCTTAATTAAAGAGTTAACGGTACCCTCTTATTGGCATTGGGTGAATTGATAAATATGTAACGTGGCCACGGGTTGCTCGTTCTCAAACTAGTATTTTATCACAGTTATTTGTTGACAATGATCATGATAATCATTAATAAAACATAATGGTGACAATGAGATAAAATAGGATCATATTGAGTGAACGAATTTAACTCAAACGGTCAGCATCTTAGTTGTTGCTTTAGCCATTGAAACCTCTACTGGAGATGCTTTGCTTAAAAAAGGCTCGAAGATATTGTGACTGTGGCTGTGGTTCGCAATGGGGCAACAATGTTTATTGTTCATGATCATAAAGTCATAATATTATGTTTGGATAGATAAAATAAGATTACTTTTTGGCTTTAGTAAAAGTAAAAATAATAATAATAACAAAATTACAAGGATCCGAATAACAAGAGTAGACAAATTGGTATCAATATATTAAACAAGTGAAAAAGGTCAGTTTCAAAGAAAAACTGTTAAAAATAGAGTATTCATATAAATTAGAAACTAGATCATCGATAATTCCATTTTCAGAAAAAATTAGGTACATCTAATTTCATAGAATTAAAAACCAAATCATAAAAATTCCAAATAATCAAATCATCAACTACAGATTTAAAATTCTAAGATCTAGACACTTAAAAAAACACAGTGGTTGCATAAGAAAAATTTTAAAAATCTAATTACTAAAAATACTAGAAATACGATTAAATTTAAGAATAAACTATTAATTTAAAACTTCAAAAATCAACAAAAAAAAATTAAGGATCCAGTCCAATTGTTAAGAAATTATACAAAAATATCATAAATTACACAAAAATCAATCAAGCAAAATGGGAAATAGGAATTCTTACTAGAGTGGCAGGTTTGCTTAAAACACCTCGGAAAAAGATGATCAGCTTTTGGTTTTTCATTGAGGAATATCGTCGAATAGCGAGAAGACTAGGCTTCTGATTTTTGAATGAGGTGACAACGGGAAGATTAAAAAGAGAAAAAGGAAGGGGGAGTAGGTTGTGGGTTGATTTATGATTTTTTTAGGGTGGTGGGTTGGTGGTGACAGAGGGAAGATGAAATAGAGAAGAGGGAAAGGGTGGTGACTGTGATAGAAACCGAACTAGAAATCTAGAAGACTGAAGAAGAAACGGAGAAGAAGAGAACAAACAGAGAGAGAATAATTTTTACTATTGTATTCTCTTCATGAACATTTCCACTCCTTACATACAAAAATATATGGAAATATAATAACAGAAAAAATAACAGAAAGAACAACAAACTGTACGATAGGATTAGCATGCACAAAATGTACCGTTTGTTTAACTTGATGTTGCGCACGGTTTGACTAATTCCCTTCGGCCCACTGTCTCAGCCCAAACTGGTTCATAGGTCCATAACAATTACTTCCCCTATGAGAGGGTCCTTGTCCTCATGGATCGAAATGAGGATAGACCATCTTCAGCTTCTTCAAAGGTTCCCAAGTAACATCCTTGGGGAAAGAGTTTGCCCATTCAACCAAAACTTCTATTGCAGCCGCATTTCCACGTTTCACCGTTCGTCTATCGATAATGCGAATAGGTTCATTGGCCCAAGATCCTTGGTCGTCCATCACTGGAAGAGCAGGTTGCATCGGAGCAGTACCAACATGTTTCTTAAGTTGCAAAACATGAAATGTAGGTGGAACCTCGAGCCTTGTGGTAGTTGGAATCTATATGCCACCTTCCCAATCCTATTGACCACCCTGTAAGGTCCGAAAATTTTGGAAGCCAACTTTTTATTCAACACCTTTCGAACCAAATGCTATCTGTATGGCTAAAGCCGTAAATAAACCCAGTCCCCTTCGTCAAAAATGTGGTCTGTGCGATGCTTATCAGCTTGTTGTCGCATTCTATCCTGAGACTTTCTGAGATAAAATTTTAGTAGTTGCCTAGCAGCCTCTCGACACTGTAAACTCCTATCCATAGTGGCCACGAGAGACATCCCAGCTAAGTATGGTGTGTGAAGAGGAGGAGATTGGCCATATAAGGCCTCATATGGAGTACATTGAATAGCTGAGTGGAAAGTGGAGTTATACCACCACTCAGCTAAAGGCAACTAATTGACCGAGTCCTATGGTTTATCCCCCGTCATGCAACATAGGTAACCTTCCAAACACCTGTTGAGCACTTTCGTTTTTCCATCAATCTCCGGATGGTAAGTTATGGAAAGGTGGAGTTTTGTACCAACTTTCTTGAACAAGTCCTGCCAAAAGTGGCTAACAAAAATCTTGTCCCTGGCAGAAATAATGGAATCGGGCATGCCATGTAACTTGTACATGTTATCCAGAAACACTTGAACAACAATAAGAGCAAAGAAAGGATGGGATAAAGCCATGAAATGCGCATACTTCATAAGGTGGTCCATGACAACCAGAATCACATTTTTGCCTTTGGAGCTAGGTAGCCCTTTAATAAAATCCATAGCAATGGAAGACCAAGCTTGTTCAGGAATGGGTGATGGCTATAACAGACTTGGAAGAGCGACAGTTTCGGTCTTGTTTCTTTGATAGAGGTACATTCATGTATCACTTGTTTGATGTCCTTAGTGACTCCTTTTCAATACAACTGACTATTGATTCTCTTGATAGTAGCATGAGCCCCCAAATGGCCACCGAGAACACTATCATGGAATAACTTGAAGAGTTCCTATTTTAAACTTCCTACATTCCCAACCACGATCTTGCTTTTCCTTCAAAGGAATATGTCATCCCAACTGTTGGACCTTATCACATAACTTCCATAGTTTAAGATCCAACTGATAAGATGTTTCTACGCGGGAGAGCAGCTAAGAGCTAATGGCATTGCAGGTATCCCATCACGTAAAATAGGCTAACTGGACAAAGCATAAGCAGCTGAGTTCCCAGACCCCTTTCGACTCATAGTTAAAGCCAGTCATCTTAGGAACCCATTTTTGTTGAAAGGGTGTAATTGTTATCTTCTCAGTCAAGAATTTTAAGCTTTAATGGTTCATACGAAATTTAAAATGTCTCCCTATCAAGTAATAATGCCATTTCTTAATCGCTAAAAGAGCAACCATCATTTCTTTTTCATGGACTGATAAGGCTTGATGTCTTATGCCCAATCATTTGCTAAAATAGGCCACCGATTTGCCCAACTACTAAAGAACAACCCTACCCCAAAACTGGAAGCATCCGTATCAATACAAAACTTTAGCTGAAAGTTGGGAAGAACAAGTATAGGGCAGCACATAAGGATGCTTTCAACTGCTGAAAATCTCGAGTAGCCTATTTCGTCCAATTCTAAGCATTCTTTTTGAGCAAAATTGTTAAGGGCATTGCCAGGATACCATAATCCTTAATAAATTGCCTATAGTACCCTGAAAGTCCCAAGAACCCTCTAAATTCCTTCACAGTAGTAGGCAAATGACATTTTGCAACACACGCCACCTTAGATTCATCCATGGAAACAGTTCTTTGAGAAATGACATACCTTAAATACTCTACTTCTTCTGCTCCAAAGCAACACTTGTTTCTTCGAACAAAGAATCTATGGTGTCTTATGATCAAGAAGGCTTCACGAATATGTGTCAAAAGATCCCTCCAATTGGTTGAGAAGACCAAAATATCATCAAAGAAAACTAAAAAATAGTCTTCCTAAGCAAGTGTTTAAAAATGGAGTTCATCAAATTTTGAAATGTTGAAGGAGAATTGGTGAGGCCAAAAGGGATCACCAAGAACTCATAGTGTCCCTCATGAGTTCGAAAGGCTATTTTGGGAATGTCAGATTCAAACATTCTGATTTGATGGTATCCCACTCGCAAATCAAGCTTGGAGAATATCCAAGCTTGGCCTAACTTGTCAAAGAGCTCCTCAATGATTGGTATTGGAAAACTGCCTCCACAGTCAACCGATTGAGTTGTCTATAATCCACACAAAGTCTCCATCCCCTATCTTTTTTCTTGACCATCACCACTAGAGAGGCAAAAGGGCTACAACTATCTCTGATGATACTCGCTTGAAGCATCTCCTTAATTAACCTTTCTAGCTCAGACTTTTGAACCATGGGATACCTGTAGGTCCTAATCTTGACAATAGCCCCTTCATCTATTAGAGGAATACGATGGTCTTGAAGCCGTAGTGGGGGTAGGCAAACCACCTATTGAAAAATATGTTCAAATTCCTTTACGAGTAATTGTAGTTCCTTAGAAGTATCCCCTAATGTAGCAGTTGACAATTGTAATTGGTCATCACTAATCATAAATAAGGTGCAAGGATCCATTTCTCCATGGACCATCAAGAGACACTTGGTATCATGTCCCTCATTCATCACTTCAATGGTCCCAAGTAAATTGCCTTGAATAGTGGATGGAGTTCCCCTAAAGGAAAAATGCACAACCATCAAATCAAAGTTCCAGGTAATCGACCTAAGTGAAAGAAGCCACTGGATTCTCAACACCACATCACACCTTTTTAGTTGAAGAACCATGAAATTAGTAGCAAAACAAGCCCATTGTTCATCCCATTCCACATTTTTGCAAACCCCCCAGTGAACAGTTGGCGACCATCAACCACGGTCACCCTCGATTGTTGTTGTAGGTCCACTGGCAAGGCCAACTTAGTGAGCAACTTAGCATATAAGAAATTATGATTGCTTCCCGATTTCACCAGAAAAATGGCTTTAACGGCACCTATGCTTGCCTCGAATTGCATAGTATGAAGCTCTTGAGACCCATTAATAGTATGGAGAGACAACACTAGTGTCTATTGTTGGTCAACCTCCTCTACTGAATCTTTCAGCTTGCCAGGACACTTCTGTAATTCTTTCGGCTCTTCCTCACTAGGTGAATCCTAAAGCATCTGTTATAATTGACTTTTGATGCACTTGTGACCCACATGGTATTTAGCACCACACCAGAAGCAGAGTCCCTTATATTTTTCTTTCTGCCATCAATGTAGGACTGATACCCTTTAAGGGCCCTTTAGACTGAAATGAGCATGCAGGTGTTGAGTACCTCGAATGGGCAGAAGAGCCCTTTAAACATATTGACTGGATGATTATACCGACTACATTAGTGGAGAGAAATTACTAAGCTCAACTTATGAAGACCACTAATTAAACCATGGGATTGCTATCTTTAATTGATAAGGAAAGCATATTGATTAATGAATGTTATGTATCACTTCGAAAATGCATGTAAACTATGATTCATGTTGACATTATGATGTGCTTAGTATAAAGTTTGGAAATAATATTTGCATTCAAGCTACTTATCAATAAAAAGTATTTTTTAGCATGATTTTGTTTATGCATGATTATGCGTGAAGATTGATTCAACTTCATCATTTTGCAAAATTGCCTTAACAAAAGTTGTGTTGTGCATGAACATTACTCGGGACGAGCAATGGTTTAAGTTTTGGGGTTGTGTAAACTCGAAATTATATAGGGTTTTTCTATATATGTTTACCACCTTTTTAGTTAATAAATATGTTAATCTTGAACAATTGTTATTAAAATAAGTGAATTTTACTTAATTAGTAATATTGGGCATGAATTTTTAAACTATGTGAAATTGTGCTTAATTATATCATTTTTGTACATATTTTATATTATTTCATGTTCATTTATTAATATGTGATTTTTCACTATGCAGGAGGACTATTAAAGATGTGATTAATGTGAATAGAACATGGACATGCATAAATTAATTCATGTGGACAGCAAGACCATGCAATTTGGGTCATGAGGTTGATAATTTGACCTAGTAAAAGAGGTGCTAAAAATGGACATGTCTACTACATTATTGGACTGAGAAATCGTCCAACAAAGGGGAACTAAAGCCTAGTTTCGGCACAAGTAGATGGCTGCCCAAAAGCAAGCTTTGGGGTATTTAATTGAACGTCCTTACAGTTAGAAAATAATCAAAAATCAGCCCAATAACTTGTTGTTGAAACCATCCACCCTATGGCTATTAATAGCCTTGATTTGAATTCAAAATGAGGAGACTAAGTCATCCCATTCTTCTTGAAATATGACTGGCCATGTGTGATAGAAAAAGAAGGAATCCAAATGCTACTTTTAGCAAAAATCTACCCATTACCTTCACCTATAAATACCATGCACCTACAACTTCTCAAATTATCCTTCAACATTCCTCTCTCGGTCTCACTAGTTTCATCTCAATTCTTTTTCCCTTTTCCCCTTGCATAGTCGTCCATCCCTCCTCCATTCTTTAGCCTCAAAAGCTTTTCAAAAGCACTCATTAGTTGGCTACCGCTTAAACACTTAGCAAACGAAGCATCAATCAGAACAGAGGAGGGCCTCAGCCAGAATAGATCCGAAAGGCTGCTGAACTAAGTCAGTTAGAATAGATTCGAAAGGCTGCTACACTGAGTCAGTTAGAATATATCCGAAAGGCAACTAAACTGAATAGAGTTTACTCTTTCCTCTTGTTATTATTTTAATCATGTTTTCTTTGAGTTTATTGTATTTTGACATCAACAATGATACTTTAAATCCTAATTGCTAGGATTATTATGTTAATTCAATAAGAATTATTTTATTCATGTTTAACATGTTTAGGCCTCAATCAATCATGTTTTCAATTAATATCATGATGCATTTCATTCATACGTGATTAGGTGCACTCAGATTAGCTGAGCGATCCTAACCAGACGACGGTTAGTAGACATAGAATTGAAAAGTGAAATGTTCAATTTAAATCCTTAAACCCGACTAAGTTGAGGTTCGTAATATCTTTAGTTAGCTCTATTGCCTTGCATAGTTTTTAGGTTTATGTAATTAAACTGTTGCAAACATAAATGTCCATGTAACCTTACATAAATGCTAAGAAACCCTTATTAATATGATCAGTAAAATACATATTTAACTAAGAAAAAGATCCGAGAGGACTTAATTTGGTTTCCAAACTCATGAAAGATCGAGTTACCGTGGAAGTATCTCTGAACATTGTTAAGCATGATAAAGTAAATTGAATTGATTAATATAATTATCCTAGCCCATTTAATGTTGATTGTTTTTGTTGCTAAAGCCATTCATTCATACATTTAGGTAAATTGCATCTAGATTAGAACTGCATAGGAATCAATCTTTGCATCTAATTAATTTTACTTAGTTTAACCATCACCATCAAAATTATTGAGTTTTTACATCAAATTGTTAATTATAATTTTTCAATTAATCGGTTAAGCTTATACAGTCCCTGCGGAGACAATAACTTATTTTACGTATTTATTACTTGAACGACTGTGTACACTTGCACAAACCTCGTTACTGTAATAGCCCGATTTTAACTAAATCAGAACATTGGTTTTGGAACCACAAATCTGATGTTAGAAAATTATTTTAATATTATTTTTCGTGTTTACAGCATGATAGCATGTATGTGTGAAAATTTCGTGAGCTAATTTTAATGTTTAATTGCTCAATTTGAGAAAAATGACTTAATCGCGTAAAATGCAAAAGTTGCATTCTAATTGTTAAAGATGTTTAATTGTTATGATTTATTAAACCAAAGGTCCTTATGATGATATTAGACCATTGGTAGTGTAAGTGGACAATTATGGCCATCCATTATGTGTTTATATATGTTTATTATTAAGGTTAATTTTGGTATTTGATAAATAAGGTTAATATTAATAAAACAAAAGCAAATTTTGTTCATATTATCATCATTTTGAACTGAAAATAAAGGAATAAGAAAGCCATTTAGGGCTTGAGATATTCGACCAACTCTAAGCTTGATTAAGGTACGATTTTAGCTCAGTTTTTAATGATTTTTATGTTTTTGTGATCGTTGCTTCGTGTTCTAGCTAGCCCGTACCTTTAATTTCGAAAATGTTAAAGATTTTAAGAGTTTCCATTTATGAGATTATGTGTACTTTGGCGTTTGAAGATGAAATATGAATTTCTGATGATAGATTTTCATGTTTTGTTAAGTGATTTTTGATGAAATTTCATAATAAGGATCAAATTGTGAAATATACAAATTGAGGGGTTGAAATGTGAAATAAATGAAATTTTTGGGTTGCTAGGGACCTATGTATAATTTGTCCAAGCATGGGTTAAGTTAAATTGTGTGAATTTTGTATATTTGTGAAATAGGGACTAAATTGACTAAATGTGAAAGTTTAGAGGCTAAAGTGCAAATAGGCCTAAATGTATGTTTTTTACTAAATTGAATGAGTGGTTGATTAAAGAAGTTAATTTTGAATATATTTAGATCAAGAAAAGAGGAATCCAGAATTAGATCGGGGGAAAGGCAAGATTATCGAGTAATTGACTCATTTCGTCGTTTTTGTACTCGAGGTAAATTCGTATGTGAAGATTTCTTTATAAATGTATGTTAAATACTTTGATATTGCCTAAACTGTGATTATGAGATTTTTATTAATGTACAAATTGTAAATACGATTCTACGGATATATTCAAAGATGGAATCGACAAGCTAAAAGTTCCGGTTGAACCTTAGGAATAGATTTTGGATATTGATGATATGTTATAAGATGATATACTGATTTGGCTTCGGGCCATGCATATCGAATGTGTTGGCTTCGGGCCACGATATCGGCATTACGGGTGCAAGTGATACCTTGATTTGGCTACGGGCCATGGTACAGGTATTTCAGAAAGGAGTTACCTTGATTTGGCTAGGGGCCATGGTATAGGTACTCTGGGATAAGTTACCTTGATTTGGCTTCGGGCCATGGAATAGGTACTTATCGATTAAGAATTTTGAGTATCCGACTTCTATTTCGAATGGTTCAACGGGTAAAAGAATGATGTGGTTGAGAAAGAGGTTAGTACGAGGCGATACTGGTACGTACAGAACCTATTCGAGTATTAAATAGAGAAAGTTGATGAAATGGCATTTGATCATGTTTTGAGGCATGAGAAAGGTTTGCAGTTAATGTGTATATGGTGATGTTATGTAAATTTGGTTGATTTGCATTTATTTGATGAATTAAGTTATTCTCATACGAGCATACTAAGCTATGAAGCTTACTTTGTGTTATTTTTCTATATTTTATAGTGAATCAAGGCTAGCTTGGATCTGGGAGTCATTGGGAACATCATCACACTATTGGACATCTATTTGGTACTTTTGAGTTGTGTATATATGGTATATGGCATGTATAGGCTACTTGTGGTATTTTGGTTGTGATGATAGCCATGAGAGTTGGCTTGTAAATGATGTTAATTTTGATGTGTGTTTAGCTATTAGAAATGGCTTGTAAATGCATATGTTTTGGTTGTATAAATAGCCATGAGTGATAGCTTATTTTGGCCTTATTTTGGCATGTTTAGAATGAAAATGGTGATGGTTAAATAGTTGCAAATGGTTAAATTGATTTATGGAGTTTAATGCTTGAGAAATGCTTTGGTGAAGTACGATTTTAGAAGTTGAGTTGATAAGTATTTGAATAGGTATTTGGCATTGAATTGAGTATTGAATTTGGCTGAAATGGATATGGTATGAATTGTGTTTTTGGTTGATGATTATGGTTGCTTATTGGTTGATGAAATGGTACCATTTTGGTTGTTTAGGTGAGCATGTAACGCCCTAAAAATATAGGGTCTCTAATTTTTCATGTTCTGACAAAATTGCTTGTCTGCTTCAATGGCTAAGTGATTTGGGTGTGATTGGGGGTATTTAGGAAGCCTGGGTTCAAGTATGGCCTTTGGCAAAATTTTTATTTTTGCTCTTTTGGAAAACTTGGATGTTAGCTTGAAGGGCATATATTAAGTTATGGTTGTTTTGTGACACAATAGATCTTGTATTGTGGTGGCAAGTGGCATGTTGGGGCATTTAAGAGGGAGTGGGTTCGAATCTCATGGCATGCAAAAAGGGGGTTTTATTTTATGTCTCTGTGCGTGAGAGGTAGAGTTTGATTCAAACTCTGCAGAGGTGGTTGGAGACTTGGTCATCAAAATTTGAATGGGTTTGAATGGGGGGTGTGGAGTGAATCTAGGAGGAATCAGTGGACATTTTCAAGGAGTTGGGATGTGAAGGGAGTCATAGCCGAATGGGGTAGCTAATGTCAAGGACTTGGTCTCTCTTGATTCCTTAAGCCAATTATTTTCTTTTTATTATCCATCGAATAGCTTAACCTTGTAGAGAATGGTGGTTTGGTCAAATTCTGCTATTGGTGATTGTCTCCATTTCATTTCCTTGTGATGCCAACCTCTGTCAATTAGCCGAATACTCAAGCTTTTGACTTTACTCTTTTCTTTTCCACTATTCGGTTTTGGCTTTTGAAGGGGGAGGTTTCTCTGGTATCGCAGGGCATCTGAAGCGATTACGATGGGGTAAGTGTTTTAGCCTAATGCTTCTTTGGTATTGGTAGGGATTCTAAACCATAGGTTTAACCAATCATAATTATGGGAATCTGTGGTTGTGCAGATTCACAACTCTGACAAGTGATCAGTTCAGATCGGTGACTTTGGAGGATTAGTGATCCACTTGTGCTGCAGAGGTTTTGGGCGTGAGCAGCGACTCGCCTTCGCAAGTAAGGTGTGTAATCATACACCCTGTATTGTTACCGTCAAGCGATGGACAATGGTGTGTATTCACACCCCTGTTTTACTGGGAATCGGCAAAAGCCGAAAAGTCGAAACTTCGGCATCTTAGATCTTACGAGCGTGCGAACGCTCATATGGTAAACCAAGCTCACAAATCGTTGACGCTAGACTGTAGAAACCACCACGAGCATTCTCGTGGGCTTGGGTCGTAATGGGTCGAGATAGGCCATGTGGGCTCCATGGGCTCTTGGGCCCCACATGGGTAAAATCCACGGTAAGTGACAAATAATGGATTGGGCTGCAAAGTTCGCATAGCCGTGACTAAAATTGGGCTGAATGGCCCACACGAGCGTGTGGGTCCATTTGGGCTGAATAGTGAGCTTTTGGCCCATTTACACTGTTTTGGCCATATAGGTTATCTGAATCATTCGAGACAATTGTAGACCTTCTGAAGGGTCATTATCTATGCCGAGACCCCAAAGGTAGTTAAATGACCAAAATACCCCTAAGGGGTAAAATTACCGTTTTACCCCTAACCGACAAAATGACCATTATACCTCTAGTGGTAGTTTAGTGATGTGTCTATGATATCTCTATGATTGATTATGAATATGACATACTGCATACACGTAATATTTATGACATGACATTCTGCATTGGGGTTGGGATTCTTCTTTTGAGGAAGTACTATACTAGTGTCTCTGCCACGTTTTTACTATTCTAGTGGCTTCGCCACGTGTTCTGATTTTAGTGGCTTGGCCACGTTTACTGTTATTAGGAGCTTTGTTGTGTTACTATTAGCAGCTATACTGCGATATTGGTGTGTTGGCTGGGTGGGTCAACTTAGTCCCCACACTGTGTGTTGGTTGGTACGGGTGGTGTGTTTGCTGGATTGGGTTGGGTTGCATCACTGTTCTGTACTGTTATTATTTTGGGCTTATACCCATACTGTTACTGTATTGGGCTAAGGCCCACACTATACTATTACTGAATAGGGCTCTGGCCCAGACTGTTACTGCATGATAGGGGATTACATACTGAGTACTCGCAACTCACCCTTTTCTTTTAACTGTACAGGTAATCCCCATCCTTAGATGATTTGGAGCTGCGAGGGACTTGGAGGTGGCCACATGTTCGCGAGTGTTCTAATTTATACCTAGTTTTTTAACTATTTTATTTTGGGGTTGATATTTATGTAATAAGGCCATTTGAGGTTTTAACTTTTATTTGGTTTTAACTTCTTACTTCAACCTGCTAGATTAGGAAACACAAGTTTTCAAAATAATAACTGTTTTCAAAGGGAATCACGTATTTCAAATTTTAAAGTTTACAATTAGAAAAGCTTTCACGATTTTCAATTCAGATTAATAAACTTGCAATAAATTATATGACCAATAAGTGATTCACAAGTTTTGATTTTACAACCCCAACGTTTTCAATAGCAATTAGTTTTATAAAGGATTTAAAACTTTAGTAACGAATTTTCTTCGACAAAACCAACTTTCAAATCAACACTTCGATGTAACATGTCAGATCCGGTCGTAACATCTAGGCTGGGTTTGGGGTTTTACATTTAGTGGTATCAGAGCTTGATTGTAAAACTCGGCTGTGGAATGGGTTCTTGAAAATTTTACTAAAATTGTCTAAATTTTAGGTTTGCAAAGACAATTGAAAGGTTGTTAATGAAAGTGTGGCACCCCGAGTCTCTGGCGCCAAATCTGTAAGTTCTCTGACACTGTTTACCATTATAGAATTAAATGTTTTACTGGGAAACTACTGTAGATAGTAATACTTTGTTGAAACTCTTTTGTTAGGGTAGACTGAGACTGTAGAAGACTAAAAACTATAGGGAGATATCTCAATCTACTAAAATAAAAACTTTAAGTACTGATTATCATAAAACATCCGTTAATCATTACTGGAATTATGAACTGGTTCATAAGACTTTTAAAATAGAAAATATGCTGTATCGATATGAGCATAAGAGGTACTCGCGGAAGGGGTACACGAGGCCGTGCTAGAGGCCGAGGAACTAGGGCTGGGTCTTCAGAATCAGGTCACATGCCTGCTAGGGAGGCACTAGCCTCACCAGTAACTGAGACAGGGTCTCATGATCGAGCAGTTGGAGATGATGCTCTATCCCAAGCAATGCTACGTGTTCTTGAAAGGGTTGCTGGAGCGAGTACTAGATCAGTGGGCCGAGGGTCAATTTCTGAGTGACTCCAGTCTAATTGAGCGAAAATATTTAGGGGTGTTTCTAGTGTAGCCCCGAATGTGGCAGAGTATTGGCTAGAGGCTACCGAGCGGATAATGGATGACCTTAACTGTACTGTGGAACAGAAATTAAAAGGGGGCAGTGTCCTTACTGTGAGACGAGGCGTACCAGTGTGGCTCACTGTGAGAGAGGGTACGCAGGCCAACCATTTGAAGTGGGATCTCTTGAAGACGGCCTTTCAAGGGAAATATGTGGGCGCAAGTTATGTGGACGCCCGAAGAAAGGAATTTTTGAGGTTGACCTAGGGGAATAAGATAGTGGCAGTATATGAGGCAGAATTCTTACGGTTGATTCGTTATGCTCGCGGTATAGTCGCAACTGAGTATGAACGTTGTGTGTGGTTTGAAGATGGCCTCCGGGATGAGTTAGGTGTACTGATCGTTCTGCAGAGGGAGCAAGATTTTGTTGCCCTTGTTGAGAAAGCAAAAATTGCTGAGGATGTGAAGCGCTCTGAGCGCCAGAATCATGAAAAAGATAAGGGTAGATTTAAAAGGGATTCAAGGCCTTCGGGTTCTTCTGAAAGGCCTGTAAAGAAGGCCAGATTTGTAACATCCTGAATTTTTGGGCCTATGCATTTAATGGGTGAATATGTGTAATGAGTTAATTTGAGCATTAGGGGTCCAAATTGGGCTCAGGATTGGGCTGAAGCCTTAGTTAAATTTTTGTTTGGGCACTATAGGGTTTAAAAGGTGGTATCTGAGTTTAAAATATCAAAATGGGCTTGTGGCCCAGTGGTCAGTGGCGCCACTTAGGGAGCAAGGAGGGGACGCCACACAAGGGAGTAAGGGGCCCAAATTTAAGTTTCATGGAGCCCAATTCTTCTAGTTTAAGTTAGCTAATTTTTGGTATTAGGGTTAGGTGGAGTGGACGGCAACAAGGCTCAAAAATAGGAGGATTTATGTGAATGGGATAATGTAGATATTATAGTTGATAATATGGAAGATAAAGGAGAAAAGATAGGAATTATTTGCAAGGCTAAGTGGTGGCCGAATTTCAAACTCTGAGGGGGAGGAGAAATCGGTTTCTGATATGGCTAAGGGGTGCTGAAATTTCCCTTGCTAATTAACTGGTTTTAGTTGTCAAAAGAGGGCAATTCCGACTTTTGGTTAGTAGGAGTACCGAAACTTTAAATAGTCAGGTGAGGGTTCTCTTCTTTGTTTTCCGGCATTTAGGGTTTCCATCTTTTCTTTCTCTTCTTCTCTGAGTAAAAGCCGAAATTCCTAACCCTATTCCCTCATCTTCACTTTGATTCAAAAGTCGAAACTCCATTGTTCTTTTCTCTTCTTTCTTCTAAAAGCTGAAACCTCATAATCATTTTTCTACATTCTTTTCTTTTGATCTTTGCTAAAGCCGAACCTACCTCTGGTCTGTCGAAATTCTCTTTTCTTCTTCCTGCCGATTTCTTCATTAAAAGTCGAATCTACATAGACTCATTCCTATCATCTTCTGATCTTCTCAAAAAGTCGGAATCTCAAAGGGGTAGTCAAATTCTTTATGTTAAGTAGATCTCTTAGATCTAAAAGCCGGAAACACTAGTCCCTGAATCTCATATCACTTTTCGGGATTTCAAGGCAAATAGCGGTGGTGTTGGCTATGGATAGCGTCGACTTAGAGGGTTTTGTTCTAACGGTAATCAGGTGTGTAGATCCCTAACACACTATTAAATCTGTATGTGTATATATGTGTTGTGGGCTAAGAGCTGGAAAATAGGCTGTGTGAACAGTCGTATTACCCAGAAAGGGTAGGCAAAGGATGTCAGGTACGTAATCATAGAAATCTCTCTATGTGTATCGATTTATGCGATAAACTGAAATCTCTTAGGTAATACATTGTTTGATTTTGCATGTATGTATGCATGGGATGGGATTGATATCATGCAGGGGAAGAAGGTCGCATAGTGATCGGTGGCTTTACCACATAGGTCACATAGTGATCGGTCTTTATGACAGGCAGCTCAGCTATCGAAATGCTACGATGTGTTATTAAGGTCGCATGGCGATCGGTGGCTTTCCTACATAGGTCACACAGTGATCGGTCTTTAAGACAGATAGCACAGCTGTCGATATGGTGTGTAGCGGTTGGCGGGTTGATTGTAGAAATCCCCAAGGTGTGATGGTTGGTACGGGTTGGTGTGTAGAGGATGGATTTCTAGGATGGGTTGGGCTATTCATCATTCATTATTTTCATGTATTTATGATTGATGCCTTTATGTATGGGCCAGGGCTCATAATGTGTTTGTGGGCCAAGCCTTTGATGTGTCTTCGGGATTTACACACTGAGTCTTGGTGACTCGCTCTATTATTTTTCCTTAACTTTGAAGATGAGCAGTAGATCGTGGACATGGGAGCCGAGACGGACTCGAGGGGCCATCAAATTTTAATTCTATAGATTATTTTCGGTTTTTCTTCAAGTTTTTAATTTTGGGAATATTTATGTAATAAGGCCCCATAGTTTATATTCACCTAAGTAGTTTTTAATGTTTGCAACTTATGAAATTATGTCAAGGGTTTAGTTATACGAAATAATAATAATACAAGGTTTTCTTTTCAAATGTCATTTATTTATTCAAATATTGTCTAATTAACTTACGATTTCCAAAACCAACAAAGAAAAAGTTTTCAATGTACAACCCGTAGCATACCAGATCCGGTTAGGGGTGAGCATTCGATCGAATCGAATCGAATCGAATAAAAAATTTTCGAGTTAATCGAGTTTTCGAATCATATTTTATCATCCTAACCTAATTTGAATTTTTTCGAATCGAGTCGAGTGAGACAAAATTCGAATCGAATATATTTGTTCGAGTTAAGTTTAAAAAAAAATGACTTTAGTGTTTTTTATTTTTTTGTAATTTTTCAAAAAAAAATTCTTTAAAGTTTTTAAACATGATCATACAACAAAAAATTGAAGTAAACAAGTAAATAAACAAAAGCAACACAACATCAACCTAAATTAACCAACAACAACAAACCAAACCAAACTAATAATAATAACACATCAGTTCAAAAACCATTATAGAATAGTTTAAGTTTCTTCTTGTGCTTCAAACACCGTTGGCATTGATAATCTTGAAACATCTAGTAAAACTATTGAATGAGTTAGTTAAATGATAAAAATGTTCGCAAAAAAATTAAATAAACATTTAACTTTATAAACTAATGCTAAGTATATTTCCTTCTTGATCTTCAGGTATTTTTGACAAGTCTAGCAAATTTAAAAACAAAAGTGTTAGTTAAATTATGCTTACTAATATAAATAACACAAAAGCTTATTTTATAAATTAAAATTTGTATATTACCATCTTCCATGGTTTGAAGTTCATCAATATAATCTTCAAGATTGATGGCATCATTAGATTTCCGAAGCCAATCTTGTGTGCAAACCAAAGCCTCGACCATGAGAGGAGTTAGAGAACTTCTAAAGCTATCGAGAACACGTCCACCCGTGCTAAATGCACTTTTCGAGGCAACTGTTGAAATAGGAGTAGCAAGAATATCTCGATCCATTTGTGAAAGAATAGGGAATCTAGGACTGTTCATTTTCCACCACAACAGTAAATCAAATGAACTTGAATTGTTTACTTCTTCATCCTCACCCAAATATCTATCCAACTCAGATTTGTTTTCTAATCCAACTTGTTTCTTGTTCTGAAGGTATTTTTGTTTGGCCAAGCCCGTTTTCATTTCTGAATGATCTATTTCCATTGAACTACAAAGATTTGTCGAAAAACTAGATCTACCTTCAAACTGTTGAATTCTCCCGGCATTAGAAGAATACTCGTTGAACAAGCAATGCAATTCTTTATCAATCATTTTCATAATGTCATTAGCAACATTAGGAAAAAGCAAGTTGACCCCAAAGTTCAAAAAACTCATTTTACATTGTGGATCAAAAATGACCGCCAAGTAAACTAGCATGTTGATCTTGTTTCTTTCACCCCAATACTTATTATATTTCTCTCTTATTTTGGAAGTCATAGAAACTATGTCTAGATCTCCACAACTTTGCCACCCATCAAAAAGACAATGGACATCCGTCAACACTTCAAAAAGTGAATGAGAGGTAACATGCAAAGATCCGGACACCTTCAGTGTAAGATGATAAAAAGGCTCTAATACTTTTATAACTCTTCGAACAATTTCCCAATCATCAAATGTAGGAACTCCATCTCCAGCAGTAAGGTCAAGAAAAAAATTATGGTCATCACGTACATATGATTCAAATGCACGCTCATATTTTTCGGCCACCTTTAACATCATATATGTTGAGTTCCATCTAGTAGGCACATCTAAACACAATTGAGCCTTACTATCTATCATTTCTTCTTTTACCCGTTGGTTGAATTTTATCAACCTCGATGGTGATGCTCTTATATACCTCACAGCACCTCTAACTCGATCCACAGACACAGAAACATCCTTAATACCGTATTGCACAATGAGATTAAGAATGTGTGCAACACATCTCATATGAATAAATTTTCCATTTGCAACAGAAGCATTTCGATGATTCAATTTCTTTCTCAAATATTCAATGGCAACACAATTGGCGGATACATTATCAACAGTAATAGTGAAGACCCTCTCAATCCCCCAATCTCGAAGACATTTTTCAATAGCTTGACCTATGCTTTCACCTCTATGAGCGGATATTAGGCAAAAATTTATAATTCTTTTTTGCAACCTCCACTCATCATCCACCCAGTGTGCTGTTAAAACCATGTAAGATATCCTCTGTAATGAAGTCCAAGTGTCTGTTGTCAAACAAACTCTACTTATATATTTTTCAAAACAATTCTTCATCACACTCTTCATGGAGTTAAATAAATCAAGACAATCCCTTCTAATTGTCCAACGAGATGGAAGACTAAAGCGTGGGCATGCTATAGAAAGAAAGTATTTAAAACCCTCTCCCTCTACAATTTTAAAAGGTAGTTCATCCACAATTATCATATGAACCAATGCTTTTTTAATAGCATCTTTATCAAACACCCAAGTTGATAAATCCGTTGTTTCTTGCCTAACATTCACAAATGTTAATTCTGATTGCTTCGGATCAGAAGTATTACCTCGAGGTCTTTTTAGGCATGTTTTCAAATGGTTATTCAAATTTGTTGTAGAACCCATAGTTGTTTCCATGGTGTAACATCACATGCATTGCACCTTGCTCTCTTCTCCCCCTCTTTAGTCACATACTTGGTGAAATGGTTCCAACAAGCTGCCCTTGGAGTAATCTTTCTTCGAACATTTTCCTTGGTTGTTGTTTGATCATCTCTACTTGGGGAAGAATTTTGTGAACTTTGAGTTGAACCATCTTGCTTTGGATCACTCATCTACAAGAAAACATTTGTTGCAATCACTAATGATAACCAATTATTGATTTAAAATCAAACTTAACAACATTTATGCTTTAATTCATTTTCTGAACCAAAGTGTTACCATAGCACAAGTGAGACATGAACAAGTGATAGTGTTACCATAGCACAAGTGAGACATGAACACATCATAATGTAAAATTGACCACAGAAAAGACATAAGTTTGCTTATGCCTTGAATCTTTCTAATTTTTTGATTTTTTTTAATTTTAATTTTTAAAATTTATCTACTTTCAAAAAAATTTTTTTTTTTAATTTTTTAATACCTTAATTTTTAAAAATTAAAAGTTCTAATTATTGAAATTAAATTTATCACACTGTGGATCAAGTGTTGGCTTACTCCTCGAGAATTGAATTGAATTGGATATCAATCGGGAAAGACAAAAAAATCATTCAAAATTTTAATTACTGAAATTAAATTATGTTTTTTTATTTTTTTTAAATTTTTAAAGCTTTAAATTATTTCATGGCTTGACATATAAAATAAGATAATTTCATATCAGTAATGTAAGGATTGAGAATTAATTTACTTCAAATACAATTTATTTTAAATAAAAGAGTCGAATCAAATTGAATAATAATATTGTGAAGTAATTTTCTTATTATATTCATAAAAATACATAATTGGCTCGCTAATATCCCACCATTACCTTACCAAACAAGATTTTATTTAAGTTTTATTTTATTTTATTTTATATTGTAAATTTTAATTAAACAAAATAATAATAAAAATTAAACATATGCAAGAAAAGATATTTTAATGTCTTGTATTATCTTTTTCTCAATGTTTTTCTTTAAGAAAAGAACTACTCATCAACTCATCAAGTAGCTTCTTGTCCACTGGACAGTGGGTACCTTCTTTTTTATTTTACAAATTATTTTTCTTTTTCACCCCATAACATATGTGGATTAGCATTGACTGGAGAAAGAGAATTAGCACATACCTTCAAAACATGAACAACCCTACAACAGTCAGTAGATGTATAATACATCTAAAACATCATGTATTCAGATTATAATAAGAGACAGCAATACGCCCAAGGCAATAAACAAAAACAAACCACATGCACTTTTTTTCTCTTTCTCCAATCAATTGCATGAGAAATCTCTGATGCGTAATTCCTTTTTTTTGTATTAAACACATGCTGGGAACTAGAATTAGCATTGAGTTTCAGTGAGTCATAAACAATTTTGATTACATGTTATTAGCTTCAGCCTAGCTTGCTTAAGAAAGCTTTAAGCCAGACATATAGCAAGTACACATACCTTTGTTCAAAGATAGGTTTCAATATAGAACAACGACCAGCCGTTGAACGTTTAAGTCGATGAAGATGATGGCTCTGCTGCAACAGGGTCTGAAAATGGAGAAAAGGTAGAACCCAGAGTAAATGAGTGTGAGAGTGTCCAAACTCACAGCCAACATACAGAAGCAAAAGTGTAGCAGGAAGAAGAGAAACTCAATAAATATGGAATTGAAGAGTAGAAAAAGAGATTAGACAACTTACCAGAGAAAAACAGAGAAGAAGAAAATTAATTTGGGGTTTGAAGAAGAAGAATCTGCAGCACCCACGAGACCTGCTGCTGTTAGTGTTAGGGCTTGGGGGTTTTATTTGGGGGAGGAATTGGGAAGATAAATTTTTGGGCTGACGCCTGACGGGCTTGGGGGGGGAAAGGGATAAAATTAAATATTTGGGCTTGAGGGAAAAGCCTAAAATTAAAAAAAAATAGTTTATATTCGGTTTATTCGAATTATTCGAGTTATTTGAATTTGAAAATTCAACTCGATTCGAACTCGAAATTCGAAACTCAAAATTTGAGTTGATTCGATTAACTCGATTAACTCGATTAACTCGATTCGAATAATTCGAAATTGGAATTTTTTTATTTTTTCGAATCGAATCGAGTTTTGCTCACCCCTAGATCCGGTCGTGACATTTAGGCGGGGTTTGGGGTGTTACAAGATTTGATGGTCAATTCGAGCAGTTCTTGTTACGATGGTTAGACCGCAGCCTTGCGCAGACTGTGAGAGAGCTCACCAGGGTGAATGCTGGAAACGAACTGGGGTGCGTTTTAGATGTGGGTCCATGGATCATCAGATTAAGAACTGTACTCAGAGACCTGTTCAGATGCAAGCCGCAGGTCAGGGCCATGTTCAGCCAGGGAGTGGTGGTCAGCAACCACCGAGAGGCCGTGGTCAGGCCAGAGGAGGAAATGGTTTGGGAAGAGGTCGTGGAGCACCGGGTAGAGGTGCTGGTAACACTGAGGCGAGGCAGCCAGCTTTAGTCTATGCTGCTCGTCACTGAGAGGATGGCGACGCCTGTGACATTATAACTGGTACGTTCTTAATTTATAATGTACCATGCACTGCTTTAATTAACATTTGGTCTACACACTTATATGTTGCATGCACTGTGTCTGGGACGCTGGATTTTTAGTTTGAAAATACTGATAGCGAGATGATTGTATTAAGTCCACTGGGACAGTCGGTTAGGGTGAATAAGTTGTTCAGGGACGTTCCCCTAGATGTCCAAGGAGTTGTCTTTCCAGCGGATTTGATGGAACTGCCGTTCGACGAATTCGATCTTATATTGGGCATGGATTGGCTAGTGAAACACTGTGCAAATTTGGATTATGCTGCTAAGCGTATGGTGTTAAAGTCTATTGAGGATAAGGAGGTGGTTGTGGTAGGGGAGCGAAGAGATTATTTGTCTAATGTAATCTTAGCATTAAATTATCTGTCTAATGTAATCTTAGCATTAAAGGCCGAGAAGCTAGTTCACAAGGGTTGTGAAACGTTTTTAGCTTATGTCTGCAGTTTTGATTCTAAAGGTCCTTCTGTTGGAGATGTCAGAACTGTTAAAGAATTTCTGGATGTATTTCCTGAAGAGCTTCCTAGGTTGCCCCTAGACTGTGAGGTCAAATTCGGTATTGAGCTCCTACAGGGAATAGCTCCGGTGTCCATCGTCCCTTATAGGATGGCACCGAAAGAGCTGGTAGAGTTAAAGGCTCAAATTCAAGAGCTACTGGATCGAGGATTCATTCGGCCAAATGTGTCTCCATGGGGAGCACCGGTGTTATTTATGAAGAAGGATGGATCCATGCGCATGTGCATCGATTATCGACAACTGAACAAACTGACTATTAAGATCAAGTACCCTTTACCGAGGATAGATGATCTGTTTGACCAGTTGCGAGGAGCTTCAGTTTTCTCCAAGATAGATCTTCGATCTGGATACCATCAACTAAAGATTAAGAAGGCGGATGTGTACAAGACTGCGTTTAGGACTCGTTATGGTCATTACGATTTTCTAGTAATGTCGTTTGGGTTGACGAATGCACCAGCTGCTTTCATGGATATGATGAATCGAGTATTCCAGCCCTATTTGGATCAGTTCGTAGTGGTGTTTATAGACGACATCCTGGTGTACTCAAGAATCGAGGAGGATCATGATGCAAATTTTCGAATTGTGTTGCAAATTCTAAGGGAAAAGCAGCTGCACGCAAAGTTCAGCAAGTGTGCGTTCTGGTTACGAGAAGTGACGTTTTTGGGTCATGTGGTGTCTGCCAAGGGAATTAGGGTTGATCCTCAAAAATTGAAGCTGTATTGAATTGTAAACCACCAAAGACTGTATCTGAGATTCAAAGCTTTCTAGGTCTGGCTGAATATTACGGACGTTTTGTTGAGGGGTTTTCACTGATTGCTACACCTCTGACTAAGTTACTGCGTAAAGGGGTACCGTTTAATTGGACTGATAACCAGCAAGAGAGTTTTGAGAAACTAAAGAAAGTTTTGACTGAAGCCCCTGTGTTAATACAGCCCGAGTCTGTAAAGGAATTCATTGTTTGCAATGATGCGTCGCACACTGGATTGGGTTGTGTGTTGATGTAAGAGGGTAAGGTGGTTGCTTATGGATCTCGTCAGCTTAAGCCTCACGAGGCGAACTACCCCACTCACGACTTGGAGTTAGCTGCAGTAGTATTTGCACTGAAAATTTGGAGGCATTACTTATACGGTGAGAAGTCTATTATTTACATAGACTATAAGAGCCTCAAATACCTCATTACTCAGAAGGAGTTAAATCTTAGGCAACGAAAATGGATAGAGTTGCTTAAGGATTATGATTGCTCGACCGAGTACCATCCTGGTAAAGCTACCATAGTAGCCGATGCACTAAGCTGTAGGGTTGTATCTAATTTGAGAGCAATGTTTGCTCATCTCAGCCTATTTGAAGATGGTAGTTTGTTGGCTGAACTCCAAGTGAGACCGACCTGGATTGATCAAATTAAGGAGAAACAATTGTTGGATAAATCATTGGTTCCTCGTTTCCGATTAGTTGAGAAGGGGGAGACTGTGGATTTTGGGTTGAATAGTGAGGGAGTACTATGTTTTCGTGGGAGAGTTTGTATACCGAGAGATTCTGAGCTGAGGTAATCTATCCTACAGGAGACGCATAGCAGTCATTATGCTATGCATCCTGGTGGAAACAAGTTGTATCGAGATCTGCGTGAACTGTACTGGTGGCCAGGGCTTAAGCGCGAGGTTATTGATTTCGTGGGCAAGTGTCTAACATGCCAGCAAATTAAAGCTGAGCACCAACTACCTTCTGGGTTACTGCTGCCAGTAAAGATTCCATTCTAGAAGTGGGAGAGGGTAACCATGGATTTTGTAAGTGGGCTACCCTTAACGCCGACTAAGAAGGACTCGGTATGGGTTATTGTTGACTGACTGACTAAATCTGCCCACTTTCTACCGGTCCGCATTGATCATTCACTGCAGAAATTGGCTAAGTTATACGTGGCTGAGATTGTGAGACTGCATGGGGTACCAGTTTCTATAATTTCGGACAGGGATCCTAGATTCACATCTCGGTTCTGCAAAAATTTACACGAGGCTTTGGGTACAAGGCTGGACTTCAGTACTGCATTTCATCCTCAGACTGACAGTCGGTCGGAGAGGGTGATTCAGATATTGGAGGACATGTTAAGAAGTTGTGTAATTGATTTCAAGGGAAGTTGGGAAGACTACTTGCCGCTAGCAGAGTTGGCATATAACAACAGCTACCAATCCAGTATTCAGATGGCACCATACGAGGCATTATATAGTCGTAGGTGTCGTACCCCTACCTATTGGACAGAACTTGGTGAGCGACGAGTTTTGGGGCCAGAGTTAGTTTCTGAAACTGAAAAAAAAGTAAAGTTGATTCGAGATCGGTTAAAGGAAGCATCTGATAGGCAGAAGTCGTATGCTGATTTTAAAGCATAGAGAGATAGAGTACTTTGTGGGGGATTATGTCTTTTTGAAGGTCTCACCATGGAAGAAGATTCTGAGATTTGGACGAAAAGGCAAACTAAGCCCTAGATTCATTGGGCCTTACCGAATATTAAAGCGAGTGGGACCGGTCGCCTATCAACTTGAGCTGCCTCTTGAGTTAAACCAGATACATGATGTGTTCTACGTCTCCATGCTGAGGTGACACCGCTCTGATCCCTCGCATGTAGTGCTGGTGGAGAAGATTGAAGTTAGACCTGATCTGACTTTTGAGGAAGAACCGTTGCAGATATCGAATCGTGATGTTAAGGTATTAAGGAGGAAATCTATTCCTTTGGTTAAGGTGCTTTGGCGTAACCACGGTACCGAGGAAGCCATGTGGGAGCTTGAGGAGTCGATGCGACAGTAATATCCTCACCTATTCTGACCAGGTAAATTTCGAGGCTGAAATTTCTTTTAGGGGGTAGAGTTGTAACGCCCCAAAAATATAGGGTCTCTAATTTTTCATGTTTTGACAAAATTGCTTGTCTACTTCAATGGCTAAGTGATTTGGGTGTGTTTGGGGGTATTTAGGAAGCCTGGGTTCAAGTATGGCCTTTGGCAAAATTTTGATTTTTGCTCTTTTGGGAAACTTAGATGTTAGCTTGAAGGGCATATATTAAGTTATGGTTGTTTTGTGACACAAGAGATCTTATGTTGTGGTGGCAAGTGGCGTGTTAGGGCATTTAAGAGGGAGTGGGTTCGAATCCCATGGCATGCAAAAAGGGGGTTTTATTTTATGTCTATGTGGCGTGAGAGGTAGAGTTTGATTCAAACTCTGCGAAGGTGGTTGGAGACTTGGTCATCAAAATTTAAATGGGTTTGAATGGGGGTGTAGAGTGAATCTAGAATGAATCAGTGGAGATTTTCAAGGAGTTTGGATGTGAAGGGAGTAATAGTCGAATGGGGTAGCTAGAGTAGGAGAATTATACTATGAGCATTCTTTTGGTGCATTTTCGGCATTTGGGGAGTGGGTAGAAGCCGATTGTCTTTTCTGCTATTTTGGGGATTTTCCTTTTTCTTCGTTTTGGGTTTTTCTCTACTGGTGGTGTTTCGTGTAGAGTTTTGACCATCCGGGTTTCTTCCTTTTCAGCATTATTTTGCAAGTGTTTCATTCTGCTGAAACTCAAGTAAGCAAATGCCAAATTCTCTTAAAAGCCTTCTTTTCTTCTTTCCTTAATTTCTTCTTTGGTCGAATCTGTTTCATCTTCTTTGCTTACACCGAATCTTTTCTCCTCTTTCCTCGTATTATTTGCCGAATTTTCCCCTCAATCATTTTCTTCTCCTTTTGGCTGTCTCCTTTGGCCAAACATAATTCCCTTGTTTCTCTTGATACCTTAAGCCAATTATTTTTTTTTATTATTCATCGAATAGTTTAACCTTGTAGGGAAGGGTGGTTTGGTCAAATTCTGTTATTGGTGATTGTCTCCATTTCATTTCCTTGTGATGCCAACCTCTTTCAACTGGCCGAATACTCAAGTTTTCGACTTTACTCTTTTCTTTTCCACTATTCGGTTTTGGCTTTCGAAGGGGGAGGTTTCTCTAGTATCGCAGGGCATTTGAAGCTATTACGTGGGGATAAGTGTTTTAGCCGAATGCTTCTTTGGTATTGGTAGGGATTCTAAACCTTAGGTTTAACCAGTCATAATTATGGGAATCTGTGGTAGTGCAGATTCACGACTATGGCAAGTGATCAGTTCAAATCGGTGACTTTGGAGGATTAGTGATCCACTTGTGCTGCAGAGGCTTTGGGCGTGAGTAGTGACTCAGCTTCGCAAGTAAGGTGTGTAATCATACACCCTGTATTGTTATCGTCAAGCGATGGACAATGGTGTGTATTCACACCCCTGTTTTATTGGGAATCGACAAAAGCCGAAAAGCTGAAACTTTGGCATCTGAGACCGTACTAGCGTGCGAACGCTCGTATGGTAAACCAAGCTCACAAACCGTTGACGCTAGATTGTAGAAGCCACCACGAGCGTTCTTGTGGGCTTAGGTCGTAATGGGCCGAGATGGGCCATGTGGGCCCAATGGGCTCATGGGCCCTACATGGGTAAAATCCACGGTAAGTGACAAATAATGGATTGGGCTGCGAAGTTCGTATAGCCGTGACTAAAATTAGGCTGAATGGGCCACACGAGTGTGTGGGCCTATTTCGGTCGAATAGTGGGCTTTGGGCCTATTTACACTAACGATTGTAGACCTTCTGAAGGGTCGTCATCTGTGTCGAGACCCAGAAGGTAGTTAAATGACCAAAATACCCCTGAGGGGTGAAATTACCGTTTTACCCCTAACCGACAAAATGACTATTATACCCCTAGTGGTAGTTTAGTGATGTGTGTATGATATCTATATGACTGGTTATGAATATGACATACTGCATACACGTAATATTTATGACACGACATTCTGCATTGGGGTTGGGATTCTGATTTTGAGGAAGTATTATACCAGTGGCTTTGCCACTTTTTTACTATTCTAGTGGCTTCGCCACGTGTTCTGATTTTAGTGGCTTAGCCACGTTTACTGTTATTACAAGCTTTGCTGCGTTACTATTAGCAGCTATGCTGCGATATTGGTGTATTGGTTGGGTGGGTCGACTTAGTCCCCATATGGTATGTTGGTTGGTACGAGTGGTGTGTTAACTGGATTGGGTTGGGTTGCATCACTGTTCTGTACTGTTATTATTTTGGGCTTATACCCACACTGTTACTGTATTGGGCTAAGGCCCACACTATACTATTATTGAATAGGGCCCTGGCCCAGACTGTTACTGCATGATAGGGGATTACATATTGAGTACCCGTAACTTACCCTTTTCTTTTAACTGTACAGGTAATCCCCAGCCTTAGATGATTTGGAGCTGTGAGGGACTCGGACGTGGCCACATGTTCGTGGGTGTTCTAATTTATACCTAGCTTTTTAAATATTTTATTTTGGGGTTGATATTTACGTAATAAGGCCATTTGAGGTTTTAACTTTTATTTGGTTTTAACTTCTTACTTCAACCTGCTAGATTAGGAAACACAAGTTTTCAAAATAATAATTGTTTTCAAAGTGAATCACGCATTTCAAATTTTAAAGTTTACAATTAGAAAAGCTTTCACGGTTTTCAATTCAGATTAATAAACTTGTAATAAATGATACGACCAATAAGTTATTAACAAGTTTTGATTTTACAACTCCAACGTTTTCAATAGCAATTAGTTTTAAAAAGGATTTAAAACTTTAGTCACGAATTTTCTTTGACAATACCAGTTTTCAAATCAACACTTCGATGTGGCACGTCAGATCCGGTTGTAACGTCTAGGCCGGGTTTGGGGTGTTACAGAGCATGAATAAGGGTGGCAAATTGGCCTTGCAAATGGCCTATTTTTGTCCACACGGGCAGAGACACGGGCGTGTGTCTCAGCCTTGTGCAACACACGGTCATGCTATACGGCCGTGTGTCCCCTGATGTTGAAATTGAATTGAAGTCAATGTGCTCAACATGGCCTCACACACGAGCTTGTGATTGGCCGTGTGGCACAAGTCAGTATACCCCCTAAATGGCACACGGCTTAGCACACGGGCGTGTGACTTTGCCGTAAGTTAGTATACCCTATAGGTTTGGCACGGCCTAGTACACGGCCTGGCACATGGGCGTGTGTGGCCACTTCGAAGGGCATATGGGCGTGTGGTCGGCCGTGTAACCCAAGTTAGTATGTATGCCCTGTTTTCACACAGTCTGGGACATGGGCGTGTCTGAAGCCGTGTGAGGCACACGACCTGTTCACACGGGCGTGTGATCCCTGAATGAATTAAAAAAATTTCTAAATTTTCCAAAAGTTTCTTATGTTATCGGTTTAGTTCCGAACCACTTCTAAAGCATGTTTAAGGCCTCGTAGGCCCTTATAACGGACAATATGATTGTGTTAAATGGTATTTGAGTATGAATTGTAAATGTATAAGTATTGTATGTTAAATGATGTGTATTGATCAGTAATGCCTCGTAACCCTATTCTGACGATGAATATGGGTTAGGGGTGTTACAGTTACACAAACCCTTTTATTTTTCGGGTGGGCCTTCAAGCTCATGAACAAGTCTACGTCGAGGGATAATCCATTATTTTTTCTTTTCCTTGATTATCTACAGTTTGATTCAAATCCCAATCAATCTTTAACCTGGAAGTTTGAAAACTCAAACCCTATTCTCACTTCTTTGTTTCGTGAAATGAAGAAGATGATAAGAGAAAATGTTTGTTTTTTTCCTTTTATTTTAACTTATATAATTTAATTAAAATTAATCAATCATAATTTATTAACTAAAGCTTAATTAATTAATCACTAATCTTAATTAACAAAATTAGTGGAATACAATGGCCATCCACCACCGTTTGGCCATTTAATAATGGGCTATTTGCTCATTTGGTCCTCCAATTAATTAAAAATTTATAGTGATTAAGTTTTACCACTTTTATAATTTAGTTCTTGTACCTTAATTAATTACCCAAACAAAAAATTAATGGACCAAACTTTAATTGAAGTTTGTACTAACATTGTAAATATTAAATAATAATATTTAAGAACTCGGTCATTGGAAATGGGGTTCCGAAACCACAGTTTCTAACACCACTAACTTTCGGGTTGTTACACGAGGTTCATCTTGGTACATAAGTGCATAATCCCATACACAATCTAATCTCATAGCATGTCAATTATATCCAACTCAGCCCTAGTAATAGGGAACCCATGTTTTATTTCATTTTAGAAATCAATACATGTACCATTTCTCAATCATATTCATAATCACAATTCAAATCATCATCTATACACATGTATTTCTTATCATACAGCATATTTCTATCCAATTTCCATTTCACATAACATAATTAAAGTAAATCATGTTGTTTCTCATTTTATTCATTTTAATCCTCTATATAGATATTTCATATCAAACTCAATCAAAACAATTCATACTATTACCATATACTCACCTCAATGATCAATCATTCAATAAACATACATATACAAGCAAATATTTCTATCCCAAATCAAAAAAGTACAAACTAGAATTTCTGAGTTACTCGTCGACAACTTTCGTTTTTCATTTCCCTCTCGAAGGTTCCGCGTCGACGTTAGCTACATACGATACACAACATAATAAATAATATCAATTTCCATCAATTTGCATTCAAACACAAAGTCATGCATATTTTGCAATTTATTCAATTTAGTCCCTAAACTCGAGACAAAGATAACTTTCGATCTCAAGCTTCAGATTAAAATCCAATTTCACATTTACTCATTAATGACCTTTTACTTTCTATTCTTACCACAATTTCATAACAGGTTTGCATTTTATTTAATTTGGTCCATAATGTAACAAATCAAACAATCAAGATTGTTTAAGCTTTATAGTTTAGTCATTTTTATAATTTAAACTTAATTTCTATCAATTTTACACCTAATTCATTCAATTCTCAACAATGGAAACTTATCAAAATCTCACTAATTGAACAAATTGATACAGGAGTTAGCTTAATCAAGCTCCCATGAAAAAAATCTAAAAAAATCAAAGAAAAATGGATGGGGACTTACTTAAAATGTTGGTCGAATATCAAATAGGTTTTCAAAGCTTTTCTCTTCAACTCTTTAATGGTGAACGGTGGCTTTAGGAAGAAGATGATGACTTTTTCATATTTTCATACTAATTTTTAGTTATATAATTAGATTAATTTTAATTAAACTTAATTAACTACTTTAATCATGCTTGATTAAACATAAATCCTTAATTAATTTAATCTAGTGACAATCAACATCACATCACATCCGACTATCATCTATTTAAAATTGGTCTATTAGCCATTTTAGTTCTTTGGATAATTGTTATTTAAGTCCCTGAGTCTTTTCCTAATTAAAAATCTATAGCGATTAAACTTATACAATTTAGCCCTTGAGCCTTAATTAACCACATTTTTGGCTATTACTTAACCGAATTTTAATATATTTTTATACTAACTCCTTAAATATCTCTATTTAATATTTATAGACTCGGTTTATAAAAATGAGATTTCTAAACCGTATTTTTTGACGCAATTGAAAATCAGATCATTACAAGATGAATCATGTATCATCTCCAATTTATAACCAACCACTAAAATTGGATATGAGAATTAAATTAAAATGTTAGAAATAATTGGATAAGATTACACAAGCACATAGTATTAGAAAAATGCTTCTAATTAGAAGTGTTTTACTGAAAAACTGATAAACTATTTGAATCTTGTGTTTTCCTTTACAAAAAAAATTATTGAGAATTTTGTGATAAATAAAAAATACCTTATAATTAAAAGTACTGTACTAAAAAATTCATAATAATAGCTTTTCTATTTTAATTATACAAAATAAAAGCTACCTACAATCTAATAGCCTAAAGTTTCTTACTATTTAAATCAACAACCACGATTTAAGAAGAAAATGAAACGATTGACGAGAAGTTTGTGTTTTGCAAAAGCATGCGGCAGACAAATTGTCTCGTCAACCAAATCACACTAATTACCTAAATAAAAATTGGGGTATGGTATGTAAGCATTTTTTTCAACTGTGATATTAGTTAAAAAAATATTCTAACATTTTATTGTATATTTTATGATGTTAATATTAAAACTTTTGATTGAGTTAATGTGACTTTTAACTGGGTTTTAATTTGATTAAGAGAATTACAAAAATATCTTTTGATGTATAAATATATTATATTATTGTGTGGGCACTTTTATCTTTTTATCTTTTAAATAAAATCAATAAAAAATTACTTATGGTGTGATTTGGACTCATACCATCAACATTTTTAAAATAATTTCTTTACAAATTTAACCAAAGTTTTATTTTAATTCTTTTTATACATTTCAATTGTATTGTAGAAATTGTTTCACCCACATTGTTAGTATATATTGCGTACATGTGTGATAGAATTTTCGTATTAATAATGTCGTTAATTAAGTTGGTGTTACGCGTTAATTCGATACCAACTTACAAAAAACAACAATGCTATAATAAATAATTGTAGTGTATTTAATTTTTTATTTTGATGTATTTACCCATTTAATTTTTTTTATTCACAATTTAAACTATTTTTTATTTTAATTTTGTACCTATAATATATGTTTTTGTTATTAGATTCAAACTCATGTTTTATTATATATTTTCGTTATTTTTAAAGGTAGATGTGTATTTTAAATACACTATAGAATTTATAGTATTGAATTTTATGTTATATAAATTTAGAATATTTATATATTTAAATATATTGTTATCGTATATAATATTATTAGATCTTAGGGGGGGGGGGGAAACCTCTAAAACCCTAAAAACAAAATAAACTAATCCGTTTATCAAGACATCTTTTGAACAGTCAAATATCAAAAGTCAATCATCTTACCTTCGTAACTTTCATCCAATGGCTCAGCTTACACGACCCCATATTAAAATAAATAAAAAAACCTAAAACAAAAAAAAAAAAAACAAATTATAAACTAAAAATAAAAAAATAAAAAAATCTGCAGAGATTTTCCTCTTTCTCTCTCTAAAACCTCAAAAATATTGAAAAACCAATGGAACGCAATGAAGCCCAACAACACTACTTCACCACCAACACCTCCACCACTGTCAACACCACTCCGTCACCGACTAATGGCCTTCTGCCGCCTAACGAGAGTGGAGGTTCCCACCACATGGTATACCCTCACTCCGTGCCTTCGGCGGTGACGTCACCCTTGGAGCCTGCGAGGCGGAAGAGAGGGAGGCCTAGGAAGTATGGCACCCCGGAACAGGCCATGGCCGCTAAGAAAACGGCGTCATCGACCTCGAAGGAAAGGAGAGAACATCAGCAGCTGCAGCAGTTGGCTCTTGGTGGCGCCGGTGCTTCGCTTTCCGGGTCTTCTAGGAAATCTCAGTTGGTTGCTTTAGGTAAAAGGTTTATTACTTTTGGTGTACCCTTTTTGGTGAATTTGATGGTTTTGGGTTTGGGGGTTGCAAAATTATTGAAAGTTGAGAGGCTTTTGGTGCATGCGATGGGACACCATTAGCTTTACATACTCTCTAGGTGTTTTTGGAAAAAAAAAATCAAAATTTCTTCTTCCGGTGCTTTTTTGGTGAAATTCGAGAACCTTTTGTTGCAAATTTGCTGGAATTCGGATTACTTTTTGGTACATTACGTGAGAAGCGAATGCTTGTTTGCTGTGGTTGGGTTTTTTCTTGTTAATGAAAATTACTTTCTTTGTGGTTCCTATTCGTGAATTTGATGGTTTTGGGAGTGCTTGTGTTGCAAATTTTTTGAATTTATGTGTGTTTTGGGTGCATTGTTTACGAATCGTTGTCTTTGTTTGCTCTAGGTGTGTGTGCTTTTTGAAAAATAGTTTTCTACTTTCGTCTATCGTTTTGCCAGTTTAATCATTTCTGGGGAGCTTATTGCAAATTTTTTGAAATTTTTTAAGAATGTTTTTGATGTTTTAAATTATGATCCTTTGCCCTCTGTTTGGTTGTTTGGGGTGAACCGCGCTTCCCCATCTACGAATTTAGTTTTAGTTGTTTAATTGACAACTTCTAATTTTGAAGAACTTTTAGCTTATGCTTACCTATAGATTTCTCTATTTGTGTATGGTCATTGTCTTTATATTTTCCTTTGGCTTATTTATTTTGTTCCTTATTTGTTTTTGGTTGTAATATTTTTGAAATTTCTGATATTTTTTTTAGTGCATTTTTGGGCAGATTTGCATTTCTTTTAAAACCTTTATTTGTGGGGGGAAAAAGAAAAAAAGAAAAACTTCAATCCATTTGGAGGACATTTTTTCATTATGTGCAAACCTGATTTTAGATTTCCACATTACTTGGTGGTAGTTCATTCTTCTGTATTCCTTTTTTTTCTGTTCCTTTGCGAGGAGCTTTTTTTGTTTAACTTATAACTGCAAAACTGACTTGCATGGTTGCTTTGATTCATTTTTCAAAGCTCCACGGGTTTGCTTTTGGCTAGAAGATGGTATATCTACATGTATCCATGTAGCTTTGGTTTCATAACCAAAATCCAGATCACAGTTGAGTTGTATGTTCTACATGTTGATTGCTAGTTACTGGTGGTGGATAGTGCTATAGACTGAGCAGATTGGTTAAATAAAAAAAAAATGGGACTAATAGAGAAAAAGAAAAAGAAAACTTAAATTCTTTGAGTCACATGAATAATAGAGAAAAAGAAAATTTCCTTTTTCCTTTTGTCAGTAGGAAACTGGGAATGAGCCTTTTTCTTTTGTTCTTCAATTTGGATGGTAACCTTGTGTCTGTTAATTGTTATGTCAAATTCATCAATACACCAGGTGACTGTTCTGGAGTACACCTCTTCAAGGACAGTGCAATGTTGAATTAGGACAGATGAATGCATATTTTTAGTTAATCCTCTCCTAGAATATCATTTATATGAATCAAACTTTCGTTTTGTTTCATTTATGAATGTGCTTTTACCCCCACTTACATTGTATGTTTCTCGTGGCTGTGTGTCGTCTGGTACTTTGGTTCTTTAGTAGGTTTAGTTATCATTTGCTTCTAGTTGGTTCTGAGTTTCAATTAGATGCTTAATTCTTATTCCTGCTTCTTTCTAATTGGTGCAGGCAATGCTGGTCAAGGTTTTACTCCACATGTTATCAATGTAGTTGCAGGAGAGGTATGATGCTTATTACTGTTACAAATTTTTTTAATATTTTAGATAGTCAGTTCTACACATCCTTGAGTCCTTGGGTCACAGATATTCATGCATACCAATCCTGGCGCTTTTGAATTTATATAATCTGTTGGAACTATTTTCCTGCATTGTCTAATTGTTTCCAAAAGCTGTGCTCTCCTTTTTTGTTAAAGAATTTGGTGTAGTTTTACATTTTTTTCATACCTTGAAGCAAGGTTTTGAGGCATGGTTTGATTTATAAAATGTCCCATTGATTTTGCGTCATCTATTGATAATAACATATTTCAAGTTCAGAATAGCAGTGCTTTAGTAGAGGACTAAATTGTCAAAGAAGGGAAATTTGTAAAATCATCAATGGCAAAAGTCTGTTATGAGAAAGTTTAGTGTGCGACTTTCTGTTTCTGATATGAAATCCTTAAAAACTTTCAAGGTTGTCATGTTTTACTACAAGCAAGTTGAGGCCAATATACCCAGTGTGGAAAGTTTCATGAATCCTGAGAATATTTGTGATACTTCCTGTTATGTTTCATTTTTTATTTGGATTTTCCTGTTTATAGTTGATAGTTATAAGGGGATGGCAGTTAAGGCATTTTGCATATGCAATAATTTTAAGACATGGCCCTTTTCCCCCCTTTCTGCATTGATTTTCTCTATCATTTTTCCTATGAAGAGGATAAATGAGTCCTTTTACGTTGAAGAAGTATACTAGTCTTTTGATCAAGCATACTTATTAAATTGGATGTGGTAATTTGTTATCTCAAGAAGAGAGGAAAGGAAGAAAAGGGATTGAGTTCTTTCAGCTCTCTTTCTCTCTCTCTTAGAAATGATTGAGATGAAGCACCAATATGTGTCTTCACTCATCTGATAACTGATCCAACATAGGAATGGCAATATATGGTGGTTACATTCAGTTAACATCTTTTAGTTTTTGGCAAGTTGAGTTATGCCATTTCTTTTTTTCTTTTCCTAATGTTTTTGCCAGTAATGGGATGTTGCTGCACATTCCATCTGTCACCTTTGTGAAAGAATCCCTTATCCATTTGTGCCCCACTTGCTATTGTTGGTGTTAAATGTAGTTGTTTTGTGCCTGAAACAGTGCCATGAGAGTAGATTTTTCTATTTTAATATTTATGAATTTCATTTACAACAGTAGTCTTATAGTGTTATATTAACTGTGCTAGGTCAAGATGCAGTATTGTTTCTATATGTAAATCAAGTTATTTTGTTCCCTTATTGACATGATATATGGATCCAAATAGGATGTGGGCCAAAAAATAATGCTATTCATGCAACAAAGCAAGCGAGAATTGTGCATATTGTCTGCATCTGGTACGATCTCTAATGCATCCCTCCGCCAGCCAGCAACATCAGGTGGTAACATTGCTTATGAGGTAACCACTTGTTTCTCCCCTTTTGTTATAATTATTTTATACAAACTAGATAACTCCTTGTTTTTTCTTCTGGGATCTTTAAATTGGAACTTCATTTCAATAATAATAATAACACTTATAAGGATATAAATAAAGTTTTGTTAGTAAAACCTGAGTTACTTCTAAATGCTGGGAGAGGATTAGGTTCTATGATCTAAAATGGTTTAGGAAATCTGTTGTTACTTGTCAACAAAAAAAGAATAGCCGAGCTTTTTACTTAAAAGAAATTTATACAATCTAAATAATGGTCTAAAGAATGCTATATAAGTTCCAAGTGTTACTGGAAGCTTAGACCTATGCTTCCTTTGGGCACTAGTCTTGTAATATTGGGTTGCTTATAACAAATCATTCTCCTAGTCGGGGAAACGGAAAATAAACCAAGCGGTTAGAATATGTTGTTTGCGTCAGCTGATTATAAGTATGTATACAATTTCTAATGTCAGACATACCTTAGCTATGCCATGTTACTTAGTAACATAGGTAAATGTTTTCATGTATGAGATATGGAAACAATTTAATAGGATGCCCTTGTAATGCCAATATACCTAAAAGGTTCATATCCTTACGTCATTATTAGTTTCCTTTACCACTTTGTCATTGCTCGCATCACTGAGAGAACTTGTGGAAACTTGCTGATCTTTTTATTTTTTGGATAACTAGAATAACATTTTTAGTACTATCAAAAATATGATTTCTTTCCTGGGTGATGATATCAGGGCCGGTTTGAGATCATTTCACTCTCTGGATCTTATGTTCGGACTGAAATTGGCGGGAGGACTGGTGGGCTCAGTGTATGTCTATCAAGTGCAGATGGCCAGATTATTGGAGGAGGAGTTGGTGGACCTCTGAAGGCCGCTGGCCCGGTCCAGGTATTAGTCTTGTTATTATTTAATTTAGGGAAAAAAAGGGGGGATTTGAGCCTAGTTCATTGAGCAGGGGATACTTGTATCCATTATTAATTAAGCAAAATAAACATTTGAATTAAAATAAAAAATGTACAATTGATATAAATAAAACTTGTTTAAGCTATCCGTATATGATGGAATTTTATGCTTGGTGTTGGCATGAGAGGAAATAAGAAAGAGAGAGCTTGCAGATTCTTCTCTTGAAGTAGGTGTTATTTCCTTTATTTTATGTTGAAGAGACAATAATTTATTGCATCTACAGGTAATTGTTGGTACATTTATGGTTGACAACAAGAAGGATGGTAGTGCTAATGTAAAAGGTGATGCCTCTGGCAGCAAGTTGCCATCGCCAGTTGCAGGAACTACAGTATCTAATATTGGCTTTCGCCCAGCTTTTGAAGCTTCAGGAAGAAACCCAATTGATGGAAATGATGATCATCAAAGTTTTGGAGGAAGTCATTTCATGATGCAACCACAGGGCCTGCATTTAGCACCTCGGCCAACAGATTGGAGGACTGGTCTAGATGATAGAACTGGTTTTGAGTTGACAGGTTAGAGTCTTGCACATGCATATATGCATGCACGCTTACACTCATGCGGTAGGAAATACTGAAGCTAAATATCTATTGCAGGAAAGACAGGTCATGGAGCTCATCAATCGCCAGAAAATGGGGACTATGATTAGAAGGGAGATTAGATATTTGTTTTGTCAATGAAGCATCTTTTGTCGTAGGTGTATTTAAGTTACAGCTTTTTACAAGAGCGAATAGAAAAAACTCTCCTTGGCCCTTGCACCCGGAGTGTAATATGATATACCTGTACAGGTTGGCCTGATACTCTTTCGTTAGTTGATGCTGATTAGATGATGCACCATAAAGTAAGGAGATGGCTTGTGAAAAAAAAAATCCTAGTCCTTTGTTTAGTTGTTGAAATGCTTTCTATGGTATTGCTGCTGATAATTTTATTGCATTGTGTTATAAATCCTCACTGTTTGGGGTATGAGGGGACACTGTAGTGATAAAACATAACAGTTGTGCATTTAGTCTTTGAAATTACTGATTGTTGAAAGCCCTTCTAATTAAGTTGTGGTTCCCATGATTATAGAAGATATTTTTGAAATTTTACTGGGAATTGTGGTGTACTTCTCATAATATTCATGCACCCAAGTCAATTGATCTTGCAAGAACAACTACACTTAATAAATTTTTTTTTCTTCCCCATTCTTAATCATTGTGTCGGATATTGGGATTTTGTCTCTTTGTCTAATCTTGAATTTTACCTCAAACTGAGATCATTCAGTGCATGTGAATGTAATAATTGTGCTTGACAGGTTCTTGTAAAGGGGTATGAAAAAGAAAGAGGGGTTTGTTTCAAAGTAAACAAACAAATCTTTAAGAAGTTGACTTATGCAATGTAATGCAGATTCTGGGACCAAACAATTGCCTAATTTATTTATTTATTTTTATTGTTTCATTTATAGAACATTAGTCTGGATTCTCTATGTTTCACCCCTTAACTATGTCTAAAAATTTTCTGGTTTGCTTAGACATTTTTAACTGCAGATTGCAGCATGCCATGGAGGATTACCCCTCTGACTTGATTTGATCACCTTAATAAAACCCCCTTTTTTTATTGAATAAAATGTGCTAACGAAGAGCATTTAAGCAAGCATATTTTTTCCAATAATTGATGCATGCATGCAGGCCTCCTCTCTCTCTCTCTTTCTTTTTTTAATGCGGAAAGGTGTTTAAGGGTAGGGTTTTTCTTAAATAAAATATGTTATATGGGAAGGTGTCATATGGGTATGATTTTTTCCTAAAATAAAAAAGGTGCTACTGGTGTATATGGCATGGTTGGGTTCGGCAGGATTTAGGTCTTATATTAATAAATATATGTTTTCCACAGCAACTCCTTTTTTTTTCCCAATATATATAAGGAGATAGATTCTTCTTTCCACTTTCCTATGTAAAGAAAAAAAAAAATCCCTCCTAGAATTTGATTTAGTAATTGTAAGATTCGGTTGGGTAAAATTTTAATAGCTGAATTCATTTTTTAAGTTTAAATATGTAATAAATGCCTGTAGTTTGACAAAACTCAATATTTGATTTTTGTACATCAAAAGTTAATTTTTTTTATTTAATCATCTTCTAGTTCAATTATTTATACAATTAGTATTTTTCATCAATATTTATTATATTTATTTTTCATCAACTATATATAGGTCATATAAAAGTAATCTAATCAACTTGTGAGGTGTAAATATAAAAAATAAAAAAAACTTAATTCTTATTTTTTAAAATAACGACTTTAAATCTTTAATGTTTCCAAAGTATAAGAATTAACCTATTTTTAAATTAAGATTCTTTCCCTAAAGTTGGTCTTTGGTTATTGTTCGATTTTATGCATGTACCTTTTTTTCAAAAAAATAAAATCATCAAAATAGTAAAAATTTGCAGGAATAAAAAAGGAAATTGTTGGCCAAAAGAAAAGTCCAATGGCTTCAAATTAATAAAAATTAAATGCTAATATTAATGAGAAGCAGTAATACTAATGTTCTAGTAGCAGTAACTAGTGTAAGTAGTATTGACCAAATTAGATTGACACGTTATTGGTATTCCAAGGATTGACAAGTTAAATTTCGATATATTTAGAGGGATAATAATAAAGTTGCAGATCATTTAATTAAATTGGATGAAGGTAGAGTTAATGTTTAATTATTTTTAAAGATTCATATCACTCGGTGTGAAATCTACTGGAGGATGATATCCATCAGTCCATAATAGATAATGATAGAAAATGTTAAGTCTGTATATTTGGACATGGTCTAATTTATTTTGTATCAAAAAATAATAATAATAAAATGTTAGGTGTGTTTAGATCTAAAAAATCCAAGTATAGATTTTTTATACATACCAAGTTGTATCAAAGAAAATCTATTCACGCTTACATCAGCCTCACGTGCGCCACGTGCTTAGTGTTCCATCCTCCAACTCGCTTTGAGTTAATCCGCTGTGTCCTCACCAATAAAGCTCCAACTGTCAATATTGACATGTCACCAAATCATCCAGCGTTATTTACCGCTTGATCAAATCTTGCCGGGCGATCAAATTTAAGAATAAAATTGAGGAATATACATAGGAAAAAGAATACATATACTGTTCTTCTTCTTTATCCCTTTCTTGTTTCTATTGAAATTCTTCAAAATATCAAATGAAATTTACTTTTTTGAAATTTCATCCTAAATCCGATAATAAAACGTAAGTACACAAATAGTTGACATTATAAGATATATTTTAAATCTTTCTTGGAAGTGAAGTAAATTATATATATTCTTAATAAAAAATCATTATAATAAAAATAAGATTATTTTAGCATGTGTGTGATACAAGTGACACATTTAAAAAAAAATCTCAACAATTAAGTATTAGACAATACTAGTGATTTAAAAAAAATCTAAAAATAATGATTTTATTATGTGACTGGGGAAGAAAGGGTGGCTAGGTTCTCTTAACATAGAACTTTGGTCTTTGTAGGGGTCCCTTACTTTTTTAAGCTCCTTTCATTTCTTTTTTTCTTTTTGGGGTTGTGTTTTTCTTGGTTGTTGCTATTATTTTCTTTTATTAACTTTAAGACAAGTCCTCTCTCTTACTGTGTCCTTGTCCTTCAAGTCGGTTTTTCTAAACATTTCTTTCAATCTAAAGTGCCAAGAGAGAGATTTTATTTTTTCAGTCTTAAAACCATCTGCTAAGGGGTTTCTCTAAACAAGACCTTTTTTTAGAGTGTTCATTTTTTGATCTTGCTGAAAAAGAAAAAGAAAAAGAAAAGGCAAAAAAAAAAGGTGGGGTATTTGATATTTTCTTGATTGGATTTGGGGAAAAGTGCAGATTTGGTAAAATGGGTAGTGGTTATTTTCACTTGGGAAGTTGAAAGCTATATATATAATATTGGTGTTGATTGAGATTGGTAGTGCTTTTTTTTCTGCCAAAGGTTTGTTCTTTTTAACTTTGCTCTTTGATTCTTTTTCCTTGTTGTTCCCATCTTGCTTTTGAGAGAGGTGAACAAAAAGGTTGATCTTTGATTCTTGTTGTTGGTTTCCTCGAAGTTTTTGTCATTCAATTGAAGAAAGTCGCAAGTGTATAAAAAGATCATCTTTTTTTTTCTCGATTTCTTTCTTCTTTTTCCTTGTGGCTATATAATAAAATCTTGGAGGGCTTTCAAAAACTACTTCTTGATCGTAGGGGCTGAACAGAAAGGAAATTATTGAGGTTAGAGCAGGTGGGGGTGTTTTAGATCTTGAAATCTAGGAAAATGATGTTACTTGCTTAAATAGAAGAAGCCGTGTAGTTTTAGATCTTGGATTGTGGCATATGGGATTTTATTGTGTTTGCAAAAGAATTGGCTTCAGGAAATGAATACTAAAGCTTTTAGCTGTAGTTAAAGGAGTTGCCTTTACTATATTTGGTTGAGTACTAAATTTTATATATTGGGGGTGTGGGAAGTTTGACATTTTCCTTGTATGGATTGAACCGGTAGTCACCTGAGGGGGCAATGTTAAGAGCAGTAGCTCTTGGCTTGTTGATTTCTTTTTTTGTGGTCTTGGTTTCTGGCACTGATAATGAGTTAGCGAGTTGTAATTGTGATGATGAGGGCCTTTGGAGTGTACATAGCATTTTAGAGTGCCAGAAGGTGAGTGATTTCTTCATTGCTGTGGCTTATTTTTCGATACCTATTGAACTGCTTTACTTCATTAGTTGTTCGAACGTCCCCTTCAAATGGGTCCTTGTTCAGTTCATAGCCTTTATAGTGCTTTGTGGATTGACTCATCTTCTCAATGGATGGACTTATTATGGTCCCCACTCATTCCAATTGATGCTGTCCCTCACCATTGCCAAATTGCTCACCGCCCTTGTCTCATGTGCCACTGCTATAACACTATTAACTCTGATCCCTCTCTTGCTCAAAATAAAAGTGAGGGAGATTTTCTTGAGGCAAAATGTATTGGAGTTAGATCAAGAGGTGGACATGATGAAAAGGAAGAAGGAAGCCAGTTCTCATGTTCGTATGTTAACACAGGAAATCAGGAAATCCTTGGATAAGCATACCATATTGTACACCACTTTGGTTGAGCTTTCTAAGACCCTGGATTTGATCAACTGTGCCGTGTGGATGCCAAATGAGAATGGAACGCATATGAACTTGACTCATGAGTTGAAAGCAAGTTCTTCAAGGAGTAGTTTTCACCAGTCTATTCCGATGAGTGATCCTGATGTGAAGGAGATAAAGGGGAGTGAAGGAGTGAGAATCCTGAGACCAGACTCTGCACTTGGGCTAGCAAGTGGTACTGGATCAGAAGAGGCAGGTGCTGTTGCAGCAATCAGGATGCCAATGCTTCAAGGTTATAATTTTAAAGGGGGAACACCAGAATTGGTGGAGACTTGCTATGCCATTCTGGTATTGGTTCTTCCAAGCACGAACTCAAGGAATTGGAGCTATCCAGAAATGGAGATTGTTGAAGTGGTTGCTGATCAGGTAGCTGTAGCTCTATCCCATGCTGCAGTTCTTGAAGAATCTCAACGAATGAGAGAAAAACTGAGTCAGCAAAATCATGTGTTGCAGCAGGAAAGAAAGAATGCAATGATGGCTAGCCAGGCAAGGAACTCTTTTCAGAAAGTAATGAGTAATGGTATGAAGAGACCAATGCACTCAATTTTAGGCTTACTTTCAGTGTTTCAAGATGAAAACATGAACTTCAAGCAGAAGACTATTGTTGACACATTGGTTAAAACAAGCAGTGTCCTTTCAACTTTGATAAATGACGTGATGGAGATTTCAGCGAAAGATAATGGAAGGTTCCTGCTAGATATGAGACCTTTTAGCTTACATTCCATGATTAAAGAAGCTTGTTGCCTTGCCAAATGTTTATCTGTCTATAAAGGCTTTGATTTTGAAGTTGGTGTTCAGAGCTCTTTGCCTGACCAAGTGATTGGTGATGAGAGAAGGACTTTTCAAGTGATTTTGCATATGGTTGGCTATCTACTGGACATCAATAGTGGAGGAGAAACAGTCTTATTCCGGGTTCTACAGGATGTTGGTAGCCAGGATAAGGACAAAATAAATGTATGGAGATCAAGCACACAAGATAATTACCTGCACTTAAAGATTGAAATTGATATTCGTGGGGGGAGTTCTGTGGCTGATGCATCAGTCTCAACCAAAAATTTCTCTGGTGAGAAGCGGAATAAGGATGAAATCAAGGAGAGCTTGAACTTTACGATGTGCAAAAAGCTTGTGCAGGTGAATATTACAGTCCTTTTTCTATTTTCTATTCTTGATTTTATACCTTGATTTGGCTACCACTGCATTTTGCATGGGGTTTGAAGTAACCATGCATCCAATGAGATGAAATTAATAGATTATTTGTGTTGCCTGTGTATGATCATTTGTTGCTGAAATCTTTCAAGAGATGTGAAAGATTTCCAGCTATTTTACTGCATTTTTCATTTTGACCCCCAAGTTTTTCATGGGACATGATTTGCGACATGGCAAAGGCAGTATAAAAATTCTTGTATGAATGTGGCAACTGCTTTGATCCTTTTAAGCTGTTTGTGCAATTGATTTTCAAGTTCTGTACATTTAGTGTCTTGAGTTGTTTGCTCAGAGCCCTTGCTGTAAGTTGCTTGTTTCATCGAGCTCCCTTCATCTGGTTTAGGTAACTCTAAAAGGTCTGGATTGGATACAGAAAATCAAGTGAAATAGTAGCTTTTGCCTTTAAGCTTTCTCTAGGGTCAGCTAGAGTTATAATGTGGTCTCAAGAATTCAATTGTGGATATCTTTAGCATTCAATCATATTTTTAAGGACAAAACTTAACTTTCTATTAACAGAAAATAGAGCATACTTTCCTTTGAGTCGACTGATGCCATTGGACAATATTGACACCATATATAGAGAAAAGGGATTTATATAACAATTCTTTGAAATAGTTTAATGTCAATGGTAAGGGTATATAGAAATTCTGAAAGGGGTTGTTCTTTGAGCTACGCTGATGTGCTTGAAGCTGTTTTCTGATTCGTTATGTTAATAATGTGTTTGTCTGTCTCTACCTGTTGTCCTTTAACCATTCTTTCCTTCTACGTAAATAGAAGTATGATGACCTTTGCATTACTTGTATTAATTGTAGATGATTTGTTGGGTGTATGCAGATGATGCAAGGTAATGTCTGGATATCGACAAACTCTGTGGGCTTTGCACAGAGTATGACACTTCTTCTCAGGTTTCAAATCCAGTCATATGTCCAAAGAACCATGTTTGCAGCTGGAAACTCTGAGCGATCGAACTCCTACTCCAGGTTCAGAGGTCTACGAGTTCTACTAGCTGATGACGATGATATAAACAGGACTGTGACCAAGAAGCTGCTAGAAAAGCTGGGTTGTGAAGTGACAGCTGTTTCTTCTGGCTTTGAATGCCTCAGTGCGGTAAGTCATGCTGAAAATTCTTTCAGGATTGTTGTTTTGGATCTTCATATGCCTGAAATGGACGGATTCGAAGTGGCAATGAGGATCCGTAAGTTTCGCAGCCGTAATTGGCCATTGATTATAGCCTTGACAGCTAGTGCTGAGGATCATGTGCGGGAGAGATGCCTACAAATAGGAATGAATGCAATCCTTCAGAAACCTGTTTTATTGCAAGGAATGGCAGACGAGCTTCAAAGAGTTTTGCAACGGACAGGGGAAGGGATTTGAGGAGCCGCTCATACTTTAGGCCAATGGGGACTGTATACTTATTCAACCCCGGGTAGGCAGGACAGGCCTTTTGATACTTGGCCTGCCGGTACGAGGAGGTAGTCGGTCAGGTTTTCTGCCATCAGTTACCTATTTGATTTCCTTACATGTTCGCAAACAGCTTGCTGTCCACCTGGTTAGAGCAGAGAGATCTTCAACATAGCATTTGCATTCTGTCATTCCATGGTATACCAACATATAGGCATTAAATTTTGCTAACCATTTTGCTCATTGAACCTCATTACCAGAATTTCATGGAATGACGGGGGGTAAAATTACTTGTACACTTATTTAATACCAAAATCAAAGTTAGTGTGAGATTTATGAACCTGAAAACGTATGGAGATTAATGTATATCGTCAATTCCTTTTCTTTCTATTTCATACAGTATATCAGCAGTGTACCATGCTATGATGATAAATTGAATTTCAGAGCCTGGAATATCTTTGAAGGTTTCTCAAGCTGCTATTATTCATATGTTCAACTTCTATCTTTCTTTTCCCATTGATGCATGCTATTGTGATATCACTGCCGTTGAATATGATCTAGAAATGGTTGATGTTTGTTTGTTTTCAGCCATTACTGTGATATCCATGGGTGCTCTGAAACCCTGACTTCATATGCTATCACTGGTGCATATACAGCATTTGACGGCTAAAAGATTTGGCATTTTAGTCTCTGTCCTCGTGATTCAGTTTTAGAGCAACTTGTCAATGTTATAAACCTTGGCATCTGAGCATGCAAGCTGAAGCATCAATTTTGGAGCATAAATTCTAGGGACAGGATGCTGGAAACCACCATAGAAAATTTCTTTTACCAATTCTACATGCCGTTCCCAGTCTCCACAAATTTGTTCACACAAGTACCATCAACCCCTCAAACCAATCCCAAAGGATCTTTAAATTTATACAAATGCATAAAACATCCGGTAAGAATACCAATGTCATTTCTCCAAGGACTGTACCTAAAAGTAAACCTGTTGAAAGTGGGAAATATGTGGTTTATTAGTTAATTATTCACTTTATTCTTAAATCTGTGTGGGTTTAGCTTGTTTGATTCAAACAATTATTCTTAGAAGATAGACTAATTTATTTTATCATATATATTCATTAAAAAGGAATAAATGTTTTAACAATACAATACTAAAATTTTTGGTTGAGTTAATATCACGATTCAACTTAACATCAATAAAAATAAAAAGTTACTCCTTTTACAAAGTAAATTATTTTACTATGAGAATATTATCTTTTTTATAAATCAACAAAAATTCAGTGTTAATATTTAACACTAAGTTTTAAATATTAAAGTTTCTCCTTTCATTTGAAGCTTTACTTAGTTTGTATATAAATTTTTAATAAATATATTTATTAAATAATTCTTTTCCCATATTATGCGTATGTATAATTTGGAGATATCAAATTTGAGTCCTCACGTGTAATATAATGTGGATTGGAACCTAAAATTCTTCAAGTTTAAAGTTGATAATATGTAGATTATTGGTTTATAATCTATAGAAAGAAATTTTAAGGGGTCCAAGTTGGGCTGGTAGCGAACAGTTCGTTTGAGACCATCAACCCAGCATGTTTTTCTGTTTTTTTCTGGTGACAAACATAAACCGAACATGATGGTTCATGTGAAATCCGAGTTTAGTTAATGTTCTATTTTTTACTTGTAACCTAAAGAAAGATAATGGAATTGCAGAGGGCCCAAGTTGGGCTGGTGGCGAACATTTAATTTGAGACCATCATCAGCCCACCATGTTTTTTTCTTAATAGACAATATACCCAACATGTTGGTGGTTTGAGAACTCAAACCTTTGATCCGACAAGACATTTTCGAAGACAAAAACATGAGTGCATCGGCGGCTGAAGCTTCAGAGTACCATTCCAAAGACTTCAACTGGGACACACTTCGACAAGAAATAGAAAACGACCCTTCTCTTAACTATCATCTTCTCCCTTTTGTATCCCCACAACCAGGACAACAACTTTCAAAAGATCCCATAAAAGCATGGCAAAGTTTCCACATTCAACACTCTTCTGGCAAATTCTTCAAGGTTTGTCTATAACCTTCCACCCCCACCCCAAAAAAAAAAAAAAAAAAGAAAAAAATCCAATCTTTCCTTCATTCTTTTTCTTGGTATTCTGTTGCTTTTTAGTTCTTTGTTGTGTAAGCTTAAATGGGTACTATGTTTGATACAGGAGAGGAGGTACTTGTTAAAAGAATTTCCAGAGCTAGTTTCTTGTGGAGATGGTTGTAAGGTTTTGGAGGTTGGGTGTGGAAATGGCAGTACTGCCCTTCCTATATTGCGGTAACCCCTCTTCGTTTTCAATTTTTTTTTGGTTGTTATAATTTGAATAAAATTTGATAGTTGTACTATATTCTTAATTGTCTAGTGCAGTGAAAAATGATGTTTTCTTGTGTTGATGATATGAGAAAAGCATTGGTTTTCTTTAGTTATTATATTAAAGAAAGGTTAATGGTTTTCGAATATTGTTGAAAGTATGGATTTAACAACGGACTAATATTGTCTACTTTTAACTTGTTTCGTCTTAGGTAGCTGCTAATCTTAATTAATCACTTTGGTTTTGTCCTACTTCTACCATCCAGTTAGAAGTGAACTATATTCTGCAAAAGTTTATATCATTATTCAGGATAAGAGCCTGAGAGAACTTTAGATGATACTTATGAAAGTTGAGATTGTTTTCTTTGAGCTTTTGTTGTGAAGATTAATATTGAAGTATTGAGAAATTGTAGATGGACGGTAATATCAAATAATGTTGAATTTTCGCTTCTTGTACTTATACCTTCAATACATTTATCCAGTGGCAACGAGAAAATTATTCTATATGCATGCGATTGTAGCAATGAGACCCTACAGAGAGCTAAAGAGTTCGTAGCTGCTAGTAATGTAGCATCAGTTGAGAATCGATTCAGGACATTCTATTGTGATTTTGCAACAACTGGACTTCCGAAGTGGTTGGCTTGTGCTAATTGCAGAGAAAATCTTGGACAAAAGGACCAAATTTGTGTTTCAGGTAGCTATCTTTCCTGTGTCTTACATTCCTTTGCTTCCAATTATTGGCTTTTCTTATATCATAGACTTAATATCTCGCTTTTTCTTCCCAGATGTCGGAGAAGAAAGAACCCTTGAAACTGGTTCATGGTCAATGGAAGAAAGAAGCTGTTGCGTTGGTGGTGTAGACTTTGTTACCTTGGTATGCAGATTATATTTCATGAATTCCTTGATAGTCAATGTTAATAGAAATCTTAATTTTCTTGGAAATGAAGGAAAATAATTTACTGCATAGTTCATGCTTGAAAGTTATCACGGTGATTAGGTGATGCAGGTGCTTTATCATCAATATTTTGTTATTTTCAGTTTTGTTTCAGTTTATTTTATAATATATAGTTTTCAAGTTTTTGATATATTAGTTTTCTTCAGGGTTAAGTCCAGGGTTAAGAGTAAAATTTTAGTTGCAAGAATGTCTAGTAACTTTACTTTTAAAAAAGTCTATTGCAAATATGCTGTAACTAATTTACAGCCATAGCATTATTATTATTATTATTATTATTATTATTATTATTATTATTATCATTATTATTATTATTATTATAAAGGAAGCTGAATGTTTTTTTAAACCCCAAGTTTTTTAGAGTTCCAACTTCTAACTAGTTTTACAGTCATAAATCCTAATTCTCTTGTTTGCTATTGTTTTCTTCACTAAACCACATCAATTTTGGCATTAGAGCCTAATTAGATCCTAGGGATTATATTAGTATTTGCTTTTAAGCCATGGTTGGATGCATTAGATATCGAGGAAGAGGAAATCAGTGTTGAGAAATGAAATTAGCTACAATACGTCATGCGATTGAAGAATTTTCACATGCAGTTTATGCTTGGCTGTGATAGAAAGAAGTGGAACCCTGATGGAGATTCTGGAAGCTACCGACAACCAGTTTCACATACTGGAAGGTAGTCTCACTGATTAATCTGATTTCAATGACGAAGAAAACCCCTTTCATGACATAGGAGCTGCCAACCTTGTGGTATGAGGTGGACGGAAGGATCGATTGGTGCATGCCTTTGAACTAAGCGAGGGTGGAATTAATGTTAAAGTTGCTGATTTTCTTGACAAGATGCATGTGGAAGAGCAAGAGTATGATCTATTATATCTTATTTATGATGAGTATCCTGAGGAAAGTGAAGAAGGAAAGCCTGCAGTTGTTTAAAGAATGACAACCACAATCTCAAAAGCAGAGGGAGGATTGGAAGCGAATTGGAAATCTCCTAGTATGTCAAAGGACACAATGTCAGATGATGATTCTGGAGTAAAGAAAACTGACAGGAAAACTTGAAGACAAGTTATTGTGTGAAGGGAGGGGGGGGGGGAATTACTTGCACTCAACCTGAAAGCTGTTTGTGAAAATAGAGTTCTTAGTGGTTTCTAGAGAAGATCAGTTGCTGGTGGATGAAATTCCTGAAAGAGGTAAGAATGAGGAATACATTGTGTTAGATAATAAATATATAGGTAACCAGCTGGTGGAAGTCAAGGTAGCCAAGGATCAAAATAAAGGGGAAGCATTACATTACAAAATCATATTTCAAATGAGGCTATTTTGGGAGTCAGATGATGCTGTAAAGGATCCAATGTTTGTACAACTTTCTTATTTTCAATTACAACATGATTACATTGTGGGCTATTATCCTGCTGGAAGAGATGATGCCATGCAATTGTCTACACTACAGATCTTACCTGAGATTGGATTTGTTGGTAGCCTTGAATTGTGCATCGACTGGAATACTCTCCTACATAAATATCTTTAGAGACAAATTACAATTACTTGAACAAGATGAGATTGAGAATTGGATGTTTTCTTGTTACCATTCAATGGAACATCTTACAAAAGATGATGCAAGACAAAAGTTTTTACTATTGTGGACACTTCTTATAGGATTTCAATTTCTTTCATGTTTGCAAAATTAATGATCCAATTGAACTTCTATATTGACAGATAATTTTGGTTATCAACAAGAATGGGGTTTATTTTTTTTCATGCTGTTCCTAAGGAGTATTTACAATCATTTCAATTAAGAGACTCGTTGCAGTTTGGCAGCAGCAATACTTCTGTATTTTTCAAGATGTGAGTTTCTGTTGTTCTTCAATATTCCAACTTCAAACTAAACAAGGGGGTGGAATTTGTGTTGTTATTTGGGCTGCTTTTATTAGAGAAGACGACGGTGAAGTTAGGTTAGGGAGCAAAGCCAAAAGGGAACATGGCTGAAGCTTAAAGAAGATTCAATTTGGCATTTTGGGAACGAGACTTGGAGCAATATATGCCTGTGTATGCTGTTTCATCTTCACTTGCTTGCTTAACTGATTTGAAGTCATCCATTAGAAACTCAACCACCAATTTCCAGCATTGTCCACTTCTGAGTATAACTTACTGGTCTGTATCAAAAACTGTCCTGTCTCTTGAAAGGAACTTGATTGTTGTGATCTACAATTCTTCGGGATGGAAAAGAGAGGATGTAATACATTTTATTGTTGTTAATGAAGATGTTATCGATCATGATTATTAGGGAAGAATATTTGAATCACAGCTTGTTCCAACATTAGATGCTTATATGGACCTAAGCTATTATGCTATAGCTTATTTAGGATCTGGATCAACATGAATTGAAGCTGATAGTGTAAAAAAATCTTCAAGAGTTGAAAGGGCATCTATATATGCGAAAAGAACAGCACAAACTGCTCTTTTGCAGCAAAATAAACCGACTTCCAGTGTGGAAGCTGATACAACAGGTGGTTCTTCACTGAGCTCCCATGCTTTGCCAAAGCTGGACTGTTAAGTTTGTAGGTACCACATCACCTTTTGGACTTTCCTCTCCACAACTACTTTAAGGAGGCCAACGACTGGTGTTCGGAGCAAAGTAGTCCTTGCTTTTGAAGGAAATGGTTCCTTAAAATTTGGGGTCAAGTATGACAGATCTGTTCTCTGGAGCAATGACCTTGGTGATTTTTGTGAGGAAGATCCTGGTTTCTTCTGTGCTGCTAATTCATTGTGCTTGGATAGTTTTGGAGGTGCAATTGACAAGCTAGTTGTTAATGAACCTTTTGAGGTTGCATTGAATGAAAGAAAAGGCAGTCCCTTGATACTGTTTGTGACGGACATAGAGAAGTCTAGAGCTGGAAATATAGATAGGAGACTCACTACAGCAAAAACAGACATGGGAGATCTTATATCAATGTTGAATCAAGAAGTTGCAGTTAGACAATTCCTTGCAACATAGTTCAAGGATTTGAAAGTGGAACTTGAAACCACTAGAGAACTGTGAGAACATGCAGCAAGTTGTTTTGTTTGAAAGAGAGATTTACTCAAATACAGTGGGATTTGGTGTTACTTCAAAAGCAATGTTTGGAGATGGATTTCAAATTAAAGAATGAACAAGACAAAAGGGCACAGGTTGAACCAACAAAGTTATTAATCATGAAGAACTACAAAGAGCTGGTCCATTTATGCTGAAAGTGGTGAAAGTGTTCTCACCGGAGCTGAATTTTCCAAGCCAGGGAGAATGATGCAGAAGCTTTATTATTTATATTGTTTTTCTTGAGGGTTAAATCTAGGGTTAAGAGTAAAACTTTATTTGTAAAAAGGTCTAGTAACTTTTCTTGCAAGAGAGTCTATTATAAATATGCTGTAACAGATTTACAGCTATAGCATTATTATTTTCTGAATTAGTATAAAGAAACTAGAGGTTTTTTAAACCCTAAGTTCTATAGAGTTCCAACTTCTTCCTAATTAGTTTTACAACCCTAATTCTCTTGTTTACTGCTGTTTTCTCCCCAAAACCACATTATTAGGTACAACATCCAATAATTATTAGTAAACGGTGGGGAAAAAATGAAAGAGGATTCGAACCTACTATGCTGGAAAGGTAAGAGTGTAAGCTTCTAAAGTGAAGATAGTGCTTCAGGATGCGTAACAGGAAACTAGCCTGGAAAACAAGGCATGCTGTCATTTAGAAGTGGTTGAGTGTATTGTTCACCTCTTGTTTGAATTGGTGCTAGATTGACGTGTTTTGGTACAGAGTGTCATGGTTAGTCTACAAATTGAATACATGGTTTAGGTAGTGGTGGTTGAATGCACTTATGTTTTGTTCTTCTAGCATTTCAAATAGCTGCGAATTGCATTGATTTTCCAATTTCCTTTCCTTTGCAAGTCCCTTTTTTTTCTGCAATATTCATCCCCCCTCCCCCCAACAAAAAAAAAAGCATTATCCTGAAATTATTATACTATATAAAAAATAGATATAAAATACTATTGAGTCTACGATATATGGATTTTGATATGTTTTCTCTGCTACATAATGTGTCAGATATTCACTCTATCGGCAGTACCGCTCCAAAAAATGCCAACAGCCCTGCGAGAGTGTTTTTCTGTCTTAAAACCGGGCGGCATGCTCTTATTTAGGGACTATGGTATTAATCAACAAATCACAATGCTACTGCTTTCAGTTATTGTAAAATGCTTGACTGTAGTTTTTCATCAGACCTTGTATTTGTAGCTAAATTTAGTGCTTTTGAAAAGAATAAAAGGTTGTTTCCAGAATCAGTTTACAAAATTTTCAGTTTGATGGAATCCAGGTCTCTATGATATGACAATGCTGAGATTTGAACCGGACCAAAGAGTTGGATTCAGGGAATACATGCGTTCAGATGGCACCCGTTCATATTTTTTCTGTTTAGATACTGCCAAAAATCTCTTCAATTGTGCTGGCTTCATCGAGGTACAAAATTGGGCATTGGGAAAATTTTAAGTTTGTACTTCTTATAACCTGGATTTGTGCGTAAGATATAAGTTGCTTCACCACCATTGGTTTGACTTTTACTGCATGAATCTCACTCTGGAATGGTTTCTAGCGCATTTGTGTGTGGTTTGCCTGACCCTTTACATCAAAGAGAGAACGAAACCTTCTCGGAATTTATAGACTTACATTTTATAACTACTTTGTCATATCTGAAGATAGAAACCCTCAAGTTCGCGGTTAATTTGACTGCTAGTGGTGTTGAATGTTAAATTATTTGCACTTGCAGCTAGAGATTGAATATTGTTGTGTGAAGTCAGTGAATCGCCGAAACGGGAAGAGCATGCAAAGAGTATGGGTACACGGTAAATTCCAGAAGCCCACATAACTTTATTGGTCAGCAGCACTACTTAAGGTACGGTTGGAAGAGGGCTTCTTTTTTTCGGTGAATGACTATATGTGCATATTTTTCTCTCCATATAGCTTACGGTGACAGATTTTTCTCTTATCAGAATGCCAACAAAAGGAAATTGCTGATGGTCGGCTTACAATTTCATGTAGAAGACATTGTACAATGAATGGAAAATTGATATTCAATAATCATTTTTCCCATAAGACATCCTAAACATTTATTACAGCTCTAAGCCTGCGGAATGGTAATCATTCAGTCCGATCGCATGGAGAAGAACAAAAGATGGAAGTTATTTGGACCTTCAGCGTATCATAGAACCAATTTTTTGTACTGTTAATTTATGTCAACTAAATAAGTCCTTGGTCCAGACAAGTCCGATTTTAGGGCCTTGGACACATATATGTACTGTCATAATCATTTCAATAACCCTAATCTTGATCATTCCTCTTGAATATCTGTCAAGATGGAATAGGTTAGTGAGTGCTAAGCTTAGACTTTCGCATGTGGCATACTGCATAGATACATGCTATCATCTTCAACTATGTAGATACATGCATATGGTGATGCAGAATTGAATTTGGTTTGTTTCTCACTCATCGTTTGTATATTCAAAGGCCCCTGACCAATAATCCAGGAGGCCTTACAGTTTCCGTTTACTTATATCCGCTGGCCATGCCGTTTACGACTCACATTGTTAAGAAATAGGTTAGCAAATACTGGCGACCTTTGGAGGTCGGTCAAGTAACTTTTGGAGCAGGCACACCGTGTAGAATTCTCTTTCATATCTAGCAAGCGAATGGGAAAGATAAATACTTTCATAAGATTAGCATCAGAATGTATGTTGCGCTTGAATCATCACAGGTTGTGTGTGAATAAACTTCTTGCTAAATTGTGGAAATGAGTGCAGAAAAATCAGCATTCCTCTATATATAGGATTTGGCAGGGTATGCTACTTACTGGTAACGCTATTTGATCATGGTTTCTCTCTTGGTCTAGCTTTCAGTGGTTTCTTTCTTCAGCATGTTGCTTCTGTAACCATAAAAACTGTTAAATTATAATAGTCTCACTGGTTAATTATTTTAATGTTTAGGTCAACGTTATTAAATGTTTTTAATACTGAAAACAAATAAAAATGTAGAAAATATTAAATGTTCCCAACCAACAAAAATATTGTCTCCCTTTCTTTGTAGCAGTTCACTCATATTAAATACTTCACTTTCATTATTGACATGTCAAGACTCAAGATGAATGCATATAGAGAATGTGGCAAGTTAACATTAGTTTCATGCATAAAACAAGATATGAATGTCCCATCACTCTCTTCCCTCAAAAGAAAATGCATATATGCAGGGGAGGGGTTGATGGGGCATTCATATCTTGTATCATGCATGAGATTAAGGTCAACTTGCCACCATCTCTATATGCATGCATCTGGAGTCCTGATGTCAATAATTGAATGAAGTCTTTAATATGTTGCTCGTAGTCTTGTCCCATGCATTTATTTTTGTGTTGTGTGCATAACGCCTTTCTTAAGTTTTGACCATGGGTTCTTTTTGCATATGTTTGTTTAAACTTGAAAGAGAAACGTATGAATGCTAAGTTTAGAAATGTACATGGCAAACTCAAAGAAGCATTGGACAGTGTTCAGGCTAACCCCAAAATCCAGGCGGAATTTTAGGGGTTCTAGCAGCTAAGATGTTCACATCATGATACATGTGGTAGGCAAAATCTTAATCAGTCAGATTGTCAAGTAGGTCTGGTTTCTGTAGTGGGACCCTTTTCCTTGAAATTGGTACCAATAGCCCATCTTTTGTCTTCTTCTACAATTGTCCATTTCTGCACTCTTATCTTTTATTGTAAATTTACTGAAAATGGAAAAACATCAATATGCCCCCTTACTTTTTGATATATATGTTAATGGTCCCCCACTCCCCCTTCTGCCTGCATTCAATTGTTTTCGGCATGCATAATGATAAGCAGAGCTCCACAATTCCAGCTTATCAAGCAACAGTAATTTGGAGACTGCAAGAGCAAAAGATTGAAATCCCATCCTTGACTTGTGCAGACGTTGGTAAGGTTTAATATGCCATTATTGTTCCAATATGATGGTTTCGGTTCAGTTCTGTGGAAGTTCCAGTATATATATATATATATATATATATATCTCTTGAATGAAACCTGCTTATTACTGTAAAATATTAGTTTTTGTTTTGTTTTAATTAATTGTTCGTCTCTCTTTTCTTTGTATTTCTAATGGAAGTGAGATGGTATTTAAATGAAGATTGTATGCCTGCATGCAACACATATAGCTTTCTAAGGTTTAAAATCCGGGATTGAAGAGCCATATAAACTTCCTTTTTGACTTTTCTAAGTTATCAAGACAAAATGGATATTTATTTGTTGTAGACTTGCCATATAGCACCCTAAATGCTAACAAATGAAAACTAAATTAATCTAGCTTAATTGCTGATGTGCATAATAGGATTGAAAAGAACATTTATGCCTCATAAACCGATAGTCGGTCACCGAATTAAAAAGGCCTTCTCCTACTTCTCAGATATGGACTATGAAAAGTTAATTATTATGACGGTTATCAAATATTAGTTTTACATATATGTGATAGCCTCTCTAGTGCCTTAAGGTTTGGCATCCCCCAGCTGCATAATCATCCATGTATCAGGATTTAGTGATCCATAAACTGCTGAAGTAATCAACAGTAGGGGAGAGAAAACAACTTCATAGTTATTGACTTCAAAATTCGGACTGTATTGAGCTATAGATGAAAAGAATCTTGTAGGAAGTGAATAAGAAAGTACCTTCACATTGCATACTCCAACATGATCTGATCCCATCATTGAATTCATACAAATATATGGGTCCCATCCTGCAACCCTCTAATTAAAACTACAAGTAGAAACTTTGGAGAAAAACATAAATGACTCATTTAACATCTAGAGAATGCTAGTAACCACAAAAATTATAGCTGTCTCCTTGTTTTGTACATTAGTTGAAGACGTCTGGATAAAATCATAACCACAGTCCTTTCTTTCCTTTCATTTTCTGTTTTTGTTTAGCAGCAATCTTTAGCCTCCATACATAAGGAGTTGATGAATCATTTATTTGAATCTTCCATCCGTGTACGGATACTGAAGATTGCTGTTCAATAAAAATGACAGGTTGTAGCTTGGTGAGCGGTTGTCACGTTTGGCACTTGCTTTGAGTAGACTCTTCTTTAGTTTTAACTTGCTTTTCTAGTTTGCAAGTTCCCTTCAGGAGATGAATGTTGGTAGCTGGTGACCATTTTATAATTTAAGGATTGCATCACGAATAATGATTCATCAGGGAACTGAAACAAGTGAGTGCATTAAAGTACTCCTGCTTTAGTAGACTATGGTAAAATGGCCATCAATGGGATGAACGTGGTGTTATTTGATTGGAAAATCGAAATAATTTGAGATTATCTAACCGGATAGGAGGTGCAACCTTTTGAAAGTTAGGTCAAATGGCACCTAATTCGCTGAGAACGCCATGTACCCCACGGCAGGTACATGCAACGAATAAAATAATTCAGCATTTTAGACCTGGAAAGTGAACTTGCTCTCAAATTTCAATTGCTGATGCATGATTCTCCATTATCAATAAATAAATTAATCGTTTGCAATTATACAGATTAGGCTTTATTTGGGTGGACCACATTTCCATAATATCGATTTTCCGGATTCCCTCTTAAAAGTATTATAGTTTAATTACCTTGTTCAACTTTTAAGAAGAGCCAGGGCTGCAAACATTGGTAAAACTACACTTAGAAAGACAACTAGGGCAGATAAAGGAATAGCTATTTGTTGTTTGGCTTTAGTTGAAGGTTATTTTAATAAAAAATTTAATTATTAAATCCAACGTGGGTTCCACCACTCTCACTGCTTTGCCATTAGAATGTTGTGCAAGTAACTAGGTGAAATTACTAAGGTGTTCATTAACAATGTCATCATCATGTGAATCCATGTGAAGAGGGTCCTTGATGTTTGCTAAAACTCTAGAATCCTTTTGACTGTTTAGAAAACTAGCCTTTTTATGGACATCATGCTGATCTTTTGCCATTAACTTGATTTAATACCTTTCTTTACCTTAATAGATTGTAATAGGATGAGGATGATGACTGTGCAGCCCTTGTTGTATACTTTCAAGTTAATCCATCAGCCAAAGCTTAAGATTCTTGTAGCTGGAGGACAAATTCAAAGACCCGATTTCTTAAGATTCTTGCTGCTGGAGGACAAATTCAAAAACGTTACTTCAAGAAACTGGATTCTAGTTTCATTTTATTACAGATCTATGTATAATATGCTAACATCTTTTACATTGTTCCGTCATATCGAAATCATTCACATTCATAGTCTTAAAAATTTATGCCAATACAACTGTTTCGGACTTTATCATTACTTCTGACATTTGCTCATGTTGTAGATGAAAGGGTTGCATGAAATCCATGGTTTAAATTCTCTGCAGCTATGCCAGTAAAGATGGAAATATACCTAAATGAGCATTTGGAACTTAAGGAGCAACGACTGTGATCGAACTTTTTATCGATCTATTTAGTTTTAAGTCTCATGATGCTTTCATTTCTTACTTCTGCAAATGTGAATACTGAAAAACAGTAGTCTTACATGTAGTAATGCCTTGAAAGATGCTGTTTTGTGCAAAATTCAATGCACATTCCATCATGTTTTCATATTTTTTAAAGAATGTTTGATTTGCTGCCATTTGTGTTCCTTCTGCAGACTGCCATTGAATTTCACTGCTGCACTTGGAATTATTTTAAAGATAAGCCAAGAAGCATGCCAAAACTCATGAAACTTAACGTTACCCCCAGTTTAGTTGATTCGTTTATGGACCTTTCAAAAGGGTGTTAGGTAGATGAAAGGGTTTGGATTTTAGCATTTGTAATTGTTTTTTTCCTCAGATTTCGATTTACATGTGTATACATATGAAAAAAAAACTCAAGGTTCAAGGATGATGCACAAAAATTAAAAAAATAACGCTGAGTACGAGAATTTGCATAGCACATGGCATGGCATGAAGCCAAGAACCATTCTTGCTTTCGCACTTCCCAGCCGAAAGCACCCCATTTCATTGTATTTCATATAATATTGGTGGAATAAGAGAGGTAATACTAACAGTTGAATTGTATTTTAATTGTTATACTAAAAAAATTGGTAAATTTGTGTATCTATATTAGATTAAAAGGTAATTAATTTTTCTGTTAAAACTTTATTCATTTTTATTATTAAATTGATCTTTGTATATCAAAATGAGTTACATGTGATACATTACGTATAACTGTCTGATTATTTTGTCAGTCACACCAGATAAAATTTTTATTAGAAAGGATAAATTTACTTTTTTATCTAATGTACATGGATTGATTTATCCATTTTTTGAATAAATGTGACAAAATATAATTTTACTTTTGATATAAAGACTTTCATACTACTTTTATTGAATTAACGATATTTTAATATTATATTTGTTCAATTGAATTAATAATCAATAAAAGTATTATTCAATTAAATTAATACTCAATTAATTAAGATACCAATTTAATTAAAAATTTACCTATAGCTTACCTCATTACCTAGTTTGAGGCAGAAACATGATAACTACTAATTTTACTTTTTTCTTCCAAAACTTTTTAAATCCAGCAGAAAATAAACTTAATTCATGCAATCATCTTTAAAAAAAAAAAGAAAAGAAAAAAGTATTTGATATATTTAAACTTTCAATTTAACATTTATGATCCTTTTATTTTATATAAATAATAACAACTTTATGTAAACAAAAGTTAATTGAAATGATAAGGATGAAATAGGTAATTAATAAAAATGAGGTGATATTGTTGTTATCAACTGTTTGAATTGACAGATGATGTATAAATGTAAAATAAATTCTCAAGTACCAACATCCCCTCACCTAAATTACATCATACCAATCTAGAAACATAAGTAAAACATGAAAAAGAGAAGCAATGTTGTAAAATGGAGGTATGTTTTTGAAGTTGAGCTTTAGCTCCCAGTCAATCATTTTATGTCTTTTTAGTTGATTATGAAGGAAGCAGGAACAGAAAATGCAGACAAATCTTTGCTTGGAACAGAAAATTGATATTAAAATCATGACATTAACTATGGCTAATTAAATTCCCTCCTCTTCTGCAACATAGTTGTAAAAATATGGAATTCAAACCATTTTTGACATAAAATGATCCAAAAACAATTAATTGAAAATATTCGAAGATGTGAAAAAAGAAATGAATTGTAAGCTTGTGAATTGCAATGAAAATGGAGGTTTTTTTAACAATTCATGGAAAAATTCACTAAATATATAATTAGTGATATACCTTTTTATGCTGTCTTATGATCTAACAAAGAAAGAAAGAAGAGATGAAAGGAAGTTCGTAAGAAACTAAACATCATCTTATTATGCAAAGTAATGAAAGTGAAAGCATATATCTAAATCTCTCACAAGCAATGTTTTTTCTTTTTCTATTCTACTTTCTCTTATGTTTACTGATATGGTGGCCTTCCACCATGTGCCCAACCATAAGCCTCATGGTTCAACTGTCCACCGTTCGGAACCAAATTTGGTGGCAAATTATTATAAACTTGCAACCCTGGAGCATCACCACCACCGCCACCTATTCCGCCTTGTTGATGTCCTCCACTTCCACTTCCACTGCCAATCCCTGGTGGGGATCCACCGCTTCCACCACCACCACCACCACCAAGCTGACCTTGAGCTCCACCAGCTCCTTCTTCTTCCTCCTCCAAAGGCAGCCTCTCATATGTAGCGTTAGAAAACGTTGCTGCTATAACCATGACAGGCCCTGATGCCATCAGTGACCCTACTACACTACCTCCAACAACCTGTCCTTGACCACCGGCTAGGTATATAGTTAACCCGGTTGACCCTGGAGGAGCTGGTCCAGGCAGAAACGCACCAGTTAAAGACAAAATCTCGAACCTACCATGAAGAGCCATCACTGCACCAGGAGCTGAAGGTTGTCTGAGTGTAACGTTAGTGACGGTTCCACTCCCACTAAGAACTGAAACCCCTCTTTGTCTCCTCCTTGCAAACTGAGCTAGGGTTTCAGCTACATCAGAACCATTAGCTATTTCCATAACGTGACTCCTCAGTGCATTAGGGCTATCCCTGGTGACAAAGATAGGTGGTTTGGGCTTGTTTTTGGAGCCTGCTGGTCGACCTCGGGGACGACGAGTGGAGACTTCTACGGCACCTTCTCTGGGTTCATCGCTATGCTCTTTGTCTTCTTCTTCTTCTCCGGTTCCTCCACTGCCTGTTTCTCCATTGTTTGCCATGGATATACCCAGATCTGGTTTCTTCATTGGAGATGATGAAGTAGCTGATGTTTCCATTCCTTGTAGCCCTACTTGCCCCGCCCACCATAGATTAGCCATGGTTTTCAAGTTTTTGAGCTCACGAAAAGAAAGAAAAAAGATTATAAACAAAGCAATAGAAAACTGGGTTTGGATCTTGTTTTGGGTAGTGATACGACCGAATCAAGGCTTTGAACAACAAGAGAACAGATGGAAGAATTCAACTCTCTAGAAAAGTTGGCCGAGAGAGAGAGAGAGAGAGAAACTAGTCGAAAGCAAGCAAGTATGATAACCGATCAAACCTAAGGAATTGCTAAGGGCAAGAAATGAACCCCAAAAAGGGATATATTTTTATTTCCTTCTTGTTTAATTATGCCCCTATCTCTATACTCTTTCAAACTTTTTATATTTAGTACTTATGCTATCCAATTGATAATATTATTAATGAATTTGGGTAATATGTAATATTTTAATATTTAAAAGTTATATTTTACTAATTGGTAACATATATTTAAAATTTAACAAAAGTTAATTTAACTTTAATTTTTAAATTAAACTTAGTAGAGAGATTAAATTTATTAAATTAAGTGAACTAAAATTTAAATATTTAAAAATACAAGGATTAGGGGTACAATTAGACTTTTTTGATGTGTAGTAAGTACAAGTTCCTTTTTAAAAATTTCCAAGAAATTTGTTGGATTTATATTTGCCTTGGTTTTGGGGGGTGTGGACTATCAAGGCCTTGGGGAGCTATGGTTTCTTTGTATTTTCAATGAAAAAACTTTTTCTTTGGAAAATTTAATGGGAGGGAGTGATGGCAAAATTTAGGGTTTATTTTATTTTGTTGGAAGGTGAGAAAGTGGGGTGCACGTCTTACATCTTGCTCTTGTCCCGACGTTACATGTACTTCATTTATGTTATAAGAATTTTTTAAAATTATTTATATTCACTATTTAAATCAAACCCATATTATGTAGGATTTTATGAACATAAAAAAAAATATATTTCTTCAATATATATATATATATATATATATATCTTTTTATCTACGACCCTACTTGAATTCGAATACTATATATTATTAACACATGCAAACATATATATGTCATTCCATGCTGAAAATGATATATAGCTAAATAGACCATCATATATAGTAGCAAATTTGACAAGTTTTTTAGTTGTAAACATAGATACTAAGATTGCTTAGGATTCTCATTATTGTAACAAAACATCTAATCTAAAATGGGTAAATTCTAAAGAATATCATATTTATTTTTATAGTTTATGAAAGTTGTACTCCTACTTAATTTTTATTTTCAATTTTAGATTTTTAAAAAAATTAATTATATAGAATCCCTCTATTAATTAAAAAAGTAAACAAATATAAAATACTAGACATTATTCCAAAAATTAGTAGTAATAATAAGGTATAGCAAAATAATAGTTGCAAAACCCTCTTTGCATGACCATCCTTTTTACCAGCCCATTCGAAGCTTACTCTAATTGCACTCAACACATCAACCCTTTTTTATGGAATACGGATATCTTCATTCTTTTTCATGTTCCATCAAAATACTTGAATTTCATGAAATCATCTAAGTTCAGAATTGCATACATGTCTTTTTGCAACCTTAATTTTTAATTAAAAGGGTTAAATTTAACCTTCTAAACGTGGAGGTATTACCTAATGCTCTTCTTGGATATACACACTAATCAATAAATTAACTGGTTACTCTTTGTTTTTTTGCAACAAGTTCATTGTAGAGAATAGTCAAAGGATGATGTTGTACTTAATAATTAATATTATCAAGTAGCTGGGTTTTGATTAATTTATACATAAAGGTTTTCAAACGAGTATTTTAAGATTATTTTTTTTTAAAAGGTAAGATATTATTCATAATACATTATATTAAAAGTTATATAACCGATAAATTCATTCAACATATTTCAGTCCATTGAGTAGAAATATAATTATATTTCCGGTACATGATAAGCTACTACCTAGTCGTTTAACAGGTTGAGTACTTGGACCTTCACTAGGAACTATATATTATTTTAATTAATCTCATAATGAATAGAATAAAATAATTATACATGTTGATAGGAATATGTGGCAACAAGAGAGAAGGGAAAAATATCAATTTTATTTAAAAGATGATAAATTCTAATCTACTTCAAGAAACAATGCACCCATGCTTTGGGTGTAAGCTTTTCATAGTACCATATTGGAGAGGAGAAAGGAATTCAAAGTGTTTGAATTCATATCACTTGGCATTGCTTTAATTGTTTTGTTTGGTATAAAGAATAGAAAAAGAATGATGATGCAAAGTTTTTTAATCAAGTGGTTAAGATATGTTGGTGACCGATTTGATTAAGCAACGAACAAGTAAAAATAGCGGAAGAAATTGAGAAATTGAACACACAAATTTAATGTGAAAAAACCCCTCCAAAGAGGATAAAAAAATCACAGGCAATTATAATTTTACTATAATGGTAAAAGATCGAAGAGTACAAAAGATAAAACTAGACCCTAAAAACTCAAAAACAAAGAACCCTCAAAACATAAACACAATATTCTCCAAAAATGTTATGAGTTCTAATATCTAACGGGATGTATTTTCTAAGGTTGTAAAATAGTCTATTTATAAGCTAAATTCGTAGGTCAAATAAATTATGCTAATAAATGCTAAATATATTATACTAAAAAATACTAAATCTTCTAGAAAGAAAATATATTTTGTTTAACTTGACTTGCAAGCAATCTCTTATTTGATTGAAATATGAGGCATACTCAACAAATATCCACATTGACTCGTATTTCCACAACGCCATCTTTGCTAAAGCCCGCCCTAGGCCTATCTTGAATTATGCAGGGAATTAACTAAGTCAAATCTGTGCTTAGAAGCTGGAAGACGTCTAGCCTTCGACTTGTGCACTGCTAAATCAAAACTAACCTGGGTCTAATTTTCATGAGCATAGTGCCTTAACTTTTCAAAACCTGCATCCAAAAGAAAACCTCTCTTCAACGAAACAGTCATACATTTTTTCCTCCTATGACCAAGTTGCCTCCGCTCCAAATGAGTTGACTTCGACTCCGTAACGAACGAGGGAAGTCCAATTTCACCGGTCACTGTAGAACCTTTCAGAATATAAAGGTTGTCGATCATTTTACCTTTTAACAAAACGACATCCCACGAGACACCTTAATGCCGCTCGACTCAATGTTGATTCTACAACATTTCAAGTCTAAAATACTCAAAGAGACGAGATTCTTTCGTAAATCAGGCACATACCTAACATCTGAAAGTGTTCTAATCATCTCATCATGCATCCTAATTTTAACAGTATCAATACCAATTACCTTACTGGATGAATCGTTTCCCATGCGCACAACTCCACCTTCAACCGAACTATATGTAGAGAACCATTCTCTATTGGGACACATGTGGAAAGAACATCCCGAATCTAGGATCCACTCGGACGTAAGCTTGGATCTTTCATTCGTTGACACTAACAAGAAATCATCACCACTTTTGTCAGGCAAATTAGCACCAACTACATCTTCCTCAATACTCTCAGCAGCCTTTTTATTTCGCAATTTATAACAATCTGCTTTGACGTGACCTAACTTTTTACAATAGTGACACCTTTTGTCTCACTTCTTTGATGCTACAAAAATAGAAGCTTGCGAATCTGCCTTGCTACCCGAACCAAACTCATTTTTGAGTTTTTTTACTCAAAAAATAACCCTTTACATCCTCGAACGAGAGTTTGTCTCTGCCATAAATCAGGGTCTCCTTGAAAGACTTGTATGAAGGGCGTAAAGAACATAATAATAGTATAGCTTGATCTTCATCGTCAATCTGAACCTCAACGTTATTTAAATAATTTAAAATGATAATGAATTGACTGATGTGATCTCCAAGAAGTTCACCTTCATTCATGCGAAACGTAAATAGACGTTATTTCAACACTAAACAATTAGCTAGAGACTTAGTTGCATAGAATTTCTAACCTTTTCCACAAGGCGAATGAGGTCTTCTCCATCAATACCTCTTGCAATACCCTATTAGCGAGGCACAACTAAATTGCAGACATGGTCTTTTCATCAAGCTCTTCCCATTCTGGCTGATTTAGATTCTCGGGCTTTTTCTCGGTAACGACCTTCTTCAGGCCGATCTGGACTAGAATATCATCATCCAAACTTGCCACAAATTGAAATTTGTGACACAATTAAATTTTTCAATGTCAAACCTTGTTGTTGTCATCTCTGAAGGGGTTGATTTACGAAAACTGAACTAGCTCTGATACCACTTGTTGGTAATCGACTCGATTAAGCAATAAACAAGTAAAAATAGCATAATAAATTGAGAAGTTAAACACACAAATTTAACGTGGAAAAATCCCTCCAAAGAGGATAAAAAAATCACGGGTAAAGATAATTTTACTATAATGGTAAAAGAACGAAGAGTACAAAAGATGGAGATAAAACTAAACATCAAAACCGAAAAACAAAGAACCCCAAAAACATAAACACAAAATTCTCCAAAAGTGTTATGAGTTTTAATCTCTAATGGGGTGTATTTTCTAAGGTTGTAAAGGAGTCTATTTATAAGCTAAATTCGTAGGTCAAATAAATTATGCTAATAAATGTTAAATATATTATACTAATAAATACTAAATCTTCTAGAAACAAAATATATTTTGTTTAATTAACTTGACTTGCAAGCAATCTCTTATTTGACTGAAATATGAGGCATACTCAACAAGATACAATAATAAGTTTCTTACTTTATAACTTAATCATTAGAATGGAATTCTCTATACCAAGCAAAGCCTTAAAATTTAGCGTTATTTAAGAGGTCAAGTGCTATGATGATGGTAGCCTTGTGCATTGGATGGGACGGTTTGGTTTTGGATTAGATTAACTCGATTAGGGCTAGTTTCAAGTTTAAGTTATTTCAAATTCAGGTTGTCTTGGGTTTAGATGGTTTTGGTTTAGAGTTTGAGATTTTCAAATTGTGTCATTACAAATTTGGATGGTTTGAGATTTTGGTCATTTCAAATTCAGATAATTTCATGTTACTTCTCTAGGTACTATGGGTTTGAGTTGTTTCAGTTTCATGTGATTTCAAATACGAATAATTTTGGGTTCAAGTTTGGGTTTGATCAACTTGGGTTCAAGATAGGCTAATTCGGATTGTTGATTTTTTATGACCAAATTGAATTGGAAGAGGTTTGCATTAATTGGATCTATTTTTCATATTCAAATTAAAATTACACATGTCTTGATGGATGCATATTTTAAGTGAGTTTAATATGTTTAGTATTAGTCTTTACTTGAATGGAGTTATGGTTAAAGCTGTTGCTAGGTACCTATTTAGTACAAATTCGAACTATATTACCCTCATCCCTTACCCCTTAATGTTGTATAAAAAAACTTATGTATTAGTGTTAATAATTTTGGACATAATACCTATTAATACAAATGTGATTTTTTTATAACTTAAGCGGGTAAGACCCTAACTACCCTAATGATTACATAGCAATAGTTTAAAAAACTATCGCTCTATTTAGATATTTTTGCAATATTGGCATAACACTTAGAGGTGGTGTGTCAAATATAATATTGGCTGAACTAGATTTGTCATGTACCTTGTTTTTTAACTCAAAAAATATAATTTTATTTCTCCATAATTATTGTTCTAGAACTCAAAAAAATGGCTCCAAAATTGTCTTTATTACCAACATGTGCCTTATTTTTTAACTAAAAAGTATCTTATTAGTTATAGAATTAAGTTTAAAGGCAAATAGTTCTTAATAAAGAAATCGAAAACCAAATAAAATGGAATAGACGTGGGTTAGGTTGGTTTGGGGTCAAGTTTTTCAAAAGAATTTAGGGTCGGGGTTGGGGTGGATCTTTTCTTCTTAGGTCGAGGTTTAGGTTGTGATAGCCATGCATAGGGTATGGGTTGGATGGGCAAAAATTTGACTTGTAATTTTGATTATTTCTTCACTGCAATTAGTAATCATTTGCAACTCCAGCAAATTGTTGCATTCAAGTAAGACTTTTTTTGTATCCTATTTCTTAAGTAATGTCGAGATTATCATATATTGCCCATAGTTTCACCTGCAAAATAGTAGAAGTACCCAAATATCAACTAAATCCATCAATTCCATGTCTACAACTGCCATGGAGTACTCTCTCTTTGTAGCATAATGATTACTAGTGTCCATTAGTCCAATGCAATTGATCTTTATCTTGCCTTTTTCTAGTATCTTGTTGGGATTTTGTGCTCTTGGTGCAGTGATTTCTTCATTGTGCTTATAAATTTTTGAACAAATTGAGTAAATACAATTCTATTTATATTATTATATTTTTTGTATAATTTGTTCTCAATTATTTTTGCATGAAAAGCAAAATGAATAAAGAAAATATTGGATCATTGATTACCTAAGGTTTAACTAATAATAAGTTACATCATAAGGATAAATTATGATGTGGGAATACAACTTATATTAATAGGTAATCTAAGTTTGAGGAATTAAAATGAGCAATTAATTCAAGACACTATGATGTTATCTATCAAGTCTAATTGAGGAGATTTCTTGCCTTGGGTATTGGAGGAGATGTCTCTCCAAAAGATAGAGGCATAAATGTGATCGTTTGGATTGACAATATATCGGGCATGATCCAAGTTAAATTTATCCTAGATTTGTTTATGGATTTATTCACGTGTAACTTTCATAGTGTGGCTTACCTTAGTCTTGAGTAAGTGATTGACTATGTGTATGTAACTCATATATTTTGATATATTGAAAGTTTATGCTCAGTTGGTGTAATAGCCAATTTTAGCCCACTCCAGCAAAAATTAAAAACACAAAAAATAAAAGTCCAGTCCATTTACAGAACAAGTCCAGAGCCCAACAACCCGAATGGCCCACTTTACAAGCCCAAATTAGAAACACAAAAACAACAAAAATAAAGAGTCCAAATACAAACTCAATAATACAAATAGCAGCCCAAATTGTATGACCCAATTACAAATAGCCCAATAAGGCCCAAAAAGAAAGAACTTTCAAAAGCCTAGGGTTTCTGGAACCCTAGGCGCCGCATGCCTTTTACCAGTGGCCACCACGCGCCTTTGCCTCGCACACTCCTGACACCGGCCACTCCCCCCCAAGCGCCTCGGCCTCCGCGCGTGCGCACGTCGTGCCTATCACCTGCAAAGGAACACGGCCAACAAGAAAGAAAACGACAAAAAGGGACGAACAGGTTAAAAAATGAGAAAAAACAGAGGCCCATACCTTTGTATTTTTGGATAAAAACCGAAACAAACCCAGTTCAAAGGGGGGATTTTTTTCGGATTGAAAGAAATCAAATACAAAAATCAGAAATTAAAAGGCAAAGAGAGAAAGGTTGATTTCATTTTATTTTCTGTTATCATTTATTGTTATTTTATTTATTTATTTATTTGTTTTACGAATCAAAACAATAACAAAGAAAGAGAAGGAAATACCTAAGTCGGCTCATGTTCTCGTCGTCGGAGGCCACTTTTTTCTGTTGACGGAATACGGCTTGAACACGGGTTAAGAACCCGATTTTCTTCCATCTTTCAAGTAGAGGGGGGCCTGCTTTTGAGCGACTTTAAAGCGGAGGCTAGAGAGGCTGCCTCGCGCGACGCCGGCTAATGGCCATGGCAGTCGCATGGCCAACCTCCGATCTAATCCATGACGACGCGAGATGGGTGCAGAAAACCCTAGCAGAAGAGAGAGAATGAAGGGGGAGATAACTTGCATTTTTTTATTTCTGGAAGAAGAAAGAATAATAAAAAATAAAAAGATGGCTTTATACAATAAACAAAACGGCGTCATTTGATGCATAGGGTTACTGCGCATATTCCTTAAAAGGAATATTTACGTGATCAGTCCCCATTTTCGTAGCGTTTTTGGATTAAGTCCCGCTTCATGTTTCTTTCTTGCGATTTGGCCTTGCCATTTCCGTTTCATTCCAATTTAACCCGTGCTTTGGCCGACAGAAACGCAGCGCATTAGGGGTTGGGTCATTCACCCATTTAGTCCCCGTGAGTTTACGCGCGTAGTGTTGGGGTCCCTGGCTACTTTAATTTATTTCGATAATTGGTCCCCACTATTTTATTTTGATTTCAATTTAGTTTCCAACCTGTTTAAAGGGTTTATATATTTATTTTTCTTCAAATTATTATTATTATTATTATTATTATTATTATTATTATTATTATTATCATTATTATTTATTTTGAGTTTTTGTATACTATATTTATTAAACTATATATTGTTATATTAGTTTTATCTTTTTTCTTGACACCGTTTTAAAACTATTTCATATATATTACTTTTTACCATGTGTTCTTGACTTAAAATCGTTTTGTTAATTTTTTTTTAATTGTTTTATGTGTTACTTCTTTAAATTGTTTAATTCGTTCGTCTTTGTTTATTAATGTTATTTCTTAGATGATGTATATTATTTAATTATTGCTTTTGCATGTGCCATAATTCATTTATTTGTATCGTCATGTTATTATAGTTCATTATATGTAATTTCATGCTCACATATCATAGTTCTATTATCGTTATTGTTATTCATGCATGTTAATATTTTAGGTTAAGGATTCCAATGTTATGTGTTACATGTATGACGCCAAATTCGTGTTACATTATCGTTCTCTTCGTCGCATAATCCCATTCGCGTTTTGAATCATGTTTCTTCAAAACCTAACCTAAAATCTTTTATAAATTTCATCCAAAATTAAAAGTTTCCAAAATAAGGCAATATTCTATGTTTGGAAATTCGAGAGATCGTGCCCTATGTGTTGGGTTTCGGTTCTCTCGCTTGGCCAAGCAATCGAATAACCTTTTGTTATTTTAATGCATGAGTCTCGGGAATTAAGAGATGATCTTGGATTCGAGGATTAAAATCATCGTGTCCTACGTGCTGGATGTGATATTTTGTCCTTTGGAACGAGAAAATCTTGATATTCAATTTGAGAAAACTAAAATATTTCCAAAAAAGATCAATTTCTTTTTTCTTTTTAAATTTTCAACTTTCGACATTGAGACATTAAACAATCAATTTGGTACCAATTTTGGGCGTGACGAGGGTGCTAACCCTTCCTCGCACGTAACCGACTCCCGAACCTATTTTCTCAAGTTTTCGTAGACCAAAACATTGTTTTAGTAAATCAAAATGTTTTATTAAAACAAAGGTGACCCGATCACACCTAATAAAGATCAGTGGCGACTCCCGTTTTTTATATTCGAAACCAAGTCGATTCCCGTTTTTTCAAAAATGGTTACGACAGCTTGGCGACTCCGCTGGGGACAGATGAGAGAGTCGAACCATAAAATTGATTATTTTCTATCTCGTTGTCAAAAATTGAAAATTTGATTTGGAAAATTATGATCCTCTTGTTGCATTCTTTTACATTATCTCATTTGATTACTATGGTTTGAGTCTTGTAAAATACTTGTGCATCATATTGGTCACACCTTTCTGAGTGGGAGCGAGAAACTACTCTTTCGTGAGGTTTTTACCTCCATGCAAGATAGTGGATCACTTTCGGGATACATCCGTACCTATGTCTTCGTGAGATTTTTATCTCCGTGCAGCCATAGGGAAATGTATTCCCCTGAACCGAACTCGGTCCATATGAGCCTATAATGGGTGAGGATTGAGGAATCTGCTGGTTCGGGTACCTTTACTCTAGAACCAAACTACATATAGAGACCTAGGAGCCTACCCTGGGTAGAATTATACCAAACCCTAGCGGTCACCCGGATAGGTGTTCTGTGTTTGTTTATTTCTCTTGCACTAACCTGTTTTCTTTTGTGATTGCTTATCTCTCCTATGCTAACGTGTTTTCTTCTGTCTTGACTACATTGCATTGCATCATCTTAGAAAGGAAATGTTGGTTCATATTTGGTTGCTAAATGGAAGAGTTTGTCATGAGGAAATGTGTTACTTGATAAAGTGGATTGTAATACGGTCATACGAACATGAGGACATGGCCGTATATGCGATCCGTTTTATGTAAAGAAACGTATCTTCTAGAAAGTTCTTCTAATAGAATCGAATTCATGATCAACACCTCTCTTTTTGCATTCATACCGTGCATTTGCATTGCATTGCATACAGCAGCATCATATCACCCTAATCATTTACTAAGGCTAAAATCGTATAATCTACAGTTGCGACACCACGAATCTGAAATCACGTCATCCTTAAGGACACGGCTAAGAGCTAGAGCTATGGATGTGGAACTCAATGAAAGAATCAAAAGAATTGAAAGAATCCAGAGAGAGTTGCAAGAGCAGTTGACCAAGTCGCAGTAAGAAGCAAGGGATCTGATGGTAAGATCTCGAGAGGAATCGCTCGAACAAAAGGATCAAATGGCCAAAATGATGGAGATGATGACAGTTCTGGTCAAAGGAAAAGGACTGGCACAGAGCCCTGACATCACAGAGCCCCAGCCAAGAGATAATCAGGATCCGCTCTATCTCCCAGGATTCACTCCGCCTCACGCCCATGCAACGCAAAGAGGATATCCTCAAGGGGAACCGGTAGGCCTAGAGCCACGAACTGCACCACCTGCTCATCTAGGGCAAGGTATATTTGTATCAAATTCCGGAGGTGATTCTGCTAATCCAATAGTTCCAGATTTGGATGATCCGGTAGAAATAGCCAGGTTGAAAACGGAAGATCGTTATGCTCAGGACAAGTATAAGAGTCTGGAAGAAAGACTCAAGGCGATAGAAGGTACCGAAGTCTTCTCTGCACTAAGCGCCAAAGAGCTCAGTTTGGTGTCCGATCTGGTTCTGCCTCCAAAGTTTAAAGTGCCAGATTTTGAAAAATATGATGGGACGAGATGTCCGAAGGCGCATCTTATCATGTTTTGTCGGAAGATGGCCGGTTATGTGAATGAAGACAAATTGTTAATACACTGTTTTCAAGATAGCTTGGTCGGATCAGCCCTCCGATGGTATAATCAACTCAGCAGAGAGAGGATCCAATCATGGAAGGACCTAGCATCAGCGTTTTGTGAATAATACAAGCATGTCTCCGATATGGTGCCTGATCGACTAACACTGCAGATGATGGAAAAGAAGCCAACAGAGACTTTTAGACAATACGCTCAAAGGTGGAGGGATATCTCAGTCCAAGTAGAACCCCCACTGACTAAAACTGAGATAACGATCCTCTTTATCAACACTTTAAAAGCGTCATTTTATGACAAGCTGGTGGGAAACGCCACAAAAGACTTCGCCGATATCGTAATGTCTGGGGAACTCATTGAAAATGCCATAAAGAGTGGAAAAATAGATGCAAGAGAAAGTGTCAAAAGGTCAAGCTCGAGAAATATGGAAAATGAAGTGAACAACTTGAGCAAGCGTTCCAAGTCAGTCTCTGTAGGTCAACCGAGGGCTGTGACCACTGGTCATCAGGGATCATCAAGTCAAGAATCCAATGCAAAGTGTCTCCAGTTTACACCAATTCCAATGACATATGAGGAGTTGTATCAAAGCCTGTTTGATGCACATAGGGTGGCTCCTCACTACATGAAACCAGTGCAACCCCCATACCCCAAATGGTATGATTTGAATGCTCAATGCGAGTATCACGCGGGAATAACGGGTCACTCAACCGATAACTGCATTGCATTTAAGAAATTGGTGGAGAGGCTTATTAAAATAGGGGTTTTGAAGTTCGATGAGTCGACCGGAGCAATAATTTGCGATAATTGAAGGAGGGGGCAAGAGAGTCTCGATTCCTTAAAGAAGTTATCAGAAGCCTAGAAATCGAGAAGTCAGAATGCCAATTCGAAGTGAAAACGGGGGCATAAAGCTTTTCGAAGTCTTACACACTTGGGAGTGTTTTGAACAATAAGACCATAAAGCTTTCCGAAGCCTTACACACTTAGGAGTGTTTTGAACAATAGGACTGTGGAAGAAACCTGCATTTTTAGCTAATCTGGAGTAATATTCAAAACATGCTTGTTGCTTTAAGCCTAGAGGCAATAAGAGTCCTTTCGTGAAATGGGCTTGTTTCCAGAATTGTTATTTCAATAAAATGCATCTTTATTTTCACTCCTCGTATTTCATACTCTACTTCGTTTCATTTTCATATCATACTTTTAAATTTTCTACCTTCATGCCCACAATAGGTCCCCCAGATACCAATGACATAAGCGACGCTGTTACCGACTCTCTTTTTAACGAGATATGTGTTTAAAGGGATTGGAGGACTGGGGAGATGACAGAGGTCACAACTTATTTCCTAAATTGTCAAGAATGGTAGATCCCATCTTACGAAGTGTCAGCAAACACTACAAGAGAGATGAAGATGGAAGCTTAGCTTGCCGCAGGAACAAGGCAAGGAATCATTGAGTTATCTCCAAGAGTTCAAATATATTTTCGTATGATCACGTTAAGATGCGCTAGGACTATTAAGGCACGAGTATACTGTCAAAGCTAAGGAAGTCATAGAAGAAGTCCATAAGGATATTTGAAGATCACATGCTGATGGTTCTACCCTAACTAAGCCAATCAAGAGGTTCGAGCTACTGGTCTACCCAGAAAGGAAAATTGCATCAAACGCCAAATCGAGGAGGACAGAACTTATATGCCTCTTCCCTTTTTTTCTACACATGGGGCATGGACGTTATCAAGCCAATCTCCTCGAAAGCTTCTGGTCCGCAACGATTCATTTTTGTGATGTCGATCTCTTCACTAAGAGGGTGAAGGTCGCTTCATATGCCAATATTACAAAGTCGATAGTCATTAGACCAAAAAGGGAAAAAAGAAAAAATAATAACAAAAAAGGCGACAAGATCATATTTAACCGTACAATGTCAAAAGTTTGCGGTCTTTTCAAAGATCAAGTGCCGCGTCATAGTGTAAAAAAAAAAAGAAAAAAAGGGGGGCAACAAAACAAAGTTTGTTAGGAAGATGACCTAAACTTGTGAATGTGGGCATATAGAATTTACGTTTACCCTTTTATGCTCATTAAACTTCGGCCAGGACCTCTGCTGGGACAACGCTTTCCTAATTAGGTTTTGCCTAGTGAAGTCAAAATCCTCTTTTCCCCAGGCACAGGCCGATCCAAAATTGGATAAGGTGGAATGGATCCAATCCCGATGTGATCAAGTGAATTTGAAAAGGAAATGTTGAGAGATATCTGTCACGATCAAATGAAGCGAGTTTACAACAAAAGGATTGCCTTAGAAAATTTCATGATATGGCTTTGAAAAAATTCTCTCATGCAAAAGAGACTTCAGAAGAAAATAAATGTCAAACTAGGAAGGACCTCATGCAGGGCCTGTTCTATGGAAGCATGGATATTGACAGAGATGGATGGCAATGACTTGTCCAATTCGGTGAATTTAGATTCGACCTAAAAAAGGGGAATAAAAAAAAATCTCATCAAAAAAGAAGAAAGAAAAAGGAGAGGCCAAAGGCGAAAACCCGCAAAGGGCGCTTTGAGACCAAAGGTGGGTTTGAGTTGAAAACCCGAAAAGGGCAGCTCAAATTTTGATAAAAAATGGGGCATACAGTAGTCTTGCTACGCTTGAAGTAACAATGAAGAGGAATGTTACGCCTTGGGGCATCGACAAAGTACTCCAGATCCCCTAAACACATATTGAGTTTAGAATGGTCCTCAAGAAGTTTGAATAGAGACACTCAAGCTGCGATATCTGGGGCACCTAGTTTCTATTTTACCCATTTTGAGTCTGCTATCTTTGTCTTTTCAAAATACACTCTAAATAAACTTGCTTCTTCATTGCATTTGCTAGCTTTGATTAACTTGTTTGTTTCGAGCTATGCTCCCAATAAATTTCCATTTCATCCATCATTATGGTCCTTTTTTGAGCATTTTGCATTGAAATAACGATTATTGGACTAATAATACCTTCATGAAAGGAGTTTCGCATATTACTCTGGAAACCTCTAAACAATACAGGAGTCTGAAACAGGATTATTGCTTAAGATTCACCAAGCTTAAGGGTTGAAAATATCTGAGTCCAAATTAAGGTTATCACTTTGGATTTTTGTCAAAAGTGGTGATTGAACAAAATGACAAAGTACCGCGTCAGTGACACAATCCTGACGGAAAATGGGCATTGTTAACCCAAGTGCAAAACCAGAATCATTCTCGAAAGGAAATGATATTCTGTATTCATGCAAGCATCATGCATATACATCTGGTTGGGTCACCTAAAGAGTGATCGTTAGAAGGAAGCTGATACAGATCCTGTACCTTTGAATAACAAGAAGGTGGGATGAACGAAGGATATTCGAATCCTATACCTACAGGTCACAATGAGATGAACCCTGAAGCTACAGTGGGGCAAAAGGGTGATATACGAGAAACACAGATTACTCCTAAAGTTTGAGGACGGGTACAAAACCTGAAAGGGAAGTCAAGAATCGAAGCAATGAATACAGGTCATCATGAAAGTCGTGACAAAAAGGGATACATGACAAACCAACCCAGGGCGCATGGCATAATCATGTAGGCATAAAAGTATTTAAGACAAACACGTGCATATCAAGATAACATCATGCATGACACATACAGGTACGCCATTAAAGCAAGAAGTTTTGACGATAGCTATATTGAATCAAAGGAAAAGAAGTCATCCGAGTTCCGCTAGTTGATATATTATTCAAAACTCAACTCATATAACGAGAGGTGGATTGAGCCTCGAGTCGCACACCAAGGTATTTTCAATTTCTATTTTTCAATTTTTATTTTTTAAATATTAACTCATAATACGAGAGGTGAGTTAAGCCTCAGGTCACACCCTGAGGTGTTTTTCAATTTCTGATAAAAAATTAACTCATAATACGAGAGGAGCAGATCGATCTTGCCTTCCTAAGCGAAGCAAATCAAGCATAACAGATATTGCCTTCCTAAGCGAAGCAGATCGAGCATAGCAGATTTTGCCTTCCTAAGCGAAGCAGATCGAAAAGCAGATTTTGCCTTCCTAAGCGAAACAGATCGAGCATAACAGATCTTGCCTTCCTAAGCGAAGCAGATCGAGCATAACGGATTTTGCCTTCCTAAGCAAAGCAAATCGAAAAGCAGATTTTGCCTTCCTAAGCAAAGCAAATCGAGCATAACAGATATTGCCTTCCTAAGCGAAGCAGATCGAGCATAGCAGATTTTGCCTTCCTAAGCGAAGTAGATCGAAAAGCAGATTTTACCTTCCTAAGCGAAGCAGATCGAGCATAACAGATCTTGCCTTCCTAAGCGAAGCAGATCGAGCATAACAGATTTTGCCTTCCTAAGCGAAGCAAATCGAAAAGCAGATTTTGCCCTCTTAAGCGAAGCAAATAGAGCATAACAGATCTTGCCTTCCTAAGCGAAGCAGACTGAGGTATTTTCAATTTCTGTTTTTCAATTTCTGTCAAAATCAACTCAAGATACGAAAAGTGAGTTGGGCCTCGGGTTACGCACGCTGAGGTATTTTCAATTTCTGTTTTTCAATTTCTGTTAAAATCAACTCATAATACGAGAGGTGAGTTGAGCCTCGGGTTGCATGCCGAGGTATTCTTAATTTCTATTTTTCAATTTCTGTTTGTTTCAAAAATAAACTCATAATGCGAGAGGTGAGTTGAGCCTCGGGTCGCACGCCGAGGTATTTTTAATTTCTATTTTTCAATTTCTGTTTCAAAAAAATCAACTCATAATACGAGAGGTGAGTTAAGCCTCGGGTCACATACCGAGGTATTTTTAATTCCCGTTTTTCAATTTCTGTTTAAATCAACTCATATTGCTTTTCAAAAAAATCAACTCATATTGCGAGAGGTGAGTTGAGCCTCAGACACACGCCGAGGTATTTTTAATTTCTGTTTTTCAATTTCTGTTTCAAAAAAATCAACTCATAATGCGAGAGGTGAATTAAGTCTCGGGTCACATGCTGAGGTATTTTTAATTCCCGTTTTTTAATTTCTGTTTAAATTAACTCATATTGCTTTTCAAAAAAATTAACTCATATTGCGAGAGGTAAGTTGAGCCTCAGACACACGCCGAGGTATTTTCAATTCCTGTTTTAATTTCTATGTTCCAAAAAAATCAACTCGTATTGCGAGAGTAAGGAAGCAGTTTGAAAAGCTCAGATTTATTTCATCGAAGTCCCAATGGAGCAGGTTGAAGACAACAAATCTTATCCCCTTCGAAGTTACAGTAAAACAACGGCTCGAAGCGAGGCTACTCGAAGAACGGAAGCACTGAAGAGGTAAAGACTTGGCGAGGCTGGGCAAAATTGGCTCTTTTGAAGTCTTTGCTCAATTCTTGTTACACGACAATGATCAAAGAGGGGCAGCTGTAATAGCCTATTTTGGCCCACTCCAGCAAAAATTAAAAACACAAAATAAAAGTCCAGTCCATTTGCAGAGCCCAACAACCCGAATGGCCCACTTTACAAGCCCAAATTAGAAACACAAAAACAAAAAAAATAAAGAGTCCAAATACAAACTCAATAATACAAACAGCAGCCCAAATTGTATGACCCAATTACAAATGGCCCAATAAGGCCCAAAAAGAAAGAAACTTTCAAAAGCCTAGGGTTTCTGGAACCCTAGGCGCCGCATGCCTTTTACCAATGGCCACCACGCGCCTTTGCCTCTTACACTCCTGACATCGGCCACTCCCCCCCAAGCGCCTCAGCCTCCGCGCGCGCGCACGTCGTGCCCATCACCTGCAAAGGAACACTGCCAACAAGAAAGAAGACGACAAAAAGGGACGAACAGGTTAAAAAATGAGAAAAAACAGAGACCCATACCTTTGCATTTTTGGATAAAAACCGAAACAAACCCAGTTCAAAGGGGGATTTTTTTCGGATTGAAAGAAATCAAATACAAAAATCAGAAATTAAAAGGCAAAGAGAAAAAGGTTGTTTCATTTTATTTTCTGTTATCATTTACTGTTATTTTATTTATTTATTTATTTGTTTTACGAATCAAAACAATAACAAAGAAAGAGAAGGAAATACCTAAGTCGGTCATGTTCTCGTCGTCGGAGGCCACTTTTTTCCGTTGACGGAATACGGCTTGAACACGGGCTAAGAACCCGATTTTCTTCCATCTTTCGAGCAGAGGGGGGCCTGCTTTCGAGCAACTTTGAAGCGGTGGCTAGAGAGGCCGCCTCGCGCGACGCCGGCCAATGGCCATGGCGGTCGCATGGCCAACCTCCGATCTAATCCACGACGACGCGAGATGGGTGCAGAAAACCCTAGCAGAAGAGAGAGAATGAAGGGGGATATAACTTGCATTTTTTATTTCTGGAAGAAGAAAGAATAATAAAAAAATAAAAAGATGGCTTTATACAATAAACAAAACAGCGTCATTTGATGCATAGGGTTACTGCGCATATTCCTTAAAAGGAATATTTACGCGATCAGTCCCCATTTTCGTAGCGTTTTTGGATTAAGTCCCGCTTCATGTTTCTTTCTTGCGATTTGGCCTTGCCATTTCCATTTCATTCCAATTTAACCCGTGCTTTGGCCGACAGAAACGCAGTGCATTAGGGGTTGGGTCATTCACCCATTTAGTCCCTGTGAGTTTACGCGCTAGTGTTGGGGTCCCTGGCTACTTTAATTTATTTCGATAATTGGTCCTCACTATTTTATTTTGATTTCAATTTAGTTTCCAACCTGTTTAAAGGGTTTATATATTTATTTTTCTTCAAATTATTATTATTATTATTATTATTATTATTATTATTATTATTATCATCATCATTATTATTTATTTTGAGTTTTTGTATACTATCTTTATTAAACTATATATTGTTATATTAGTTTTATCTTTTTTCTTGACACCGTTTTAAAACTATTTCATATATTACTTTTTACCATGTGTTCTTGACTTAAAATCGTTTTGTTAATTATTTTTAAATTGTTTTGTGTTACTTCTTTAAATTGTTTAATTCGTTCGTCTTTGTTTATTAATGTTATTTCTTAGATGATGTATATTATTTAATTATTGCTTTTGCATGTGCCATAATTCATTTATTTGTATCGTCATGTTATTATAGTTCATTATATGTAATTTCGTGCTCACATATCATAGTTCTATTATCGTTATTGTTATTCATGCATGTTAATATTTTAGGTTAAGGATTCCAATGTTATGTGTTACATGTATGACGCCAAATTCGTGTTACATTATCGTTCTCTTCGTCGCATAATCCCATTCGCGTTTTGAATCATGTTTCTTCAAAACCTAACCTAAAATCTTTTATAAATTTCATCCAAAATTAAAAGTTTCCAAAATAAGGCAATATTCTATGTTTGGAAATTCGAGAGATCGTGCCCTATGTGTTGGGTTGCGGTTCTCTCGCTTGGCCAAGCAATCGAATAACCTTTTGTTATTTTAATGCATGAGTCTTAGGAATTAAGAGATGATCTTGGATTTGAGGATTAAAATCATCGTGTCCTACGTGCTGGATGTGATATTTTGTCCTTTGGAACGAGAAAATCTTGATATTCAATTTGAGAAAACTAAAATATTTCCAAAAAAGATCAATTTCTTTTTTCTTTTTAAATTTTCAACTTTCGACATTGAGACATTAAACAATCAATTTGGTACCAATTTTGGGCGTGACGAGGGTGCTAACCCTTCCTCGCACGTAACCGACTCCCGAACCTATTTTCTCAAATTTTTGTAGACCAAAATATTGTTTTAGTAAATCAAAATGTTTTATTAAAACAAAGATGACCCGATCACACCTAATAAAGGATCGGTGGCGACTCCCGTTTTTTATATTTGAAACCAAGTCGATTCCCTTTTTTCAAAAATGGTTACGACAGTTGGTATCAGAGCCGAAAATTAGTATGTTGGATATATGGCTTGTGCACGATTTCACCTGCAATAGTAGAATTCATAGCTCATTTAAAGAGTAAATGATATCCTCTTACTAGCATTGTATGACTTAAGAGATAAAATAGGGTCATATTGGGTGAATAGATTTAACCCAATAAAATTAAGGATATATATCATATAAGGGTAACATACTAATGACACGATCATTGGACAAAAAACTAAGTTGCTTTCGTAATGATATATAATGAGGAGTTTAGTCATGGTACTTTTAGTGTATTGACTCCATGACTAAATAATGTTGTAATTAATAGACGAAGAGTTGGAACTTAATTACAAATTATTTAAGCCCTAATTATATATGTTCGATTGGTTCTAAGTCTACTAGCTCAGTGCATCCTTGTATGATTTCGAATAAGAACCGATATGATAAATGAATGAAAACGACTGAAGAGAAATAGATTGCATGAATTACTAACTGCAATAAATGCATTTTCTTAAAAGGGACAAGATATGGCTTAGAATTTAATTTAATTTAATTTCTTTAGATTGTTATTTAATTGACTGTAATTAAATAATTGAAGTTCAAACTAAAAATTAAAGTAACTAGCCATCGCAAGTTTTATTAAACATGGCAATTTATTTACTTATAGATTCTAATACGGTAAAAATCGTAATAACTTTGTTGAGATTAGAATTGGTTTGAGGAAAATAATTTAATATAAATATTTAATTTTAAATTAATTAGATAAATAATATTTTCGGAATAAAAAACTAATTATTGGGTTGAGTAAATATATACAATTGTTTTAATTTAATTTAAAATTAGACTGTACATATAATTGCACTTAATGCATAAAAAAAGCCCAACAAGCTTATATGTAATAGGGGTGGGCAACACACTAGGAATCCTAGAGTGTCTCTACATAGTTCTAGAGGAACTCTGGATTTTCTATTAAAATATTATTCTTCCCCCTCTTCTTGTTTTAGTAGAACTCTTGTGATTTTCCCCATATATAGAGACTATAGGGTAACTGAAAATACACATAATTGATATGTGGATACTCTATTGAAATTTAGGGACACTATATTTAGCTATAAATAACTTTTATTTTTTTGTGAATACTCGTGATAAAGAATTTCGATTTTGGTTCTTTATAGAGAAAGTGAACTTTCCCCACTAGAAAGTTTTAGTTTTCATTCTGTGTTTGGTTCATGATAAAAGTTAACTCTCTTAGAATTAAAGGGTTTGAGAATAGTGAAGAAGATTTTTGAATCGAAAGCCATTATTTGATAGAACTCCTTAAGCGAAAACACAAGTATAAAATTTGGTAAAACTTATTGCCATAGATATCACCACAAAGGTTCAATTTTATGAAAAATATTATAATTCTGTCGTGCAACAAAACACTTTTCATAAATAATTGTTCCAACACCTTTTCCATCCAACCACAATTATGCTTCTACAATCTATCACTTTTTTTGTTTTAAAATTTGTCATAATCCTTCTTGACCAAGCTATCTTTGAGTAGTTATAGTAGAAGTACAAATTACCAATCGAGATAATTCACATGTTTTCTTTTGCTTACGGGTCTCATAGACTGTAACACCCTTTACTCGTATTCTACGCCGGAGTCGGGTACGAGGCGTTACCATACTTGTCTCACATGGTTATACAACTTTGGGTTATCAACATCAATTCCAAATCAAAACTTTTCCATTCTCATATCTAACATTCTTATAATGGGCCTACAGGGACCTAAACATATTTCCGGAAGGTTTCAGAAATAAATCGGAAACATTTACACACTTAGAAAAATTTTACCTAAACAGGGGTCATACAACCATGTGAAATGGGACACGCCCGTGTGGGCAGGCCGTGTGGTCACACACGCCCATGTCCCTTACCCGTGGTCGACACTGTCTTATTTCACACGGCCAGACACACGCCGTGTCCCTAGCCCGTGTCCCTCACACGACCTCAACACATCCGTGTCTCAGCCCGTGTGCCAAAACCTTGGTATTCTGTTTATAACATCATCATCTCACTATGGTCACACGACCAAGGCACACGCCCATGTCCTTAGACCGTGTGTCAAATTAAATTCCAATTTCAAGGTGCAAGCTTCACACGGCCTGGGCACACGCCCATGTCTAAGGTCGTGCCTCCCACACGGCTGAGACGCACGGCCGTGTCTCTACCCGTGTGTTTACTACAAAGCTTACTGACTTGTAAAACTAACATGCAGGGGACACAAGGCCTGCTCACACACCCATAGGACTGACCGTGTGTCACACACGGCCTAGACACACACCCGTGTGCGTACCTGTGTGGACAAGAACAAGGATATTTTCCAAGCTCTTTCATCACCTTAATTCATTCAAGCATAAATCATAACCAAACAACCCAATCATATACCCTACACAATCATGAATAACTTCATCTTTTAATTGATTTATAGTATTGAGCCATTAACTATGGCCATGTACAAAAGAATTCATCTATAAGGAACCAACATACACTTGGCCAAAATAACAAACATTTCACCTAGTCTAGCCCCTATACATGCCATACTCAAAATGCTAATTCAAAATATACCAAGATGAGCTGATTGTGTGGGTGATCTTCCGATTATCTTCGTATCCCGACTCGGCTCTTTGTCACTATAAAACAAGGGAAAGGAAAAAGGGAGTAAGCTTTAAGCTTAGTAAGTTTACATGTAAACAATAAACATCATAACATGTGCTAATCAATAAATAACATTTCACACTCCAAGATCATGCTTACTCATTCATCTCTTACCACAATCCAACCATAACACAACCAAATGCTCTTATTATTTAACATACATCCCTACACTTGATCACCACATGATCACATGAAACAACATATCATAATTACACAATAAACCATTCTTAGTAATACCAAACACTCGGTGGTTTCGCACTTAGCCCACCAAATATCTTTAACAGAGTAGTATCGCACATAGCCCACCAACAAGAATATTTACGGTGGTATCGCACATAGCCCACCAAATGATAATATTAACGATGGTATCGCACATAGCCCCTCGTGAATAAGTAATATGTGGCACCGCACATAGCCCACCAACAAGAATAATTAAGGTGGTATCGCACACAGCCTACCATTATCTACTATGGGTAATATTTCGCACTTACATATCTATTTCAACATTCATCCGGAATTTATTCATTTTCTACCAAATTCAATCCATTTAAATTGTAAGTGTTCTCAATCATACAATGCACCAATAAGCAACAACATATGTATTTAAGATGCACCGTTTACACATAAACTTACCTTGGTGCAAAATGCGTTAATTTGCAGTTTAATCCGAAGCCTTGCCTTTTCTCCGGTCAAGGTTAATTACGCGCTCTTCTTGATCTGTAACAACAAAATTTCATTCATTCAATCATTTCATGATCGTAATACATCATAATCTCTACTTAGGCAAAAATGACCATTTTGCCCTTGTACTTTGGCAAAATTACAATTTTGCCCCTAGGCTCGTAAATCATTTTTCATCATATTTTCTCATTAAACAAGCCTAGATGAACATTTATTACTCTTACAACTATTCATAATTCCAATTATTTCATGTATTTATTACACATTTTCAACATTTGCATTCAAGTCCTACTTAGGTGTTTTCATGCTAGCACCCTTCATAAAAGTTGCTTCGCATCTCACTAACATTCATTTTCTTCCATAAAAACTCAGCTAACAACATAAACTCTCCCATGGAAAGTCCCTAAACTTTCAACCATTTAACAAATTAGTACTCTTATTAGCTAGCTTAAGCTTTGGGGACTCCAAAATTACAAAAATCATCATCAAAATGACTTCCTTGCAAGGAGGTAGCTTAGTTGAAAATTTCAAGCTTCCATGGCCCTTTCTTGAGTGTAAAAATCGATGGAAGAAGAAAAGAGGTAAAAAAATGATAGCTTTTTTTTTTCTTTACTTATCAGATTTTAGTCATTTTTATTCACCTAATGTCACCAAATTTTGACTAAAATTAATGCTCTTGTCCCATTGTTTCCTATGGCCGGGCAACACACTCTATATGGCCTAATTGCATTTTAAGGACATTCAATTTAATATTCCATGGCTATTAGACACCTCAACCTTGAAAAAATAGAACTTTTGCACTTTTTGCGTTTTAGTCTTTTTTCAAAATTAAGCACACAATTGCTAAAATTAAAGCACCAAAATTTCTATGCAACCTTACTATCATGCTATAATGCATAAAATAATGTCAAAATAATTTCCTTCAACCTCGGATTAGCGGTCTCGAAACCACTGTTCTGACTAGCCCCAAAATCGGGCTGTTACATAGATAGTTCCTTAACCACCATCCATTATTCGTAATTCTTGCTCTCAAATGACCATGATCACTGCTCCTCCCTGACTAGTTCATTTTAAAACATCTCTCTACTTTCCTCCAATGGTAATATTCTTGGACATGCCTTATTCAAATGACCATAAGCATCACAACAAAAATAAATATGGGACAAGCTTTCATACTCAACTTTTTGTAAAAAGTTATCTTCACTTTAGAAATCAACCACTTACATAGATACATGAATATTGCCAATATAACATATTGGCCTCTCAATCTTCTTGTTGTCTTAACACCAACTTTAATAAACTTACCAATAGTCTCCCCAATAATGCTCAAAAAACTTATTTTTTTACAGAACTCATTAAGGAGATCCAATAGTCTGATCTAAACAAACATTATAAGGTTGTGATTGTAAAGTGGAGAATGATAGAGACCATGGTTGAATAGTGAGAAAAATGACCAAAGATGACCTAAGGCCCCTTTAATAGTACCTTATCATAATCCATCATGGAACTCAATCTTGCCATGTAATCATCGTTTTCCAAATCCATAACCTACACTATTTTACATAGGTTTTCCAACGCTAAGATTCAATTCAATAACATGTTATAACTGATTCTCCTACCCAATTGCTTAAGGATTACTATCTAAGACATGCTCTTTTCAATCCCAAAACTTGGATTGACGAAACAACAACCACTATCCCAGTTATTCAGTGTCGACTAATTCTCTATCCTTGTCAATAGCATTCACATAAGTGATTCTACCCCTTAATATTGAATTCATTAAAGTATCCTTCAATGATGCCTTCTTACCCTCTAATGGCTCCATTATCGAATCTCTATTATCAAGAGGATTTTTTGTTTGTTTCCGAAACTTATTCATAGTCCTATCAGTACCATCTAATGGCAAAGCCTCCCTTCCGAAATCTTGAAAGTCTCTTTCAATCTCCATTTCCAAGCTTCTTTGCCAATTTTTTTTTGTCAAAGGTCTACAATACAAATGTGATATTTTTAACTAATTGACACCAAAATAATAAATATGATATAGTATATTTAAACATGATTAATGTAACATGTTTAATAAGCATATCATATAAATATGTGTAGATATTTAAGTTGTAGAAAAGAGGCTTATAAGTTGATTGTAAGAGTGAATAAAAAATATAAGCTTAGTGGGTTATGCCTATATAAGCCTAAGACGCAAATGAGCTAAAAGGATGGTATTGGTTCCATTTACATATCAAAACCCAAGCCCAGTAGAGAATTAATTTAATTTTTCATTATCCTACCAAAAGGAAAACGAGTAATACTAATTACACTGAAAAAAGATAATAGCCCTTTTTATTTCTTTTTAGGGGAAAACTTTCCCCTACATATTTTCCTTTTCTACAAAACTAAAATTCTTGAAAGCTCCCAGTTTTACAAACAGCACTAAACGTTCGAAGAAAGAAACAACTGGTGATTAGTTGAGAGAAAATGGGTGACAATCTATTTGAAGGGTTACCACCTCCATCTCATCACCAGCAACTACAAGGAAAAGAAAATGAAGAAGAAGAGGGGAAGGAAGGCAATGATCAAATTAGTTTCTCTTTGAAGACAAGTAGTAGCAGCAATAACAAGGAAGCTTCTCCAAAACCAGTTCTTAAAAGTGCCCTTAAGAGACCTAAGCCTACTGAATCTAACCCTGAAGGTGAACCCTACCTACAATTCGCACAATTCTTGTTCTTTTTCCCTTTTCTTTCTTTTCTGGGTTCGTATAATTTTATGTCTTTTATTTGATTTTGAATTCTTGTTGTTGCAATTTTACTTATTATGAAGTGGAATTTGACATGGGTTTTGCTTTTTGGATGGAATGTGACTTTTTTGTGATAATTTTGGGATTTTGCAGCAATTTTCAGTTTGAAATTTCTGTTTTTTTTAGTGGGGTAAATTTATTTCCGGGGTTAGGGGTTATTGGGGCTTGAATTTTTTAGAGTAATTTTGTTCTTATGCATGAGGTTAATATGCATTGCAGTTTGGAAGAAATTGCTTTGGGAACGATACTTAAGTATGGCCTTGGCTTTTGTGAACATGTACTTACCTTGTTATTTTATTCTTTGGTATATGAGAGACTAGGAGCAAACAGAGATGAAATTTTGAGTTCCTGTGTTTAGTTGTTTCGAAAATTGAAATGGAAAGGAAGAATTGTAGTTGGGAGGTCGATTTGACTATATTTAATGACTTAAGATAGGTTCTAGTCTTATGTATACGGCGGTGTAGCGCTTTATGATTTGGTCTTTTTCTTTTTTAACTGAATGATAAAATAGTACATGAAAATGGTTTCATTTTCATTCGGGTGAAAGGAGGACGAGGTCAGGAGAATGAAGAAACTGGCTTTTTGTGTCATAATATTTTAAATATATTTATATGAGACTTGGATATTGAAATGATTTGTTTTGGCATAATATAACTCAAAGGGAAAGTACTTGTATGCTATTTTTGTTTGTTAGTTTTACGATTTTGCTACTTGACAACTTCTCCCTAGAAGCTTCTTTTTGGCTGAACTCTCTTTGCAAGTAGCTGATTATTTATGCATTGTACTACCCAGCTGCTGTACAAGAAAAGCGCTTGAGATTTAAGATGACAACAGATGCCTCAGAGACACAAGTTATTGAGGCAATGCAGAAGATTGCGTCACATATCAAGAACCCCACCAAGTTTTCTAAGGCTTCAAAGCTTGCCATACAGTTGATACAGGCTGGAAGTGTGAAGGGTGGGAATAGTGAACATTTTTTTGCTATATTGGAGGCTGCAATGTCATCCACAACTTCTTGTACTGATCCTTCAGTACGAGGTGATTATCATTCACTGTTCTCAGCAGCACAAGATGCAGCTGAGGTATGATTTTAGTGTGCATTACAAATATAAGGCTTTCTCCCTTGAATATTTTCTTACTTTATCTTTCCTTGCAGTGCCTAAACAAGAGGCAGAAGAACCAACTGACTGTATGGACATTTAGGGCGGTGATGGCAAATGACTTTCTAACTGATGACAGCTTTGTGGTACTTACTTTATTTTTACTTTTAGTATGTATTGTTGCAATGGTACTGTCATTCATGAATTATTCATTTTTCTGAGTACATCATGTTGACAAACAAAGAGACAATTATATGCTGTGATGCTGGTGTACGGTATTTTTTTTGGTTGGGGGGGGGCAAAAGTGGGGATTTTGTAACAGTTTAAATGGTGTTGTAGTGTTTTTTTTAGCATTAGTGAAAAGCAGATGTTGTAAACATCATTAGTTTTCCATAGTGAAGGTTGTTTGCTTGGCTAAAATGCTTTTTGACAATACTGTTTAAACTGGTTCCTTTTTCTTAGTCGTACAAAATATGTTACTGATGGTGTCTTTATATGTTGTTTCTGAACATTATAGTTTTCGAAAACAGCTAGTAAATTAAAAGATGCAATATGTAGTCTTCCATTTGCGACTGAGGATGATGACATAGATGAAGCTGCTACCCTGAAAGATGAGACTGAAACTGGTAATGATGAAGATGACAAGAAACAAACTATAGTTGAGTCAGCTGAAGAAAATAACAAGGATGAGTCAGATCCTTTTGGACTTGATGCTCTGATTCCTAGTTCTGGCAAAAAAGATGATAGAGCAAAAGGAAGGAAAGATGTGGCAACCAAGAGCAGGAAAGATGATGAGGAGGACACTAAGATATTCCTCAAGTCAAAGAGAGAAGCCTTGATTTCTTGTTTAGAAATTGCTGCTCGACGTTATAAAACACCATGGTAATTGTTCATTGTTTGCTGCTGCTAATTAAAGGATAAGAAACTCTGCTTTTATATAGTTGCTTGTGTTGAGTTTTATTTAGTAGATTAATTGCATGTTGTATTCTTCTTAGGTGCCAGACAGTTATAGACATCTTGGTAAAGCATGCATTTGACAATATAGCAAGGTTTACATCTCGACAAAGGGATGCCATTGAAAAACTATGGGCTTCTGTTCGGGAGCAACAAATACGTAGGAAGCAAGGGAAATCGGTAACTGGGAAACTTGACGTGAATGCTTTTGAATGGCTTCAGCAGAAATATTCTACTGAGAAGATCAGCATTCGGCATTCTGTTGGTGCTAGTGGAGACCGTCGATGTCAACAATGGCTTGGTTAATCACTTCTTTTTTTTTCAAGTTCTCGAGGAGTATTGTGATCCAACTCTTATCCAGAAAACAAATTGAAACCGTTGATTGAACATCTGTTTATCTGAATGTAATACTTTTCAAGTGTGTAATATTTTGAAGGAGACAATTCAGAATACTTGTTTCTTCTCAAACATTTTCCCTTCATCTGGTTTTATTCTTCAAAAATAGCCTTAATTTATTCTGGGATGATTGTTGATGAAACACAATGGGTTTAAGACCCTAGTCATTTGGTTATGCTTCCAAGTCGTTGAAAGAAGGGTCTACGGTCTGAAACTGACAAATCTTTGATATTCTTCACTTCACCATATGTGGCTAAAGTAAATAATATTCACATTCTAGCTGATTAATATTACTGCAGTGATCTCAGGAAGGTAACAATTGAAACTTGAAGGAAGATAATCAACTGCTGATCCAATGATGCTGGTTTAAGCAACAGGTAAAAATGAAGAGAGAGAGAATTTTAATTTCCTTTTCATTAACTTTTAACTGTACATATCCTCACCGTGTTCTTGGAACATACATACACAACTGGGGTGCTACCAGTAATCTCCACAGGAACAGGTTCCGTCTCTGAAGTGGTGAAAGCGCTTTCGATCACGTACTATTATTACTCTCTGATATATTTTGGACAGCAGCTTAGTTGCAGTGTGACAGTCCTTACAAACTCTCAGATTTTTTACAATCTGAATTGGAGTGCCTGGAGCTGTGCTAATGAGACCAAAAGCGATAGCCAATTTTTCGCTGTGATAATTGAGTGCCGTTTCTTTCTCTTCCTCATCTATATTTCTTAAGACAGCAGAAGTGTCTGCCATGTACCCTGCCTCCTTAAGCTTGTTTCCCATCTCAGACACCATAGCATTTATCTTTTCGATTTCTGGGTGTGCTTTATCTCCCATTATGAACTCATGAACATATCCATTTACTTCGATACAGCTGAGCCCTGGTTCTTTTCTCATTCCCTTGTTCTTCATTGCTTTTCTCACCTCTGCAACGTCATTCCACCTATTTGCCACTGCATATATATTTGAAATAGAAACATTATAACCACAGTTTTGAGGTTCCAGGTAAACAAGTTGCCCAGCAGCCATTTCCCCTAATACAGTGTTGTGGTGAAGCTTGCATGCAGCAAGAAGAGCACTCCATATAATGGAGTTTGCCCTTATAGGCAAGCTTTTGATAATCCCATAGGCCTCATCAAGCAGTCCTGCTCGACCAAGAAGATCCACCATACAACCATAGTGTTCAATCTTAGGAACCAATGCAAATGCATGAACCATTTTCTCAAAAATTAACTTCCCTTCTTCCACCAATCCTGCATGGCTACAAGCATTTAGAAGTCCAATAAATGTGATATCATTTGGCCTAGCACCCTCTCTTTCCATCTCGGAGAATAGCTCCAAAGCCTCCTTACCGCATCCATGCATTCCTAATCCTGCCATCATCGTATTCCACATACCAATATCTCTATCTTTAACTTCCCCGAACAGTTTCCAAGCCCCATCAATGTCTCCACACTTGGCATACATTTCCAATAGTGCGGTTTTTAATATCGTATCCATTTCAACAGCTTGCCTGTCGATGACAGTATGAACCCATTTACCCATATCAAGGGCTCCAGTCTCTGCACAAAGTGAAAGCATCGTTGTCATTGTTACTTGGTTAGGTCTCACCCCATTTTCCTTCATCTTGACAAAAAGATCAAAAGCCTGATCTATGCAATGTGTTTGTGCATAAGCTGCAATCATAGCACTCCAGATCATAACATCTTTGTCTTTAATTGAGTCAAAAACTGCTCTAGCATTCCTTATCTCTCCACATTTCCCATACATATCAACCAGAGCAGTAGCAAGAGCCAGAGACAAACAAATCCCGTTTCTCAAAATATAAACGTGTAATTGTTTTCCCAGTTCTAAAGCCCCCACAAAACTACACTCTACAACTAAACACAGCAAAGTAATCTCGTTTGGCTTTATCCTTTCTTCAATCATTCTAGAAAAAAGCTTCATTCCCTCTTCTAATTTATTGCAATGAATATATCCAGCTACCATAGCAGTCCATGAAACAACAGTTTTCTGGTTCAATCCATTAAAAAGCAGTCTTGCAGAAGCTAAATTTCCACTTTTGGCATACATATGAATGAAAGCGGTAGTTAACTGAACACTCATTTTCTCAAGATTCCTTGTAACATAAGCATGCATTGCTTTTCCCATTTCAACATCCATGAGGTCTGCAAATAAAGTAATCATGCTAATCATGGCAACTTCACTAGGTCTTATCTGTAAAATTTGCATCTTTCTTATCATCTCCAATGCTTCCATGTACAATTTGCTTCTAACATAGCATCTAATCATTGTACTCCAAGAAACAGCATCTTTTTCATACATATTATCAAACAACAATCTGGCAGAGACAACACTGTCACATTCACTATACATTTGTATCAAAGCATTACTTACAAAAACATCTTCAGTCAATCCATTCTTCACAGCAAAACCATGTATTTCTTTGCCCAACTGGGTGTTTGAAACAAAACTACAAGCTTTCAGTACTGCAGGGACCATGAAGTTATCAACTTCATAATCCATTCTTCTCAAATAAGTATAGATGTCAAGTGCACTGTGGGGTTGGCTGTTTTTAGTGTAAGATGTAATAAGGAAATTGAATTGTGCTGAAGGGCTGAACTTGGTTACAGTGAAGTGGGTTTTCACCATTAGAGCATGGGTTTGCCTGGTTTGTTCAAGGGTGGGCTGAAGAAAAGTTTCAGATTTTGGAATTTGGATGAATTTGATTGTTGAAGCCAAGGCAGAAGGAGAAGAAAGTGACGGTTTCTCTGTTGCAGCTACTTTCATCATGTCCATGGCGTTTTGTTATCTTCACAAATAAAATATCTGGTTTGCAAAACTTCAGTTCTTTTTCCCACTGGTAGTTTGCACTATGCTGTTTTGTTCCGTTCATAGAATTTTAGAGGTTTGCAGGCTTCCCCTTCGGCCCAAAATTAGGTGGGCCGAAGTACACCTAATATCTCAACTAAAACCCTAAAATTCTCCCATCCTTTCATGGTTCTCTGCTATAGGGTTTCACATAAACCCCCAAATTCTTCAATCTTCCTTTTGCAGAACTCCAAGCCCCAGATATCAGCAAAAGACAGAACATTTTCATGTTCTACCTTAGTGTTTTGCTTGATTTTTATGGTCATATAGCACACATCGAAGGCTTGCAGGTGACTTTTATTGTGAGCTCAAAAGTTGAGCAATATCATAAATATCATCCCCTTCAAATATATATATATATATATATATATATATATTTCTGATAAATATTAAAGGTAATCATGGGTCGGGTTTATGCAAGGTATTTAGATCATTTTTTTAAATTCAGGTTCAACTCGGATAAAAAATGGGCTTATTTTTTTCTCAAGGTTGGCCCGATTTAAGAAAAGTAAATTCGAGGTTGACCCGATCCACTCATATTTGATTTTTTAGATTAATTTTTATTTAAAATTAAATTTTTAAAGGAATATAATACACTAAACACATTGAAAAGATTAAAATAAAAGTTTTGTAACATATTAAAAAACACAACCATAAATATAATAAATATTTTATTATATTAAAAAACATAAATAAATATAATAAATATTTTATTGAACTAGAAATAAATTTTAAAATTTTATATTTTGAGTTGAATTATTTAGTTGGGTAAGTTCTTTTAAGTCTTGGACAACAGATTTAATTGTTATTGGATTAGTAATTTAATATAAATATTAATATAATTTAAGCCGGGTCAAGCTTGAACCAAAAATTCTTATTCAAAACCCGACCCATATAGAAAATGATCATAGTATTTTATCTAAACATTCCTTGGTTTTTAATGGATGGATGATGAGGTTTTCTTAATACCCATTTGCTAATCTATGGTTATTGGAATGAGGTGTGGGTTTCTTTTGTTAATTTGATGAGGTTTTCAAGTTCCAGAGTCCAAGAAATGGGCATTTTCAATTTCATTATAACCTTTTGTTTAATTTAGCAACTTCTTTTCTGTTAAAATCGTTCATAAAAAATATAGACTTAACTGTTCTGTGGTGTTTTACTTTCTACAAATTTTGTGCCTTAGCCGGAAAATGATTTTTATAAAAATTGATTGTTTTATTATTATTATTTTGAAAAACTAATGTTTTGGAAAATTCTGAGTAAAATTATTTTTCAATGTTTAATATTTTTAAAAAAAAACTGTTTTCAAGAAGATATACGCAACTTAGATTATATTTATTATAAAATATATAATAATAACTTAATTTCAAGTATATATATATATATATATAGAGTGCTGGAATGGATAAATGAAATTAAATATTATTTAAACAAATACTAGTGTACTATACAATATTTAATATTAAATAAAATATTAAAATTATTTTAAAATTTAAAATTATTATTAATGTTAAAATTTATTATGAAAATGGAATTGTAATATTAAATAAATTTTATTAAAAATAAAAAATACTGAATAATAATTTATTATATTATTAAAGTAAATATGTATGTTTAATAATATAAGCGTATGAGAAAATATTTGGTGCACATTGGTGGAGGTTTTAGACTCCGCAAGCTAACTATGTATGTTTAATGATATTAAAATTATGAGAAAATATTTGGTGTACTATCAGTGAAGGTTTTATACTCCATAAGTAAGTTTAGGAGTTGACAAGTGTTCTATAGGTGTATAACAAAATATTTAAAAAAAAAGACACATGGTAATTTTTTAAGATTGCTTATGGAATAAAAAATGTATATTGGTGTACTAAATACTAATCCTAAAATTATAATATTAACAATATTGAAAATTATGATAAATTATATCATTAGTCACTTAACTATTAGCGTGTTTTTGTTTTGGTCATTGATTAATTATTTTTTTGGTCACTCTTTGTTAAAAAATTAATGGAAATGGTGATGTAGACATATTTATTCTTCAAATTTTACACATTCTATCAATTTAGTCCTATTTCTAAATAATTCAATAAACTCAGCCCTCCACATTTACAAATCCTATCAATTTGGTCATAATTTTAAAACTAAATAAAAATAAAAATACTGAAAAATTATAGACCATATTTATAATTTAGTCAAAAAGCATTATAGAAAAAAAATTGTTGGATGAGAATAATAGCAATATACCCAAGAAAATGGAAAGGAAGGATTTAACTAAAGTTAGGAAATGAGATTAAAAAAATTAAGCCTAATTTTTGACAAAATAGTGAGTCAATCAAGTCAAATCCTAAACCTTATACCACAAATTAAGAAGCCAAAACTATGATGTTGATTCAATAAACCCCACATAGGATCAAAGACAAATTGAATGCTTTGGACCAAGTAATTGAACTTCTTCCAAGCCATGATTTGGAAGATTGAATAAACCCCCAAGTATTCCACTTAACACCAAAATCAATTCACAGAACTATTCTAAATTGTGTAGCTTGCTTGATGCTTCATTGACGCTACAAAGCTAGAATTCCCATCACTCATGTCTTTCCTTTTTAGTAAATAATCTTTTATACATTAAAAGGTGGACGCTAACAATGAATTTTAAAATTGTTACATATTTAAAGTGAGCATCGAACCTTTAATTACTGGTTAAAATAAAAAAAAATATTATCATCTTATTTAATTATCGTAGTTAAAGACTATTAAACTTATCGAATTATGTACTGGAAACAAATATTTAGTATTTTAAAAAATAAAAATTTAAATACCAAAATAAACATGAATTAAGTTACAATTGGTGGTGTAACTGAGGTGTTGCACCTCATTTCTACTTTTTTTCAACTAAACGTAGTCAATACTTGAAAATGAAAACGGCAAGTTATGAGAGCAAGTGCCGGTCGTTGGTACATTAACTTATTTTGACCGTAAATTCGCTGACTTTATCAAATGTTATTGACAAGAAAACATATATGCTTAAATTAAATAATTGAAGACTAAAGTAATGTTGATAATTTCTTACCTTAAATTAATAATAAAATACTTTTAGTCAGTAAAGAATCTTAGCATTTAATGTTGGGGCTCTAACTTGTGGACGAAAAAAAAGGTAAACCTTATTCAACATATTTTTCTACAATGCTTTTTGACTAGACTGATTGCAAACTAGTATGCTTTGCTATTATTCTCATCCCACGTATATACATACAGGTGCTCATTATTCTCATTATTCGGATCGGGTTTAATCAAAATTTTAGTTCAATTTATTAGGTTCGATTTGACTCGGTTCAAAAAATGGACTTAAAATTTTACTCCAGTTTAACCTAAATAAAAATATTAAAATTTGAGTCTGGTCCAGCCCACCCGTATTAATTTTTTATACAACCTTTATAAAAATATAATATATAAAAAATACTAAAAATATTAAAATAAATGTTTCTCAACAAATTAAAAATAAATTAAAAATATTTATATGTATATTTAAATAACATTACGATATGTGTAACTTAACAAGCAAATACCTCTAAAATAATAACAAAATTAATAATAAAATAAGAGTTATACAATAACAACAAAATAATAACAACATAACAGTAAAACTGTAGCAAAGTAATAAAAAACAACAACAACAAAAAAAGAGAGAGCAAGAAAACAGTAAAAAAGAACAACAATTTCTTTTTGTAAATATATTTTTACCCAAACATTTTCACTTTTCAGGCGGGTCGGGAACAGGTCCATATATACCTATATATAATATATATAATAATTATTTTGGTTTTAAAATCTCTTCTCGATTACTTTCTATTATTCTGGGTATACTGCTATTATTCTCATGCAACATCTTTTCGTATAATGCTTTTTGAGTAAATTACAAATTTGTTTATATTTTTAAAAATTTTCATTTAGTTTTTAAATTATAAAAATGTGTTTGACGATTAAATTGATAAAGTTTATAAACGTGGAAGGTTAAATTTGTTGAATTATTTAGGATTAGAATCAATGGATAAAATGTATAATTGTTGAGGGTTAAATGTGTTATTATGTCAATTTGAAAAGGTCATGTATCAGTTTCGTTAATGCTTTTAACTATGGGGGACTTAAACAAAAATGATAGAAAATGTTTGTGACAAAATTAAAAGTTTTTGTAGTTTAGTGACTAAAATAGAAACATACTAATAGTTGAGTGATTAATGTTGTAATTATACCCTAAAAGTTATAATATTTGATATCAATTGTAATAACCAATTTTGGCCCAGGCCCGTCAAAAACAACCAAGGCAAATACCCATTAAAAAATAAATAAAAAAATAAATAAAAGCCCAATAAAACCAGTCCATTTAAATGTCCATTTACAAAGACTCAGAGCCCAATTAGTACAATTTAATCTACCCAATTTTATAACCCAAACCAATTTAATCTCAAGCCCAAAATCTAAAAGGCCCGACAGGCCCAGAACATTAAAGTTGTCTCAGGAAAATTTAGGGTTTCTAAAACCCTAAATTAGCCGCAGCCTAACCCAAGTTCTTGACATCTGTCACCCTTGGTCTGACGGCCACCACGCGCACCGACTAGCGGCCATCGTGTTTCTGACATCTCCTCGCTTCGCACGTCTCGCATGCCTTTGCCCATACCCTGCAAACAGAGAGACGACAAACGATGGAGAAAATAAGAAGAATAAAAAAAAAACAACAAAAATCAAACTTGTAAATCGGTTATAAAAGAACCGAAACAAACTTTGTAAGAGGGCTCCCTTCTTCCGTTTTTCACAAACAATCAAAAATCAAAAATCAAAAATCAAAAAATTTTGAAAGGTTGATCTCGTTTACTATCATTAATTTACTGTCATTTTCATTTTACTTATTTATTCATTACAAACGGAAATAAAAAAAGAATAGAGAAGGGTAGCCTCACTTGACCCCCCCACGGACGCCGCGGCGGAAGGTTGAGTCGTCGTTGCCATCGATTTCGAAAGGGGAACCGAACGTTTCCCCTTCTGTTCAGGACGGGGCGTCCAAGCCTTAGCCTCCTAATAGGTTCTGAAATGGGGCTAAAACCCCCTCTCCACGCGCCGTTGGCCACCGATTACGACGGTGGCGCGATGGATGCTGGTCGGAGAAGGTCGATCGACGGACAAAATAGAGAGAAATGGGGGAGCGTCTTTTGGGTTCCCTTTTGAGAGAAAATGAATTAAATGGCAAAAAAATGAAGCAAAGGAGGGCTTTTAAAACAGGAAGAAACGGCGCCGTTTGGGCCTTGGGAAGTGACCACTTGTCTCCCCTAAGGGAAAATTGTGCTATAGGTCCTCCCCTCTTGTTGAGTCATCCAATCGGGTCCCATTTGGCTCTGTTTTCCTTCTTCAATTTTTACCCTATTATTTCCATAGTGTTTTAATCTGGTCCATGTTCACCCCTTTTTCATTTTAATTTATTATTATCTGTCCTTTTATTTCATTTTTACTTCGATTTAGTCCCCTTTTTTTTATTACATTGCTGTTATTATTATCTCTATTATTATTATTATTATTATTATTATTATTATTATTATTATTATTATTATTAGTTTTTTTATATTATCTTTATCAAACTATATATTGTTATTTTAATTAAATTAAATTTTATTCTATTTTATTTTTTTAGACATCATTTTAAAATTATTCCACATATTACTTATTTCTATATTCTGTGTTCTTGGCTTAAAATCGTTTTGTTGATTATTTTGAATTATTTTATGTATTATTTCTTTTAAAATTGTTCAATTCATTGTTCTGTGATTGCCAATGTTGATATCTAAATAGTGTAGGCTATGTGATCATCGTTCTTGCATATATTATAATTTGTTTGTTCGTATTTCCATATTATTGATATTATCATCATCATTATTATTGTTTATATTATGGTTTCATTATCATTATTATTCATGCATATTAATATTTTAGATTAATGATACTAACGTTGTATTACATGTATTGTGTTATCATTGCGCCAAGTTCGTGTTACATTATCGTTATTCGAATACAACCCCGTTCACGTTTTAAATAATGCTTCTTAAAACGTGCCTAAAATCTTTTATAAATTTCATCCAAAAATAAAAGTTTCCAAATAAGGCAATATTCTATGTTTGGAAACCCGAGAGATCGTGCCCTATGTGTTGGGTTTCGGTTTCCCGCTTGGCCAAACGCTCGAATATCCTTTTGATATTTTAATGCATGAGTCTCGGGAATTATGAGATGATCTTGGATTCGAGGATTTAAATTATCGTGTCCTAAAGTATTGATGTGATATTTTATTCCTTCGGAACGAGAAAATCTTGATATTCAATTCGAGAAAACTAAAATATTTCCAGAAGAGATTGATTTTTTTTAAAATCCTTTTTTAAAATTTTCAACTTTCGACATTGAGACATTAAATAATCAATTTGGTACCAATTTTGGGCGTGACGAGGGTGCTAACCCTTCCTCACACGTAACCGACCCCCGAACCTATTTTCTCAAATTTTCGTAGATCAAAAACATTGTTTTAGTAAATCAAAATGTGTTATTAAAACAAAGGTGATCCGATCACACCTAATAAAAGATCGGTGGCGACTCCCGTTTTATTTTCAAAACTAAGTCGATTCCCATTTTTTCAAAAAATGGTTACGACAGCTTGGCGACTCCGCTGGGGATTTTGAGAGTCGAGCCGTGAATTGATTAACTTTTGTTTTTTTGTCAAAAATTGAAAATTTGGTTTTAACATACAGTTCTTTCATTACATTGCATCCGTTTTTACGATTTGTCATCGCTTCATTCATGTTTTAGTATTTCAAGTTTTTGCATATCTCCACACATTGCATTGCATGATTGTATAGTCGCACCCTTTTAAGTGGGAGTGAGAAACTACTCCTTCGTGAGGTTTTTACCTCCGTGCAGGATAGTGGATCGCTTTCGGGATACATCCGTACCTATGTCTTCGTGGGATTTTTTGTCTCCGTGCAGCCATAGGGAAATGTATTCCCCTGAACTGAACTCGGTCTATATGAGCCTATAATGGGTGAGGATCGAGGAATCTGCTAGTTCGGGTACCCTTTACGTTAGGACCAAACCACATACAGTAAGCCTTAAGAGCCCACCTTAGGCAGAGTCATTCCAAACCCCTAGTGGTCACATGGATGGTTGTTTTGTGTTTGTTCATTCCTTTTGTACTAACGTGTTTTCTTCTGTTTTGATTTCATTGCATTGCATCATCAAAGAAAGGAGGTGTTGATTCATATTCGATTGCCAAATAGGAGAGTTTGTCATAAGGAAATGTGTTACTTGATGAAGTGGATTATAATACGGTCGTCCGAACATAGTCTAGGTAACAACGAGAGAAGGCCTTGCCTGGAGATTCAAAGCTGACAAGGATTGATTGGGAGTCATCAGAAGATTATGAACATCGCGAAGGATAAGCGAGTGACGAGGTACGACCTGGACCAAGCAACAAAGAGCTAGAAGAGACGTCTATTGAGAAAGTTCAAGGGACACGACCATGAACATCCGGATACAAAGAAGAGGATTTATCTGAGGATTCAAGCCGACAAGGATTGTTCGGGAGTTATCAGAGGATTACAAGTATCGCGGAGGATAAGCGAATGACGAGGTACGACTTGGACCAAGCAACAAAGAGCTAGAAGAGACGTCTATTGAGAAAGTTCACGGGACACAATCATAACATCCAGACACGAAGAAGAGGATTGGTGTTTTCACCTGGACTATGAGGACAAGGCCGTGTATGCGATCCGTTTTATGTAAAGAAATGTATTTTCTAGACAAGTTCCTCTAATGTAATTGAATTCATAATCAACGCCTCTCTTTCTACATTCATTCCATGCATTTGTATCTGCATACATTTGCATCACATCACATCATATGCATTTAAAACCATTGAGAGAACCTAATAAGTTGAAATTATAACAGAAAAAAAGAGAGGAAGAGAAAGAGAAATCTGGGAACATTAGTAACCCTTGAGACTCACTACTTGGGTAGGAAGGAAATTACCCTTAGGACTGACTGTCAGGCGATAATTAGCTTCTTTGATAAGGCAGTAAATAATAAACCGTCTAGGGTGAGAGGAGCTAATTTCGCAGATTACGTAACAAGCATAAGAGTAAATACGGTCTTTGAGCACATAAAAAGGGTCCTCTAATTCAATTGCGGACTCACTGTCGAAACTTGTCAATCTGTTATAGGAATGCCCGGCAGACCAATGGACAACAACTACATGAGACAATTTGGGGAAGGCAGTAGGAGAATTCGCCAAACTATTAGCAATCAGCGAAGCCCAAATTACAGGCCAGGCCTATATAGAAGAGGGAGAACGCTAGCACCGACAGGAAGGCCAATCATGGCAAATGTTGGAATCTCTAGTGCTGAAGCTATGTTTCATGATCACACTATCCATGCAAGAAGAGCAGGCCCAATCCTGTTACCTGAATCAAGAACAGTCAGCAATGACGGATTTAATCGTCGGCAACAAGAAATGCTCACCTACAGGCACGACATGCTAATTAATGCAGTGGAATACCTCACCTCCTTTTCGGCCAGTTGTACAATTTGGTTGGAAAACTTTGATGACCTCCACAGCAGGAGGTGGTTACCGGAAGAACATGCAGTTCGAAGGGATTTCATGCTATGGGCACAAAATAGGATTGAAACAAGCATGGATGACCTTATTTATGTCAGTCAACAAATGGGGTGGACCTTTTCTAACAATCAAGACGGAGGACCATATCAAAACTACACACCAAGGCACACTTTTGGAAACAGGCAGATGCATGAGTCATGGAGGTCCGTCACACCAGAAAAAGTAGAACGGAGTCACAACAGGCAACTACAGAGAAGGACAGAAGCTACCGTCACTGCAAACGACAATAGCACTGGGGATAGTTTAGGATCAGAAGAAGAGTGGGGTCAGGATGGAGCACAACGACCATACTCAAATAGAAATGATTAAGGAATGGGTTGCTAAAGACTCACCATAGTAACAACTGTGTCGGCAATAATTGTCACTTAGTGGCAATCAGGGGATGAACAAAGTGGATAATACAATTGAATATGTTTCAATGATACGCCCTTGTCCTCCTGGATTCATTTGGAACAATTTGACTGCTGTAGATCTTCTTGTAGTTTCTAAGTCCTCTCCAAAGTAATGCTCAATGTTAACTCTTTTTGTATGCCTCTAAGGTATAGGGGGAATCTGTTATAAGAGTTTATAGTGGCTATTTATCTTTTAAATGAACATTAATGGAGATGTATTTTGTCATGGTATTTTCATTCTCGTTAACTTCATAATTTATTCCCCCTTCTTATAGCCTGTCCTACATGTACCTCACATCATGCCATGACATTATGTTTGTGGGTTCCAATACCCTGGTGCTCCTCTATAGTTTTCTTTTCCATTCACCTTTCAGGTGTTCAGATATCAACGAAATGAACAATCCCGTTACAAGTCCTAAAATCGATTTCGAAAAAGCTATTTGTTTAGGAGAATTCGAAGCTGAGGAAAATGCTGAAGATTATGTCTCGTCCCCTGACTTACTAAGGATGATAGAACAAGAAGATAAACAGATTCTACCCCATCAAAAATCCGTTGAGACAGTAAACTTGGGAAGTGAAGAAAAGAGGCAAGAAGTGAAGATTGGGACCTTCATTTCAGAGAACACCAAACATGATTTAATCACCTTGCTTCATAAGTACAAAGATGTATTTGCATGGTCGTATTAGGACATGCCAGGTTTGAACGAGGATGTAGTGGTCCGTAGACTCCCACTGAAACCAGAATGCAAACCTATTCAACAGAAGTTAAGACGAATGAGACCTGAAATGCTTTTAAAGATAAAAGAAGAAGGCAAGAAACAATTTGATGCTGGCTTCCTACAGGTCTTCAAATACCCAGAATGGGTAGCTAACATAGTCCCAGTACCGAAGAAAGACGGCAAGGTACAAATGTGCGTGGATTATCGCGATCTGAATCGAGCAGGTCCTAAAGATAATTTTCCCTTACCGCACATTGATACGTTGGTGGATAATACAACGAAACATTCATTGTTTTCTTTCATGGATGGATTTTCGGGTTATAATCAGATAAAGATGGCCCCGAGGATATGGAGGAAACTACCTTCGTAACAATGTGGGGAACGTTCTGCTATAAGGTAATGCCATTCGGATTGAAGAATGCTAGGGCAACATATCAGAGGGTAATGATAATGTTGTTCCATGACATGATGCACAAAGAAATAGATAATTATGTCGATGATATGATTGCCAAATCTCGAGAGGAGAGAGAGCATGTTGGGAACCTCAGGAAATTGTTCGAAAGACTAAGAAAGTTTCAGCTGAAGCTTAATCCAGCCAAGTACACATTTGGGGCTACCTCGGGAAAATTACTAGGCTTCATCGTCAGTGAGAGAGGTATTGAGGTTGATCTAGATAAGATAAAAGCCATACAAGGACTACCGCCTCCGCGCACACAAAAAGAAGTCAGGGAATTTTTAGGGAGGTTGAACTACATCGCTCGATTCATTGCTCAACTTACCAGCCAGTGTGACCCAATTTTTTGACTTCTTCAGAAACACAATCCTGGAGAATGGAACGAGGAGTGCCAAATGGCTTTTGATAAAATAAAGCAGTATTGGTCTAGCCCCCCGGTGCTAGTACTGCCAACTCTTGGAAGACCGTTGATACTGTATTTGACTGTGTTTGAGAACTCCATCGGTTGCGTACTGGGGCAACATGATGAGTCAGGGAAAAGAGAAAAGACGATTTACTACCTCAGCAAGAAGTTCACAGAGTACAAAGCAAAGTATCCGTCAATTGAAAAATTCTGTTGTGCTTTGGTCTGAGTAGTCGGAAGGCTCAGGCAATATATGTTGTATCATATGACATGGATAATTCCAAAACTGGACCCAATAAAGTACATGATGGAATCACCTGCTCTCTCAGGAAGAATGACACGATGGCAGATCCTACTATCGGAGTATGACATCATCTATGTGAATCAAAAGTCGATAAAAGGGAGCGCAATAGCTGACTTCTTAGCAACTCGAATGATAGAGGAATATGAGCCATTGAGATTTGATTTCTTGGATGAAGACTTGATGTGCATTACAGAAAAAAAATGTGAGTCGGTAAAAGAGAAATCATGGAAGATGAGTTTTGATGGTGCATCAAATGCATTAGGGCATGGGATTGGAGCAGTCTTAGTGTCACCAGAAGGGAATCATTAACCATTCACTTCCATATTAAATTTCTTCTGTACCAGTAACATAGCGGAATATGAGGTTTGTATCATGGGACTTCGTGCAGCTATTGAACGACACATCAAAATCTTAGAGGTGTACGGAGACTCAGTGCTGGTGATTTACCAAATCCGTAGAGATTGAGAAGTGAGAGATTCGAAATTGATCAAATATCACAATCTTGTGGCAGAGCTGATCAAAGAATTCAAAGAGGTAACTTTTAATTACTTCCCACGAGAAGAAAACCAATTGGCTGATGCCCTAGCCGCTTTGGCTTCAATGTTCAAAGCAAACCGAGAAACAGAAATAATGCCTCTCCAAATGAGCATATATGAGGTCCCTGCATATTATTTTAGCATTAAAAAAGAGACAGATAGACAGCCATGGTTCCATGATATCTTAGAATATATCAAGAATCAAAGGTATCCCGAACAAGCAAACGAGAACGACAAAAGAACAATCAGAAGAATGGTAGTGGGATTTGTTCTTGATGGGGACATCCTATACAAAAGAGGAAAAGATTAAGTGCTCTTGAGATGCGTGGATGCTGTTGAAGCCAGAAAAATACTTGAAGATGTCCATGAAGGAATTTGTGGAACGCATGCTAATGGTTTCACTATGGCTAGGCAGATTATGAGACTCGGTTATTACTGGCTGATGATGGAAAGTGACTGCATTAGTTATGCACGAAAGTGCCACAAATGTCAAGTTTACGGTGATAAAATTCATGCAGCACCTTCACCCCTTCATGTTATGACTTCTCCGTGGCCTTTTTCTATGTGGGGCATAGATGTTATAGGGCCAATCTCCCCAAAAGCTTCTAATGGACACCGATTCATTTTTGTGGTCATAGATTACTTCACAAAATGGATAGAAGCCGCTTCATTTGCTAATGTGACGAAGACCGCAGTTTGCAGGTTCTTAAAAAAGGAGATCATATGTCGATACGGTTTGCCTGAGAGAATCATTTCGGATAATGCTTTGAATCTGAACAACAAGATGATGAAGGAAGTGTGTGAGCAATTTCAAATAAAGCATCATAATTCCTCACCCTATCGCCCAAAGATGAACGGAGCAGTAAAAGCAGCAAACAAAAATATTAAGAGGATTATTGGGAAAATGACCGAGACATATAAAGATTGGCACGAGAAGCTACCATTCGCTTTGTATGCATATCGCACACGTGTGTGGACATCTACGGGAGCAACTCCTTTCTCTCTGATCTATAGAATGGAAGCTGTGCTGCCCATCGAAGTTGAGATTCCCTCTTTACGAGTCTTAATGGAGTCGGAACTAGAAGAATCAAAATGGGTTCGAGCTCGATATGACCAGTTAAATCTTATCGAGGAAAAACGCTTGAAGGTAATTTGTCATGGACAAATGTACCAGAAGAGAATACTCAACGCCTATGACAAGAAGGTGTGGCCAAGAGAATTTTGCGAGGGAGAACTCGTACTGTGAAAGATTCTCCCAATTCAAAAAGACTTTCGAGGAAAATGGGCACCAAATTGGGAAGGGCCATACGTCGTGAAGAAAGCCTTCTCAAGTGGAGCTTTGATTCTCACTGAGATAGATTGGGAAGGAGTTACCAAATCCAGTGAACTCAGATGCTGTGAAGAAATATTATGCATAAATAAAAAGAAGAAAAAAGAAAAAAGAGATCAAGATGAAAACCCGAAAAGACGTCTTGATGTAAAAAAAAAGGGAAAAAAGAAAAAGAGATCAAGACGAAAACCCGAAAAGGGCGTCTTGATAAATAAAAAAGGATTAGGATGAAAACTCGAAAGGGTGTCCTAATGAAGGGGGTTCGGCTTAAGGAGCAAGGTGATTTGAACAGAGAGTCAAATGGCGAGATTATAATATTTGAAGCAGACTCGAAAGCTCAAAATCTTCTACACAAGAAGTTTCGCTCGAGAGGATCTAGGATGAAGAAACATGGAGAAGTTCATGCGTGGGATATCTAGAGCATTTGCGACAATTGAACCTGCTTTCCTTTTTATAATGCTTTCTTCATTAAATTATTCATTGTCAATTCTCTTTACTTGTTGCCTTTAAAATAAATATGGGTGTGAGGTATCCCTTTCATACCCACTTTGTCATTTTCATGCATCTCATTTATGATCTATTTAAATGATAAATAGTGAAATTACGTACTCTAAACAAAAGGAGTGTTGAGCATTACCTGGATGGGAATTTGGTAAGTACAAGAGCCTCAAAGCAAGGACAAAGTTCAACAGGAGGGCAAAAGGGTGATATACGAGAAACGCAGATCACTCATAAAGCTTAAGGACGGGTACAAAACCTGAAAGGAAAATCAAGAATCGAAACAATGAATGCAGGTCATCATGAAAGTCGTAACGAAAAGAGATACATGACAAACAAGCCCAGGGCGCATGGCATAATCATGTAGGCATGAAAGCATTTAAGACAGGCACGTGCATGTCATAATAACATCATGCATGACACATACAGGTACACCAGTAAAGCAAGAAGTTTTGACGATAGCTGTACCGAACCAAGGAGAAAGAAGGCATTCGAGTTCCACCAGATGATACATTTTGAAATTCTGATTGCAAAATATCAACTCATAATACGAGAGGTGAGTTGAGCCTTAGGTCACACGCTGAGGTGTTTTTCAATTTTTATTTTTCAAAATATCAACTCATAATACGAGAGGTAAGTTGAGCCTCAGGTCACACGCTGAGGTGTTTTTCAATTTTTATTTTTCAAATATCAACTCATAATACAAGAGGTGAGTTGAGCCTCAGATCACACGCTGAGGTGTTTTTCAATTTTTATTTTTCAAATATCAACTCATAATACGAGAGGTGAGTTGAGCCTCAGGTCACACGCTGAGGTGTTTTTCAATTTCTATTCAAATATCAACTCATAATACGAGAGGTGAGTTGAGCCTCAGGTCACACGCTGAGGTGTTTTTCAATTTTTATTTTTCAAAATATCAACTCATAATACGAGAGGTGAGTTGAGCCTCAGGTCACACGCTGAGATTTTTTCAATTTTTATTTTTCAAATATCAACTCATAATACGAGAGGTGAGTTGAGCCTCAGGTCACACGCTGAGGTGTTTTTCAATTTTTATTTTTCAAATAACAACTCATAATATGAGAGGTGAGTTGAGCCTCAGGTCATACACTGAGGTGTTTTTCAATTTCTATTCAAATATCAACTCATAATACGAGAGGTGAGTTGAGCCTCAGGTCACACGCTGAAGTGTTTTTCAATTTTTATTTTTCAAATATCAACTCATAATACGAGAGGTGAGTTGGGCCTCAGGTCACACGCTGAGGTGTTTTTCAATTTTTATTTTTCAAAATATCAACTCATAATACGAGAGGTGAGTTGAGCCTCAGGTCATACGCTGAGGTGTTTTTCAATTTTTATTTTTCAAATATCAACTCATAATACGAAAGGTGAGTTGAGCCTTAGGTCATACGCTGAGGTGTTTTTCAATTTTTATTTTTCAAATATCAACTCATAATACGAGAGGTGAGTTGAGCCTCAGGTCACACGCTGAGGTGTTTTTCAATTTCTGTTCAAAGGTCAACTCATAATACGAGAGGGGAGTTGAGCCTCGGGTCATATGCTGAGGCATTTTCAATTTCGTCTAAAAAAAAAAGGAAAAAAGAAAAGGTCAACTAATATTGCGAGAATGAGGAAGCAGTTTGAAAAGTTCAAATTTATTTCCTCGAAGTCCTAGTAGAGCAATTAGTATATCGAAGCTACAAATCTCTTTGTGTCGTGAAGTCACATTGGAGCAAGTTAAAAAATAAACAAATCTCATCCCTTAGAAGATTGAGGAAAAGCAAATTGAAGCTACGGGTCATATCTCGCGGAAGTAGTGGCAGAACGGATCAGAGCAACAGGTTACAGTAGAGTTTGAAGATGTTTGGGGGAAGACGAGGACCAATAAGTCAAAGCTTGGCCAAAGACCGGGCAAAATTGGTTCTTCTATTGTCTTTGCTCTATTCTCGTTACACGACAATAAGCAAAGAGGGGAAGCTGTAATAACCAATTTTGGCCCGGGCCCGTCAGAAACAACCAAGGCAAATACCCATTAAAAAAAAATAAAAGCCCAATAAAACCAGTCCATTTAAATGTCCAATTACAAAGACTCAGAGCCCAATTAATACAATTTAATCTACCCAATTTTATAACCCAAACCAATTTAATCCCAAGCCCAAAATCTGAAAGGCCCGACAGGCCCAGAACATTAAAGTTGTCTCAGGAAAATTTAGGGTTTCTAAAACCCTAAATTACCCGCAGCCTAACCCAAGCTCCTGACATCTGTCACCCTCGGTCTGACGGCCACCACGCGCATCGACTAGCGGCCATCGTGTTTCTGACATCTCCTCACTTCGCATGTCTCACATGCCTTTGCCCATACCCTGCAAACAGAGAGACGACAAATGACGGAGAAAACAAGAAGAATAAAAAAAACAACAAAAATCAAACTTGTAAATCAGTTATAAAAGAACCGAAACAAACTTTGTAAGGGGGTTCCCTTCTTCCGTTTTTCACAAACAATCAAAAATCAAAAATCAAAAAATTTTGAAAGGTTGATCTCGTTTACTATCATTAATTTACTGTCATTTTCATTTTACTTATTTATTCATTACAAACGGAAATAAAAAAAAGAATAGAGAAGGGTAGCCTCACCTGACCCCCCACGGACGCCGCGGCGGAAGGTTGAGTCGTCGTTGCCATCGATTTCGAAAGGGGAACCGAACGTTTCCCCTTCTGTTCAGGACGGGGCGTCTGGGCGTTAGCCTCCTAACAAGTTCTGAAACGGGGCTAAAACCCCTTCTCCAAGCGCCGTTGGCCACCGATTACGACGGTGGCGCGATGGATGATGGTCGGAGAAGGTCGATCAACAGGCAAAATAGAGAGAAATGGAGGAGCGTCTTTTGGGTTCCCTTTTGAGAGAAAATGAATTAAATGGCAAAAAAATGAAGCAAATGAGGGCTTTTAAAACAGGAAGAAAGGGCACCGTTTGGGCCTTGGGAAGTGATCGCTTGTCTCCCCTAAGGGAAAATTGTGCGATAGGTCCTCCCCTCTTGTTGAGTCATCCAATCGGGTCCCATTTGGCTCTGTTTTACTTCTTCAATTTTTACCCTATTGTTTCCATAGTGTTTTAATCTGGTCCATGTTCACCCCTTTTTCATTTTAATTTATTATTATCTGTCCTTTTATTTCATTTTTACTTCGATTTAGTCCCCCTTTTTTTTATTACATTACTGTTATTATTATCTCTATTATTATTATTATTATTATTATTATTATTATTATTATTATTATTATTATTATTATTATTTATTTTGAGTTTTTATATATTATCTTTATCAAACTATATATTGTTATTTTAATTAAATTAAATTTTATTCTATTTTATTTTTTTTAGACATCATTTTAAAATTATTCCACATATTACTTATTTCTATATTCTGTGTTCTTGGCTTAAAATCGTTTTGTTGGTTATTTTGAATTATTTTATGTATTATTTCTTTTAAAATTGTTCAATTCATTGTTCTGTGATTGCCAATGTTGATATCTAAATAGTGTAGGCTATGTGATCATCGTTATTGCATATATTATAATTTGTTTGTTCGTATTTCCATATTATTGATATTATCATCATCATTATAATTGTTTATATTATGGTTTCATTATCATTATTATTCATGCATATTAATATTTTAGATTAATGATACTAATGTTGTATTACATGTATTGTGTTATCATTGCGCCAAGTTCGTGTTACATTATCGTTATTCGAATACAACCCCGTTCACATTTTAAATAATGCTTCTTAAAACGTACCTAAAATATTTTATAAATTTCATCCAAAAATAAAAGTTTCCAAATAAGGCAATATTCTATGTTTGGAAACCTGAGAGATCGTGCCCTATGTGTTGGGTTTCGGTTTCCCGCTTGGCCAAACGCTCGAATATCCTTTTGATATTTTAACGCATGAGTCTCGGGAATTATGAGATGATCTTGGATTCGAGGATTTAAATTATCGTGTCCTAAAGTATTGGATGTGATATTTTATTCCTTCGGAATAAGAAAATCTTGATATTCAATTCGAGAAAACTAAAATATTTCCAGAAGAGATTGATTTTTTTTAAATCCTTTTTTAAAATTTTCAACTTTCGACATTGAGACATTAAATAATCAATTTGGTACCAATTTTGGGCGTGACGAGGGTGCTAACCCTTCCTCGCACGTAACCGACTCCCGAACCTATTTTCTCAAATTTTCGTAGATCAAAAACATTGTTTTAGTAAATCAAAATGTTTTATTAAAACAAAGGTGATCCGATCACACCTAATAAAAGATCGGTGGCGACTCCCGTTTTATTTTCAAAACTAAGTCGATTCCCGTTTTTTCAAAAAATGGTTACGACATCAATATTCTAAAGTGTACTTTTTTTTAATATTCTACAAACAGTTTTGAAAATTTGATAAATGTCTTTTTTATTATTAGTAATATTTTACTGTATCCTTATAGGATACTTTTCAATCCCAGACCTTGTTTGTGGATAGAGGTGAGCGCTCGCTCAAATCGAATGAAAAAAAAAATTAAGTTAATCAAGTTAATGAATCTTATTTTATCATCCTAACTCGATTTGAAATTTTCTCGATTCGAGTTAAGTGAGATGGAATTCGAATCGAATTGAATTTATTTATTCGAGTTAAATTAAAAAAATGATTTTGGTGTTTTTTATTTTTATGTAATTCTTTTAAAAAAATATTTTTCTTTAAAGTTTTTTAAACATGACCATACAAAAAATATTGAAGTGAACAAATAAAAGCAATTGATGAAAAGGAATTGAGGATTTTGATTTTTGGGGGTAAAGGGGGAGAAATTGATATTCGGTTTATTCGAATTATTTGAGTTATTTGAATTCGAAAGCTCAACTCAATTCGAACTTGAAATTCAAAAAAAAAAAAATTCGAGTTGACTCAATTAACTTTATTTGAATAATTTTGATGGGCGTCGAAATCTCCAAATATAAATTCCTACGACAAGATAACAGTAAATAGCATTATAGAGCAGTAGGGTCGAATCCACAGGGACTGGTTATCCAATTTCGTCTTTTCTCGTGACTAGAATTGCTGTCACTATCATAGTTGTGCCCACGACCTGTGCTTAGCAATGCGAAAAAATGAAAAAGGGGTTTTAGTTTATAAGATAATAAAATAAATATGTAATGTAATAAAATGAAAACAAATTCGAAATTGCAAAAAAAAAAAAATCAAATAAAATAAATGGGTAAATAAAATATTTTAAAGCTTATCCTTAGCATTAGTACACCTCGAACTCGAATTGATCCTTGAAAGAACCTTTTTCCTTCTAACCCATAAGTTGGTTTCAGTGATCAAGGACGCCTCAAACCACCAGCTTTTCTTCTTGTAGTCAGTTCCGGTGCATCCGGAAAATCGACCCTTGTCGAATTTCTAACCACGTGACACGTTCCCGTAATTTAATACTTCGACAACCTTGTGATCTGAAAAACCCAACTCGAATGAATGGCCTCAACTGTGTGGGTCGTTTAAATTCGATCACTGTCTCCACTAACGGAATCCAACTAGCTTTTCCTACCTGAACACACCAATTTGTTCGCAGGATTTTGAGTACAACACGACTGACTCAACTTCCCAACTATACGCCAAACGATTCCAACCCAACGCGCACTTTTTGAATTGAAATCGGATCAACTTTAAGGGACGAATTTGTACTATCCCATATACCGGAGGGATAACGAATATCGAATTGCAAAGTATTTAGCGTGGATTCATATCTCACGATTATTTTGTCAAAGAGGTAATCGGACTAAGGTTAAAAAGGGATTTAGTTAATCATGAAAAGAATCATGCTTGAAAAAAAAATAGTTTAAATGAAATTGTGGAAAGTGGAAAGGAGGGGCTTGGAAGGCAAATAAGCTAAAAGAAAAAAAAAAATTGAAATTGTAGAATAGAACAGACGCAAGACGGAAAAAAAAAAGAAAGAATTTTATTTAATTGCGAGGAGCCAAATGCGTGTTTAATTGGCTGTAGTTATTAGATATTTATATACAATTCTAGTACTAAAATTTAGCTAGATTTTTCTTAAATATTATCACTGAATGAATCAAAAATTTTAAAAATCAAATTTAAACTAGAGATTAAATTTAAACAAATTATAGAATTTTAACAATATAAAAATCCTCGAATCTTTATCCAGCCATTTTTTTTAAAATCTTCAACCCTTTAATATTTATCCAGCCATCTTTAAATCTTCAATCTTTTAATCAAGTCCTCTTCTTTACTTTTTATTTCAATTTAGCCCATTTTTGTAAGAATTTGAATTCATCACACCAACTTCGTTCTTGATAAAAAAAAAACTCAAATTTAATAGCATTTTATTCGATAATTAGCCAAAAATAAATATATTAAAATACAAATTTATCTTGCTATCAAATTCCCCCTACTTAGCCGGTGCTTGTCCTCAAGCATGATATCCATTAAAAATAACTCGTCAATCCTTTTCAAAATCAAAACTCCTTTCTTAGTCAAGCATACTACAAACAATTAGGTGAATAAAAAAATAAACAATTGCTAAACTCAATCAATAAGCATTTTATAAAATCTCGAACAGTATGTCAAATTTAACTATTTAACTAGATTTAGGCTTAATCAAACATGCAAAACGATCATACCCAATATATAATTTTATTTATATTTATTATTTATTGTTATTAGTATTTTTCTAACGTAGTCAAGTCTTTTGACGCAAAGTGAGATGACAACCCTAGCACCTCACCCCGGTTACTCAACTTGATACGTTCTCTTTATTTATTTATTTATTTATCAACGAATTCGAGACATAATCAAACCTTTTGACGTGAAACGAGATGACAACCCAAGCAACTCATCCTAGTTACTCAATTTCACATGTCCCTAATCGATTTATTTCTCTTTTCTTAAGGCATCTCTGTTAGCGGAGTGTTACAAGTTTCGGTTTGTCACCAAATCTTTTGACGCGAAATGAGATGACAACCCAAGCATCTCTTCCCGGTTACTAATTTTGGTCAAATTTTCGAATCTTCACTCTTAACCAAGCTATTAGCAAATTTATTTATTTTTTTAAACGAGTACTTTCACTAGGCAAGTCAAAAAGAGTTAACAATTTTCATGAAATATTGACTAGAGCATAACATTTTCAATTCTACAAAATATTCATTGATCAATCAAGCGATAGTTATTAATGATTCACCCACTTATTTAAATAAACTAAATATAAGAATTAGAGGTTTATTTCCGAAACGAATTAAGAAATTATTCTTAGCAAAACACATGTAAAGACGAAAGTATGGCATGATCCCCCCCACTTAGCCGACATTGCCCACAATGTGCAAAAAGAATAATAAAAGTTGAGGCAAAGTGTACTCCCCGTGTATATTTAATGGGTCGGAGGACGGTGGGAGTGACTGCTTTGTAGTATGTTGAGGATGCTTGAGATGTTGGCTTCCATTGTTTCGAGGTGAGCTTCAATGCGATGAAGTCATTCATTTATAGTAGAAGGTAGTTGCTCCTCTTGTTCTCTAGTAGCCAGATTGCGTCTTCGTCCATGCTCCTAGAAATAACACGATCAAACAAATTAAAATAACACTTTATTTAATTCTCAAACTAAACTAGAATTTAAAATTAAATTAAATTAATAAAAATAAATGTGTGTTGCCTCCCATAAAGATCTTTTGTTTAACGTTGTTAGCTCGATGACCTGAAGATTTAGTCATTTGGCTCCTCGAAAAATAATTCTTCCACCACGTGTACTTGAAAATTCTCATAAAAGGGTTTTAACCTTTGACCATTGATTTTAAAATATTTCGCAGATTCCTCGCTTTTAATTTCAACTACGCCATGAGGAAATAGTTTAGTAATAACAAAACGACCAAGCCATTTGGTTCAAAGTTTACCTACAAAAATCCTCAGTGCGGAGTTGTAAAGTAACACTTTTTGACCAATTAAAAATTGTTTGCGAGATATTCTTTGGTCATGAAACGCCTTGGTTTTTTATTTATAAATTTGGGCATTTTCATAGGCGTCACGCTGGATCTCTTCAAGCTCTTGAATGTCTAATTTTCAATAATGACCTACGACGTCCATGTAACACCCCAAACCCGTATCCGTCACCGAAGTAGGGTTACGAAATATTACCAATCAATCAAAACATTTAACAACCAATTCATATGTAATCATAAGAATATTCTAATTCCATCATTAAAATGTGAATTGTCCCTAAATCGAGCTTTAAAGTTCTCTTGAAAACATTTTGGGTCTAATAGAAATCATTTGAAAAGTTAAAAAAGAATTTGCAAACTTTTTTTTTACTACAAGGTTCACACGGCCAAGACACATACCCGTGTCTAAGTCCGTATGGGGATTTGAAGTAGGGACACATGACCGTGTCCCAGCCCTTGTAACTCATGACTTGGGTCACACGGCCAAGCCACATGCCCGTGTGTCAGGCCGTGTACCCTTCGAAATGGCTTTGCACGCCTGTGTGCTAGCTGTGTGTCTCACACGGCCAAGTCACACGCCTGTGTGGACCTAAAATGTACCTTAAACCATAAGTTTACCATTTCCTATTTGCTTGGGCATTAAGGAACTCAAAAACCAATCGTTTAACCTATTCAAAACACAATCAAACACACTTAAAACACGCCAAAACAATTATCCTAAGTGCCTAACCAATGTACCTTCATTGGTACCATATTTATATATCATCAAAACACATCAATAATGCATCATCCAAATCAAAGTTTAAAGTATACCAAAATCACTCAATTTAGGCTAACATAAAGCTACTTAAGACACCAAGCTTTAAGTTTCATACACATATCAAGCCTTTGGTCAAAACGCATACTAACATTTAGCTTCAACCATAAACATATACTATAACTCAATTTACATCACATTCACAAAATAACTAACAACCAAAGGCATCCTAGGTACATGCCATTACAAAATTAAACATCACCACACTTGAGATCGGGATTGTTTTTGTTGGATGACGAAGAGTACCTAACCTGCGTACGGAGAACAAAATTGTACGTTGAGTAAAACTTAGTGATATTTCTATAATCCAGACATTCTAAGACATGATAAGATACATGAATGCTCAAATTGAATTATATCATCATAATACTATCTAAACATACAATTACAAGATATCACCATTTCAATTTCATGCATTTCATCACCTTATTTCATGCTATACTCAATTTTCACAAGTATTCACCTTTAGTTGGTTTGAACATATATCTCAATTCACATCACTTGCTATATAAATAGCTTTGCATAGATCAATCAACAATTTACTTATACTATGGCACAAACCAATTCACATTAAGCAACTTCACTTATTCGAATAACCACAAGTATATCTAAAGCATTTGAATTTATTTCACAACTTTAATAATCTAACTCAACAATATATCATATCTTCTAATGAATAAATGTATATACATAAGTAAACATAACCTTCTTTAGTAATACCTATAACCATCCTCCTTAGATCATTCATAAAACTGTAACATCCTAAAATATGAGTATCGATATGTTACATGTTTTTGGTGATTAGCTTGTGAATGATTAAATTTGTGTGCTTAATATAGTTTCGAGAAAGCTCGGGATTTATTCGGAGCTAGAATAAATTTTAGTAATGAGAATTTTATTGAAGTGGAACAAGTGATCCTGATGCTTAAGGTAATTTAAGTGTCAAAAACTAGCATAAGATGAGCTAGTAGCAAGGTGGAAGTGGCGCATGAGTAATTGCTTGAGAGGAGAGGTTCAAATCCCATGGATAGGATTTTGGTGGCTTTTATTTTTGCACCTATTTGGCAAGTGTCGGCCAAGCTCTATTCTTGGTAAGGATGGACTAATTTTTTTTATGATAAAGTGGCAAAAAGTTATGGCAATATGAATTTAGGATAGAATTTGCTTGATTTTGGGGATAGGATTTCTAAACTTTTGGAAAGTGGAGGATAATAAGGCTTAAAACAAGGAAGGGTGTTTTGGAAACTTTTGAATGGTCTTTTTGACCATGTATGTGGATGGCATAGGGGGCTAAGGGGGATGGCTGGTTTTTGGTGATTAGTTTGGTGGGATTAGGTGCTTGATGAGCACATTTTCCATTTGGTCACTTTTGTTTTTACAAGACATCTTTTTCTTTTTTTTTTCATCTCATGCTCTCAAACATCAAACAAAAACATCATCTCTTCCTTCTCTCCCATGGCCGAATGCACCTTTGTTTCAAACCCTCTCTCTTTGCTTTTCTCTTATCTTTGAAAATTTAAATCATAAACCTCACATCCTCATTCTCTTTCTTTCTTGACTTATTTTCTTTTCAACCATACTTTCTTCATTATTTATTTTTCTTACATGGCCGAATGTTAGACTACCTCTATAGTCGAACCAATCTTTTCTCTCCTTTATTTTTATCAAAGCCGAATCTTCTCTTCATCGATATTGTTTTGTTGATTATTTTTTCAACCTTCGTTTAAGCAATCGTGTTATAAAGAAGGCCGAACTCGGAGTATTCGTTATCATAGTGACTCGCTAGAAATCAAGTCGAAGTGTTAAGGTAAGGAGTTTTTCTTGGATTTTTCGTTATATCTCTATTCAGCTATGTTGTAAATCGGATTGAAGTTTTGACTAATTGATTATTTTTAGGGACAAAGTCACTCGATATTCTCTATTTGTTAATCCTTCGAAAATAGTGGGTGTCGTAGGTGCCAACGATCAATAAGGTTTAGTCCTTACCGTAATCAAGTGTGTAATCCCCGTACTTTTCGTATACATATCTGAAATGGTGTGTAATCTCACATTTCTCTGGAAGTTTGCATGAAATATTCTGTGATTTGGTAGAAAATACCGAAGAAAACCGATGACCGGCATCCGTGATCACTCGGACGTGCGTATGCTCGTAGTAGTAAACGTATTTTTGTAAAATAACAGTTTCGGTCAGAAACAGTGACATGTATTTGAAAAATCACAAAAAATAGGATAAAAGGAATTAAAAAGTGAATAAGATATCAGATTAAATCTTACTGTGTCTATTTTGATATGAAAGAAATGGAGGAGGAAAAGGAATTCTATGTTCTGAGATATTCTAATTTTAGTGAGACTGGTTCTGATTGACTTTGTGGTTCCCTGATCTGTTTTGGAAAAATCATATAAAATTGTAAAAAGTGAATTATGGGTTATAATTTATATGTATGGATTCCTTGGTGAGTCTATTTTCATTAGAAACAAGTAGGAGTAATATATGAAAACCGTACAGCCAGATATTTGAAATTAAGTTAAGAGAGGTCAGAATCGTTGGTTAGTGAAACAAGGGAAACTTTAAGGAATAAACTGTACTAATTGGATAAGTAAAAAAATCTGAAAAAATTATAGTAGAAAGATATATGAGTCTAGTTTCAACGAAAATTTATGGATTTAGATTTTGAGTTTTCCAACTCGAGTTATAGTCAGTTTAGTCAGTACGACGCAGATGGACAGTTTCGATTTTTATGCCTCAAATTAGTAATTAAGCCTAGATTGCGAAAATTTCCATCATACCCTTAGAGGGTAAATTACCGAATTACCTTTAGTGGGTACGATTACCAAATTATGAAAATGTCCTTACGGGCCAAATTACGAAAATGCCCCTAATGGGCTAAATTACGAAATGTCCCTAAGGACCGAATTACGAAAATACCCTTTATGGGCCAAATGTGATATGTTGCTATATGGGCCGCTTGGTATTTGTTATATAGGACAAAATTGCTAGATCGATATATGAGCTAAAATGCTATTTTAAATAATGGGCCAAACTGATAACTTGTATTATGGGCTTTTTGTTGAAATTTATCATATGAATATATATATACATGACTGCATGGGTTGGGATAATTGACGAAGAGAAGAAAGGCCTGTTGCCACAATCCAGTTCTGACTCTGTCACAATCTAGTTCGGTGGCTCTGCCACAAATATATTAATTGCTTTATGCCTGTGATTGGTGTGTTGGCGGGGTGGGTTGACTTGATCCCCACAGGTGTGTTGGTTGGTACGGGTGGTGTGTAGCGGATGGAATTTAGGCTTGGTTGGGATTTGCATATCACATGTATTATATATTATTTATATATAAATTGTACATTTGTAAATGGGCTCAAGCCCAACTTAATGCTTATAGGGTGTTGGCCCAGTGAACGCGGTAAGCGGGTTACACATTGAGTTCTAAGTAACTCACCCTATTTTTCTTACCCTTCTCAGGTAATGATAATTGACGGAGGCTTGGGCCGGGGATGACTTCGCGTGGAGGCCATACTTCAAATGATTGTTTTTATGAACTTTAAACTACTCTTTAGTAATTTTACTTAATTACTATTTTGGTGATGTAATAAGGCCTCAATGTATTATTTTAAGGATTTTATCTCGTGGATGGACTTTATTATTTTCTAGATACGTAAACGTGGCTGTTAAAATTTTTATAAAAGTTTTCTTAAACTTACGTATAAAAAAAAGGGTTTTTCTCAAAAATCATTAACTCGTAAAAATTTCTGTAAAAACTCTTTTATGAATCTTGTTTTCAAATCCCTTTTGAATTCTTTTAAAATTCTTTTAAAATTTAATCAATTATTTCCCTGAAAATAGAATTTTAAACTCTTATGTTTTAAAATCATAAATTTCAAATAAATCTCGGTTTTGATAAACTCCATTTTTAAAAAAAAATTCATTTAGAAAGATCGGTTTTCTTAAAAATCATTAGATGACTAAAAGTTTGATCGATTTGTGTGGCATACCAAATTTGGTCTTAACGCATAGACCGGGTTTGGAGTGTTACAAAAACCTTGCTGTATAGTCTAGTTGATACACGACACCCGGTGCCTAGAAGATAATCCACGAAAGAGTTTGGGCCCAGCGCTAGTCGGATAAATCGACAAATGTGTGCGTAGCACTAGTCAGATAAACTGACAAAGGTTGCGCCCAGCGCTAGTCGGATAAACCGACGAATAATTAGTGAGCCCAGCTCTAGTTGGATAAACCAACAATATTTGCGCCCAGCGCTAGTCGGATAAACCGGCGAATAATTAGTGAGCCCAGCTCTAGTTGGATAAACCAACAATATTTGTGCCTAGCGCTAGTCGGGTAAATCGACGAATGTGTGCCCAGCACTAGTCAGATAAACTGACGAAAGTTGCGCCCAGTGCTAGCCGGATGAACCGACGAATAATTAATGAGATCAGCTCTAGTTGGATAAACCAACGATATTTGCGCCCAGCGCTAGTTGAATGAATCGACGATGTCAATTATTCATTTGCAAGTCCATAATTTTTTTACATTTTCATAACTCAATATCAAATTTCATAATTTAATAACACTTCCACTCCAATCATCTACTAATCATACATTAATTTATTCCATAATGTCACATTACATAAACCTCCATTCAATTGAATTAACTTATACCTCTATAAACTTCCATTCAATTTAATTAACAATTACATTAGGGATATATATCAATGCATCAAGTAGCAACTAGATTAATTAAAACAATTTATGAAGTTCGAGTTTGGGGACTACGAACTTACCTAAAACCGCAGATGATTATTCCGCAACCTTCTCTTTTCCCCGATCTACAATTGATTTACTTGTTTCATGATCAAAACATAATAAATCAATTTATTAACTAATTAAAATACCATATCAAGTTCAAATTCAAACCATTCTACCATTTAATTACATTTTTACTCATTTGCACTCAACATTTACCCTCGATACAATTAAATCCCCAATTATAAATCATATTATTTAATTAAAATCAAGAAAGTCCCATTTCAACCAATTATTCCACAAGGTTCAAAGCAACTCATACTTTCAATTAATTCACAATTTAATCCTTGAATTTACCATTTCCATAATTAACCAAATATGCATATAATTTATTAACAATCCCTAAATTCTTGAATTTTATAACTTAACACCATGCTAATTTAATTTATAGTATTAAACTCCTTGAAAGCTAATACTAACAAAACTCATGGTATAAAATATTTTAATTATTACTCACTAAACTTAGTAATTCAACTCAAATTTCCAGCACAAAGAACAATCCACCAAAACAATCCCTAGACTTCACAAAATTAACAACTTAACCTCTAATTCTATCAAAACAACTTCAAACATTAAAAATTTTCAACAATGACAACTTCCACAAAAATCATAATTTCTCTAAATTTCCACATGGGTAATCTACTACATAATTTTAAGGTTCTAAAAATATAAAATTTAATTGAAAATAATCAAACAAAATTAAGCTTAAAAAATGGCACTTAAAAGGCGGAATGGTGCTAACCTTTCTTCTCCCCAAATCGACATGCAAGAGATGAAGCTTTAATTTTTGTTTCTCTTTCCTTTTTCTTTCCCCTACTACTCTATTTGTTTCTTTTATTTTATTCCTATTTTCATATTATTTTCATTTTTATTATAACTTAACACACACACACATATATATATATATATATATATATATATATATAATTCTCTCATAATTATCCACTAACCAAAACTCATCAAATTAATGGACTATTTATTTAAATAGTCCCTTATTCTAATCCCATTTTAAAATTTAATATTAATTACTAATTTATCACCCACTTAAGTTAATCATTGTACTTAACTAAACACTAATAATTAAAATTATCAAACTATCATTCTACTCGTTTCTAGAATGACTCTGTAAATATTAATCTCAATTTCGTATACCATTCAATTTAATACATTTAGCTACTTATTTACACTTTTAAACATTTTCCCCAAAGCATTTACATCCTATACAATTTAATCCATCATATCAACCAAGTTAATTCCACAATTAACACATAACCCATTATTGCCGAATACTTAACCCTTAATATACAACTTATATATATCTTTAATTTATAATAAAATCCTTCTCAGTTATAATTTACTCAATTAAATTCCTAAATTTTAAATGTAGTAAAATTTTACTCTATAAAATAACACAAATTCAACATCAAGCACCCAAACAAAACTCTTTCAAATAAAAGACTTCAAAATATCTCAATGACATATATATTTTTTTAATACATTGATAATTTCATATAAATAAACAATTTAACCCCCATATTTTCAAAATTTTTCATAATAATCCTCAATGTACAATTTCATGAATTTACTTTACAAATCATCTCACTTCACTTCTAACTTTAAAAATCTACCAAAATAATATTAAGAACTTAGATTTTTTTACCATAGTAATTTCTATTAACTATGTTGGACAAATTTCAACATGGGTATGCTAGTTCATGCTATTAGGTTTCCAAAAAACATACAATTCAAGTAAAAAGAACTAGGATATACTAACCAATTGAAGCTTGTAAAAATTTCAGCCCCAACGCCGAAAGTTCTTCTCTTCTCCCCCTCTATTTTGATTTGCATGAAGAATAAAGAAAAAAAATGAATTTTCCTCTCTTTCCTTTCCCCCACTCACTATGTTCTATTATAATAATGTTTTTATATTATAACTATTTATTAATAATAAATTTTTAACATTTAAAACATTTTAAGCCCCCACCACCGTCTACTACATAAATACATAGATATAATTGCATTATAAATCCTTTAGCTTTGATTTACATTATACTATTAGTTAACATAATAATAATTAAACTTTATAATATATATTCAAAGACATATATAATAAAGTCATAACTGACCACTAATAAGATCACATATATTATGGTCTATTTATTTCGTAAGTCTTATATATTTAATTCTGTTTATAAATCCTACTTTATCCAATTACGTGATTTAGCCCATGTACTCTAGTTAAACACTCTTTCGTCAAAATTAAATAACCAAAATTTAATTCACTTCTAATATAACTCTGCAAATATTTTTATTAAATATTTACGAGTCCCATTTAGGGAAACGAGATCCCGATACCTCAATTTCCAAAACCATTGACTTTAGAACTGATACATTTATATATTGTCTAACTTTCCAATAATTAAAATTATTAGACCAAACTTCAATATAATACTGTTATATCCTCGCAAATATTAATAAATAATATTCATTGATCGTATCATAAGAAATAGTATCTCGAAACCACCATTTCCGACTTCATTGACTTTCGGTGTAACACCCCTTATCCGTATTCTAGGCCGGAACAGGGCACGAGGCATTACCGGACTTAATCCACTTAACCACATATCTTGACATATCTCTATTTCTGTCACAACAACCTCATTGAGGACTTTTGAGGCCTCACACAAATGTACGATGGGTTTTGAAACCCTACCGGAAACCTTTGCGATCTTAAAATTTTTCGCCTAAACAGGGGCTACATGCCCGTGCGGAATGGGACACCCCCGTGTGGGCAGGCCGTGTGATCACATACGCCCATGTCCCTACCCTGTGTGGGATTTATTTTTATTTGAACCTACAGGGGTTTTCACAAGGCCAGACAGACGCCCGTGTCTTTAGCCCGTGTGCTCTACACGGCCTAGACGCGCCCGTGTCCTTGCTCGTGTGTAAAAACTTAGGTATTCTGTTTGTGATGTCAGCAACCTTATAAGGGTCACACGACCTAGGCACACGCCCGTGTGGCTAGCTCGTGGTCGACACTAACTTACAACACTAACATGCAGGGGACACACGACCAAGTCACACACCCATGGGGCTGACTGTGTGTCACACACGGCCTAGACACACGCCCGTGTACCTACCCGTGTGGACAAGAACAAGGCTCTTTGCCAAGCTCTTTTCATTTCCCTAACTCACACAATATATATCCATTCAACATATCACCAAACAACTCGTATTTTGCAATAGAAACTTCCATGAATAACTACATCTTTTCATATATAACAAAAAGAGCCAACAACTATGGCTATATACACAAGAGTTTCTCATTAAAAGGGCCAACATACACACTTGGCCAAAATAACAAAACAATAAACCTAGTCTAGCCCCTATACATGCCATACTCAAAATCACTAAGTCTAGATATACCGAGATAAGCTGATAGTAAGGCGACCTTCTGGATATTTGCGTATCCCGACTCGGCTCCTTAACTCTATAAGACAAGGGAAAAGAAAAGGGGAGTAAGCTTTAAGCTTAGAAAGTTTACATGTAAACAATTAACATCATAATATGTGCTAAACAACCAATAGCATTATACTAAACAAAAACAATCCACATTCACAATCATGCTTACTCATTTTATCCCTTACCATATTCCAACCAAATCACAAGCTTAATGCATACATTCATTCACTTGCATCCCTGCACTTAACACCACAATTTCTCATGATACAACACATCATAATTTCTCACTAGTCAAACCACAATGCGAAATCACTCAGTGGTTTCGCACTTAGCCCACCATCAATCGTTAATAGGGTGGTATCGCACAAAGCCCACCAAGAAGGATAGTTACAGTGGTATCGCACATAGCCCACTAAATAGTTATATAAACGACGTTATCACACATAGCCCATCGTAATTAAGTAATAAGGTGGTAACGCACTTAGCCCACCGTCAAGTGTTGTTATTACACATTTACATATCTATTTCGTCATTCATATGAAAACTAATCAATAACTACCACATTCAATCCACTTGAATCATACATGTTCTTAATCATGCCATGAACCAATTAGCCATAACAATGTGTACATAAAATGCATCATTTACACATAAACTTACCTCGGTGCAAAACGTTTCGATTTGCGGTTTAATCCATAACCTTGCATTTTCTACGGTCAAGGTTGATTCCGCGCTCTTCTTGATCTATAAAAATAGAATCCACTCATTTAGATCATTCTATGATCATAGTGCATCAAAATATACACTTAGGCAAAAATGACCATTTTGCCATTGTACTATGGCAAAATTATGATTTTGCCCCTAGGCTCGAAAATAATTTTTCAACTCACTTTATCATTAAACAAGCCTAGCTGAACATTTATTTCTCTTACAACTACTCACAAATCCAACCATTTCATGCATTTATGACACAAATTCAATCTTTGCATTTGAGTCCTATTTAGGTGTTTTCATGCAAACACCTTTCACAAAAGTTGTTTCTCATTTCCCTAACATTCATTTTCTTCCATTAAAACTCAGCTAACAACATAAATACTCTCATGTGAAGTCCCTAGACTTTCAACCATATTGCAAATTGGTCCTTTCATTAGCTAGCTTAAGCTTTGGGGACTCCAAAAATACAAAAATCATAAATTAAAACCACCTAAATGACTTACTAGCAAGGAGATAGCTAGGCTGAAAGTTTGAACCCCCAAATGCTTTATTTCCTCTTCAATTTAGATAGAAATAAATGAGTGAATAGTAAAATATGATAGTTTTTCCTTTTACCATATTTTATTCATCTTTTATCACCTAATTCACCCAAATTTGACCAAAAATTATATGCTCTTGTCTCCCTATACCACATGGCCGACCAACACATTCTAATTGGCCTAATTGCACTTTAAAGACCTCTAAATTAACATTCTATAGCTATTAGCTACCTCTACCTTTTAAAATAGAACTTTCGTACCTTATGCGATTTAGTCCTTTTTCACAATTAAGCATGCTATCGCTCAAATTAAAGGACCAAAATTGCCACATAGCCTTATTTTAATGCTGTAACACATAAAATAACATCAAAATAATTTTCCCTAACCTCGTTTTAGTGGTCTCAAAACTACTGTTCCGACTAGCCCCAAAATCGGGTTGTTACATTTGGGTCATTACAGTCTAACTCCATGTTACATCTTTTTACTGCTCAAAATGCCTTATGTTCTAACTCCACAAGAAGATGATACAGTTTACCGAGTATGAGTCGGGAGGGGGACATTTCTATGGGTCCCTTGTAAGCAGTGCGGTATGCCTACAATGCATCGTTTAAACGTAAGCTCTAGTCTTTTTGATCTGGTTTCATGGTCTTCTCCAGAATCGACTTTATTTCGCGGTTCAAAACTTCCGCTAGACCTTTTTTTGTGGGTGATAAGTCGTGGCCACACGTTGTGTCACTCCATACTTTTTCAATAGAGTATCAATTACCTTGTAGTAAAAACGAGTTCTTCGATCGCTGATTAATGCTCTCGGTGTGCCAAACCTATAGAGTTCTTTAGAAAATTCACTACAGTTTTAGCGTTGGCATGATAGGTAGCTTTAACTTCTACCCATTTAGATATGTAATCTACAGCGAGAATAATGCAAATAGTATTAAATGATAAAATAAACGGTCCCATGAAATCGATGCCCCATACATAAAAAATTTTGCATACACGTATAGGTGTTATGGGCATCTCATTCTTTCGACTTAAATTCCCTATTTTTTGGCATTTTTTTTACAAGTTTTGAAAAATAAATAAGCATCACGAAATATGTGTGGCCAAAACAATACACATTCAAGTACCTTATGTGTAGTGCATTTAGGTCCGAAATGCCCTCCATAATCATAAGAATGACAAAAAGATAGGATAGATTGTACGTCGATTTCTATGACACATCGTCAAATTACCTGATCAGAGTAGTGTTTCCATAGGTATGGGTTGTCCCAAATATAATATCGTGAGTCTCTTTTGGTTTTGTCTTTTTATAACGTGAGAAGTTGGAAGACACAATACCTATGGCGAGGTAATTTACCATATCTGTAAACCATGGGTAAACTGTCTGTGCTAATAGTAGATTTTCATCTGGTAAGTCATCTTTAAGAGTAGTGTCGTCTTTTGGAAAATGAATTTGACTCAAATGATCAACTACTAAGTTCCCGCTTCCTTTCTTGTCTTTAATTTCAAGATCGAATTCTTGTAAGAGGAGAATCCATCGAATCAGCCTAGGCTTTGCCTCCTTTTTTTTTAATATTATATTTCAACACTGCATGGTTAGAAAAAACCATAACTTTAGTGCCTAATAAATATGGTTTGAATTTTTCCAAAGTAAAACAATGACTAATAATTCTTTTTCAGTAGTTGAGTAATTGCTTTTAACATCTAATGTTTTGGAGGCATAAGATATGACGCGGGGTTCCTTCTGATAAACCGTAATATATACATATTTTAATCCCACATTTGTCATACATGCTTTATACTTAGGAGAGTATAGGAGGATGAAAAGAACGAGAAATGGACCAAAAACGGAGAAAATGGGCCAAAGCAAGAAATCAACACAGCCTGGTGTTCACTACACGGACGTGCCACTTTAGCAGACTCGGACACAGCCCTGAGCTCGATTCACACGGGCGTGTCCCTGCCGTGACATGTTTTAATTCCACTCGGAATAAGACACTTGCGGGCCAAGTAAGGCATCCCGAAAGCCTATATAAACACCCTAGAGGGCAACCTAAAAGAGGAGTTCGACAGAAGGCCTCTGCCAGGGCATTTGATAGGAGCAAAGCCAGAGAGAGCTGAAAATTAGGGAATTACTCAAATAAAGCCAGTTGATCCATCTCAGAAGCTGGAATCACGCTCAAGACTGAGGATCTTCCTTTTAATTTCCTTCAGGGGGTTTTAGGGTTTTCTTTATGTTTTGTTATTTAATTTCTTTTGAGATGTATTCTTTTATAAACATGAACTAAACCCCTCAAATACCTGAGGGAGATGAAACCTAAGACGGATCTTGTTATTGTTTTCTAAACTGTATGATAAATACTTGATTTGTTCTTAATTATGTGTTCTTAATTCTTGCTTTAATATTTTAGGATATTGATTCAAGTATTGATGTGCTTATTCAGAGGAGCAAAAGTCCCTATTTAAGAGTAGATCTAGCATAATTAAGCAGAGTTGATCGCACTCCTAGAGATAGGACGACGAAAATATGCTAGATTAGGGTCAAACCTAATATGGGATTCCATCGATTGAGTTAATGCAACACTAGGGGTTTTAATTAGAAAGAGATTTCAATTAATCAACCTAGGGTTAGACGTTAGTAGCGTCGAGAGAGGTATTAATATAAATTAGGGAATCCTACGGATCAAGTCAAGTGAATAAATCGTCTGGTTCAGAGTTAAATAACAAGTAAAGTCTAGGTGGATTCTTCCTCGGGTATTGTCTTAATTAATTGGTTTTCTCAAAAGTATTTTCCCAATTCATTCTCTGTGTCTTAGCATCCTTAGCTTAGGAATTAGTTAGATAAACATTAATCCCTTTTATTTTAGGCTGGATAATAAAAAAAGTCAGTACTAGTACTTTTGGTTCCCTTGAGTGCGACATTCCGGTCTTGCCACTAAGTTATACTGCTGTTCGATAGGTGTGCTTGCCTTAATCGTGGTTATAGTTAGTTTCTAAGTTCAATCATTCATTATATAAATATTAAAACTCTCAGACTACGATCACCTTCCTAATTCTTTGCCCAAGGACAGCTCCTACACTTTGGTCGCTTGCATCGTACATGAGCTCGAAAAGGTAATCCTAATTTGGTGGCTATACTATATGAGCTGAAACAAGCTTTTGTTTGAGAGTGTCAAACGCGTCTTTACATGTTGGATCAAATTCGAACACTTTATATTTTTGCAAGAGATTGCAGAGCGATTGCGAAATCTTAGAAAAGTTCTTAATAAAGCGCTTGCAAAAACCTGCATGACCAAGAAAAGAACGAATTTCCCTCACAGTTGTAGGGTATGGAAGTGAGTTGATAACATCAATTTTGGCCTTATTGACCTCGATCCTTTCAGCGCAAACAATATGTCCTAAACTTAATCCTTTATTTACCATAAAATGACATTTTTCATAATTAAGAATTAGATTAAACTTTAGGCATTTTTCCAAAACTTTAACGAGGTTTGACAGATATTCATTGAAAGACTTATGATATACTTTGAAATCGTCCATAAATACCTCAATTATTTTCTCAACATAGTCGAAAAATATACTTATCATAAACCTCTGGAATGTGGCAGACGCATTGCAAAGTCCAAATGGAATTCGTCTATATGCAAACGTGCTAAAGGGACATATAAATGTTGTTTTCTCTTGGTCCTCTGGTGCCGCTGGAATTTAGAAAAAAAAAACCTGAATAACCATCAAGACAACAATAATGAGTTTTTCCCGCTAAACGTTCTAATATTTGATCAATAAAAGGGAGTGGAAAGTGGTCTTTTTTAGTTAAAGAGTTCAATTTCTTGTAATGTATACAGACTCTCCACCTATTTTGGACTCGAGTGGGAACTAAAACTCCTGTTGCATTTTGTATTACTGTCATACTAGTTTCTTAGGTACTATATGAATTGGGCTAGCCCAATTACTGTCAGAAGTTGGATAGATCATTCTAGTGTCTAGTAGCTTTTGAACTTCCTTTTTTCACAACTTCCATCATTGGCAGATTAAGGCATGTTTGAGATTCTTTCTTTGGGCTTACGTTTTCTTCTATCAGTATTTTATGCATACAAGTCGAGGGATTTAACCCTTTTATGTCGGTGATCATTCATCCGATTGCCTATTTATAGTATCTCAAGATTCGAATTAAATTCTCCTCTTCCAATCCCAAAAGTTTACTGGAAACTATTACTGGTAAAGTGTTCTCATTACCTGGGTAGGCATACTTTAAGTGTTCTAGCAATGGTTTAAGCTCTATCTCCAGGGCCTGCAAAATAGAAGGAACAATTTAGTTTTAGAAGGAGAAAGGTTAAAGTATTTACCTTGGCTTCTAGGAAATTGAGGAGTCTTCAATAGAATAATGGTTTCCCGAATCAGTTTTTTGAACGTCATTAACTCTTCCAATTTATCCATTGTTTTGAAGTTTAAACTCCTGCAAAACACTATTTGTAACCCATCCTCTTCATGATACTCAAAATGAAATTCCGTTAATGGTTCAATAATCAACACTAGAAATATTTGACATTGTGTTGGGTTGTCCCATCTCATCATAAACATTAAATTTTACCATCTTACCATTGAATTCCATAGTGAGGGTTCCACTTCAAACATCAATCTTTGTGCGGTACTTAGGAATGGTTTCCCGAGTAGAATATCATAAGCATTTTTTGAGTGATTGTCCTCCATATCGATGATATAAAAGTCTGCAGGAAAAATGAGTTCATTTACCTTTACTAATACATCTTACAACACACCTTCTGGATATACACAGGACCTGTCTCCCAATTGAATAATCACCCCTATTTCTTTCAAAGGACCCGTGTTTAGCAACTTAAAAATTGATAAAGGAATTACGTTAATAGATGCTCACAAATCACACATAACTTTCTTTATGCCAATATTTCCTATTTTAAAGGATATAGAAAACATAACTTGGTCCTTACACTTAGGCGGGATTTTCCTTTGTAGCATTGCAGAAATGTTTTCTACCACATTTACCCATTCGTTTCCTTGGAGTTAATTTTTGCCGATGCACAATTCTTTCAAAAATTTTGCAGCGTGGAACCTGTTTAATTGCATCAAGTAAAGAAATTTTGATTTCTACCTTCCGAAATGTCTCAAGGATTTCTCTCTCTTCCTGTTCCTTTTTAATTTGGACGAGCCTTCCAGGGAATGGGCGTGGTACAACGAATGGTTTTTGTGGTGTCAGCTCCGTGAGAGCTGCTAGTTTGACTTTTTGTTCTTATTGTTCAACGTTGTGGTCACGACTCATGCTAGGCACTAGTTCTGACTCTGTTCCATCTTTTACAATCATAACACTCGCATTTTGATGTGGGTTAAGCTCAATTTGAGACAATAGTTTTCCTTGGTTCTCTAAACGACTAACTGTGAGTGCTAATTGTAATAGGCCAATTTAGCCCGGGCCCATACAAAAAATAATAAACCCAAAATAAAAAAAAGTCCAAGTCCAGTCCAAAATATATCATTTGGCCCGATCGGAATGACCCATTACTTGAAAAGATTGAAGGTCCATCTACAAGCTTGACGTATATGGGAACACAATCTTCAAGGATATGCAATCTTAGATATGATATACAATCCTAGAAGATATGGTATGCAATCTTAGAAGATATGATATGCAATCTTAGATATGATATGCGAACCTGTTTAATTGCATCAAGTAAAGAAATTTTGATTTCTACCTTCCGAAATGTCTCAAGGATTTCTCTCTCTTCCTGTTCCTTTTTAATTTGGACAAGCCTTCCAGGGAATGGGCGTGGTACAACGAATGGTTTTTGTGGTGTCAGCTCCGTGAGAGCTGCTAGTTTGACTTTTTGTTCTTATTGTTCAACGTTGTGGTCACGACTCATGCCAGGCACTAGTTCTGACTCTGTTCCATCTTTTACAATCATAACACTCGCATTTTGATGTGGGTTAAGCTCAATTTGAGACAATAGTTTTCCTTGGTTCTCTAAACGACTAACTGTGAGTGCTAATTGTAATAGGCCAATTTAGCCCGGGCCCATACAAAAAATAATAAACCCAAAATAAAAAAAAGTCCAAGTCCAGTCCAAAATATATCATTTGGCCCGATCGGAATGACCCATTACTTGAAAAGATTGAAGGTCCATCTACAAGCTTGACGTATATGGGAACACAATCTTCAAGGATATGCAATCTTAGAAGATATGGTATGCAATCTTAGAAGATATGATTTTGTAATCTTAGAGATTTAATTTGTAGATACCTTTTAATCTTAGCCGTTGATGTAATTGATCTGTACCGTTGGATGTGGGGAGGCTCAACTATAAATAGAGCCCTCTCCCTTCATTGTAAAACACACATGCGTTTTGAGGAAGCAATAAGAATTCTTGAAAGCATTCACTCAAATTTCTCTCCCTCTTGCGTTCTTATTTTCTACGATTTGTTCTTATTTTATTATTCATTCATCTTCGTTTTTTCAACCTTTTTTATTTATCTATTTAATTATTAATTATTCTTTTTATTTTATTCGTTTATTTATTATTTCGGTATAGAGATTTATTTTATTTTCATACTTTTGCAAACTTGTATTTTATTTATTTATTCCAAATTTTTATGTGGTATTTATTTCAAGCTGTTTTATTTTATTATTTTTGATATTACTTATCTTAAATAGTTTTATTTTGATTAAGTTTTTTTATATTATTACTTTAAATTATCTTATATCATTCATTTTTCTTATTGTTTTATATAACGATTATTTTAAAGTGGTTTTATTTTATATCATTTTAAACTGTTTTATATTATCTATTTTAAGTTTTCGTATATTGTTTATTTTAAAATTATACGTATCTTTTTAGGATTTGTCACATATCATTTTCTTTAAGTCATTTTGTATATTATTTATTTAGATTGATATATATTGTTTTATATATTACTTATTTAAACTTACTTCTTATATAATATTTATTTTAAAATTCATTTATTTATTACTATTTCATATATTATTTATTTTTATCTCTTTTTTTGGATTTATTTCAAACTTTTACATATATTACCTACTTTAAAATTTTTATACATGAATTTGTTTTTAATTGCTTTTTATTGTCGATTTCAAAATCCTTTTCTTTCACATTATTTTTTTTAACATTGTCCATTATTATTTGAAAGCTTGGTACATTTTGTTTTTTATTTGTTTTTTAGATTTGTTATTTTTTTTAAATTTTTTTTCATTAATCTTTATTTATTAATGTGGCCAAATATACCTTTATATTTCAAAATCCACAATTTTTTTATTTAAAAATAAGGCAATATTCGATATTTGGGAGTTTTGAGAAAATTGTGCCCTAACTTACTGGGTTTCAATTTTTCTCATTAAGTCCAAATGATTGAGTACCCTTTTTGAAATTAACACATATGAATTTTTAAATAAAAAACCTATTCTCGGGAATTTAAGATGTTGTGTCCTAACTCATTGGATGTGACGTTTTGTCATCTCGAGGAAAGGATTTCTAAAAACCAAAGGATATTCAGTGTTTGGAAAATTCGAAAGATCGTGCTCTAACTTACTGAGTTTCAATTTTTCTTTTAAAATCCAAATAATTGAATGTCCATTTAAAGGACATAAGTTTTAAGAATTAAAAGGATCGTGTTTTAAAATCTTTTCAAATTTTGACGTTAGGACATTAATTAATCAATTAGGTACCAATTTTTGGGCGTTACGAGGGTGCTAATCCTTCCTCGTGCATAACGACTCCTGATCCCGTTTTCTGGAATTTTGTAGACCAAAATCATTCTTTTAATAAATCAAAATGTTTTTTTATTAAAATGATCAATTACAAGGTGACTTGATCACACCTCGAAAAAAGATTGGTGGCGACTCCATTCTCATTTTTATAGTCGATTCATGTTTTTCATAAAACTATAAAAATGGTTTCAACAGCTTGGCGACTCCACTGGGGACAAATAAGAGAGTCAAGCTGTAAAATTGATTATTTTCTGTCCTTTGTCAGAAATTTGAGAATTTGATTTGAAAATTTGATTTGAAAATCACGATCCTTTTGTTGCATTTGTTTGTGTCATTGCATATGATTGTTATTTTTTTTTGCGCACATTGCATTGCATGACCGTTGTGGTCGCACCCTTAAGTGGGAGTGAGAAACTATGCCTTCGTGAGGTTTTCATCTCCACATGGGCTAGTGGATTGCTTCCGAGATACATCTGTACCTATGTCTTCGTAAAGTTTTCACTTCTGCATGGCCATAGGAAAATGTATTCCCCTGAACTGAACTCGATCTGTATGAGCCTATAATGGGTGAAGATTAAGGAATCTGCTGGTTCAGGTACCTTTTCTTTAGAACTAAACCGTATTTAGTGAACCCTAAGAGCCCACCTTAGGTAGAACTATGCCAAACCCCAGTGGTCACCCAAATAGGTGCCCTATTTTGTTATTTATTTCTCTTGTGCTAACGTGTTCTCTTTTGTTTTGATTGCATTGCATTCACATCATAGAAAAGAGGTGTAGATTCAAATTTGATTGCTAAATAGAAGAGTTTGTCATGAAAAAATGGATTTCTTGATAAAGTGGATTATAATACGGTCGTCTGAATATGGTCCAAGTAAACACAACGAGAGAAGATTGATAGTTCGTGAAGGAATAAGACTTTATTGCCCAAGGATTCAAACTGACAAAGACTATTCAAGAATCACAACGTCTTGGATTTCTTGAAGAGGCTAACGAGTATTGTGGAAATAAGCGAGCAGTGAGTCGCGGCCCAGATCAAGTAAAAGGAGCTAGTGGAGGCATCTGTTAGAAGTTTGCAAGATTTGACCTTTGCAAAGAAGGGGATTGATGTTTTTGCTTGGAATATGAGGGTAAGGCCGCATATGTATTCTGTTTTATGTAAAGAAATCTACTTTCTAGAAAAGTTGTTCTAATGGAATTGAATTCAGAACCAACGCCTCTCTTTCTTTTGCATTCATTCCATGCATCTGCATTGCATTGCATCATTTGCATTAGACTTTTACAAAAGGACCCTAATTAGGTAAAATTATTTTAGTTAACCTGGAAAACATATAACAAAGGTTGGAGGGATTAGAGCAAAGGCAAATACAGATGCAAGAGCAATTGACCAAAATTCAACAAGATATGTAGGATCAAATGTTTGAATTCCAAAAGAATATGATTGGCCAGTTAAGTCAGTCACTAGCCGAAGGGTTTGAAGAGAGGAAAGACCTAGTAGTCAACAGTGAGGATGATAATGAAGATCTCATCTATCCCCCAGATTTTACTCCAATAAGCGTCCAGACTCAACCAGACGTACATCCGAAAGGCGTACCCGTTACTATCAGACCCCAACAGCATCAGGCTGGTATGTCGAAACTAATAAACTACTCGATAGGCTCAGATCCCAATCCAGGGGGCAATCCAACCAATCTCATTGTCATTGATTTGGCTAGTATGAAAAACCAAGGAAGGCTAGTGTGGAGATCCCGAAATAATGTAAAGACCGTTACAAAAGGAAAAAGCGAGACTGGAACTCCCAAGTTAATACTTTAAGGGAACCGAAGAAAAAAGAAAATGAGGTGAATAACACGAGTATGTATAGTAAGGGATATTCAAAACTGAATACCATAGGCCAGTCAACTACTAGCCATCAGGTCTCCTCAAGGCAAGAACCCAATCCAAGATCGAACTCAGAAAAATCCCATTTCGCGCCCATCCCAATCACGTATAGGGAGCTGTACCAAATTTTGTTTGATGCACATGTAGTATCCCCTTTCTACTTAAAACCTATACGACCTCCATACCCTAAATGGTACGAAACGAACGCCCAATGCGAATACCATGCGGGAATCATAGGACACTCAATCGAGAACTGCACCGCTTTCAAAAAGACGACCGAAAGACTTGTCAAAATGGGTATTGTCAAATTCAATGATCCTTCTGGGGCAGAAAATCTGTCACCCAACCATCTAGATAAAGGGGTAAATATTGTGAGATCTATGAGATCCAATAATGCATTGAGTTAAGTGCTTTAGTGCAAGACCTGATATTGGAAAATCTGAATATTAACGACGTATCTGAAGAAAGAACTGGATTTTTCCAAGCATCTGCCCTTACATACTTGGGAGTGTTTTGAATAATTGGACTGTGGAAGAGATCCCTGTATTTTTAGGGCTAATCTAGAGTAATATTCAAAACATGCTTGTTGCCTCAAGCCTAGAGGCAATAAGAACCCTTTTGTGAAATAGGCTTGTGTCCGAACTTTTTATTTCAATAAAATACATCTTTTTGAGCAAACATTCTTTCCATTTCATACTGTACAAACAATTGTTCTTAGTTTTTTTTTCTTTTATTTGTTCTTTAGACTTTCTTTCAAGTATTCTTTTATTCTTCATTCATGACCATACAAATAATCATTCTTTGAATCATTTATTCTTTAGAATCTTCCTTCGAACCTACAATAGGTCTCCAGATATCAATGATGTGAGCAACGCCGCTACTGACTCAGAGTCTCCTTTCGAGTAAGATATGTGTTTAGAGGGATCTCAGGACTTTGAAGATGACAGAGATTGTAACCTATCTTCTGATTTGTTAAGGATGGTAGAATAAGATAAAAAACAGACCTTACTCTACAAAGGGTCAGTGGATATTATGAGTCTAGAAAATAGGTGAAGATTGTAGCCTAGCTCACCACAGAAATAAGGCAAGACATCATTGAGTTATTTTCAAGAATTCAAAGATGTTTTTGCACGATCATATCAGGACATGCTTGGGCTACTGAGACGCGGATACGTTGAAATCTTAAAGGAGGTCCATAAGGATGTCAGAAGGACACATGCTAATGGTTTTACAATAGCCAAGCTAATCATGAGGTTTGGGTACTGCTAATGTACATAGAAGGGGATGGCATCAATTATGCCATAGTTAAGGAGACAAGATTCATATGCCTCATTAATTTCTTCACAGACTTCCTCTATGTGGGGTAGGCCAATCTCGGTGAAGGCTTCTAGTCGACATTAATTCATCGTCGTGGTCGTCGATTACTTCACTAAGAGGGTAAATGTTGCTTCATATTCCAATATTTCAAAGTCGACAGTCATCAAATTTCAAAAAAAAAAAAAAGATTAGGGGCCGACAAAAAAATGCCAAAAAGGACAATGCCAAAAGTCTGTAGTCTGTTCAAAAATCAGATACCATATCATATAGCAACAAAGGCAGCCAAAAAGAAAAAAAACAAAAAAACAAAACAAAGATTGTAGGAAAGATGACCAAGATTGTAAAGATTGGCATAAGAAGCTACTATTTACTCTCTATGCTTATCAAACATCGACCAGGACTTTTGCTGGGGCAACACTTTTCCCATTAGTTTATGGAATAGAAGTGGTTTTGCCCATGAAAATTGAGATTCCTTTGCTCCAAGCTTTGATTGAGTCAAGAATTGGATGAAGTAGAATGTCTCCAGTGAACTTGCTGAAGAAAAAAGGTTTGAAAGTATTCATCATAGTCAAATATACTAAAAATAGATGATGCTTATTTATGTCGAAAATGGTCCACCCAAAGGAATTTCATGATGGGCACTTGGTATTGAGGAAGATCCTTCTTATACAAAAGGATTTCAGAGGAAAGCGGATGCCAAACTGGGAAGGACCTTATGTAGGGCATGTTCTAAAGGAGCATTGATATTGATCGAGACGGATGGCGAAGACTTGCTCAATCCGGCGAATTCAGGTTCAGACAAGAAGTATTTTACCTGAAAGTGGAAAGGTCAAGGTGAAAACCCGCAAAGGGCACCTTGAGACCAAATTTTAAAAAAAAAAGGAGAGGCCAAGGCGAAAACCCCCAAAGGGCTCTTTGAGACCAAAAGGGTTTTGAGCCGAAAACTCGAAAAGGGCGGCTCAAATTTTGACCAAAGATAGGGTATGTGGAGTCTTGGGGCATTGACAAAGTACTCCGGATCCTTTAAACAGGTATTGAGCTCAAAATGGTCCTCAAGAAGTTTGCATAGAGAAGTTCAGGCTGCGATATCTAGGGCACCTAACTTTTATCTTACCCATTTTTAATTTGATATCTTTGATTACTTTATTCTTTTCAAGATACACCCTAATCAATTTTCTTTTATGGCCTTGGCTATCTTTGATTACTTTATTCTTTTCAAGATACACCCCAATCAATTTTCTTTTATTGCCTTGGTTATCTTTGATTAACTTATTTGTTTCGAGCTATGCTCCTGATTAATTTCTTTCTCGTCCATTGTTGTGATCTTTTTCAAGAATTTTATATTGAAATAACGATTAATGGACTAATAATACTTTCATAAAAGGAGTTTTGCATATTACTCTGGAAGCTTCTAAATAATAGGAGAATCTGAAACAGGACTATTGTTTAGAACTCACCAAGCCTAAGGGTTGGAAACATTAAAAAATGATTATCTCTTAGGATTTTTATTGGATAAGGCATTTCGTCGGTGATACCATCTCGACAAATGACGGGCAATGTCAACCAAGTGTAAAAGGGGATCATTCTCGAGAAATAAATGATACCCTGCATCAATGCAAATTTCAGGCACATACATCTGGTCATTACACCCAGGGAAATGGTGTAACGGATCAAATTGACTAAAGATGATACAAATTCTATACCTCTGAGTGGTAACAGATTGGATGGAAAAAACCAAATGTTATTCCCCTAAAGTTGTAGTGGGAGGTACAAACTTTATGTCCTAAGGTTTAAGTGGAGTGGACTCAGAATTACCATGGGGAAAATTATTTGAGCAGAATATGATTGATGCTTCGTGAGGAACGAAGATGAAACCTTGACTAATAAATGAGTGATGACACATGAAATAGGAATCATTCTCATAACATTTTTACATTCATATATCATAACATGTCTAAATAGGAGCATTTGACTCATTTTGATCAAGGCATCCTAATTATTAAGCATAAGCATATACCCATTCTACAGGTAATGTCCTCTAGAGAACAATGTAGTATGGTAGATTGAAGATATTAGTCTGGTCTCCCTGAGTTTGCAGTGGAGCAGACTAAAAATAACAGATCTGGCATTCCTGAAGTTGCAGTGAAGCAGATCAAAGACATCAGATATTGTCTCCCTGAGTTTGCAGTGGAGCAGATTAAAAATAACAGATCCGGCATTCCTAAAGTTGCAGTGAAGCAGATCAAAGACATCAGATCTTGTCTCTCTAAGTTTGCAGTGGAGTAGATTAAAAATAACATATCTGGCATTCTTGAAGTTGTAGTGAAGCGAATCGAAAACATCAGTCTGGCATCCCTGAGTTTGCAGCAGAGCAGATTGAAGATAGCAGATCTTGTCTTCCTGAGATTGCAGTGAAGCGGATCGAAGATACCATTCTGGCATCCCTGAGTTTGCAGACTGAAGATAACAGATCTTATCTTCCTGAGATTACAGCGAAGCATATCGAAGATACCAGTCTGGCATCCCTGAGTTTGCAGTGGAGCAGATTGAAAATAGTGGATCTAGCCTTCCTAAAGTTGCAGTGAAGTAGATCGAAGACACCAGTCTTGTCTCTCTGAGTTTGCAGTGGAGCAGACTAAAAATAAGCAGATCTTATCTTCCTAAAGTTGCAGGAAGCAGATCGAAAATGTCAACCTTGCCTTCCTGAAGTTGCAGCGGAGCAGACTGAAGACAGCAGATCTTATCTTCCTGAAGTTACAAGAAGCAGATCAAAAATGTCAGCCTTGCCTCCCTAAAGTTGCAGCAGAGCAGACTGAAGACAACATATCTTATCTTCCTATAGTTGTAGGAAGCAGATCGAAGATATTAGCCTGCCTCCCTGAGTTTGCAGCGGAGCAGACTGAAGACAGCAGATCTTATCTTCCTGAAGTTGCAGGAAACAGATCAAAGATATTAGCCTGCCTCCCTGAGTTTACAGCGGAGTAGACTAAAGACAGCAGATCTTATCTTCTTGAAGTTGCAGGAAGCAGATCGAAGATATTAACCTGCCTCCCTGAAGTTGCAGCGGAGCAGACTGAAGACAGTAGATCTTATCTTCCTGAAGTTACAGGAAGCAGATCGAAGATATTAGCTTGCCTCCCTGAGTTTGCAGCGGAGCAGACTGAAAATAGCAGATCTTGTCTTCCTAAATATTGCAGTGAAGCAAGATCAAAGATACTAGTCTCACTTTCCTGAAGTTACAGTAGGATGGATTAAATCTATAAGAGCAGGTCTTATCTCCCTGAAGTTGCAGTAGAATAAGATTAAAGCTACAGATTCAATCTTCTTGAAGTTACGGTTGGGTTAGAGACTACTTGAAGAAGATGAGGATCAAGAAGTTAAGGATCGGCAAGACCGGGCAAAATTGGTTCTTTTATAGTCTTTGCTCCATTCTCGTTACACGACAATGAGCAAAGAGGGGTAGCTGTAATAGGCCAATTTAGCCCGGGCCCATACAAAAAATAATAAACCCAAAATAACAAGTCCAGTCCAAAATATATCATTTGGCCCGATCGGAATGACCCATTACTTGAAAATATTAAAGGTCCATCTACAAGCTTAACATATATGGGAACACAATCCTCAAGGATATGCAATTTTAGATATGATATGTAAATCTTAGATATGATATGCAATCCTAGATGATATGGTATGCAATCTTAGAAGATATGATATGCAATCTTAGATATGATGTGCAAATATTAGATATGATATGCAATCTTAGAAGATATGGTATGCAATCTTAGAAAATATGATTTTGTAATCTTAGAGATTTAATTTGTACATACCTTTTAATCTTAGCCATTGATGTAATTGATCTGTACCGTTGGATGTAAGGAGGCTAAACTATAAATAGAGGTCTCTCCCTTCATTGTAAAACACACATGAGTTTTGAGGAAGCAATAAGAATTCTTGAGAGCATTCACTCAAATTTCTCTCCCTCTTGCGTTCTTATTTTCTACGGTTTGTTCTTATTTTATTCTTCATTCATCTTCGTTTTTTCAACCTTTTTTATTTATCTATTTAATTATTAATTATTCTTTTTATTTTATTCATTTATTTATTATTTCGGTATAGAGATTTATTTTATTTTCATACTTTTGCAAACTTGTATTTTATTTATTTATTCCAAATTTTTATGTGGTATTTATTTCAAGCTGTTTTATTTTATTATTTTTGATATTACTTATTTTAAATAGTTTTATTTTGATTAAGTTTTTTTTATATTATTACTTTAAATTATCTTATATCATTCATTTTTCTTATTGTTTTATATAACGATTATTTTAAAGTGGTTTTATTTTATATCATTTTAAACTGTTTTATATTATCTATTTTAAGTTTTTGTATATTGTTTATCTTAAACTTATACGTATCTTTTTAGGATTTGTCACATATCATTTTCTTTAAGTCATTTTGTATATTATTTATTTAGATTGATATATATATATATATATATATATTGTTTTATATATTACTTATTTAAACTTACTTCTTATATAATATTTATTTTAAAATTCATTTATATATTACTATTTCATATATTATTTATTTTATCTCTTTTTTTGGATTTATTTCAAACTTTTACATATATTACCTACTTTAAAATTTTTATACATGAATTTATTTTTAAATTGCTTTTTATTGTCTATTTCAAAATCCTTTTCTTTCACATTATTTGTTTTAACATTGTCCATTATTATTTGAAAGCTCGGTACATTTTGTTTTTTATTTGTTTTTTAGATTTGTTATTTTTTTTTTAAATTTTCATTAATCTTTATTTATTAATGTGGCCAAATATACCTTCATATTTCAAAATCCATGATTTTTTTTATTTAAAAATAAGGCAATATTCGATATTTGGGAGTTTTGAGAAAATCGTGCCCTAACTTACTGGGTTTCGATTTTTCTCATTAAGTCCAAATGATTGAGTACCCTTTTTGAAATTAAAACATATGAATTTTTAAATTAAAAACCTATTCTCGGGAATTTAAGATGTTGTGTCCTAATTCACTGGATGCGACGTTTTGTCATCTCGAGGCAAGGATTTATAAAAAGCAAAGAATATTCGGTGTTTGAAAAATTCGAAAGGTCGTGCTCTAACTTACTGAGTTTCGATTTTTCTTTTAAAATCCAAATAATTGAATGTCCATTTAAAGGATATAAGTTTTAAAAATCAAAAGGACCGTGTTTTAAAATCTTTTCAAATTTTTAACATTAGGACATTAATTAATCAATTAGGTACCAATTTTTGGGTGTTACGAGGGTGCTAATCCTTCCTAGTGCGTAACCGACTCCCGATCCCGTTTTCTCGAATTTCGTATACCAAAATCATTATTTTAATAAATCAAAATGTTTTTTTATTAAAATGATCAATTTCAAGGTGACCCGATCACACCTCAAAAAAAGATTGGTGGCAACTCCATTCTCATTTTTAAAGTCGATCCCCATTTTTCATAAAACTATAAAAATGGTTTCGACACTAATTTACTTATTTACTGATCCATTTCTTTGAAATGGGTTTTAGTCTTTTATTGGAACTTTTCGGTTCTAACGACTAACCTCTCTATTATGGTTTCAAGAAATGACTTTGAAGGTTGATATTGTTGAGGCGGAGGTGGTCTTGGTAGATATGGTTGATTGTATTAAGGGTTCGATCCATAGCTTAGATTTGGGTGGTCCCTCCACTCTGCATTGTATGTGTTCGAATATGGATCATAACGCCTTTGAGGTGGTCCTGGAAAGTTCCCAACGACATCTACTTGTGTTATTGTGACCTTAAGTAAAATCGGACATGAGTCGGTAGGATGATCAGGCTTGGCACAAATCCTGCTCAACCGAGCTGGGTTTGTCTTTCTTGTAAGCATATTTAATTTTAACCATATTAGTAAGCTCGTTAATCTTATTTACTAAGGAAGGAGTACTTAGCTCATGAACCCTTCTCGTAGCTTCTATAGATAGTCGATACTATTGAAAATTTGTAGCCATGGTCGAAATTAATTCCCTAGCTCTTTGAGGATTCATGTTCACAACTGCCCCTCTATTAACGGCATCAATCATTTTCATTTCCATAGGGAGTAACCCCTATAAGAGCGACTGTTTAGGCAGACCATGTTGTGTTCAATTTGTGCCCAACTTCTTGTATTGCTCCCAATATTCATAGAGTGACTCTGTTTCTTTTTTGCAGTATTTCGACTATATTTCTTCTTAATTCGGCTGCTTGAGCTGTTGGGAAAAACCTGTCAAGAAACAACCAAGACATATCAGCCCATGTATTAACATATCCTAGAGGTAAATAAAATATACATTCTCTAGTAAAGTTGGCTAACGAAAAGGGAAAATCTCGAAGTTTAATTTGATCCTTAGCTACTCCTTTTGGTTTCATGTTTAAACAGACCATGTGGAATTCCTTCAGATAAGTGTAGCGGTTCTTGTTTTTCAAACTGCGAAAAGTAGGCAATAAATGAATTAATCCCAACTTTAACTCGAACGGTGTTTCACTCGTCGGATAAATTATGCATAGTGGTTGTTGTTCATTTGGTGCAACTGCAAGTTGGCATATAATTTGATCTGCCATTTCGTCTGGTTCTTCGAATGAGAAAATATCTTTACTGTAAAATCCTACCTCGAAGTCGGCATGTGGTCGCTTACCATATCGAATAGCTTCTCTTTGCAATGCTCGAGCCAACTTCTCTTTTTTCGCTTCAAATTCTAAAGTCCCCGATTTTGAACTAGTCATAAAGAAAAGAAACAAAAATTAAATTTTTTTTTAGTCCCCGACAATTGTGCCAAAATTTGATGGGCGTTGAAACCACAAAATATAAATTCCTACGAAAAATAACACTAAATAATAGTATAGATCAGTAGGATCGAATCTACAGGAACTGGTTATCCAATTTTGCCTTTTCTCATGACCAGAATTACTGTCCCAGTCACAGTCGTGCCCACAACCTGTGCGTAGCAATGCTGAAAAATGAAAAGGGGTTTTAGTTGATAAAGATAACAAAATAAATATGTAAAGTAATAAAATGAAAACAAATTCAAAATTACGAAAAAAATAAATTTAAGCAAATAAAATAAATGGGTAAATACAGTATTTTAAAGCTTAGCCTTAGCCTCGATACCCCCCGAACTTGAATCGATACTTGAAAGAAGGTTTTTCCTTCCAACTGATAAGTTGATTATAGTGATCGAGGACGCATCAAACCACCAACTTTTCCTCTTACAATCAATTTCGGTATGACCTGCAAATCGACCCTTGTCGAATTTCAAACCACGTGACATGTGCCCATAATTTAAGACTTCGATAACCTTGTGATCTGAAAAGCCCAACTGGAATCAACGACCTCAACCGCGCGGGTCGTTTAAATTCGATCACTATCTCCCCTGATGGAATCCAACTAGCTTTTCCTACCTGAACACGCCAATTTGTTCGCGAGATTTTGAATACAGTTGATTCTTTTTTCAAGCATGATTCTTTTCATGATTAACTAAACCCCTTTTTAGCCTTAGCCAGGTTACTGCTTCGACGAAATAATTGTGAGATATGAACTCACACTAAATACTTTGCAATTCGGTATTCGTTATCTCTCTGATATATGGGATAGTACAAATTCATCCCTTAAAGTTGATTCGATTTCAATTCAAAAAGAGCGCGTTGGGTTGAATCGTTGGGTGTACAGTTGGGAAGTTGATTTTTTTTTTCGATTTTTTCGAATCAAATCAAAATTTTCTCACCCCTACATGTGGAGTTTAAAACTTCATCGACAGTATACCAAATAGTTTCTCCAATAATATTATACTTGATTGAAGTAAATTTTTATATAAAAATCAAATTATTCTTCAAAGATTATTTTTCGAAAAATTATTTAAACTTTTCAAAAGAGAAAGTCAATTTAGATAAAAAAATACTTATTTTCCAATGATCCGAATTTTTACTGTTCCGAAAACTACATTATTAGGCTAGGAGAAAAATTATAGGTTCTGATAATATCTGCTCTTTTTAAGAAAATGCTTAGAACTATCCATAACCCTTCCTCAACTCATAAATAGGAGGATAATGAGCTTCAACGCACTCAAACCCACGTCCTCCTATATTAACAACAATGCCCATGCCAATCGAGCTAAAGCTCAATAAAAAAAATTGACTTATTGAAACACCACTTATTATGTATTTTTAAAAGGTTTGGCACTATAATATTATTTTTTATTTTTATATAATATTTTAAAAAATAAAAAAATTAAATATTAATAGAATATGACATTCGCACGATGTTGATGAAAAAAAATTATGTAATAAATTTATAAAAAATTGATATGAAAACCAAATATGACTTTGGTTAAAATGATAAAATTTAAGAAAGAAAGATTTTAAGAATTTGAGATCAAATCCCATCATATTCATGTATTTATCTAAAATTGTATGTAAAAAGATAAAAATACCCTTGAATTTATATTTGTTGTTTTATAAAAATTTTGAACTTTTGATCATTTCACAACTAATTAGAATCCTATTGAAAGTACATCAATTCAATGATTTGTGTATGTAATATGTATTTTAATAAAGCCCAATATAAGTATTTGTGTATGTAACATGTAAACATAAAATTGTATCTTATCTATAATGATGTTAGTTGTTTATTAAACTTGAATCAAATCAAAATGTCATTTTCATTTTATGGTTTATGTTCGGGGTTCGTAGCTGTCTCTCCTAGTAATGTCATCTACAAGATTCAAACTTGGGTTTAGGGGTGTAAATGAACAGAACGTTCAATGAACTGTTCGTATAACGTTCGTTTATGTTAATTTATTAAGCTAAATAAACGAGTATGAACAAATTTTTTATGTTCGTTTAACAAACGAACAAACACGAATAGAGGTGTGTTTGGTTCGTTTATGTTCACGAACAAGCTCGTTCATTGGTTCGTTTATAAGCTCTTTTATTGACTCATTTATTTATTAATGGTGTTTTCTTATAAAAATATAGAGATGTAAATGAACAGAGCATTCGATGAACATGTTCGTGTATATGTGTGTGTGTATTTATTGTTTGTTTGTTGATTATTTATTAACATTGTTCGTGAACATGTTCAATTATATGTTCATGAACATGTTCGATTAAGTTAAATGAACATGTTCGTGAACATTAAAAAAACGAACATGAACACGCATAATTTTAAATAAACGAACATGAACAAAAATTTGAAATTCTTAACAAAGACAAACTGAACAGGAACAAACTTAAAAATAAACAAATGAACATGAACATATGTTTGTTCGATCAAGCTCGGTTCATTTACAGCCCTACTTGGATTCTCCCTTTGGAAGTGCAATGTGCCTTATCATTACACTTAACCACTTGTTGATAGAAATTTTTTTATCTTAAGAATTTTATTAGAAAGAAAATGTTTAATCTAAATCTCTAAATATTTTTTTTTTGAAAACTCCCAATAAACATTCAAATGTATAGAATTGAAGTTGAAGCTACTTTAATCTATCAAAATATGAAAAAAAAATATTAGCAATGTATTTTTTCTTCTTTTAACTTTATATATAAGGAAGAAAATATTAGCAAGTAAACAGACTATAAATTGTTTTTATCGAAAACAGACTGTAATAGCCCATTTATGCCCGGGCTTAAAACAAACCAGAATAAAGAAAAATAAAAAAAACATAAATGTCCATTTTCTAAATAGTCCATTTACGATTATGAAACCCATTAATAGCAGCCCAAATCCTACCCAAGACCCAATTACCTACTCAGACCTAGACCTAAGGACTAAACCAAGACCCAGAATGTACACGGCCCAAAGGGGCCCAAGTGTTAAACAGAAACAGTGAGCCTAGGGTTTCTGGAAACCCTAGGCGCCTCAATCAGCGCAAGCGCCGCAGCCTCCAGCCTTCGATCGCGCCTCAATCTGCGAGTCACGCCGCTATCAACGTGCCCCTATCACCGCCGCTCTCCTTGCCCGACCTGCAAAATAAGGAAAACACAGCAAAAGGGGAAAGAAACGAATATGGGAAAAATGTATTTCCTTTTCTTTCGTTTTTTCGGGTTATAAAACCCCATGTAAAACCTGTAAAGAACACACAAATATACACAAAGACAGAGAATACCAAAAATTCAGAAATAATATACAGAATTTTTTTTCGCAAAGGTGATTTTTTTTATATTTCATTCGGTTTTATTTTCTTTCTTTTTTGATACATTCATACATATAAAAAACGTTTTAAAAAATAAAAAGGAGCGTTTACCTTTCGAAGATGCCAAAAATCGGAGGTTTTAGGCCTCCGGCCACCGTCCACGGAGGCGCGTGTGGCGCGTGCGGTGCGTGGCCTATGACGTCCGACGACTCCTCTGGACAGAGGCGAGAGAGCATTTTATGAAGTTTTTTTTTTTAAAAATCGGGGCTCAAATGATTTTTTTTTTTTGAACAAAGCTTAACTTATATAGCCATGATAAAACGGCATCGTTTTCGCTTAAGCTAATAAGTGCAAAATGACGTCGTTTAGGATAAAGATCCGCGCGTTGACCCGAATACCCAGGAAGGATCCGCGCGTTTTTGTTAAATGGTCTAATTTCCATTTTGGTCCTTCTGCTATTTTAATATTTTTAATTCGGTCCAATTTGAATTTTCATTATTTATTAAATTAGCCCTAAATTTTGTTTTTTTGTTCCAACTTAGTCCCTCGGGTTCCTTGAAGGCTAGAATCGGAACGTTGTCGTTTTAAAATTTGGCATAATTGCCATTTTAGCCCTTGTAGTTTAACTCGTATTTTGATTTAGTCCTTTTATATCTATTTTAATTGCTATTTAATCCCTGTCTTTTTAAATTTTTTTATTTTAGTCCATTTTAAATTATTTTAATATTGTATTAAAATTATTTTGTCATAAAGAATATTCTATATTTTTTATTACTTGTATATTAATTTATTAATAGTATAAGATTTGTATATATATATATATATATTTATATGTTTTTAAAATCTTATATACATTATATAGTTCTATATTAATGTCACATGAAATCTTATTTTTGTATGAAATTTATTTATATTATATAATATGTTTCACTTATATTATTTATATTATATATTTTTTAAAATATCTTTATTCAAAATCATTATATATTATTTGTTATGTATTATTCTTTCATATGTATTAAATTATATATTTATTATTTATATTATAATTTCTTTTTATATTGTTATACATATTAATTTTTTTACAAAATTATCATTTTTTTCTTTATTTTTTCTTTATTTTGTTTTGTTATAATAATTATTTAGAGTTTAAATATATCTCCCTCTTTTCGTTTAATTTTGTTAATTCATGAAAATTTTCATTATTGTTATTTATTTTGTCACATGTTTATTTATCTATATCCTTTTATTCGTTATCATTGCTTAACATAGTTCTTTGTATATTTATGTTATATTCTTTATTATTTATTGTTAGAATAATTGGTAGTTACGTAGAATTGCTATTAAATATGTACGTTGTAATGTATTCATGCAAAATCTTACCCAAACTGTTTTTATAAAAATACCTTTTTTGAATTAAAGCATTTTATTCAAATAGTTTTAAAATATACGGTGATATCTAATGTTTGGAGACTTCGAGAAGAATTGTGCCCTAACTTACTGGGTTTCGATTTTTCTCGTAGAACTTAAGGTATTATATATCTCTTCTCTTTCTAAACTGAAACTTACAAATTTCAAGTCAAAAACTTATTCTTGGGAATTCAAAACGTTGTGTCCTAACTTACTGGATATTATATTTTGTGACTCGAGGTAGGAATTTTCTAAAATAAAGACGTGTCTAATTTCGAAGTCATGAAATGCTATATCCTAACTTACTGAGTATAGTATTTTATTTCTTTAAGATGGGCAAGTCTTATTTTTTCTTCTAATAAAAGGATCTTATTTTTAAATCTGCACATTAAGACATGATTTTATTGATTAGGTACCAATTTTTGGGCGTTATGAGGGTGCTAACCCTTCCTCATACGTAATCGACTCCCGAACTCATTTTTCTTGATTTTTGTGGACCAAAATCAGTATTTTAAAATAAAATATTTTTCAAGGTGATCCAATTACACCTAAATAAAAAGGGATTGGTGGCGACTCTCATTTTCATTTTTAAAAGTCGATCCCCGTTTTTTTCAACAAACTATAAAAATGGTTTCGACAGACTATAAATCCATTTCCTTTTACCATATTTTTGTTTTACCTTACTCTAATTTTACTCTTCTTTTTCTCTCTTAATTAGATGGACATGCCGTGGGAGAGCGGCTTACTCCATTGACTTATGCTTGACTTGACCTCCTTGTCAAGTTTATTTCTATTAGTCAAAACAATGGAACACCAAATTTTTAACGCAATTAGACAATTCGCAGTCAATTGAGTGCTTCTTGAGGAAATTTAGGGTGTTGGAGAATATTTTCATTTTAGCTTGCTGTCTATATATACTTGGAGTTGCTAGCAATGGTTCCTACTAAGACATTACAATCATGAGAACTGTTACAATCTCCTTACTTCCACCTCTTCTTGTCTTTACGACTTTCTGTTTTGCTTTTTGCAATGGCAATGCCAACGTGCTTTGCATTGAAAGTGAGAGAGAAGCCCTTTTGAAATTCAAGAATGATCTCATTGATCCTTCAAACAAGCTATCTTCTTGGGTTGAAGGTGGTGATTGCTGTGAATGGATTGGTGTCGTCTGCCATAACTTAACAGGCCACGTCCACCAACTACACTTGGCTGCTCCTTCTTCACCTCCTAATGATGATGCATCACTTGCTGAAATGGAAGATTACGAAAGATCAAAGCTAGGAGGCAAAATAAATCCTTCTTTGCTCGAGTTGAAGCATCTCAGCATCCTAGACTTGAGCAATAACAATTTTAGCACCATGCAAATCCCGGAGTTTTTCGGTTTATTGGGGAGTTTAACATATCTTGACCTCTCTCAAGCACAATTCCAGGGAGAAATTCCTCACAGCCTTGGGAATCTCTCAAAGTTGTATTATCTTGATCTTCGAGGTGATAATTGGTGGCCGAAGGATCTCGAAGCGAAAAGTCTTCAATGGGTTTCCGTACTATTTTCCTTGCAGTACCTTGATTTGAGTCATGTGGATCTTAGTGAAGCAACTGATTGGTTACAGGTAACGTTCAAACACCCTTCTTTGTTAGAGTTGCACTTGTCAGATTGCGATTTAGGAGATGATTCCTCTCCCATCAGTGTTAACTCTTCAAAATCATTAGCTGTTCTTGATCTTTCTTGGAACTACAACTGCTTATCTTCAATACCTATGTCGATATTCAGTCTTCATGGTCTTGTGTCCATTGATCTTGCTTCCAGCTCTTTGAAAGGCCCAATTCCAGACTACTTCGGGAACATCTCGTTTCTTGAAGTTCTTGATCTTAGTTTCAACAAATTCAATTCATCCATACCTGACTCCTTGTATAGTTTAAACCATCTTCGATTCCTTAGTCTTAGTTTTAATTACTTAGTAGGTAAAATTTCGAGTGCCATCGGAAACTTAAGCTCTCTTATTCACCTTGATCTTTCGTATAATATGCTGGAGGGAAGATTACCAACCTCTTTGGAAGATCTTTGCAATTTGAAGGAGGTGAATTTGTCATATAATAAAATTGATCAAGACATATCAGAAATCCTACAGAGTCTGTCCAGATGTAGTTTGAATTGCCTAGAGTCACTGAATTTGGGAACTAACCAACTTTCTGGCCTTTTACCTGATAAACTCGGGCAATTTAAGAATTTAGCTTACCTGTCCCTTGCTCAAAACAACATTTCTGGTCCAATACCTATGTCCATAGGAGAGTTATCATCTTTGAAGTCTATTGATGTTTCTGAAAATCAATTAAATGGTACATTTCCTCCAAGTTTTGGACAATTGGCCAATTTAGAAACTCTAAGTTTTGGGCATAATGTGCTGGAAGGAGTTGTATCAGAAACCCACTTTTCTAATCTCACGAGGTTGACAACTTTGTTGGCATCCGGAAACATGTTGAGATTTGAACCAAACTCAAGCTGGGTTCCCTCGTTTCAATGTGAAACCATCGAATTAAATCGATGGCATCTTGGCCCAAAGTTTCCCCAGTGGTTAAAGTTCCAAAGGAAATTGTCCGGTTTAGATATTTCTCATGCAGGAATTTCAGATGTCATACCAACTTGGTTTTTGAATATTTCTGCTCAATTTAACTATGTTAATCTTTCCTCTAATCAACTTATTGGAGGGATTCCATACTTGAATGTACGAGAGACTCTTGACTTGAGTTCAAACCGATTGACAGGTCCATTGCCAAGAGTATTCCCAACCTTAGAAGATTTAATTTTGTCAAATAATTCATTTTTAGGATTCCTTTCTGAATTTGTTTGCAACTCATCAGAGCAAAGATGGATGAGAATTCTTGACATTGATACAAACCTTCTCTCTGGAGAAATTCCAGATTGTTGGAATCGTTGGCAGCAAGTGACGTACTTAAATTTGAGAAACAACAATTTGACAGGGAAAATCCCACTTTCTTTGGGGTATAAAAATCTACAAGTGCTAAACCTTCGAAGCAATAGCATGTCTGGGGAGTTACCATACACATTGCAAAATAGTACGAGTTTGATCATTCTTGATCTTAGTGAAAATTATTTCAGTGGAAGTATACCGGAATGGATTGGTGACAAGCTCTCAAATCTTGTAGTTCTAAGTCTCCGCTCAAATAACTTTGATGGCCATATTCCTCATAAAATTTGTGCTGGTCACTCTCTTCAAAACTTGGACCTTGCCCAGAACAATATTTCAGGAGCTATTCCAAAATGTTTCAATAATTTTAGTGCAATGGCAACAAAAAACAAAAGCTCTGGCGACCTTGAGATTTGGACTACTTTTCAGAGTAATGTATTTCATTTGAGCGCATTATTGGCGCTGAAAAGACGAGAGGATGAATACAGTACCACATTAGGACTTGTTACCAGCATAGATCTTTCAGTTAACAGTCTCACAGGAGAGATCCCCAAAGAAATTGGAAACCTCATCGGACTACGGTCATTAAATTTGTCAAGGAATCTCTTAATAGGAAATATACCAGACATCATTGGCAAGTTGGAGTTACTGGAGTCTCTTGATTTGTCAATGAATAGACTGTATGGTGAAATCCCTTCAAGTTTCTCTAATTTGAATTTCTTGAATCACTTCAACGTGTCCTACAACAACTTGACAGGACAAATCCCAACAAGCACTCAGCTTCAAAGCTTTGAAAACTCTTCTTACATGAGCAATCATCTCTGTGGTCCTCCGGTCATAAAAAACTGCAGCACAAATGGTGTTCCAACTGCTGTTACAAATAATGGAGGTGACAATGAAGGAAGAAATGGGCGTTCTAAAGTGAATTGGCTTTATGTAAGCATAGTTCTTGGCTTTGTAATGGGATTCTGGGCTGTAGTTGCTCCTCTATGTTTCATTAGGTCTTGGAGGCATGCATATTATCAGAAGCTGGGCAATGTTGGTAATAAGCTGTATGTGTTTTGGGCTACTAGGCGCATGTAGTTAAATGTAAAAAAAAAATGTAGAACTAATGTTTGTATGTGTTTGCGGTTAATTATATAGGATTATGATATCAAATTTATCAAATAACACATATCAAAGGAAATTACATGAATAAATTGATCTAAACCTTTGACTTTAGATTTAATTGATTCATGCATTTCTTTTTCCAAGACTAAATGGAATTTACAGTTTGTATAAATTTTTTCAGGATGAAAGTTTGTTTTGATGCTTAATTGTATTTCATTAATAAAGATGTGATTGAGTTAAAGAGTGCAATTTCATAAGTTTTGTTGTGTGAAAATTCATTTATTTAGGGATGGATTATATTTCGGTTTCTCTATTAAAAAAAATGTATAAATTAATTTTTATGTGTTTCAAAATGTGTAAATTAGTTTATCCATAAATTTTTTTTTTGTTAAATGATGATGCGGACATGCTGAAAGTTATTTTTATGGGTAAACTATAAAAATGGTCATCCAACTATACTTTTTGTTCTATTTTGGTCACTCAACTATTATTTTTTTTGATTTAATCACTAAATTTTTTGAAATTAAATATTTTAGTCCTCCTGAGCTTATGTGGGCTTTTTTGATTGGTCTAGTAACAAAATTAGCCCTCTAATGTTTACACATTCTATCAATTTGATCTTAAATATAAAAAAAATTTCAACAAATTTAGCTCTCAATGTTTACAAAATTTGTCATTTTAATTCTAATTCTAAAAAAATTAATAAATTTGACCCTCAACATTTGCAAAATATATCAATTTAGTCTTAACTCTAATTTTAAAAAAATAAATCATTTTTAGCCCTTTATAACCCATCGGCTAACCCATGTGAGATATTAAAATAAGAAAAAAGAGTCTCTTGCAAAAAAACTCTAAAAAGTCGGGATAAAACACAAAAAAAATTTAAGATCCAAAAGAAAATAAAAGCATTAAAAATGTTATTTGTTTGGGTAATAATGCAACAAATTATTCTAGATAGGTTCCAAATCAATTGATTTGATTTAGTATGAAGTCTAAATTATAGTAAAATAAATTGTTGCAAGTGACTTGAAAGAGTGTACTTTTTTTTCTTCTTCTTATTTTAATATCTAACATGGGTTAATTGATGGGTTATAAAAGGCCAACAATGAATTTTAAATAAAGTATTCTTTTTTAGTTTTTATAGTTAGGACTAAATTGATAGATTTTGTAAATATTAAGGGGCAAGTTTATTGAAATTTTTAGAATTAGAACTAAAATGAAAAATTTTGTAAACAATGAGGGCTAAATTTATTGAATTTTTTATATTTAGGATAAAATTGATAGAATATGTAAATATTAGAGGGCTAATTTTATTATTAGACCAATAAAAAAAGCCCACGTAAGATCAAAGTAACCAAAATATTTAATTTTGAAAAGTTTGGTGACTAAATCAAAAAAATTAATAGTTGGATAACCAAAATATAACAAAAGACATAGTTGGATGATCATTTTTAGAAAACTTTCAACATGTCCACATCATCCTTTAATAGGTAGACTAATTTGCACATTTTAAAATATAGGGATTAATTTACACATTTCTTCGATAGAGGGGCTGAAATCCAACCCGCTGCTAAATATAGAGGTTTCCGAGGTTTAGTTTGAAATTCTCTCTATTTTATTTTTTACTCAAGCAAGCAAATGTGTATATAATTTATTGAATTCTACATATGCCACGTTGAGTATTTACTTAATAAATATAAATTCTTTATTTTGGAATAGCAATACAAATATTGTGTTTGAACACCTCCGATCATCGTTTCTGCTACTTTGTTCCTCGTTTCTGGAAGAAGAGGAGACTACTTTTCATCAACTAATTAAAGAAATCTATTATTGAGAGTTAAAACCAAATTACAATTCTAGTGGTCCTTTAATCCCATTTCTTTTTCATTCTATTTATTCATTTTTTTAAGATTTTGGGTTTTATATATTAAATTGGGTTTTGGGCTAGGATATTTGCTAATTAATAATAAATATATTTTTTAAAAATTTTATTGTTGCTAATAACCAAACATAGATTCTTGATCTAACCCTAATCAATTTGAAGGTCTAAAGCATCCCTATGAAAATTGGGGAAGAGGTTCCAATCTAATCTTTCTTAAAATGTAAAGTTTTTAATTTATGCAAAAAAGTAATAATTTTGTTATAATATTTGGAACCACGTCTAAAATCAATATGGTCAAATAGTTGTTTAAGTATACATACTTTGGATGTATGTTTTTAGGATGTTTATAAATTTATTAATAATATTTATGTTTTTATCATTAAAAATATATAAAGGTTGGCCGAACCAATAAAAAATCAATCGTTTATAAAATCATCTTCAGCAGCAAAGTCATTAGCATGACCAATAAAAGGATAGGTCTCGAAACTTGGGGCAATAGTCAAGGAAGTCATTTCATCAACTTCATGAGTTGCATTCACAGTACACACATTTTGCACCTCATCAATAGTTGGGTTTATAGGGTTGAACCTCCACCTCAGAGTATGCATCACCAATCACCTTGAATCATCAAATCATCACCATGCACTGTGCACCATAAGGTAGTTTATTGTTGTTATAATCTCCCCCTTTTTAGAAAAGATGCCAAAGAAGCTTCTTCTCATTTATGATCTTCTTTAAATCGTCTCAACAAAGTTCATAAACATCCAATAAATTAGTAAGGATTAAGAACAAAACCAAGTGCAATAACAATAGCTATAACATCTCGATATCCAACCCAATTGTCAGGCCTGAGCTATAAGGTGCCACATTTATTGCCGGAGCAACTACAATAAAATTACATTCAATTACCAAATGTTAAACATTCAAATATAACTAAAACATGTGTATAAGATGATACATAACTATTTTCAGGTCTTATACGAGCTTACGAAAGCTCTTTTACTAACTTGAGGTCATAATAGGACTAAATTGTAAAAAGTTCAAAATTTTGGGTTGACATTGTGATGTAGGGGGCTCCTCATCGCGACACAACTCTCTATTTTGTGCTCGTCGTGTAACACCCCTCACCCGTATTCAATGCAGGAATAGGGTTAAAGAGTATTACTGGACTTACAACACATTTAAACATACATTTCATATACAATTTATCAATTCAAATACAATCCAATCAATACCAATCATAATGTCCCTTAAACAAGACTACAAGGCCCTAAACATGCATTGGGAGTGGTTCGGGATTAAACCGATAACTCGAGAAATTTTTCAACACTTAGCAAATTTTTCTCAAAATAGGGGACACACGCCCGTGTGGCCAGGCTGTGTGTTTTACACGGCCGTGTGGACATTCGAAATGGGAGCACATGGCCGTGTCCCAGCCCGTGTCCTACCCCGTGCCCAAATAAGTGAGCTTACTGACTCGGGTCACACGGCCAACCACACACCCGTGTGTTTAGCCCGTATGCCCTTCGAAGTGGCCACACAAGCCCGTGTGCCAGGCCGTGTGCTAGGCCGTGCCAAACCTGTAGGGTATACTAACTTATGCAACACGGCCAAGTCACACGACCGTATGCTAGGCTGTGTGCAAATTAAGGGGCATACTGACTTAAGCCACATAGTCGATCACACGCCCGTGTGTGAGACCGTGTGAAGCATACTGACTTCATTTCAATTTCAACACCAGAGGACACACGGCTGTGTAACATGACCGTGTATGACACACGGCTGTGTAACATGACCGTGTATGACACACGGTTGAGACACACGCCCGTGTCTCTGCCCGTGTGGACAAAAAATAGGCTATTTACCCAGCCAATTTGCCACCCACAATCTCATGTACCTAAACAACCCAATTGGCACTAATTCATAGCACAATTGAACATCTATTTTAGCCACAATCAGGACCTTTTCATACCATTTCCAATACTAATAACCAACATGCTTATAACTTATGTTTTTCTCAATCAAATCATACCAAACACATATACCAATCAACTAGCTAAAACTTTACCAAACTTACATCATTTTGTACCAATTCACATGCATGATACTAATTCTGTAACATCCTGCACTAGGGTTGGTTGCAATGTGTTTTATTTATTGCATGTTTGCTTAAATAAATGCATGTGTTATGGTTTGGACAGAAATCCCGAGTTAGTCAGGTATAGGGCTAAAAAGGTTCCTTAAGTGCTTGGGATGGAAAGGCTAAATGTATAAGTACTTTTATTATTTGGGGCAAATAATTACACAAGGGCATGGCTGGCGGAGTGGTTAGGGCGCTGCTAGAAGGCTAGAAGATGCGCTGGGCTCGGGTTCGATTCGCATGTGAGGAGTTTTATTTTGTTGTCATGAAGGAGGACTTAAGGAGAAAGGTATAAGAATATTTCAATGCGTTTGTTTTCATGAAATGAACGCAGGCCGAATGGCTTGGACGCAGGAAGCTAAGGGGGAGGGCTTCAAGTGGTTGCGTGTTCGAATCCTAGGGGTAGCACATACGCAGTTTTTCCTTTTTAGTATTGTGAGCGGAAGAGTGATTAAAAAAAGCTGTGACGAGTGCATGTCGCAAGTAATGCCTTGGCATAGTGGTCAGGGGCATAGTGGTTCGTGGCAGCTCGAGGTCGCACGTTCGAGCACCGTTGGGGACGCGCGAGCTTTTCTATTTTTGCTTAGCGTTATGGCAAAGGGAAAACTCAGGGAGGAAGGTTTAAAAGAAATTCGCGACGTGTTCTTGACATGAAAGTCAATTGGCCGAGTGGCTGGGGCGCAATATTGCTCCAGGTCTCGGGTTCGAAACCCCTGGGCAGCAGTGGGGCGTTTTGTTTTTGGCTTCTGGCATTAAGTGCGTGGGGGAGCCAAGTCTTGGAAGCTTAAAGAGAATTTCCGACGCAATTATAACAGATACGGCGCAGTAGCGGAATGGTCAGAGGCATGGGCAGCCTCTCCCAGGTCTCAGGTTCGAGACCCGACAGCAGCATAAAGGAAATTTGAATTTTTTTTATTATTTTCGGCCAGCAGAACACGGGTGGTATCCTGCATGGGGCGCACGCATGCATGCCTTGTTCCTTTTCCAGCTGCGGTATGGGGAAGGGAAGAGATAGTAATGTATACTAGTATATATATATATATATATATATTATTATTATTAATAATATTTATTGGAGGTAGGGAAATGTTTTATTGTTATTTTTTTTATTGAAGGGAGGAATAGATTAAATATTGGTTGAGTATGGGTGTTCATTAAATAGTGGAGCATCACTTTATGGGGAGGAGCATGGACGGTTTTTGAGGGTGGCAAGCATGGCCAAAATTTTAAATTTTTGATTTTCTTCCCTCTACCCTAAGCTTTGGCCGAATGGGATTTTGGGGGGGGGCTTGGTACTCACGGCTTGAGGGAGTATTAGGGAGTACCTTTCCCTTTCATATTTTCTTCTTCATGCGATTCAAAGCAAGTCCCTTTCCTCTCCTTTGTTTCCTTTTCTTCCTAATATTGATTGCTTGATCGAATAAAGCTTGGTTAGGGGAGCTCAGTCGGTTTGGATTTGGTAAAGGAGAGCTTGCAGTTTGCTTTCTTTTTCTTGCCATATTGCGTTAGCCGAATACCTTGCTCTCAGGACCTCTCTTTTTACATTATAGTGGGTGCCGAAAACAAGCTTCATTCTCTTGGGGAATGGCCGAATATTCTGGTATGTGTAGATCATTTCCTCAACAAATTCGGTTATGCCGAATCCCTTTTTGCTTTTTTCTCGATGCTCACTTCGATCATTATTACTCGGGTTTAAACCTCACTCTCGTTTTATGTGGTAGCCGAAACCTGTGAACATCTATAAGGGGAGTTAAGCGTTGGTGTTGAGGAGCCGAGCCAACCATCAAATTGAGGGACGACTAACTCCTGTGGTTTGGAAGGTAAGGTTGGCCGAATGTGATCTTAAGATGATTAAGAGTTTTGCTCCCTTGTGTGCAGTAATCGTAAAGGAACATTGAAGGAGTGATTTCCCTAGACTTGTTTTGTTTGGGAAGATATATATGTATATATATATATATATTATTCGGCCAAAGGCCATTTTGGGTGCCTAAGTGTAACCGAATGTGCACCTTGGGTATAGGAGTAAATCGACCGAAGGAAAATCGGGAGTTTCGAGTTTTCAAATCGCGGGGGTTTTGTGTTAATAAAGGTTCGACCTGAGGCCCTATTTTGTCATAATATGACTGGTCCTTTGGAATTGTTAGTTAATCAAATGAGACCCCTAAATACTAATCCTTGATGGCCGCATATAGGAACAATACGATGACAAGTTCGGGACTTCTATAATATCACGTAGATCCGGGATTTCTTTTAGACCTCTGATTAAATAGGTGTGTAAGCTCTTACACACTTTATTAGTATAAACTGTTATTTGACAATATTAATAACCTCTCATGTGGTAACTTTGCCTAGTGGGTATAAGCTTGGTATTCGGGTAAGTCCCCTATTACTCGATTTACGATATATGTTGTATATGCCATCATATGCTGTGAAATGCTATGCTATGTACGATTGCATGATATATGGGATCATGATACTTGTGATATGAGCATGATGATGGTGGGATTGATGAGAGGGAGTAATATTCGTGTCGACGGACACCAGTGTTTTGGTAACACATTGTGACTACGGTCACCAGAGGTTTGGTACCTCCAGAGGTTTGGCACCTCATAGCGTCTCGTCCTTGTGGCTTAGTACCACCGTGGGTTGGCCCCACTATGAGATACGGGATCGACGCCAGTGATTTGGTATCACACGATGGGTTGGCCCCATCATTTGATTGTGACTTCGGGTCACCAGTGGTTTGGCACCACCAGTGGTTTGGTACCACACGGGGTAGAAAAGGAGCATGGATGGCTAGGTTGGGTTGCATAATTGCATGTCATACTAATATCTTGTGTATGAGTGTTATTTCCGGGTTGGGGATTTACACACTGAGTCCTGGTGACTCACCCCTTCCCATATCATCTTGCAGGTGAGTAGAGCGCGGATGCGGAGCCGAGGAGAGCTCGAGGCGGCCATGTTGGTTTTGTGGACTTCAAACTTTATCTTGACCCGCTTTAAGTTTATTATTCACAACAATTCGATTGGGTTGTAATATGGCCGCTTATTATTATTATTTTGGATGTTTAGGTAGTTGTTTTTACCTTATTATATAACTGATGAACTTACGAACGGTTATGCAAATCGGTTAAAAGTAACGTTTTCAAAAAAAAAGTTACCATCGGGTAACGAAATTTCCTAAGCTATTGATCACTCTAATGTTCTAAAATTTAAATGATCAAATGGTTTTAAAGGAAGAAAGGATTTTCAACTCAATCGGATTTACCCAAATCAACCCACTTGAGTTTTAGCAAATACCGTTTTATACCCTTAACAAAATTTTTCTTAAATTTCTACTATTAATCCAAACCTTTCAAACTTCTTTTATTCCGTGACATACTAGATCCGGTCATGGCTCGTGGGCCGGGTTTGGGGTGTTACATTGTGGTATCAGAGCCAGGTTCAAAACTCGGCTGTGAGGGACTAAGACCAAAAAAATGTTTTGCTAGATAGGCTTTTGAAAAACCTCTTTGAAAATGGTTTTGGTTGAACAACATGGCGTCGAGTCTCCGGCACCGATCCGCTCTTGTAAGTATCTTTAATCTATGTATGAATGATTATTTGTAAGTGGGTAGAAAATGGGACGTAGATAGGATGAAAGGTATATGAACCCTAGGGCTAGTTTACCTCAAACAATCGCATAAGATTTATAATTGCCTAATTAAACAAACCCATGACTAAGTCGCCGAGTTAAGGTGTGGTAACCCTTGTACGTATGTCTAGGATTGGATCCGGAAGAGCTTGGTATTTAAGTGGTCTTAGCGACTCACCTCCTCTTCGCGGGAATCCTACCTGGTGCGTAGCTTCGGTTCACCCAAACCGTGAGGGCTTGTTCGTGGGCTAAACCCTATTATTAAAAACCCGAAAGGGAATTAGCCGCATTTTATAAAAACTCTAGTTTTAAAGACTTCCCTCAAACTGTAAGATTATATTACAAAATTCTCTTGATTTATGGACATTTTAAAATGCCCTTAGTAGTAAAATTTCAAAAATACCCCTAGTTTTAAAATCTACTAAGCTACCCCAAAATTTTAACGAAATTTTTCTTATTTTACAAGCATACCCAAAATCCCTAATTTGCAAAATGTCAAAAATGTCGTGATTTTAGAAAATTACGAAATTGCCCTTAATTTGCAAATTACCAAAATGACCTTGATTTTCAAAGTTTTTGCAACACTACCGATTTGGGAAGACAATTTTTTAAAAAAAAAACCCAAATTTTGGAAATTTTAAATTTCCCTTGATTTGTCGAGACTTATAAACTTACTTTGTTTTATTACCAAAATACCCCTGTAGGGTAAATGACGAAAATATCCCCGGGTTAGGAATTGTTCAAAGAGAAGGATGGAATAAGTGAAGCTGTGTCTTCGAATTACAATAGGGACTTGAAATTTGCTTGATCGAAAGAACAACTTCTTAATTTCGCCCATAAAATCTTTGCTAATAATCAGTGGAACATTGGCTAACTCATAAAACTTTTTAAGACAGATTGCGCTATAAGAAATGAGTTCTAGAGGTCGTGGCCGTCGGGGACGCGGTAGAGGCCGGATGGCCGTGACAGAACCAGTTGGGTCGGGCCAAGGATCGGATAATGAGATACCACCTCCACCACCACCCCCAGCTTTTGGTGATGGACATCAGGATCAGACGGGGGGTGAGTCGGTATTGCAGGCTATGCTGCGTGTTCTAGAAATGATGGCTGAGACCAGTAGAGGTACAGGAGCTCGGAAGTCTGTATCTGAGCGGCTCCGATCCAATGGAGCTGAAGTATTTCGGGGTGTGTCAGGTGTCGCACCCAGTACAGCCGAATATTGGTTAGAATCAACCGAGAGGATCATGGATGATCTCGACTTAACAAATGAGGAGAAGCTGAAAGGAGCGGTGTCGCTTCTAAAAGACGAGTCATACCAGTGGTGGCTCACGGTTCGAGACGGCGCTACAGCAGACGACCTTACTTGGGAATACTTCAAAGCTACTTATCAGAAGAAGTATGTGGGCACCAACTACACTGATACTCAGAGGAAAACCTTTCTGGGACTGGTACAAGGAAATAAGTCGGTATCTGAGTATGAGGCAGAATTCCTGAGGCTGAGCCGCTATGCTCGGGGAGTTGTGTCAACTGAGCATGATCGTTGTGTCCGTTTTGAAGACGGACTTAGGGATGATTTAAGGTTGTTGATTGCTCCACAGCAGGTGCGTGAGTTTGCTGTTTTAGTAGAAAAGGCTAAGGTAGCCGAAAGGGTCCGGGAGTCTGTGAGGCAGAGCTATGACAGGAGCAAGCAGAAAAGAGGTGTTGGGTCGTCTGGATCGGGAAATAATGCTCAAAAAAGGGCCAGGCAGAATGGGCCAAATCAGGCTGGAAGGACCATGGCTGCTAATCAGAGATCGGCTCAGTGTAATCGCTGTGGGAAGTCACATTGGAGAGGTTGTTACACCGGTGAGAGGGGTTGCTTTGAATGTGGATCTCCGGATCACCGTGTAAGGGATTGTCCTCGGAAGTTGGCAAGGAATCAGCCAGAGGGTCAGAACCGTACTCCAGCAAGGAATGTGGGACCACCGCAGAGGGGTCGTGGAATTGGTAGAGGAGGCAATGGTCCTAATCGAGGTCACGAAATTCAGGGCAGAGGAGCAGGCAACACCGAAGCTAGGCAGCCTGGCTTAGTCTACGCAGCGAGGCGTCGCGAGGAGGGTGACGCACCGGACGTCATCACCGGTACGTTCCTAATTTTCGGTCTCTCTTATGTTGCATTAATTGATGTGGGTTCGACGCATTCATACATTGCCAGTAGTGTGGTAGAGGCTATGAACTTGGATTTTGAGACTGCTTCTAGCGAGATGACTGTAATTAGCCCTCTAGGACACTCTGTGATGGTGAACAAACTATATAGAGATATACCCCTAGAACTCCAAGGGGTAGTGTTTGTGGCTGATCTGATGGAACTGCCGTTTGGGGAGTTCGACCTAATTCTTAGAATGGACTGGCTGGTTAAGTATCAGGCAAGGTTGGATTGCGCTGCTAAGCGCATGATTCTAAAGACGACTGAGGGTGATGAAGTGGTCATGATAGGTGACAGAAGAGATTATCTATCCAATGTAGTGTCTGCCTTGAAGGCCGAGAAAATGATCAGAAAAGGGTGTGAAGCATTGTTGGTTCAAATTTATGCCTTGGAGGCTAAGGAGTCAGCAGTTGAGAAGGTCCGAACTGTAGGGGAATTCGCTGATGTGTTTCCTGAAGAACTTCCGGGTCTGCCTCCCGATCGGGAAGTGGAGTTCGGTATAGACTTGTTGCCCAGGACGGCACCTGTGTCTATAGCGCCCTATCGAATGGCACCAAAGAAGTTGGTGGAACTGAAGGCTCAAATTCAGGAACTCTTGGATAGAGGGTTCATTCGACCTAGTATATCTCCGTGGGGAGCACCTGTGTTGTTTGTCAAGAAGAAAGACGCGTCAATGCGGATGTGTATCGACTACCGTCAGCTTAACAAGTTAACGATCAAAAACAAGTATCCGTTGCCTCGGATTGATGACCTGTTTGATCAACTGAAGGGTGCATCGGTGTTCTCAAAGATAGATCTTAGGTCGGGCTATCATCAACTTAAGGTGAAGGAGGCTGATGTGCACAAGACGGCATTTCGTACCCGGTATGGGCATTACGAGTTCTTAGTGATGCCGTTTGGGTTGACCAACGCGCCGGCAACATTCATGGACTTGATGAATAGGGTGTTTCAGCAATACTTAGATCAATTTGTCGTGGTGTTTATAGACGACATATTGGTTTACTCAAGGACGGAGGAGGAGCATGATAGGCATTTGCGTATAGTTCTACAAGTGCTGAGGGAGGAGCAGTTGTATGCCAAATTCAGTAAGTGCGAATTTTGGCTTAGAGAGGTGACTTTCTTAGGCCAGGTGGTGTCAGCTGAAGGGATTAGAGTGGACCCACGCAAGGTTGAAGCGGTATTGGATTGGAAACCGCCTAGGTCAGTGGCGGAAATTCGAAGTTTTCTGGGACTGGCCGGGTACTATCGAAGATTTGTGGAAGGATTCTCTTTAATCGCAGCGCCGTTGACTAAGTTATTAAGGAAAGGAGTCCTATTTGTTTGGTCAGAGAAACAGCAAGAAAGTTTTGATAAGCTAAGAAAGATTCTGACGGAAGCTCCCATTTTGGTACAGCCGGAGGCGGGGAAATTGTTCACGGTTTATTGTGATGCGTCCCATAATGGTTTGGGATGTGTGTTGATGCAGGAAGGGAAGGTAGTGGCCTATGCATTCCGTCAGCTAAGATCGCATGAGGTTAACTATCCTACTGATGACTTGGAGTTAGCGGCAGTAGTTTTTGCTTTGAAAATATGGAGGCACTACTTGTATGGGGAGAAATCGATAGTGTACACGGATCACAAAAGTCTGAGGTATCTTTTGACGCAAAAGGACTTAAATTTGAGACAACGCCGATGGATTGAACTGTTGAAGGACTACGACTGTTCAATTGAGTACCATCCAGGCAAGGCTAACGTGGTAGCTGATGCGTTGAGCCGAAAGGTCGTGACAGACTTAAGGGCGATGTTTGCTCGCCTCAGTCTATATGACGATGGAAGTCTTTTGGCAGAACTGCAAGTTAAGCCAACTTGGATTGAGGAGATCAAGAAAAAGCAATTAGGGGATGACAGTTTAAACGCACGGAGGTTGCAAGTTCAAGATAGCGGTTTGGAAGGGTATAGCTTGACTGGTGATGGTATGTTGTGTTTTCAAGGGCGGCCTTGTATGCCGAATGATATGGGATTGAGGCAAAGAATTCTTCAAGATGCACATAGCAGCCCATACGCTATGCATCCTGGAGGCGGCAAGATGTATGGAGATTTACGGAAGCAGTTCTGGTGGCCAGGGTTGAAGCGTGAGGTGACTGAATTCGTGGGAAGGTGTCTCACGTGTCAGCAAGTAAAGGCTGAACATCAGTTGCCATCTGGGTTACTTCAACCCGTGAAGATTCCTCAGTGGAAATGGGAGAGGATCACTATGGACTTCGTCAGTGGGCTACCCGTCACGCCCAGCAAAAAGGACGCAGTTTGGGTGATTGTGGACCGTCTGACTAAGTCAGCTCATTTCATTCCAGTAAGGGTGGATTACTCGCTCCAGAAGTTAGCTAAGTTGTATGTGGCAGAGATAGTGAGGTTGCATGGTGTGCCAGTGTCGATCATCTCAGACAGAGACCCTAAATTTACGTCGAGGTTTTGGAAAGCACTACATCAGGCTTTGGGTACACGATTGGATTTCAGTACAGCATTCCATCCACAGTCTGACGGGCAGTCAGAGAGGGTCATGCAGATTTTAGAGGACATGTTAAGAGGCTGCGTTTTGGACTTCAGAGGTAGTTGGGAAGAGTTTTTGCCATTAACTGAGTTCGCATACAACAATAGTTATCAGGCAAGCATTAAGATGGCACCATATGAAGCCTTGTATGGTAGGAGGTGTCGCACACCCACTTGTTGGACAGAGTTGGGTGAACGACGAATGTTAGGACCGGAATTGGTTGCAGAAACTGAGGATAAGGTGAAGAAGATCCAAGCTCGGTTGAAAGAAGCCTCGGATAGGCAAAAGTCATATGCCGATCTCAAGCGAAGGGACATAGAGTTTGCCGTGGGAGACGAAGTTTTTCTGAAGGTCTCGCCATGGAAGAAAGTGTTAAGATTTGGGAAAAAGGGCAAGTTAAGTCCAAGGTTCATTGGACCGTTTAAGGTGTTGAGACGAGTAGGACCAGTGGCTTATCAGCTTGAGTTACCTGCAGAACTGAGTCAGATGCATGATGTGTTCCATGTCTCCATGCTTAGACGCTATCGTTCTGATCCATCACACGTCTTGGCAGTTGAAGAAGTTGATGTGAGTCCAGATTTGACGACGGAAGAGGAACCTGTGCAGATCCTAGATCGGGATGTGAAAGTTTTGCGTAGGAAGTGAGTACCTTTAGTAAAGGTCCTATGGCAGAATCATGGCGTGGAGGAAGCTACGTGGGAGCCCGAGGATACGATGCGGCAGCAATACCCCCAACTCTTCTGACCCAGGTAATTTCGAGGACGAAATTATTTTAAGGGGGGTAGAACTGTAACATCCTGCACTAGGGTTGGTTGCAATGTGTTTTATTTATTGCATGTTTGCTTAAATAAATGCATATGTTATGGTTTGGACAGAAATCCCGAGTTAGTCAGGTATAGGGCTAAAAAGGTTCCTTAAGTGCTTGGGATGGAAAGGCTAAATGTATAAGTACTTTTATTATTTGGGGCAAATAATTACACAAGGGCATGGCTGGCGGAGTGGTTAGGGCGCTGCTAGAAGGCTAGAAGATGCGCTGGGCTCGGATTCGATTCGCATGGGAGGAGTTTTATTTTGTTGTCATGAAGGAGGACTTAAGGAGAAAGGTATAAGAATATTTCAATGCGTTTGTTTTCATGAAATGAACGCAGGCCGAATGGCTTGGACGCAGGAAGCTAAGGGGGAGGGCTTCAAGTGGTTGCGTGTACGAATCCTAGGGGTAGCACATACGCAGTTTTTCCTTTTTAGTATTGTGAGCGGAAGAGTGATTAAAAGAAGCTGTGACGAGTGCATGTCGCAAGTAATGCCTTGGCATAGTGGTTAAGGGCATAGTGGTTCGTGGCAGCTCGAGGTCGCACGTTCGAGCACCGTTGGGGACGCGCGAGCTTTTCTATTTTTGCTTAGCGTTATGGCAAAGGGAAAACTCAGGGAGGAAGGTTTAAAAGAAATTCGCGACGTGTTCTTGACATGAAAGTCAATTGGCCGAGTGGCTGGGGCGCAATATTGCTCCAGGTCTCGGGTTCGAAACCCCTGGGCAGCAGTGGGGCGTTTTGTTTTTGGCTTCTGGCATTAAGTGCGTGGGGGAGCCAAGTCTTGGAAGCTTAAATAGAATTTCCGACGCAATTATAACAGATACGGCGCAGTAGCGGAATGGTCAGAGGCATGGGCAGTCTCTCCCAGGTCTCAGGTTCGAGACCCGACAGCAGCATAAAGGAAATTTGAATTTTTTTTTATTATTTTCGGCCAGCAGAACACGGGTGGTATCCTGCATGGGGCGCACGCATGCATGCCTTGTTCCTTTTCCAGCTGCGGTATGGGGAAGGGAAGAGATAGTAATGTATACAAGTATATATATATATATATATATATATATATATTATTATTAATAATATTTATTGGAGGTAGGGAAATGTTTTATTGTTATTTTTTTTATTGAAGGGAGGAATAGATTAAATATTGGTTGAGTATGGGTGTTCATTAAATAGTGGAGCATCACTTTATGGGGAGGAGCATGGACGGTTTTTGAGGGTGGCAAGCATGGCCAAAATTTTAAATTTTTGATTTTCTTCCCTTTACCCTAAGCTTTGGCCGAATGGGATTTTGGGGGGGGGGCTTGGTACTCACGGCTTGAGGGAGTATTAGGGAGTACCTTTCCCTTTCATATTTTCTTCTTCATGCGATTCAAAGCAAGTCCCTTTCCTCTCCTTTGTTTCCTTTTCTTCCTAATATTGATTGCTTGATCGAATAAAGCTTGGTTAGGGGAGCTCAGTCGGTTTGGATTTGGTAAAGGAGAGCTTGTAGTTTGCTTTCTTTTTCTTGCCATATTGCGTTAGCCGAATACCTTGCTCTCAGGACCTCTCTTTTTACATTATAGTGGGTGCCGAAAACAAGCTTCATTCTCTTGGGGAATGGCCGAATATTCTGGTATGTGTAGATCCTTTCCTCAACAAATTCGGTTATGCCGAATCCCTTTTTGCTTTTTTCTCGATGCTCACTTCGATCATTATTACTCGGGTTTAAACCTCACTCTCGTTTTATGTGGTAGCCGAAACCTGTGAACATCTATAAGGGGAGTTAAGCGTTGGTGTTGAGGAGCCGAGCCAACCATCAAATTGAGGGACGACTAACTCCTGTGGTTTGGAAGGTAAGGTTGGCCGAATGTGATCTTAAGATGATTAAGAGTTTTGCTCCCTTGTGTGCAGTAATCGTAAAGGAACATTGAAGGAGTGATTTCCCTAGACTTGTTTTGTTTGGGAAGATATATATGTATATATATATATATTATTCGGCCAAAGGCCATTTTGGGTGCCTAAGTGTAACCGAATGTGCACCTTGGGTATAGGAGTAAATCGACCGAAGGAAAATCGGGAGTTTCGAGTTTTCAAATCGCGGGGGTTTTGTGTTAATAAAGGTTCGACCTGAGGCCCTATTTTGTCATGATATGATTGATCCTTTGGAATTGTTAGTTAATCAAATGAGACCCCTAAATACTAATCCTTGATGGCCGCATATAGGAACAATACGATGACAAGTTCGGGACTTCTATAATATCACGTAGATCCGGGATTTCTTTTAGACCTCTGATTAAATAGGTGTGTAAGCTCTTACACACTTTATTAGTATAAACTGTTATTTGACAATATTAATAACCTCTCATGTGGTAACTTTGCCTAGTGGGCATAAGCTTGGTATTCGGGTAAGTCCCCTATTACTCGATTTACGATATATGTTGTATATGCCATCATATGCTGTGAAATGCTATGCTATGTACGATTGCATGATATATGGGATCATGATACTTGTGATATGAGCATGATGATGGTGGGATTGATGAGAGGGAGTAATATTCGTGTCGACGGACACCAGTGTTTTGGTAACACATTGTGACTACGGTCACCAGAGGTTTGGTACCTCCAGAGGTTTGGCACCTCATAGCGTCTCGTCCCTGTGGCTTAGTACCACCGTGGGTTGGCCCCACAATGAGATACGGGATCGACGCCAGTGATTTGGTATCACACGATGGGTTGGCCCCATCATTTGATTGTGACTTCGGGTCACCAGTGGTTTGGCACCACCAGTGGTTTGGTACCACACGGGGTAGAAAAGGAGCATGGATGGCTAGGTTGGGTTGCATAATTGCATGTCATACTAATATCTTGTGTATGAGTGTTATTTCCGGGTCGGGGATTTACACACTGAGTCCTGGTGACTCACCCCTTCCCATATCATCTTGCAGGTGAGTAGAGCGCGGATGCGGAGCCGAGGAGAGCTCGAGGCGGCCATGTTGGTTTTGTGGACTTCAAACTTTATCTTGACCCGCTTTAAGTTTATTATTCACTACAATTCGATTGGGTTGTAATATGGCCGCTTATTATTATTATTTTGGATGTTTAGGTAGTTGTTTTTACCTTATTATATAACTGATGAACTTACGAACGGTTATGCAAATCGGTTAAAAGTAACGTTTTCAAAAAAAAAGTTACCATCGGGTAACGAAATTTCCTAAGCTATTGATCACTCTAATGTTCTAAAATTTAAATGATCAAATGGTTTTAAAGGAAGAAAGGATTTTCAACTCAATCGGATTTACCCAAATCAACCCACTTGAGTTTTAGCAAATACCGTTTTATACCCTTAACAAAATTTTTCTTAAATTTCTGCTATTAATCCAAACCTTTCAAACTTCTTTTATTCCGTGACATACCAGATCCGGTCATGGCTCGTGGGCCGGGTTTGGGGTGTTACAAATTCCACAAACCTCGTAATATAAGTCATTCACATATCCATCCATGGACTCAAAATATCAACCATATATGCACATAACCAAATCTACCAAATTAAGTCAAACCTCATGGCTATATTTACAAACCAAAACATATACATTTACAAACCATTACAAATGACCAAAATCATTATAATCCATAATCTAAATGACTCAAAATACCTATACATGCCATATACTTAATATGCCAAAGTTCAAAGGTACCAAGTGATAAGTGGTAGTGTGAAACGATCTCCGACGATTCCCGAATCCTAGCTAGCTTCGATATCACTATAAAACACGGGAAAATACACAAAGTAAGCTATAAAGCTTAGTAAGCTCGTATGAAATAAACTTAATGCAATCACATAAATATAATTTAATAATTTGAAAACACCAACATGTAGCTTATTTTAGCTAACAAACCTTTCAAATACTCATTCACAAATTATATACTTTCGTCATCATTTTCTTGATTCAATGCTAAAATAGTTTATACACATACATGTACCATCTCGTACAAATCTCATACACATTCTCGTCTTTCATTTACCCATTGAACCATTCAGAATAGAAGTCGGATACTCAAGGGTCTCACACGATAAGCACCTATACCACGGCCTGAAGCCAAATCAAGGTAACTTATCAGAAATACTAATATCATGGCTCGAACCCAAATCAGCCGATATGCATGGCCCGAAGCCAAATTGGTTTATCTCGCACCCGAAGTGCTATATCATGGCCTGAAGCCAACTCAAAGTATCCCTAATGACATGTCACTAACATCCTAAACTATTTTTAAGGTTCAATCGGGATTCCAACTATCGAGTCATCGTTAAATCATTTCCAAACTTGTCCTAATCACATAATCACAATTTATGCTATATCAAAGCATATAGAATACATTTAAAATGAAGTTATAACATAAGAACTTACCTCGGATGTTAAAACAGCGAATCGAGTCAACTATTCCATAACTTTATTCTTTCCCCGATCTAAGCCCGTATTTCTCCTTTCTTGATCTAAATATTTTAAAATTGACTTATTTAATCATATATTTATTCAATTCAATCCAAAATATACGTTTGAGCTAATTTACACATTATCCCCTAAACTTTTACATTTTTACAATTTAGTCCTTATTATACAAAATCACAAATTAATGCAATTATCAAAATACCCATGCTTAGCCGAATTACCATTATACCCCTAGTAGCCCATATTTTTCATTTATTTCACATTTTAACCACTAAATTTACACATTTCACAATTTAATCCCTATTTTGCATTTTCACTAAAAATCACTTAACAAAACTTGTATATCTATCAACAAGCATTCATAATCTATCAAGAAACTTCAAAATACACATGTATTCATCAATGGCATCATTCAAAATCTTTAACAGTTTTGCAAAATAGTCCCTGGGCTAGCTAGACCTAGTTGCAACAATCTCAAAAACATAGAAATCATTAAAAACGGGACGAAAACAGTACCTTAATGAGCAAAATTAGCATAGCCGAATGAGGAGAATAACAATGGCTTCATCTAGCCCTAATTTTCGGTGGTAATAACTTAATGAAGATGATGATGTTATGTTATTATTATTTTAACTTAAGTTATTTTACAATTTACCTTATTAACCTTAATTAATAATCATCAAATTACTTGATAATATGTCCAATAATGTCCACTCAATTTAATTATGGTATAATTACAACATAAGGACCTCTAAATTAAGATTCCATAGCTATTAGATACCTTTAGCTAATGGAACTCCACTTTTACACTTTATGCGATTTAGTCCTTTTTATCAAACTGGCCAATCAAACAATAAAATTTCTAAACAAAATTTTCACACAACCACTCAATCATGCTGTAAACATTAAAATAATAATAAAATAAATATTTTGACCTCAAATTTGTGGTCTCAAAACCACTGTTCTAATTTGACCAAAAACGAGCTATTACACGTTGTGACCTCTAATGAACGTCTTCCTGGCATGATTCTTTGGTTACACCTCATCACAACGTTGGGAGTACATCGTTGCAACGTGAATCACTATTTTAGAAATGGATTAGTTTGAAACAAGTTTAAAAGACCTGTAATAATCATATAACATCTCATTCACAACCAAAACCACATCATTTCAATAGCATATGAGGAAAAACATACCCAAATGATTCTTCAAAGTGACATTAAGTAACTAAGTTCTAAATTTGACCATTTTCGATACAAATCAACTTAGACCTAGGTAAATGCCATTTACAATCGAAAGAGTAGTTTACAAACTTTGTTGAGTCAGAAACGATAGTCTAGATGTTGGCTTCAATTTTCCTGGGGCTTCAAGAGATACCTAAACCTGTGCATGGAGAAAACAAATCATACGATGAGCAATAGGACTCAGTGGTACTTCCATGATTCAATATATTACAATTTAGTACCAAAAGCATAACATAAGGCATAGAAACTCAAATGTAACCTACATATATCCATATATATGTACATGAAAATGTGTATAACTCATTGGGTAAGTAAGTTTACTTAACCTTTTAACATTATCATTCATTTTGCACATTTACTAATAAACTTTCAATTGCATACATAAACAAGACATTAGTTCAATCAATCTATTGTGATTTATTTCGTTACTTACCTTATAATTACCGCTTAATCCGTTTCTGGAGTCTACTGACTCATCCACATTTGGTTTGGCCTCTAAGGCTCGATTCCTTTTTGCTTTGAATAAAAAGATGCTTACTTTCCATTTCAAATTCATATATGCACATATTAAAAAATTTGAGCACCATATTAGTTCATTTCAATATAAACAATCAAACTTATTATTATTAATTCCTATTAATACAACTCGGACTCGGACGGATACATGGATCGTCCAACCAACACACCGAACTAGTATTGAAGTGCATTAATAGAATAACTAAGGGAAATTGGCACATAACGTGCATACTGCCACTCGAAGCACATTCTGGCACACAAAGCACATACTGGCATACGAAGTGCATCCTGGCGCGTAAGCGCATAAACTTGTACACAATCCAATCCGACTCAACCCGACTAGTAGGGTATTAACATTCAGTTCATATTCCATATTCACAATTTTTCATCAATCTATCATGTAACATAACATAATTAAACTCAATTTTATATCAATTATCATATATCAATTAATCACACAACTGCCTATTTTATTCAATTTACTCCTTATTTCGAATTATTTTAATCTCAACATAACAATTCAACTAAAACATTTCATGTTATTGCAATGGACTCATCCCAATAACTCATTAGTCAACAATCATATATACAAAATCAAAAAATTCTATCTTGAATCATAAAAGCATGAACTAAGGTTTCACGCGTCACTCATCAAAGATTTTTGTTTTTCCTTTCACTCTTGGTTGCTCAGTGTTGTTGATAGCTACGAATAATCTTAAAACATAACAAATTATCAAATTCTAGCCAGAACAAAATTAAGTACTAAATTCTAAATATTTTACAATTTATTCAATTTAGTCCATAGAACCAGGACAAGCATAACTATCAAAGTAGGGCTTCAGATTAAAATCCAATTTTACCAAAACTCATTAGGGACCCTCTATTTATATCATTACCAACAATTCATGACAGTTTTGCATTATTTTCAATTTGGTCCATAATGTACAAAACTAACAATTAAGCTTTACAATTTAGTCTTTTTCATATACTAAGCTTAACTTCTAACAATTTAACACCTAAATTATTCAATTCTCAACCATGAAAACTTTCTAAAACTTTAACAGTTTCACAAAGTGGTAAATGGGTTAGCTAAATTAAGCTTTCATGATTCAATTTCCCTAAAAATTAAAGAAACATGGCTATTGAAATTAAGGCCAAAAAGCTTGAAAACCCTACAATGGCACCCTCGCCTTTTGTTTCGAAGTTTTGGATGGTTGGAGAAGATGAAATTCTTCTCTCCTTCCACTAATTTCATATATATATATATATATATGTATACTTAGTTAAAAGTTAATTTAGTTAAAAGGTAATTAGTTTATATAATTGTGTTTTAGTTAATTTAAACTTTAATTATGTAACAACCTATTTTCAGTAGTGTTAGAAATAGTGGTTTCGGGACCATGATTCTGACGAGTGAGTTAATATTTAATGCTTATTTAATGTTTATAGGATTATTTTAAGATCGTATTAAATTTTTTTAAGAAATTGTAATTTTTAACTAGTTAATTAAGTAAAAAGGATTAAATTGTAAATGGGGTAGAAGTTGAATTCTATTAGATAAAAGAGTTAAATAGCTATGAAAATTTTAAACTAGTGGACATAGATGGTAATTAAGACATATTTTAAGATAGTGGATTGTGATGCGAAGGTTTTTGTGTGATTTGAATAGTTTTTAAAGGTTAATTGTGTAATTTAATAATTAAATTATAGGTTTACTAAAACAAAAGGTAAAAGAAAATTTAGATCATTTTCTTCATTGCCTCATCCAAATTGAATACACCATTAGAGAAGGAGACAAGTTTCGGCTAGCTTTGGTTTCATTGCATGGTATGTAAAATTGTCCCGTTTTTATTGATTTTTATGTTTTTAAGCTTGTTTTAGCTTAATCTACTTGGTCCGGGGGTTAATTTGCAAAATAAGTTAAGTTTGAGGGACTTTCTTGGATTGAGTTTGAATGTGTTTTGATGTAAATTGGTAGATTAATAAACTTGGTTGTTAAATAAACTTGTTTCGTTAAGAGATTTTTAGTGATTTTAATATTAAGTATTAAATTGTTGGAGGTGAAAATCCATTGGTGTTAATGTGAAAATTTTGGTATAAAAATGGGCTGCATAAAATCCCTAGTAATATCAGTTAGTATGATTTTGGTTAAAAAATGGCGAAGTTGCAAGTTAAGGGTTTAGGGGCTAAATTGTTTAAAAGTTATAATATTAGGAACAACATTTTGATTAATGGTGAAAGGAGTTATAAGCTGAAATTGGTTGTTTTAAGCTATTTGAAATATTTAATTGAATGAAATTCATATTTAGATCAAAGCGCAAATCAACTGGATTTAAATTGAGGAAAGGCTAAAGTGGTGGAGTAATCATTGGCTTTTTTTTTTTTTTTTGCAACTACTTTGTCGAGGTAAGTTCAATAATTTTATTTGTATATATGTAATTATACTTTAATTGATGAGATTACTATAAATTATGGAAAGGAAATGATCGAGACCAAAATACCCCACGGTATTACACTTGAAAAGGAAAAGGCCATGGTTGAAAGAGACCATGGCACCATATTCGGTAATTTTAAATTCTTGAAAAGGTTTAAAAGGAAATATCGGAAACGGGTATCTATCGAAAAGGTTGTTACCCTAAAGTGTTAACAAATGAAAAGGATGTGTTGAAAAGGAATTAAGGTATGAACCATTTTAATAAAAGTTTATATGTGATTTTGAATTAGTTACGTATTTAGTTACTAACTTGTGATATGTTGTGTGTCGAAACCATTTTAAAAAATTGATTTAAAAATGGGGATCGACTTTAAAACAAAAATGGAGTCGCCACCAATCCCTTTTTATTTAGGTGTGGTTGGATCACCTTATAAAACGTTTTATTTAAAAACATTGATTTTTGGTCCACAAAATACCAGAAAACAGGTTCGGGAGTTGGTTACGTACGAGGAAGGACTAGCACCCTCATAACGCCCAAAAATTGGTACCTAATCGATAAAATCATGTCCTAATGTTGAAACTTTAAAAAAATTTAGAAAATGGTCCTTTTTATTTTTTTTAAAAAAACTAGACTTGCCTATCTCGAAGAAATAAAACACCATACCCAGTAAGTTAAGATATAGCATCTCATGACCTCGAAAATAGACACATTTTTAGTTTAGAAAATTCCTACCTTAAGGCACAAAACATCATATCCAGTAAGTTAGGACACAACGTTTTGAATTCCCAAGAATAGGTTTTTTTTTATTCTTAAAATTTGTAAATCTCGGTTTTGAAAGTAAAGAGATATCTAATACCTTAAGTTCTACGAGAAAAATTGAAACCCAATAAGTTAGGGCACAATTTTTCTCGAAGTCCCTAAACATTAGATATCCCCGTATTTCTTGAAGTACTACAATGAAATGCTTTAATTCAAAAGGTATTTTTTTAAAAAATAAAAAAAATGGTTTGAGTAAGACATTATAATATACACGTCAATTCAACCTAACTACAAATGATATTAACAATAAATAATCAATGAATAATATAACATGAATAAATAAATAATAAGAAAAAATGCTAAAGTAATAATAAACGAATATAAAGATACAAATAAATGCATATAATAATTAATAAAAATCACAATATATAATAAAATAATATAAAATAATTAATAATAATTAATAATAATAATAATATAAGGATTATACATAATAAAAATAATTAGTAAATAATATATAATAATTTTAAATAAAAACATATATACACAATATACTAATCATAAAAATTATATATGTAATAAATAATATAAATAAAATAAGTTATATGATATAATAGACTTTATACAAAACAAAATTTTAAAAAAAGATATAATATAATATAATATTGTATAATATAATAATATATAAATTATTAAACCAAGTAATATATAATAATAATTAAATGTATATAAAGATAACACGTAATATATATATATATATATATATATAATATATATGGATTTCATGCTATTAACAAAATTAATAAAATAACATAACATAACAGTTTAATATAATAAAATAATTAAGTATATTAGCATAATTAAAAAATAAAATATAAAGGTTTTAAAATGAATAAGGATTTAAATAGCAATAAAATAAATAAAAAGGGTTAAATTAAAAAGCGCGATAAACCACGGGGACTAATATGGAAATTATACCAGATTTAAAAACGACAACGTTTTGAATTTATCCTTTAAAAAAACCCGAAGGATCAGATTGAAACAGAATATGAGTTTTTGGGCCAAATTAAAAACAAAAAGAATTTAAAATAAACAGAATTAAAAATAATAAAAATGAGGGAGGACTAAAATGGCAATTAGGCCATTCAAAAAATGCTCGGATCCTACCCGAGTATCCGGGTCAACGCGCGGATCTTATAGAAAAAACAACGCCGTTTTTGTTTTAAGGGGCTATCTTCAAAACGGCGCCGTATAGATTGTTTATAAAAGCTAACCTTAAACCTAAAAATCATTTCAGATACCCCCTTAAAAAAATTCAAAAAACTCTCTGGATGCTCTCCTCTAAGTTCAAATCATTGGTCTTTCGGACCATTGCCACGCGCTCCACGCGCTCCACGCGCTATCTCAAACGGTGGCCGTAGGCCGAACCGCAAGGTCTTTTAGCACTGTCGAAAGGGTAAACCCTTTCCTTTTATTATTTTTTTTATCTATGCGCAAAAATATAAAAATCAAAAAAGTAGAATGAAATATATAAAAAAATCACCTCTGCAAAATTTCAGTATTCTATTTCTTTGGAATTTATGAATATATTTTTTGCATTCTTTGTTTCTGTGAGTATCTACTCTCTGTCTGCATTTTTCTCTGTGTCTCCCCTGTGTTACAGGTTTTTGGTGGGTTTTTATAACCTGAAAGAGAAAAAATGAAAAAGGAAATATATTCTGGCATATTCGTTGCTACCGTTTCCTTCTATTTTTGTAGGTCTTGGAGCAAGAAGTCCGGCGATGTTGCGGGATTTGTGCACGGATCGCGGCGCGATTGAAGGTGGGCGCGAGACAGGGGCCATTTGCGGCGCGAATAGTGGCGCCTAGGGTTTCTTAGAAACCCTAAGTCTCTGAATCTGCTAAGGTTTTGGGCCCGTTTGGGCTACATTGGTTTGGGTCATCTGGGTCTGGGTCTTTGGGTATTGGATTAATGGGTTCCGTTTTGTAATCTGGGTTTCTGGTGTTTGGGCCATTAAATTTGGGTGTTAATTTAGTTGGGGTCTGGATTGGGTTTGATTTTTGGGCTTGTAAATGGGTTTTGTAAATGGATTGTTTAAAAACTTTGGTTTTATTTATTTTTTCATTTTGGTTTTGGTTTGTTACAAGCCCGGGCAAAATGGGCTGTTTACAGCTGCCCTTCTTTGCTCATTGCCGTGTAACGAGAATAGAGCAAAGACAATAGAAGGCCCAATTTTGCTCGGTCTTGCCCAAGCCTCGATTTCTTGGTCCTCGTCCTCTTTAAATGGCTTCCAACTCCACTGCAACTTCAACGGTATTGGAACTTCATCTTGATTTCAGTAAGTTTGATAGCTTCAATCTGCTTCACTGCTATCTCCGAAAGGCAATATCCACTATCTTTTAATCTGCTCCACTGCAACTTCAGGGAGATCAGACTAATGTCTTCGATCTGTTTCCTACAACTTCAGGAATGCCAAATCTGCCATTTTAATCTGCTCCCTGAAAACTCAGGACGATCAGACTAATGTCTTCGATCTGCTTCCTGCAACTTCAGGAATGCCAAATCTGCTATTTTAATTTGCTCCCTGCAACCTCAGGGATGCCTAGATTAATGTCTTCGATCTGCTTCATGCAACCTCAGGAATGCCAAATTTGCTATTTTCAATCTGCTTCCTGCAACCTCAGGAATGCCAAATTTGCTATTTTCAATCTGCTCCCTGCAACCTCAGGGATGCCAGACTGATGTCTTCGATCTGCTCCTGCAACTTCAGGAATGCCAGATATGCTATATTCAATCTGCTCCTGCAACTTCAGGAATGTCAGACTTGTATCTTCGATCTACTCTTGCAACTTCAGGAATGCCAGATCTGCTATCTTCAATCTGCTCCTACAACTTCAGGAATGCCAGACTTGTATCTTCGATCTGCTCCTGCAACTTCAGGAATACCAGATCTGCTATCTTCAATCTACTCCACTTCAAACTCAGGGATGCCAGACTGATGTCTTCGATCTGCTCCTGCAACTTCAGGAATGCCAGATCTGCCATCTTCAATCTGCTCCTGCAACTTCAGGAATGCCAGACTTGTATCTTCGATCTGCTCCTACAACTTTAGGAATGTCAGATCTGCTATCTTCAATCTGCTCCACTGCAAACTCAGGGATGCTGGACTGATGTCTTCGATCTGCTCCTGTAACTTCAAGAATGTCAGACTGGTATCTTCGATCTGCTCCTGCAACTTCAGGAATGCCAGATCTGCTATCTTCAATCTGCCCCTGCAACTTTAGGAATGCCAGACTTGTATCTTCGATCTGCTCCTGCAACTTCAGGAATGCCAAATCTGCTATTTTCAATCTGCTCCCTGCAACCTCAGGAATGCCAGACTTGTATCTTTGATCTGCTCCTACAACTTCAGGAATGCCAGATCTGCTATCTTCAATCTGCTCCACTGCAAACTCAGGGATGTCAGACTGATGTCTTCGATCTGCTTCTGCAACTTCAAGAATGTCAGACTGGTATCTTCGATCTGCTCCTGCAACTTCAGGAATGCCAGTTCTGCTATCTTCAATCTGCCCCTGCAACTTCAGGAATGCCAGACTTGTATCTTCGATCTGCTCCTGCAACTTCAGGAATGCCAAATCTGCTATTTTCAATCTGCTCCCTGCAACCTCAGGGATGCTAGACTGATGTCTTCGATCTGCTTCCTGCAACCTCAGGAATGCCAGATCTGTTGTCTTTTGATCTTACTACATTGTCCTCCAGAGGACATTACCTGTAGAATGAGTATATGCTTATGTCTAATAATTAGTATGCTTTGATCGAAATTCATCAAATGCTCCTATTTAGACATGCTATGATATATGAATGCGAAAATGTTATAGAAAATTATTCCTATTTCAGGTGTCATCATCAAGGTTTCATCTTCGTTCTTCAATCATATTCTGCTCAAATAATTTGCCCCATGGTAATTCTGAGCCCTCTCCACTTGAACCTTAGGACATAAAGTTGGTACCTCCCATTATAACTTCAGGGAAATAACATTTAGTTTCTTCCCTCCTTTTGTTACCACTCAGAGGTACAGAACTTGTATCACTTTCAATCAATTTGATCTATTACACCATTCCCTGGGTGTAATGACCAGATGTATGTGTCTGAATGAATACAGGGTATCCCGACAATGATCCCCTTTTATACTTGGATTGACCTTGTTCGTCATTTGTTGATATGGTGTTACCAACAAAATTGTCTTACCCAATAAGAATTTGAAAAGATAATCATTTTTCAATGTTTCCAGCCCTTAGGCTTGGTGAGTTCTGAACAATAGTCATGTTTCAGATTCCTCATATTATTTAGAAGCTTCTAGAGTAATATGCGAAACTTCTTTTATAAAAGTGTTATTAGTAAATCGTTATTTCAATATAAAATGCTAAAAAGGTCACAAAAATGGACGAGGAAGAAATTAGTCAAGAGCATAGCTCAGAAAAATAATTTAATTAAAGATAACCCAGGCAATAAAAGAAAATTGATTTGGGTGTATCTAAAAAAGAATAAAGCAATCAAAGATAATGAATTTAAAAATGGGTAAGATAGATGCTAGGTGTCCCAGATATCGTAGCCTGAGCTTCTCTGTTTGAACTTCTTGAGGACCATTTTAAGCTCAATATGTGTTTAGGGGATTCGGAGTACTTTGTCGATGCCCTAAGACGTATCATACCTCTTCATTGTTAATTCAAGCGTAGCAAGACTACTGTATGCCCCACTTTTGATCAAAATTTGAGCCGCCCTTTTGGGGTTTTCGGTTCAAAGCCCCTTTGGTCTCAAAGCGCCCTTTGCGGGTTTTCGTTTTGGCCTCTCCTTTTTTTCTTTTTTCTTTTTTTTTCTTTTTTTTTTGAATATTCGATCTCAAGGCGCCCTTTGCGGGTTTTCACCTTAGACTTTCCCCTTTCAGGTAAAATTCTTCTTGTCTGAACCTGAACTCGCCGAATTGGGCAAGTCTTCACTTTCTGTCTCGGTCAATATCAATGCTCCTCCAGAACAGGTCTTCTTTGGCATCTGCTTTCCTCTAAAATCGTTTTATAGAAGAAAGGTCTTTTTCAACATCAGGTTTCCTCGTGGAATTCTCTAGGACGAACCTCTTTGTCATAAGCTTGCATCATCTGATCGTGATGGATAACTTTAACCTTTTCTTCAACTATGTTTAATTAGCAAAATGCTTCAATTCCATAAACCAATGGGTAAGATATTGCCCCAACGAAGGTTTAGGCCGATGTTTAATAAGACAGAGGGTAAATAGTAACTTATTATGCCAATCCTTACAAGTCTTAGTCACCTTTCATTGTTTTTCTTTTTGTATTTTTCTTTTGGTAACTTTTGTTGCACTGTGATATGGTGCCTGATTTTTAGATAAACTGTAAACTTTGACTTTGTACAGTGATCCTTTATGGCATTCTTTGCTGGCATCTGATCCCTTTTTCTTAATTAATGACTTCGACTTTGTAACATTAGCATATGAAGCTACTTCCACCCTCTTAGTGAAGTAAACGACGACCATGACAGTGAATCGATGTCAACTAGAAGCATTTGACAAGATTGGCCCCATAATATCCATGCCCCACATATGGAAAATTTGTGAAGAAATGGAGTAAGCACATGAATCTTGTCTCCTTAGATACGACATAGCTGATACCATCTCTTTCTCTGTAGATTGGCTGTGCCCAATCCTCATATTTAGGGTGCGTCTTATTAGCCCAATCGTGTCCTGATATGATCGTGCAAAAACATCTTTGCATTCTCGAAAATAACTCAATAATATCTCGCCTTATTTTTGTGGTGAGCTAGGCTTTGATCTTGACTCCTTTCCTAGGCTCGCAACATCCATTGACCCTATGTAAGGTAGGGTCTGTTTTTCATCTTGTTTCACCATTCTTAACAAATCAGAAGATATGTTACAATCTCTGTCATTTTCAAAGTTTTGAGATCCCCTAAACCCATATCTCATTCAAAAAGGGAGTCAGTAGCAACGTCGCTCATGTCGTTGATATCTGGGTACCTAGGTACGAAGGCAAACAAATCCAAAGAATAAATGATTCTAAGGATGATTATTTGTATGATATGGTCATGAATAAAGAATGAAAGAATATTGTAAAATAAAAGAATGTACCATATGAAATGGAAAGAATAAAAGAATATTAGCTTAAAAAATGCATTTTATTGAAATAAAGTTTCGGACACAAGCCTATTTCACAAAAGAGTTCTTATTGCCTTTAGGCTTAAGGCAACAAGCATGTTTTGCACATTGTTATAGATCAACTCTAAAATATAGAGGTCTCTTCCTTAATCCCATTATTCAAGACACTCCCAAGTATCTAAAGGTTTGGTAACATTGTTCCCCAATTCCTTCTTCGCTTTTGATTTCTTCAAGGGATCGCAACTTTCTTGTCTCCTCCTTCATTTATCGCATTTACTGCCTCGTCAAAGTGATCAGGTTTTGATGAATCGACGAACTTCACAATTCCCATTTTAATAAACCTTTCGACCAATTTTTTAAACGTAGTACAGTTTTCGATTGAGTGACCCGTTATTCCTGCATGGTAGTCGCATTGAGCGTTCGAGTCATACCATTTAGGATATAGGGTTGTATCGGCTTTAGATAAAATGGAGACATCATATGTGCATTAAATAAACTTTGATATAACTCCTTATACGTCATTGAGACTGGCGCAAATTGGAGCTTTTCAGAGTTTTGCCTTGGAGAAACCTAATTGCTGGTAGTTACCGTCCCTGGCTGGTTTACTGTACTTGGCTCCAAATGACTATTGTTATACTTACCGGTACTATTTACTCTCTTTTCCTTCTTCTTCAGAGCCTTTGAAGTCCATTCTCTTCCTTTCTTTGTTTCTACTAGAACAACCGGTTTAGCTTGATCATCATTCGGGTCGAAACCTGAACCCATTGGGGAATTCAATAGGGCCGAAGTATCAGTTTGACATTAGGGTTCAATAATAACGGGTACCCCATGAGAATGCATGTCTGGTTGAGTCGCGACACCTTTTGGGGAATAATCAATGTCTTCATCATCATCCACACTGTTAACCACTAGGCCATTCCGTTTTTCAAGTCCTTCGGCTAGTAACTAGGTTAGCTGGCCTATCATGTTCCTTTGGAATTCTATCATTTGTTCATGCATTTCTTGTTGAATCTCGGCCAATTGCCTCTGCATCTGTATTTGCATTTGCTCTATTCTTTCCAATCTTTGTTCCATGTTTTCCAGGTTAACTGAAATATTTTTACCTAATTAGGGTCCTTTTGTAAAAATCTAATGCAAATGATGCAATGTAATGCAAATGCATGAATGCAAAGAGGCATCGATTCTGATTCAACTTCATTTTAGAAAACTTTATTAGAAAACAAAATCCTTTACATAAAACGGACTACAAATATGCTTTCACCCTAAGTCCTAAAATTTTGATTTTCCCAAGCAATGAAGCTAGCTCTTGACTACGATCAGCCTGTAGCTCATACTTTATGCTTAACATGTCAGCCTGTGATGCCAAAGTCTGTAAATGATCAGCTACCTCTCGAATCTGAACTATCGCTTCACCTATGAGGTAATCTCGACTCCTAACTTGATCATGAGAATGATGAAGCTCTTCTTTCCAACGTTCCTCTCTTGTTTCAAGAAGCTCGATTTGAAGTTCACAACTGTGCAATGCTGATTCTAACTCTTCAATCTTACCCTTCATTTCCTCAATCTTGTTTAGACTTGACTTCAACTCGATTACAGAATTACAACTTTGATGGTGGTGAAGAGACCGTCCTAGTTCAGTGACTCTAGCCTTTAGTCCACATTTCTCCTCTTGGCTTTCTATCAAACTCTTTCTAGGGCCTCGTTTTGCATCTGCATCTCTAGGAACTTTCTCTCCCAATGGTTAGCTTTGGCTTTTTCTGTTTGTTTCTCTTGTTACCACTGTGGCGAAGTCTTCCCTAATCCGTCATTTTTCATTGATAGACGCAGCTTTTTATACTCCGTCTTTAAGTCATTCAAATCTTCTTCGACTCTTCTCTTCCCTTTTCTTACTTTTTCGGCCTCTGATTTCTGCATGTCCACATCTAGCCTCAAGTATATCTTTTCTTCTTCCAGCTTATCTATCCTCTTTCCAAGCTCTGAACTCTTCTTTTCAATATCTTGCTTCACAATTTCTAACTCCGATGGGACCATTGCAAGCATTCATCTCTTGATCGGGCGTCTTCTGGATTCTACTCAGGGATGTTATCATTAACCCTTCTAATTATCCATCTAATGTATTCTGGGGTCGTCATTGGACCTGCGGATAACCTCTTCATCCTACGAGTCTGATTCCAAGCACTAAAAATCTCCTTAACTCTCTTCTTATAATTGTCCCCTCTATACGAGAACTCTACTGAGACAGACCATTTGTTACAGGTACAAACTGTCTCGATCCATATTGTCTTACTACGAGTAGAGGAGCGTACCCAACAGCTCCCCAAATTCCAAGTAAAGGAACCCAGTCAAAACTCCTACATCGATAAAGAATTTCATCTGGAATCATCCAAGGGGCTCTCCACTCGATGTCTCCCTCTCAGAGATTTTGAAAGAGCGCCATCCAGTTCTCCTCAGATACGTCTTCTCTCCTTGGTGTAGCTACTATCTCTTTCAACAGAGAGTAACTCTTAGAAAAAAACCTGATAAGACAATTTCTCTACCTTCCAGAAATGACTGTAGAACCAAGCCAATAACAACTGTATGCACCCAATTAACCTGCCTTCGCCTTTTCTTTGACATGCATTCAAAGATCTAAACATCTCGGCTAAGATCGTAGGTACATGCGTGACTCATTTGCCTAGTCGATCGAATAAATCGGTAACTGCTCCATCTACATGTCTTAGAGCTTTAAGGAAGATTACCAAACCGTAAATACACAATGCGAAGATGTCAACCTTCTTCTTTGTATCTGGATGTGTTAGGACCAGATCCCTCAAACTCTCCCAAGGAACGCATTTACCTTCACCTTTCTCTTGAATTCTGGCTGTAACCCACTGTTCACTCATCCCCGTGATATTCATTAACTTCTTTACAAAGGTTGGAACATTAGTAGCCCTAGAATAAATTCTGTCGACTTGGATTCTCGAACAACGAAGCAAGGTTGTATATTCCTCTACTGTAGGTACTAAGTCTACTTTCCCTAAAGTAAAACAACTATAAGTGGAATTCCAGAACTGACTCATAGCACGGAATAGATACTTATCTACTTTGACGTCGAGCAAGTAAGGTAGATCACCATAATTACGATAGAACAACTGCTTTGCCTCATCGTCCCACCGGGTCCATATTCTCTTCAACTCCTGAAGTTTATTTTGCGTGACACTAATACGAGCGAAATCCCGTAGTTCCGATATATGCCCCTCAGCTAAGCTATCTCCTTTCTCTAATTGCCTTTGCTATGACCATGTACGGACGACTGCATTGTCCTCCACTTTATCAAGGAATTCGTTCTCCATAACCAGCTTTCTAACTTTAAAAACTGACCGTGAATCGATACCTCTTTAAATATGAAATGACATGCACAAAAGAATAAAACATAAGAAGTTAGTACCGCAAAACATAAAGCAAGCAAAGTAAACAAACATCTACCTGGGTAACTACTAAGGCTCGACGTAGTTCTACTTAGGGTGAGTTCTTATGTTTTCTACGTGTGGTTTTGTTCTAAAGTTGAGGTACCCGAACCAGTAGATTCCTCAATCCTCACCCATTATAGGCTCATACAGACCGAGTTCGGTTCGGGGGGATACATTTCCCTATGGCCATGCGGAGGTGAAAACCTCACAAAGGCATAGGTACGGATGTATCCCGGAAGTAGTCCACTAGCCCATACAGAGGTGAAAACCTCACGAATGCATAGTTTCTCACTCCCACTTAAGGGTGTGACCACAACGGTTATGCAGTGCAATGTAGAGAAATATATTTAGAACCATATGCAATAAAAGGATCATGTTTTTTTAAAAAAACCAAAATTTTAAATTCAGACAAAAGGACATGAAATTATCAATTTTACGGCTTGTCTCTCTTATGTCCCCAGCGGAGTCGCCAAGCTGTCGAAACCATTTTAAAAAATTGATTTAAAAACGGGGATCGACTTTAAAACAAAAATGGAGTCGCCACCAATCCCTTTTTACTTAGGTGTGGTTGGATCACCTTATAAAACGTTTTATTTAAAAACATTGATTTTTGGTCCACAAAATACCAGAAAACAGGTTCGAGAGTCGGTTACGTACGAGGAAGGATTAGCACCCTCATAACACCCAAAAATTGGTACCTAATCGATAAAATCATGTCCTAATGTTGAAACTTTAAAAAATTTTAGAAAATGGTCCTTTTTATTTAAAAAAAAAACTAGACTTACCTATTTTGAAGAAATAAAACACCGTACCCAGTAAGTTAGGATATAGCATCTCATGATCTTGAAACTAGGCACGTTTTTAGTTTAAAAAATTCCTACCTTAAGACACAAAACATCATATCCAGTAAGTTAGGACACAACGTTTTGAATTCCCAAGAATAGGTTTTTTTTTTAATACTTAAAATTTGTAAATCTCGGTTTTGAAAGTAAAGAGATATCTAATACCTTAAGCTCTACGAGAAAAATCGAAACCCAGTAAGTTAGGGCACAATTTTTCTCGAAGTCCCTAAACATTAGATATCCCCGTATTTCTTGAAGTACTACAGTGAAATGCTTTAATTCAAAAGGCATTTTTATAAAAAATAAAAAAAAAGTGGTTTGAGTAAGACATTATAATATACACGTCAATTCAACCTAACTACAAATGATATTAACAATAAATAATCAATGAATAATATAACATGAATAAATAAATAATAAGAAAAAAATGCTAAAGCAATAATAAACGAATATAAAGATACAAATAAATGCATATAATAATTAATAAAAATCATAATATATAATAAAATAATATAAAATAATAATAATAATATATAAGGATTATACATAATAAAAATAATTAGTAAATAATATAGATAATAATTTTAAATAAAAACATATATATACACAATATACTAATCATAAAAATTATATATGTAATACATAATATAAATAAAATAAGTTATATGATATAATAGACTTTATACAAAACAAAATTTTAAAAAATGATATATAATATAATATAATACTATATAATATATAAATTAAAAATATAATATAATAAATATATATAAATTATTAAACCAAGTAATATAATAATAATTAAATGTATATAAAGATAACACATATATATATATATATATATATATGGATTTCATGCTATTAACAAAATTAATAAAATAACATAACAAAACAGTTTAATATAATAAAATAATTAAGTATAATATTAGCATAATTAAAAATAAAATAAAAAGGTTTTAAAATGAATAAGGATTTAAATAGCAATAAAATAAATAAAAAGGATTAAATTAAAAATCACGTTAAACCACGGGGAATAATATGGAAATTATACCAGATTTAAAAACGACAACGTTTTGAATTTATCCTTTAAAAAAAACCCGAAGGATCAGATTGAAACAGAATATGAGTTTTGGGGCCAAATTAAAAAATAAAAAGAATTTAAAATAAACAGAATTAAAAATAATAAAAATGAGGGAGGACTAAAATGGCAATTAGGCCATTCAAAAAATGCTCGGATCCTACCCGGGTATCCGGGTCAACGCGCGGATCTTATAGAAAAACGACGTCATTTTTGTTTTAAGGGGCTAGCTTCAAAACGGCGTCGTATAGATTGTTTATAAAAGCCAACCTTAAACCTAAAAATCATTTCAGATACCCCCTTAAAAAAAATTCCAAAAAACTCTCTGGATGCTCTCCTCTAAGTTCAAATCATTGGTCTTTCGGACCATTGCCACGCGTTCCATGCGCCATCTCAAACGATGGCCAGAGGCCGAACCACAAGGTCTTTTAGCACTGTCGAAAGGGTAAACCCTTTCCTTTTATTGTTTTTTTTTATATTAATTATATGCGCATAAATATAAAAATAAAAAAAAAGTAGAATGAAATATATAAAAAATCACCTCTGCAAAATTTCGGTATACTATTTCTTTGGAATTTATGAATATATTTTTTGCATTTTTTGTTTCTGTGAGTATCTGCTCTCTGTCTGCGTTTTTCTCTGTGTCTCCCCTCTGGTACAGGTTTTTGATGGGTTTTTATAACCCGAAAGAGAAAAAATGAAAAAGGAAATATATTATGGCATATTAGTTGCTATCTTTTCCTTCTATTTTTGTAGGTATTGGAGCAAGAAGTCCGGCGATGGTGCGGGATTTGCGCACGGATCGCGGCGCGATCGAAGGTGGGCGCGAGATAGGGGCCATTTGTAGCGCGAAGAGCGGCGCCTAGGGTTCAGAAACCCTAGGTCTTTGAATCTGCTAAGGTTTTGGGCCCGTTTGGGCTGCATTGGTTTGGGTCATTCGGGTTTGGGTTTTTGGGTATTGGATCAATGGGTTCCGTTTTGCAATCTGGGTTACTGGTGTTTGGGCCATTAAATTTGGGTGTTAGTTTAGTTGGGGTCTGGATTGGGTCTGATTTTTGGGCTTGTAAATGGGTTTTGTAAATGGACTGTTTAAAAACTTTGGTTTTATTTATTTTTCATTTTGGTTTTGGTTTGTTACAAGCCCGAGCAAAATGGGCTGTTTATATTGTGTATAGGAATAATTATGCATATAGGGACTTTAATACTTGATAAATTAATCATGAATTAAATACTTGGTAAGTTTGAGTTCTCTTAGACGAACTTACTAAGCATTGTTTGCTTATGCATTTTTTTTCCTTGTTTTGTAAATCATTGGAAGCTCGATTGGTTGGAACATTTTGGAGTCTTATCACACTATCCAACAATCATTTTGGTAGTTTTTAGTTATTTTGAGCTATGGTTATAAATGGCATATATAGGGTTAATGTAATTTATACTTTTGTGTGTTTTGGTTACTTTTGTAAATGGTTGTATGCACCATATGGTGTAGTTGGCTTGTTTATAGATTAAAAACTTTATGAAAATGGTCATGTTGGTATTCTTATTATGAATGGTGAAATGGATTGATAATGGTTGACATTAAGTATCTATTTTACCTAAATTTGGTGATTGAAAAGTGGCGTTATAGCTTTGTTCTTAATGGAATTTGTTTTGGTATGAAATGAGACGCCTTTGAATGGCATATTGGTTAGAAGATTTAAGTTAATTGAGTTGGTATGTTATGAATGTTTGAAGTGTGTTTAGGTCCTTTGAGTTTGTGTGCAAATGGTTTAGCTTGTTGGGCAAGATTTGGTCTTAAAATGGCTTGTTTTAAGGGTTAACTATGGAGCATACGGCCTGGGACACGGGTTGCCACACGACCGTATGGCACACATGACCTAGATACATGACTGTGTGTCACTTTTTATTCTAGGTGCAGGGTACACAAGGTCTAGTACACAGTTTGAGACACGGCCGTGTGTACCAAGTCAGTGAGTTACACGGCCTGCGACATGGCCGTGTGGCCTTATTTCGAATTTACACACGGACTGGGATACGGCTGTGTGGCCCTACTTCAAATGTCAACACAGTCTGGGCTACGTCACACGGCTGTGTGAGCCTTGTTTCCAAAATTTTTAACTTTTTTTTTTTTCAAATTTTCTGATTTGTTTTAAATTAGTCTCGAACTGTTTCTAGGGCCTCGAAGGCTAGATTTAAGGCCCAAATGAATATGATTGCTAGGTTTGTAATGAGTTTTTAGTAATTAAAATTAAATGGCATTATTGACCTATTTTGAACTTAATTTTTTTAATTTGTTCGATAATGCTCCATAACTCTAATCTGACAATGGAGACGGGTTAGGGGTGGTACAAATTACCTGAACTAATTAAAATGCATTTTGTCGTCTACTAACATATATATATATATATTTTTAAAATATGTATATTTGCTAGTTTAGTCCTTTGGTTAATTGCTATTTAAGTCATCAAGCCTTAATCTAATTAAAATATGTAGCGATTAGACTTTTATAATTTAGTCCCTGAGTCATAATTATTCACAATTTTAGTTAATTCACTTAACTAAATTTCAATTCGTCCATACTTTAACTCTGTAAATATCTTTAATATATACAGACTCGGTTTACGAAAATGAGGTCTCAAAACCTCTTTTTCTGACACCACTAGAAACTAGGTCATTACAACAACAACCAACTCCAAGTTTGGAAATAAAATATGCACAAAATGAATGCATAAAAAAATAAAAAACTGCAACTGATTAGAAAGAGCAACAACCAACAACCAATTTAGTAGCATATTTGTTGATTTTATCTTTTCTCTGTGCTAGTTCATAATCTTGCTCTTTTTTCAAACAAGTCTCCCTTAAGAGATATAACCATGCTCGACCATACACTTCCCCTATCAATATACTTATGTCACGGGGCTAGAACTTTAGTCTCACAATCCATGCAACCTTAGGTGATTCCTTTGATTCGAATGTGCCTAAATCAGCCTAACTCCAACAAAGTGAGGATTCTCGTAGAATTCCTCTAAGACACCAATTTAGATAGTGGAAGCAACTCTAGCCAAGAGAAGGCTCAAAGAACATAATAGCCATAGAAAACAATGCATGACAGGTGTTTTAATAAATGCTCTCAATTGTATTCACTCTTAAAGAATACAAAAACAATGGATCCTTTACAACTGAGGGGAAGGCTCTCTATTTATAGTTGAGCTCCCCTAAAACTGAAGGTATAGATTGAATTACATTGACAGACGAGATGAAGCCTATCCCTACAATTAAGGGATTTACAAGATTTACATAATCAAATCATATCTAATCTTAAAAGATATTATTCTACTTAATCTTCTAATTAGTTTCCCTATTTACCAAGGTATTCTAACTTTCCATATCCATATCATTGGGCCACCCAAGCTTCAAATGCACAGGCTTCTCCAATAGTTCTTTGAATTGGTAAGCTCTCATGGGTCAAATGATCCCCATCTAACTGATATACCTCCATAGGATGCATTTTGTGATATGGTCACGGGCTTTGAACTGCGGCCCATGACACTTGTTCATCACAATATCCATCAAGCATACACACATTCTCCAAATTAATTTCAATGGATATAGAGAATGACAAATAAATTAAACATAAATCACTTAGTATCCAACAAAAACAACATCAAGTTGTATAAAGAGATCATCAAATAAACAACAAATCAACATCTATTAATCACTACACCATGTCAACTCCTTTGACAAAACCAATAACTATCAATATTACCTATATCAATTCGATACAATTGTCCCCACTTTTCCTTAGCCCTACAGCATCGACTATGAGAGACTCCTCATCTGAATTTTCCATTGGACTGGACTCAACACTAGGCTTCCTTTTTTGCTACTTTCTTCACGCTCACCATATCTGTCAAACTATTTTCATAAATTTATCACATCATACAACAAATAATTTTCACTATGGTGTGCCTCCAAGATCTACTCTCAAGCCATTAAGTGTAGCACCACATTTTTTGCTCAAGCCTACAAAACACCGATCAACTTCATTAACGCAAATCAAACACTGGATTGTCTTCAAATAACTCTCGAAGCCTACTATGATACTAATTGAAAAGTAATTAGTTTTCAGATATGATAAATCAACTTTGTTTAGCGTTCGTTGTAACGAGAATTAGAATGAAAACAATTAGTGAAAAAAATAAGAGCAGAAAAGAATCGACACAAATGATCTCTGTTAATGCAGTTAACATTCTCCAATCTAACATCTACGGAGCTCAAAGAATGGTTTTACTCACCAATTTTTTGGATCGCCTATTGGCTTAAGCCCAATCTACCCTTACACAAAGAAGTAATTGTAACTCCAATACCAACCCCAATTGTACAAATCACTCTCCTCCAAATACCTCACTTTACTTAATTTTTCTCCATAACAAATCCCTACACAAGAGTATGTTAGAGACACCCCACATGGCTAAAGATGAATATCGATCAACAGTCTATTTATAAGCTCTCCAACGTGATCAACAACCAGTGTTTTGATAGGCTTGAAACACTCATTTAAAGGTTGATTTTATCCATTAATTATCTTTAATATTTATCTCATAATAGCCTTCATAAACAAGTTCCCCAACAACTTGAAATACCCCTTAAATAAATCTAACATAGATTTTTAAAAAATAGTGCTTCAATCACCAAGAGATAAAATTCTTTCATGCTTATCAAATCAAAACACCTCAAGGTATTCGATTGAAAGACTTAGTATCCAAGTCGATTCATGTTTTTATTTTGTCAAATATGTCATACTCAAATAGACCGAATTCAGCTTAAACAAGACCCGAATAAGACCCAAAACGATGACCTAAGTAGAAAAATAGGTTCATTATAACATAACATGCAACGAGAAGGTCAAAAACTCTAACAAAAATGATGTTAGTGATTTGTAAAAATAAAAACAAAATTTTAATATATAAAATCAAAATTAATGTATAATATTACAGGTCAAAGATTTATCAATAAATTTTGTAGTTTACTTGCATTTAATAAATTTTCGGGTCACCAGTGATGAATTTCAACATCGACACTCTTGACTTTTCTATTGTAATTGTTATAATTTCATTAAAAACAAAAATTCAGTTATACCATAATAAATGTGACATCATTTTTCCTTAATTAAGTTTTGAATCCTTTCAAGTTTGAACATTAGAGTGAATCCTTTCAGCATTGGCAGCACCACGCCCCACCGTCCTTTTGAAAGACGTAAAGCTACTAAAGTGAGAAAACCATATAAATGCTATCATTATAGCGGTTGAATATTTCAAAAAATAATGCATTTTAATTACAATGACAATTTATTAAATTAATTAAATTTTAATTTAATTGGCATAGCAATGAGTTTAGTACGTTTAAATTCATTATTCCTCTTCACATAAATATAAAAAAAAAAAGGAAAGTAAAGTTCAATTAGTTTGCTGTTGATAACGTTGACTGAAATTATGCATATAGCACACAACTTTGATTCTAAATATTACCTAGAGATTTACAAATTCAAACACACAATATCCCCCTAAAGGAAATGGTCCTTTCTTCTTCACCATCCCAACTGAAATCTGAAAAAATAAAATATTGGTGGATGAACTCAATTATTCACCAATAAGGAGTTGCAGTCTCAGATAAACATAGAAGTTCCTCCAAATAATCTGCTCCTAAATCTTCCAACACCAGTCTATTTTCCTTCTCATCTTTCTTCATCATCTTCTTTTTGCCCGATCGTCTGGTTTTCATGGAGTACTTCTTTTTCATAGTCAAAACAGGCGAGCAGCCTTCTTCAAACCCATAGTTCATTTCTTGAAGTGATTCGTAGACTTTATCTATCGGGAAATTGAGTATGGCCATTGGACCTCGCATTGCCAATGCAGCTTGATCGTAGGCTAAAGCTGCAGACTCTTCTGTATCAAAGGTTCCAAGCCAAACTCTAACACCATTCCTCGTTGAGTCCCTTATCTCAGCTGCATATTTCCCCCATGGCCTCTTCCGAACTCCTCTGTAAGAAATCTCCTTTCCTGTCTCCTCTTCGACAGGCTCGGAGTTGATTTCATGATCATCTCTGGAACTAGTGAGAGATGTGGTGTCAAAGGAATGTGCTTCTGGGGCTTGATTCAGGACTCCCAAAAGAAGCATTTCTTGAGAATCATTTTCATTGAAAGGAAGAGCCTGGTTTCGGCCTTCGGGCATAGCTGAATGAAGAAGATGATTCAGAGGAGAAATGGAGATTTGGGTATTGAAGAAAAGAAGAATCCATGTATGGAGATCAAAGCAGTATAATAAGTAATATCTGATCAAACTGTGTTTGGTCATAAGAAGAGACTGAAATGAAATTTGAAGGTTAGGGCTATTTATAGTGATGGAGGGAGGGGAGGGAAAGGGCTAACACCATTCAAATATTCTCAAAAGAGGGTAAAATTACATGAACAAAGATTAAGTGTCAAACATATCATTATTTGGTCGTCTGTGGAAACCATCCATGGACGTTGATGCACGTGAGTCAAAGGAACTTTTGGTGGGGTAGGGTGGGGCATGGCATGGCGGCCTGGTCAACTTAAAAATTCTTTCTCACTTCATCACCTTCCCGATTTCCCTTACCAGATTATACTTCATTTAATTACAACACTTAATAACAGTGATTACACCTTTGCTTAGATTAGATGGATCAACATGAAGTGATCATTCTTATATATATTTTCTTTTTTGTGTGGTGATATATATATATATATATATATATATATATATTTGGGATATGTTTAAGGTTAACCTTCTCCATTTTATGAATGATAGTAGATGAATAATCCAAACTTCTTTGTCCGTCTTCCATTGAAATTAAATTTGTGTTCGTATACATGCATAGAGGTCAATTGTTGCGCTGATTGGCAGTCTTTGTTTTGGCATAGGATGTGATTTCCAAGTCTGTGATATCAACTCTAAAGTTAATATGGATACTGCTATTAAAAATATAATATATTTTACTACCGCGTTATCACTTATTAATTTTGTAACATGACTTTTATCTAATTTAATAATTTATATTTGAGGGATTGAGTCTTTAACTCAATTGGCATGTATATTGTTGCCAATATAAGCAGATATGAGTTCGAGTGCATTGAAGCGCATTATCCTCCTATTTATGGGTTGAGGAGGGTCTATAGGTAATTTTTAGATATTGTGTCAAAAAAAAAAAAAAGATATGATAAAATTACCAAAATCAACACTGTCATTATTCTACTCGAATAACTAAGTTGTAATTTTTTTTTAAATAGAGACACCCGGTCATTTTTTTTTATAGAACTTTTACATTTAGAAAGATTTTTTTTGGTACAATAAGAAAGATAAAACCATTATTAAACTAGGCGAGGCCAAGCCATTCCAGAGTAGTCATCACGCAGCTTTTGAAAAATTTCATCCGGGAGTTGCATGTAAATACACCTGTCCAGAGGTCTTGAAAATGCCATTGCTGCCAGTCTATCAGTTACTTGGTGCCATTGCTGGCAGTCTATCAGTTACTTGGTTACCCTCTCTAAATATATGTGTAACCCGAATCATCCAAGGACGTTGAAGTATATCTTTAATTGCTTGTATCACGAATGAGTGGTGGTACTCAACTGACGCCACTTGAAGGTACTTTACTATGTTTTAGGTTAAAATATGCCATAAGTCCTTATATATATATTTTTTAAAATTTAGATTTTAGTCCATGTACTTTGATTTTAAGGAATTTAGTCTCTTTACTTTACAAATTTCAAAATTCAAGCCCAACTATTGATACTATTAAATTTTTTTGGTTAAATTTATGTTAATTACAACACCATTATTTTTAATTACATGGCTACCAAGTGAGCATTTTTTTTTTAATTTTAAAGTATCACACGAACAAATTTAACAAAAAAAATTGTGTTAATTGTTAAATATGAGTACTGAAATCTGATGAGTAGAGAGACTAAAATCCTAAAAATAATATGGACTAAATTTTAAAATTTTGAAACGAACAAAGACTTATGACATATTTTACCTATAGTTTAAAAGGAAAAGTAATTTTTTGAGAAATAGAAATTCCATTAATACTCAACATTAGGGGCGAAGACAAAAAATTTTCTTGAGACGAAATTAAGTTGTATATTCTTATGAGAGTTAAAATGCAATTTTATAGTTTCAATAGTTTAAATCTTTATAAAATTTAAAGGATTAAATCAAAATTTTATCATTTTAAGGAAGGCAAAATATAATCTTACCTTTTACTAAATTAAAATCTCCTTGCTCAAAACAGCATTATAGCCTATAAGTTAATAACATAACAAATTAGAATAGTACAACTTATTAAACAAAAATAAAATGTACTTGATCAAAGAATACCAAAATGGAAATGAAATTTAAAGTCGCTAGTTTTCATTGTTCTAACAGTTGTATGGTATATACATTATAAAGAATTCTGTAAAGTATAACGATATAAAATATAAGAAGTAAATTAGGAAGACTCGAAAACTAGTATAATGAATTCCCAATAACATCATTCTCTAGTTAATTGTAATAAGAAAAGGTAATTGTGGAAAAGATTTAAATGGTAAATTTAGGTTTGTTTTACCTCTCCACTTCAACAAATTTGTTTTCTAGTTGGTACCCTATATAAGCATAGCTTTTAACCTCAACTTGATGACTTTCCACTTCTTTTCAAATTTTGTTTGCTCATTAAACCTTTAATTAATACATATTTTTATACTTAATGATTCATAATGGGAAACATGTTCACCAAAAAGGAAGATATAAAAAAATCACCACCAATCATATTTCCATTCTAGAAAGATATATTTCTACTTTTATACTGCTATGTTCTTGGTATCTTATTTTGTTTTATACCCCAATTTTATTACTCTTTCTCCACTTTTCACTTCTATTTTTATCTACTTTTATTTTCTTTTTTTTAGAGTTTAAAACTCGTTATTAACTAAAAGTTGTTATTATTCAAAGATTGTTCCATAAAGAATTGTTGCAAAAGTTTTTTTTTTAATAAAATTTGATACTCTTGATATGCTTCACTCATTGCTCAATGGATTTTAAAGAGAGTGGAATAGTTACAAGCCTTGAAGTTTTTTTTTTAAATTTTTCATAAGTTTATTTTTATTCCCCACACAAGCAGTTACATAAAATGAGATACTGTGACATCCTACCCGAATGTCACATCACATATCTGTTGCCAAAACAACTCAAACTATTTTAAATCATTTTTTATATAATGCCTAGAACTATCCATAGCCTCTCCCCAACTCTTAAATATGAGGATAATGCGCTTCAGTGCACTTGAACTCACGTCTTCTTGCACTGGCAACAATGCCGATACCAATTGAGTTAAGACTCAATTTGCGACTATTTTAAATCATTACAACAATAATATTGTCATTTAATCATATTAAATACCATGCATACTTAGTTTCATGAACAAACATTATTAGTCCACAACAAATAATCAAACAGAAAGTGTTTTGTCACATGGTACAACCCTTACGTGTCACGTGACGAATTTAATGATAAATTAATGGTGTCAAAAGACGAGGGCTTAATTGATTGCTTAAATTCAATTAAGAGCTTAATTGAGTGCTTAAACTTGATTGAGGGCTCAATTAGGTGTTGTTTTCGATTGAGAGTTCAATTGGTTAGAATTATTTTCAAGGGGCTTTTTTGTATAATAAGCATAAAATAAAATCAACTTAATATTTTCTACAATAAATGATAAATAGCTAGCTACTTAGTTTATTAATAATTTTTTATTGACAATTTTATATTAAATAAAGAATTAAAATGATTATCAAACTCAATTAAAATATTAAATGATGAATTTTTTTAATAAAATAAAAAATTTCAATAATTTATCAAACACATTCTCAATTAGCAAATAAATTTCATATATATATATATATATATATATAACAACCAATTCATGTTGATCCATCTATCTAAGAAAAGGTGTAATCACTGTAATTAAGTGTTGTAATTGAATGAAATATAATCTGGTAAGTGAAATCATGAAGGTGATGAAGTGTGAATGGATTTTTAACTTGACCAGGCCGCCATGCCATGCCCCACCCCACCCCACCAAAAGTTCCTTTGACTCACGTGCATTAACGTCCATGGATCGTTTCCACTAACGACCAAATAATGATATGTTTGACACCTAATGTTTGTTCATGTAATTTTACCCTCTTTTGAGCATATTTGAATGATGTTAGCCCTTTCCCTCCCCTCCCTCCATCACTATAAATAGCCCTAACCTTCAAATTTCATTTCAGTTCCTTCTTATGACCAAACACAGCTTGTTCAAATATTATTTATTATACTGCTTTGATCTCCATACATGGCTTCTTCTTTTTTTCAATACCCAAGTCTCCATTTCTCCTCTGAATCATCTTCTTCCCACATTTCTCAAGAAAATTTCTCACCACACTCTTCATTCAGATATGCCCAAAACCAGGCTCTTCCTTTCAATGAAAATGATTCTCAAGAAATGCTTCTTTTGGGAGTCCTGAATCAAGCCACAGAAGCACACTCCTTTGACACCACATCTTTCACTAGTTTCAGAGATGATCATGAAGTCAACTCCGAGCCTGTCGAAGAGGAGACGGAAAAGGAGATTTCTTACAGAGGAGTTAGGAAGAGGCCATGGGGGAAATATGCAGCTGAGATAAGGGACTCAACGAGGAATGGTGTTAGAGTTTGGCTTGGAACCTTTGATACAGCAGAATCTGCAGCTTTAGCCTACGATCAAGCTGCATTGGCAATGCGAGGGCCAATGGCCATACTCAATTTCCCGATGGATAAAGTCTACGAATCACTTCAAGAAATGAACTATGGGTTCGAAGAAGGCTGCTCGCCTGTTTTGACTATGAAAAAGAAGTACTCCATGAAAACCAGGCGATCGGGCAAAAAGAAGATGATGAAGAAAGATGAGAAGGAAAATAGACTGGTGTTGGAAGACTTAGGAGCAGATTATTTGGAGGAACTTCTATGTGTATCTGAGACTGCAACTTCTTATTGGTGAATAATTGAGTTAATCCACCAATATTTTACTTTTTAAGATTTGGGTTGGGATGGTGAGGAAGAAAGGACCATTTCTTTTGGGGGGATATTGTGTGTTTGAATTTGTAAATCTCTAGGTGATATTTAGAATCAAAGTTGTGTGGTATATGCATAATTTCAGTCAAACTAATTGAATTTTAGTTTTGGGAGAATAACATCTTATTTTCGTTATTTTGTCAAGCTTAATAAATTATTATTGGAATTAAAATAAATGATTTTTTAACATTTAACTGTTAAAACTTATTTGTGTGGTTTAAGTCCAGATTGGCATCACTTATTTCAAAATTAAATAGCCTTTCCCTTATCATTTGTTATATCTATTTTAAAATCAGAAAGATTTAATATTGTTGTACTCCTAAAAATAAAATTCAAGTTATATTATTAAAAACCTTAAAATAATTAATCATAAATTGTACAACAAGTATGACTTAAGTTACTACTTTTGTTTTTGTTCCAGCTAAAACATGTACTCGAATATAACCAGTATTTCTATATAGTGGTTAAAATTAATTTTATTTTTAATTTTTGTTAATTAGGACATTTTATTAAGAACACATACTAAATACAAGTGCAAAAATGAATGCATTGACTTTCAATCAAAAACTTACTTAATTCTATTTTTCATTAAAATATCATATAATACCAATAATATTACCAGAATTTTAATCAGCTTGTCATTGAGCAGTGTATCCGAAGGCAATTTGGCCATTGTTTTGAAGTGGCTAAGGACAAGAAAGAGGCAGCGCTGTTTATATGATTTTCTCATTTTTGTCTTTCAAAGGGCGGTGGGGTCCAGCCAATGCTGAATTAATATAAATGAAAATATTGGGTAAAATATCATTAACATTGTTACCTTACACCTTACATTTTTCCATTTCTATTTAAAAAACGGTAAATTAGTCTATTTATATTAAATTAAAGAATAAATTAATATTTTTATTAAAAAATTATCTATTTTTACTGTTAAAATTTGTTCCTTATACGTTAGCGTGAGGTGCACATGGCATGTAATGTGTAATTGTTTGATTATTTTGTCAACCACGTCAAATTTTTAACAATAGAAGTGGATGAATAGAAAGAACTTGTTTACTCTTTAATCTAACGTACCAGAATTAATTTGCCCGTTTTTTGAGTGAATGAGAGAGTTTCCATGATACTTTTACCCATTATCAAAATTTTATAATAATTTTTTATACAGTATTAAGGGTTGGTATGAAGTCATGCGGTTTTAATTTATGTTAAATAAGTGCCTGACAAAAACTTTAACCACCGTCAAAGGTGAATACAAGGAGGAAGGAGTGGGCAAGAGCCCTAGCCCCCAAAATGAGAAATTACAATTTTAATTCTTTATAAATAATTAAATTATAAACTAATATAAGGTAAAATTATACTTTACCTTCCAATAAAAAAAATATTTAATCTCTTAAAATATAATAAAATCATAAATTAATACATAATAAATTTTATATTGTAACATCTCAAAAATTTATATTAATTTTAAACCCCTAAAAGATTTTCTAAATTCACGTCTGACCAGTGTTTCATATAATTCTAACACAAATTTTACAATTATATGAAAGCATTGAGTTAAATCTGGCAGGTCCAATTACAATGATTGGTCTGTTTGGGCATATAAAATATTTGCTGATAGTTTAATCCAATAGCGAAATATCTATGGGATATTCTAGATGAATTAATTCATGATTTAATTAAACAAATTTACTAGGTCGTTTGAATAAGAGTGAGTCATTTTAAGTTTCTGAAACCTTTGTTAAAACATGGGGCCCTTGTTTTTTCTGGTAATTACGTCATTTAATTCGAATTAAAATTAGTGGACGACATTTTATTTCCTTTTGTTTTGTAGTCATAAAATTTTTCATTCAATTTTGATAATTGTACCGTCCAACCCATTAAAACCAACCAATGCTTCATAGACTATATTATTCAGTATGATCCTTCCAATTTAAAGACCAAAATTTGAGAATTTGATATCTAAAATATATAAAAATGATTTCATGTTAAGTTCTCTGGACGGTGTAATGGAAAGATCAATTAAGAAGGTCCGTCGCAGGTCGGTAGAGCCTCCTAATCTGGATCTGGATTATCCCTTTGTGGATGAGAAAGATACGAAATTCGATGGTGAGAAAGTGACATCTTGGAAGGACAAATTCGTTGGAAATCAATCGGGTGTAGTTAAACCATAGGAGGATGAGTTTGAACTTTTAGATGGAGATGCTACTTAGGAGATTATGGATGGCATTCTGTCCATTACTTTTTCTGACAGAGTACATCGGTAAATTGCTAAAAAGATGTCCCAAACGGTGCTGGTTAAACTGATTGGGAGGAAGATTTCTTATCTGACCATGACCAATAAACTGCAAGCAATATGGAGCCTAGCTGCACTAGAGAACAATTATTTTGTTGGGGATTTTGGCAAGGCTTAGTAAGCTGAGTAGAAAGCTTGTACAACAAGCCTCGTTACTTGGTGAAGAGGCAAAAGCAGAAATTTGCTAAGAAAACAAGAACAGAAACGAGAAACAAGAAAGATGGAGCATATATGAATGAAATCTGATATTTTTCATTAAAAAAGCATTGGCATATTGCCATTACATATATCAGTCATTGATTGAGCAAAACAAAGCAAGTTTTCACCTAATACTTACCTAATACCACTTGTTACATAGAAACTTGGTAAAATAACTTGTACACATAAACAAGGTTGATTTAGCAACTCAATCACTACCTAATTACATCAAATTTTATACCAACTAAGTTCAAATCAAACTAAGTTACAAAACATGAACTTGGAGTAACAAAACAGGTTGAATTTTGACATCAGTAAGCTTCAGCTGCTGCAAGCTTGGTTCGACTGCATGTAGTGCTCCTTGCTGCATGAGCTGCATAGAAGGCCACCTTCTAACACTCCTCCTTGGTCTCCATGTTATAGACTCCTAACTCCTCCGTTAGTTTAATGAACCTTGTTACATTCAGGGCCTTTGTGAAGATATCAGCAATCTGTTCCTCAGAATTGCAATGAATCAGCTCCACCTCTCAAGCTTGTTCCATCTCCCTTACTACATGTAGCTTAATACTAAAATGCTTAGTTCTACCATGGAAGATAGGGTTCTTTGCAATTGCAACAGTAGACTTGTTATCACAAAAGATCTTTGTTGCTTTCTTTTGATGCATGTTCAAATCAGCTAGGATTTTTCTTAGCCAAATGGCTTGATTAACAGCATTTGCAGTTGCAACATACTCAGCTTCTGCTGTTGACTAATCTACTATCGATTGTTTCTTTGAACTCCAGCAAAACATTGCTGAACCAAATGTAAATGCATAACTAGAGGTACTCTTCATGTCATCCTTTGAACCAGACCAGTCACTATCACTGTAGCCTATGAGCTTCAGGTTTTCAGCTTTGCTAAACTATAATCCATAGCTCAAGGTGCCTTTGATATACCTGAGCACTTTTTTTGTTGCTTGAAGATGCTGCTTGAAGATGCTGCTTGTTGCAACAATGCATAAACCTCAATAGTATACTCATAGCAAACATGATATCTGGTCTGGTTATTGTCAAATACAATAAGCATCATCTGGTCTGGTTACTGTCAAATACAATAAGCATCTAACTAGACTTCTATAGGCAGGTTCATTTACTTGTTTATGGTCCTCTTGGCTTGACAGCTTCATTCCAATAGCCATAGGTGTGCTTGTTGGCTTGCATTTCTCCATAGAGAATTTGCTTAAGATTTTTTGCAGAAAATGTCTTCTGTCCTAAGAAGATTCCACTTTGAGTTTGCAACACCTCTATTCCAAGGAAATATGTCATCTGCCCTAAGTCAGGCATTTCAAACATGTCCTTCATTTTGGCCTTGAAATCAGTCAATATGATCTGAACTCCTCATGTCACCAAGAGGTCATCAACATAAAGGAACACAATAAGCTGTGTTTCAGCTTGTTCCTTCTTGACATACAGTGTTGGCTCACTGATACTTCTCTCAAATCCCAAGCTAACCAGATAGCTATCAATCCTAGCATACCAGGCTCTAGAAGCTTGTTTTAGGCCATACAAGACCTTTTTAAGCCTGTACACCATGTGTTATTTCCTGACACAACAAAACCTTGGGGATGTTCAATGTAGATTTCTTCTTCAAGGAGGCCATTGAGGAATGCAGATTTTACATCCAGTTGATGAATCATCCACTCTTTTTGTGCAGCCAAAGCAACTAACAACCTGATTGTGTCTAGCCTGGCTGCTGGTACAAAAGTCTCCATGTAGTCCAAACCATATCTTTGACTGAACCCCTTGACAACAAGCTTAGCTTTTATCTTGTTTAAACTGCCATCTGCATTTTGTTTGGCTCGATAGACCCATTTAACACCAATGGTCTTTCTGTTGGTAGGCCTTTCTTGAAGATCCCATGTCTAATTCTTTTGAATCATCTTGATTTCATCAACCATGGCTTGCTTCCACCCTTCATGTGCTTCAGCTTCTTCAAAACTGGTTGGCTCTACTATGGTCACTTGTGCCCTTCCATAAATCTCTACTAAAGGTCTTGTTCCCCTGTTTGGCTCATCATCAAAGTCCATTTCTAGGCCAACTTGTTCAGGCTCAATCTGACCTGCTATGTGTTCTTCAAAAATAGCCTCTAGCTGATTTCTTTCCCAGTTCCAGCATGCATTTTCATCAAAGATCACATCTCTACTTACTTGAATCTTATTTGTTGAAGGATCTAAGATCCGATAACCTTTCTTGACTGAGCTATAGCCTACTAGAACACCAGGTTGGGCCCTTTTTAACAGCTTATCTCTTTTCACAGCTGGTGTATGAGCATAACACAAGCAGCCAAAGATTTTTAAATGAGCCAAAGATGGCTTAAACCCAAACCAGGCCTCAAATGGAGTTTTGTGAGCCAAAGCCTTGGTTGGGAGCCTGTTTTAAAGATACACAGCAGTGTTAACTGCTTCAGCCCACAGAGTTTTGGGCATATTCTTCTCAAATAATAAGCACCTAGCCATATCCATTAAACTCCTAATTTTTTCTTTCACTGACCCCATTTTGCTTAGGTGTAAAGACATTAGTCAGCTAATGTTTGATGCCAGCATCATTGCAAAGAGCTTAGAACTAAGCTGAGGTATACTTAGCTCCATTATCTGACCTGATGGTCTTGAGTATACCCAGCTCCATTATCTGACCTGATGGTCTTGAGTTTGCAGCCTGTTTCTATTTCAGCTGCAACTTTAAACTTCAAGAACACTTGAGCTACCCCAGACTTTTACTTCAAAAAATAAATCCAGTAATATCTGGTATGATCATCAATAAAGAGAATGAAGTACTTACTTCCATTCAGAGATTCTGATCTCATAGGTCCACACACATTAGTGTGTACCAGTTGCAATCTCTCTGTGGCTCTCCAGGTCTTGTTGGTTGGAAATGGAAGTCTGGCCTATTTTCCAAGTTGACAAACCTCACAAACCTCATCATGTTCAACCGAGTTGGTGAAGTTTTCAACCAATTCTTCACTAACCAATTGAGCCATCGATCTAAAATTGGCATGACCAAACCTTTGATGCCAAAGCTTGGATTCTTCAGTAGAGGCAACACAAGCTGAGTGTGAGTCACTTGGCCAGTTGACTTCAAAGCATTTATCAGTCATTGTGACTGACGTGAGGCTTGATCCATTCGGATCAGCAATTTTCCACCCCTTGCCCTTAAACACAACTGAGTAGCCTTTCCTATCAATTTTAGGTACCAACAGCACATTTGTAATAACCTTGTCACCTGTGGGAGTGCATATCAACACTTCCCCTTTTCCTTTAGACTTGATAAACTGCCCATTTCCAACTTTCACCCTGGTTTTGTAGCTTGTATCCAAGGTTTTGAAAATGGTTGCATCTGGTGACATGTGATTAGTGCAGACACTGTCCAATAGCCATCCTTTTGAGCCCTTTTTTTACCAGCTGAGCATGACACAGCAAAGACCTGCTCCTCATGGTCACTACTGTCCTCAGCTACTTGAGCTTTAACATTTTTCTGTTGTGCTTGATTCTACCTAGGTCTGCCTTTGTTAATGCAGACCCTTTCAACATGCCCCTTTTTCTTGCAATGTTGACATATTGCATCTGGCCTAAACTAACATCTATCTTTTGGATGACCTGGTCTTTTGCAGTGCCTGCAGAGTTGGTCCCCTCTTCTTGTAGTATCAGACTTAGGCCTATTTTTCCAGTTCTTTTTGCCTTTATAGGCATTGGTGCTCGAGGAAACCTTGGCCTTGGCTTGAAAAGCACCTTCTTGATGCTCCTCCATCCTGTTGGCTCTCCTTTGCTCCTGAGCATAAAGGGTATTGACGAGCTCAATTAAGGAGATGCTTGCAAGGTCTCTCGAATCCTCAAGGGATGAAATTTTTGCTTCATATCTTTCAGGCAATGTTGAGAGCACCTTCTCCACGATTCTTGCCTCACTGAATTGTTCTCCTAGCAACCTTATGTTGTTGACTACAACCATGATTCTATCTGAGTATTGCTTCACTATCTCTTCTTCCTTCATCTTTAAATTTTCAAAATCTCTTCTCAAGTTCAGCAATTGCTGCTGCCTTGTCCTCCCTGTGCCTTGGAACTCCTCATTGAGCTTGTCCCCAGCTTGTTTTGGAGTCTCACAAGCCATAATTTTAGTGAAGATAACATCAAACACACAGTTCTGAATATAAGGCATGGCTTTATGCCTCTTAGTCCTCTCATCTGCGTGCTGCCTAATTTGAGCCACTGTAGGATTGGCTCTGAGTGGAGCTGGCTTAGTATCAGTGTTTACAACTTCCCACAAATCAAAGGCCTACAAGTAAGTCCTCATCTTAACCACCCATATGTGGAACCCTTCACTATTAAAGACTGGTGGTGCTGCTGGAGAAAATCCTGAAGAAGCCATTCGATTTAAGGTTTAACTGCAATAGGTCCTCTAAGATAAAGGCTCTAGTTACCAATTGTTTGGGATTTTGGCAAGGCTTAGTAAGCTTAGTAGAAAGCTTGTACAACAAGCCTCTTTACTTGGTGAAGAGGCAAAAATAGAAATTTGCTAAGAAAACAAGAACAAAAATGAGAAACAAGAAAGATGGAGCATATATGAATGAAATCTGATATTTTTCATTAAAAAAGCATTGGCATATTGCCGTTACATATATCAGTCATTGATTGAGCAAAACAAAGCAAGTTTTCACCTAATACTTACCTAATACCACTAGTTACATAGAAACTTGGTAAAATAACTTGTACGCATAAACAAGGCTGATTTATCAGCTCAATCACTACCTAATTACATCAAATTCTATACCAACTAAGTTCAAATCAAACTAAGTTACAAAACATGAACTTGGAGTAACAAAACAGGTTGAATTTGGACAACATTAGTAAGCTTCAGCTGCTGCAAGCTTGGCTCAACTGCATGTAGTGCTCCTTGCTGCATGAGCTACATGGAAGGCCATCTTCTAACATATTTTTTGGTTAAATTCTAACTGGTGGCCTTTGGTTAATATTCGGGCACAACCTCACGGTGAGACCTTGGACATTGTCTTTTTCAACCAATCAGTTGCAGCCTCAAAATCTGTTGGTTTGGATTAGACGTCTTGGACTTCCTGAGGGCATGTATTCTAAGTGCCTCTTAAAACTCATTAGTGGGGTTATCAGACCACTGGTAAAGGTTGATAGGAATACCTAAAATAATTTCCAGAGGTCAGTTCTCGTTTGGCTATTTATATTGATCTAGGGAAATCGTTAGTGTCGAAGTTAAATATTGATGGGAGAATTCAACCGGTTGAGTATGGAGCTCTTTTTGTGGTCTGTTTCAAATGTGGTCGTTTTGGGGCACAAACGTGACAACTGCTTGTTTAAGTCTGGCAAAGGGAATTCACCAGAGACTGGAGGGGAACAAGTACTCTCGAGAGAGACAGACGTGCACCAAAAAGTGGAGGAAGAACAATTTAGATCATGTATGCTTGTTGAGCACAAGAATAGAGGGAAAACTTGGTCGGTTATGAAACTCAGTGGTGCCACAAACAGAGATGTGACAGCGATTCTAGATTCGAAGTGCTTAACAGAAATCACGGGAAGGGAATTGGATCAAATTCTGGCAAATTAGATGGAGTTAATGAAAGTGTGAATTTAGGAGAGGAAGTATTCGAGATTTCTAGCACATTTGAGAAATCAGATAAGGTAGGGGTGACAGCTAAACCTAAAGGTATAAGGAATAGTTTTTCTAAAGCTAAAGGTAAAATGGTTTTAATAGGTGGTGAACTAAGGCTCAATTCTAATAACCTTAAGCCTTCTAATAAAATGGGTTCTACCTCATCGGGGAAACAAAATAACCCTTTTGATGATGGGTCACGTATGGGGCCAATTTTTTTAAACAAGGACTTGGATTCTTTCCAGTTTCAATCAATAGGGTCTGTTTTAAGTTCTAAGAAGAACATTGCCATCAAATTTGTGAATAAAGTAGTTTGTTTGACAGGAATAGAGACACAAAGCAGGAATTCTATCACAAATTTGAATCGTAATTCAAGGGGAAAATTTTTGTCAAAGACCGATAGAGGTGATTAACGAAGCTCTGATAGGGAGAGGGACTTGTACGGACTACCTATCTTGTTGATGATTCCTTAGCCTTACCGGTAGTACTGGCCATTATGGAAATTATTCAGAGGCTGTCCAAGGAGGTTGGGGAGGACAACGTTATGATTGGAGGAGTTTCAGAGGTGCTTGGGCTGGAGATTGAGTCTTTTTTGGATACTATGGCTTCTTGAGAATATAGTTTTTTTTTTGTAATTTTTTGTTTGTGGATGATGATTCTAGATTTGTAGTTATTTTTTTGGAATGTTCAAGGGTGTGGTCACCTCCGCTTTTATATGTTTTTGAACTATTATAAAAAGGTCTAACCAAGTATTATTGCTCTTTTTGAAACTAGGATAAGCATATGTAAGGTGGGCTCAATCATCGCAAAGTTGGGTTTCAACAATTCTTTCAGAGTGGAAGCTGCTAGTTTCACGGGAGGTTTCTGTATACTTTGGAATAATGATATTGGTGTCAAAATTTTGAATGCTCATTCCTAGTTTGTTCATATGCGTATTGGAGTTATTCATATGCATGTGACATTTCTTTGTACTGCTGCCTATGCTAGTCTTCATCTCAGTTCAAGGGCTCATATTTGGGATAAACTAAGTTAGATCTCTGCTGAAGTGAATGATCCATAGTTGATTACAGGGGATTTTAATGCCATATTGAGTGGTGATGAGCGAAAAAGTAGGTTTGAGATGCGAAAAATTGGGTGTAAGAATTTCAGATCCTTCATTTTTTATAATAGTTTGCATGATTTGGGGGGTTTTTAGAGATTGGATTGTTCAATTTGTAATATTCTTGGCATTCCTTTGCTCCTAATACTACTATCTGTCATTTGTATAAACTAAAATCAGATCATCGCCCTATCATTGTTTCCACATCTCCAACTAAGACTAATAATAGTGTAAGACCATTTTGCTTCCCAGCTAGTTAGCTGTTACATCTAGGTTTTCAAATATGGTGAAAGAATCTGGGAGATCTGATGAAGGAATTACAAAAAAATTGGTAAATTTCACTCAATTGGTCTAAATTTGGAATGGAAATGTTTTTGGTAATATTTTTGCTAGAAAGCATAGAGCCATGATAAAGCTTGTACCACCCCAAACCCGGCCTAGACGTTATGGCCGAATCTGGCGATGTCATAAAATAAAATTTGAAAACGAATTTCTCATGTTAAAACCTTTACCATTTATTAGCTTCTATTTATCTCTTTTTGTTTCCAAAATCGCTTACTTAATCGATTGTTGTAAAACATAATTCATTGCGGAAGCTTAAAAAAATCACTTATTTTATGAAATTCGAGTTAATTAAGTAAATTCATCCATTTTAGGAAAAATCCTTTTGTTTTAGAGAAAATCGTTTGTTCGTTGAGTTTGTGCAATTATTAAACCCATGAAAACCTTAATAAAGAAAAAGTCCAAGGAAAGTCCCAAATTACATCGAAAATTTACCCAATAATAATAGTAAAGACAAAACCAGAAGTCAAATAGAAAGTTTTATTAACCGTGGTCACCGCTGAGTCCCCCGTCATACCGATCCGTCTAAGCTTGGGGATTACTTATGCACATTAAATAGAGAGGGGTGAGTTTACGTAAACTCGGTGTGTAATCCCACAAAAAACAAACAACATTAAACACAGTGCACAATCAAAAATAGACTTGGGCCTAAGCCCTTTTCATTATCAGTATCAGTACACACAAGGGCTTTAGCCCATCACAGTATCAGTAACAGATATATAGTATTTAGTAGCAAAGTCTTACCCAACCAGCCTCTACACACCATCTCCATCCAATCCTACACTCCATGTGGGGATTAAATCAACCCACCAATCCTTACTCTCTAGGTAGTACCGAATGCGGTAAAAAATAGTAGTTTGCAGCTGAGCTGCCAGTATATTAGGCTTAAGAGCCTTTCAGTACACTTCCTCAATATAAAATTAGCCCAACCCCATGCAGTGCAACATACAATACATGGCATGATATCTCATGATATCAGTACATATAATCAGTAAATGTATACATGCATACTATCCTCATGCTTAATATTTATCCATCAATCAATCAGTTCAAACAATTAGGGGTCTAATTAATGCTTACCGACCCTACAGTAGGTTCACAGTCGACTTGGGCGATCAGTGCAACCTTAGCAATCAATTCAGTGAAAATGGGCTCACACGCCTAAATGGCCTACTCGTGTGAGCCCACACGCTCGTGTGGCCCACACGCTCGTGTGGCCCACACGCCTAGATTGGTCTTGGCCCGTGTTAATCACACAGCCTGGCCCAAATTCCCAAACGCCTGTGCGGACTACCTGTATGGGCCCACATGCCCGTGTGGCCCACATGGCCCAAATCAATCTAGCTCGTGTGTCGCACAAGGCCTACCTGTCCATACACGACCGTGTCTTGTGCGCACGGCCTTGCCTCGTCGATCACACGCTTGTGTTAGGGCATACGGCCTACCACACGGGCAACCACACGCCTGTGTTGCGTCGACAGTGGGGTTTTTGGCTTTCGCAAAAACCCTTTTTTTGTATTTTTGGGCACACACCTAGTACCGAATTGATGCAAAAGTAATTCTCGAGCCTTTGGAAACCTAAAATTGAGCAAAGAACCCCAAATTGATCGCTTAGACCGACATTTATCTAATCAAAGCGATGAGCAACCTCCATAAAATGACTAAACCCTTACCTTAAGACGAGCGAAAATATCTCAAACGTTTACGTACTGATTGGAAAGCCCTCAACACTCCGATCTTCACCTAACATAAAATTCAACGATAACCCTTCATTAACTATCACTACTAGAGCCCAAACCACAAGAAAAGGTTGAAGAAGATCACTTACCAGTTGAAAAAAAATCCACGAATACAATGGTGATGATTCACTGAACGACCCAACCAGAAGTCATGAGAAAAATTGGAGATAAAGAGACAGTGAAACGATGACTGAAGTTTGAGAGTGGAAAAACTGTCGAAATTTTGCAAAAAGATAATTAGAAGGAAACTTCTGATAACTCTCCATCCCAATTCCCCTTATTTTTCTCCATTCAAACTCTCTCTCAGAAATGAACCAAAAAGAGATTCCCCTGCTCGCCTGGGGATTCGAACACAAGACCTCCAGCATACTAATGCTCCACTTAACCATCAGACCAGCAGGTCCATTCTGACATGTACTTACAAATAGTTAAATTTAAGCCTACTGAGTGGGGTTTATGCTTTATTCAGAAAAATACCAGAATTTAGCAAAAACTTGGGTTGAACATAGGACCTCTCAGACACTCTTAGAACACTTAGCCACTGAGGCAGATACAGATTGTCACGTATACCCAAAAAAAAATTAAAATTTTAGGGCGTTACAATTCTACCCCCTAAAAGAAAAATCCAGCTCGAAATTTATATGATCAGAACAGATGATGATACTGTTGACGTATCGCATCTTCAAGCTCCCACGTGTCTTCCTCAGTGCTATGATTCCGCTACAGAACATTTACCAAAGGAATAGATTTCCTCTTCAGAACCTTTACATCGTGATCCAAAATCTGAATCGGCTCCTCCTCGAAAGTCAAATCTGGCCTAACCTCAAATTTCTCAACAGGGACGATATGTGTAGGATCAGAGTGGTAGCACTTCAACATCAAGACGTGGAAGACGTCATGAATGCGGTTTAACTCTGAGGGTAACTCCAACTGATACACCACCGGTCCCACTCGCTTCAGAATCCGGTACGGTCCAATAAACCTATGGCTCAACTTGCCCTTACGACCGAACCACAGAATCTTTTTCCATGGAGAGACCTTAAAAAGCACAAAGTCCCATAGAATACTCAATCTCACGCCTTTTTAGACCTACATAAGACTTCTGTTTGTCTGATACCACTTTCAGTCGATCCCGAATCAATCTAACATTGTCCTTAGTCTCAAAAACCAATTCAGGACCCAGAACACGTCGTTCACCCAACTTAGTCCAGCATAAATGAGTGCAACACTTACAACCATATAGAGCCTCGTAAGGTGCCATCTGAATGCTAGACTATAAACTATTATTATAAGCAAACTCCCCTGACAGCAGATAGTCCTCCCAACTACCTTGGAAATCAATAGCACAGCTCCTCAACATATCTTCCAACATTTGAATCACCCTCTCCGATTGACCATCGGTCTGAGGATGAAATGCAGTACTGAAGTCTAACCTTGAACCCAGAGCCTCATGTAGCCTTTTCCAAAACCAAAAAGTGAAGTGAGGATCCCTATCAGAGATGATCGAAATTGGTACCCCATACAGTCTTACTATCTCAAAAATATAGCGTTTCGCCAACTTCTACAGAGAATAATCTGTCCTAATAGGTATGAAGTATGCAGACTTGGTCAACCGATCCACGATGACCCACACTAAATCTTTCTTAGTGGGTGTCAAGGGCAACCCACTAACGAAGTCCATCGTCACTCGCTCCCACGTTCATTGTGGAATCTTAATCGGTTGCAACAAACCCGAAGGCAACTGATGCTCAGCGTTAACCTATTGGCATGTCAGACATCTAACCAGAAAATCAGTAACTTCTCACTTCAATCCTAGCCACCAATACAACTCTCGAAGATCTCCGTACATCTTATTCCCACCGGGATGCATAGCATAAGGACTACTATGTGCCTCCCTCAAAATCGACTGCATACACATATCCGGCCTTGAAAACACAACACGCCCTCAGAGTTTACCCTTAGAGTTTAATCCAAAGTCTGTGGTAGTACCACTCTCAATCTATCGAAACCTCAAGCTCAAAGACTCATCATCCAGCTGTTTACCTTTAATCTTCTCGATCAAAGTTGGTTTGACTTGCAGCTCCCCTAACAAATTCCCATCGTCGAACAGGCTAAGTCGAACGAACATCGCTCTCAAATCAATCATAGCCCTACGTCTCAGTGCATCAGCCACCACATTAGCCTTGCCCAGGTGGTACTCAATGGTACAATCGTAATCCTTAAGTAGTTCAACCCATCTGCGCTGCCTAAAATTCAGCTCCTTCTGAGTAAGGAGGTACTTGAGGCTTTTGCGATCAGTGTAGATGATACACTTCTCACCATACAGGTAGTGCCTTCAAATTTTCAATGCAAAAATTACGGCGGCCAACTCCAAATTATGCGTCGGATAGTTCGCCTTATGCGTCTTAAGCTGATGTAATGTATATGTTACCACCTTACCATCCTGCATCAACACATATCCCAACCCGACATGTGATGCCTCATTATAAACCGTGAACTCCTTTCCAAGTTCAAGTTGAGGTTGTATCAGAATAGGAGCCTCATTTAGTACAGTATTAAGCTTCTCGAAGCTCTCTTGTTACGTATCAGTCCAGACAAACAATACACTCTTATGTAGCAGCTTAATTAAGGGTGTTGCAATTAATGAGAAACCTTCCACAAACAATACACATTCTTAGGTTGTTTCCAATCCACTACAACCTTAATCTTTCGAGGATTGGCTCGAATCCCCTCAGCTGACACCACATGACCCAGAAATGTTACTTCACGTAACCAGAACTCGCACTTTTTGAACTTAGCATAGAGTTGCTTTTCCCTCAAAATCTGAAGAACAATCCTAAGGTGCTCGTCATGATCATCCTCAGTCATCGAATAAACCAATATGTTGTCAATGAACACCACCACAAATCGGTCCAGATAGGGCTGAAATACTCGATTCATCATATCCTTGAAAGTTGTCGGTGCATTAGTCAGTCAATGGCATCACTAGAAACTCGTAGTGACCATAACGAGTCCTAAATGTCGTCTTTTGCAAATGAACCTTCTTAACCCTCAACTGATGGTACCCAGACCGAATATCAATCTTAGAGAATACCGAAACTCCTTAAAACTAGTCAAACAGGTCATTGATCCTCGGTAATGGATACTTGTTCTTAACGGTCAGCTTATTCAGTTACTGGTAGTCAATACACATCCTCATGGATCTATCCTGTTTCTTAACAAACAGTACCGATGCTCCCCATGGAGACACACTAGGGCGGATGAACCCACGATCCAACAACTCCTGAAATTTGAGCTTTAAGCTTCGTAAGCTCTTTCGGTGCCATTCGATAGGGAGTAATAGACACTGGAGCTAATACAAGGAAAAGCTCAATCCCAAATTCCACTTCCCGATTCGGAGGTAAACTCGGTAGCTCCTCCAGGAGAACATCCAGAAAATCCCTTGCAGTGAGGATATCCTTTATAGTAGAGTCCCCTGAAGCAGAAACACTTACGTAGGCCAAATACGCATCACATACCTTGCAGAAATCACATTAGATAAGTAATTCCGACGCACCCCAATCATGAGTACCTCATTACCCTCTTCTGTTCTCAATACAACCCTCTTAGTCGAACAGTCCAAGCTGACACGATTCTTGACCAAGCAATCCATTACCAATATTAGGTCGAACTCTCCAAATGGAAGCTTCATTAAGTCAACCAAGAAGATTACCTCTTGAATCTCTTACGGTACATCTCTGAATAGCTTGTTAACCTTTATGTTTTCAGATATGTTGCTAGCTATGTATGAGTGAGTAGACTCTATGTCTATCAATGCAAGATATGGTACATCAAGATTTAGAAACGTACCCGTAATAACGTTTGGGGCATATATGTCCTCTCAGCGACGTGCAGCATAAACTAAAGCAAGTTGCCTCACCTCAGTCTATCCAGTACATCTGCCCGGTGCTCTCTGTCCACGACCCATACCGTTACCACCCCTAGCCTGACCACGGCCTCTCGGTGGCTGTTGTGCTACCCTCTGTTGCTACGCAGTACCAGTACCCTGAGCTTGCATCTGATCGGCCCTTAACGGACACTCCCTAATGCAATAATCTAATGATCCACACCTCAGACATGCCTCAATCCTCCTCCAACACTCGCCCTAATGGCGTCTACTACAATCGACACAAGGCTGCAGTCCAGTAGTAATAATAGGGGGCCCAGCTCTAACTGGCCCATCAGATCTAGCCTTTTTCTTAGGCCTCTGTACAGAACTCGAGGGCTCTAAATCTCTCTTGTTCTTACCCCTCTCTCTATCTCTGTTTTGGCGCTCAACGCACTTAACATCCTCGGCGATCTTCGCCTTCTCTACCAGAATAGAAAAATCTCGCTCCCTCTGCGGAGCTATCAGAACTCTTAAATTATCTTTGAGGCCATCCTCAAAATGGACACACCTTTCATACTCCGATGCCACCATACCTCACGCATAGCGACTCAATCTTAGGAACTCGGCCTCATACTCGGCCACTGATCGATCCCCCTTAGTAAGATTCAGAAACTCCTTCCTATGAGCGTCCACATAACTGGCTCCCACATATTTCCCTTGGAAGGTAGTCTTAAAGAATTCCCATGTCAAACGTTCGGGCTGAGTACCCTTCTTAATAGTCAACCACCATTGATAACCCTCGTCTCGTAATTGAGAGACCGCACCCTTTAGTTTTTGCTCAGGGGTGCAATCCAGGTCCTTCATAATCCGCTTTGTAGCCTCTATCCAGTACTCGGCCACATTAGGGCCGACTCTAGTGACACCCCTAAAAAGTTTAACCTCATTGGACCGAAGTCGTTCCGTAACCGACCCATGGCCCTCAGATCCCGTATTAGGCCCATCAACCCTCTCCAATATCTTTAGCATGGCCTGGAACAATGCATCGTCCCCAGCCATGCGATCTTGAGACCTAGTCTCAGTAGCAGGCGACACTGGCGTCTCACTCGTGTCCAGATTCAGTATACTACCCAGGGAAGAGGACTCAGCTGGAACCCCTCTACGGCACCTACCTCGGCCTCTAGTACCACGTTCACGAATACCTCTTGCGCTCATCGTAGATTCAGTATTTTATATACATTAACAGTTTTATCGCAGTCTTTATCAGTTTTGCTACACTCTTAGTTTTACTAGAGTTTTAGTATACACTACCTAGAGTGCTTTCACAGTATACTACCTACAGTAGTTTTAGAATATTCTATCTACAATATTTTCAGTTTAAAATATCACAATTTTAGAATACTTACAGGATCGACGTCGGAGACTCAGTGTACCACATATTAAGTCAAATCATTTTAAATAATTTCGAAATTAATTCTTTAAAAACCAATTTTCAAAACCCAAATTCCACAGTCGAGTTTTGCAACCCTGTTCTGATACCACTAAATGTAACACCCCAAACCCGACCTAGACGTTATGGCCGAATCTGGCGATGTCACATAAAATGGAATTTGAAAACGAATTTCTCATGTTAAAACCTTTACCATTTATTAGCTTCTATTTATCTCTTTTTGTTTCCAAAATCGCTTACTTACTTAATCGATTGTTTTAAAACATAATTCATTGCGGAAGCTTCAAAAAATCACTTATTTTATGAAAAATCGAGTTAATTAAGTAAATTCATCCATTTTAGGAAAACCCTCTTGTTTTAGAGAAAATCGTTTGTTCGTTGAGTTTGTGGAATTATTAAACCCATGAAAACCTCAATAAAGAAAAAGTCCAAGGAAAGTCTCAAATTACATTGAAAATTTACCCAATAATAATAGTAAAGACAAAACCAGAAGTCAAACAGAAAGTTTTATTAACCGTGGTCACCACTAAGTCCCCCGTCATACCGGTCCGTCTAAGCTTGGGGATTATCTGTGCACATTAAACCGAGAGGGGTGAGTTTACGTAAACTTAGTGTGTAATCCTACAAAAAACAAACAACAGTAAACACAATACACAGTCAAAAATAGACTTGGGCCTAAGCCCTTTTCAGTATCAGTATCAGTATACGCAAGGGCTTTAGCCCATCACAGTATCAATAACAGATATACAGTATTTAGTAGCAAAGTCTTACCCAACCAGCCTCTACACACCATCTCCGTCCAACCCTACACTCCATGTGGGGATTAAATCAACCCACCAATCCCTACCCTCCAGGTAGTACTGAATGGGCACAAAACAGTAATTTGCAGCTGAGCTACCAGTATAGGCTTAAGAGCCTTTCAGTACACTTCCTCCTTATAAAATAAGCCCAACCTCATACAGTGCAACATACAGTACATCACATTCTATCTCATGATATCAGTACATATAATCAGTAAATGTATACATGCATACTATCATCATGCTCAATATTTATCCATCAATCAGTCAGTTCACACAATTAGGGGTCTAAGTAATGCTTACTGACCCTACAGTAGGTTCACATTCGACTTGGGCGACCCGTGCAACCTTAGCAATCAATTCAATAAAAATGGGCTCATACGCCTATGTGGCCTACCCGTGTGGGCCCACACACTCGTGTGGCCAACACGCCCAGGTTGGCCTTGTCCCATGTGGATCACACACCTGGCCCAAATTCCAACATGCCTGTGTGGTCGACACGGCCCAAATCAATCTAGCCCGTGTGTCCCATACGGCCTATTTAGCCATCACACGACCGTGTCTTGCCTGCACGGCCTGGCCTCATTGGCCACACGCCTGCGTGGTATCGACTAATATCGATTTAATATTTTCTATATTTTCTGGTACACACCTAATATCGATTTAATGCAAAAGCAATTCTCGAGCCTTTGGATACCTAAATTTGACCAAACGGACCTCAGATCAATCGCTTAGACTGACATTTACTGAATCGATGTGATGAGCAACCTCCATAAAATGACTAAACCCTTACTTTAAGACGAGTGAAAATATCTCAAACATTTACGTACTAATTGGAAAGCCTCCAGTACTTCGATCTTCACCGAACATAGAGTTCAACGATAACCCTTCATTAACTATCACTACTAGAGCCCAAACCACGAGAAAAGGTTGAAGAAGATCACTTATCAATTGACAAAAATCCACGAATACAATAGAGATGATTCACCGAACGACCCAACCAGAAGTCGCTGGAAAAATCAGAGACAAAGAGACAATGAAACGACGTTAGAAGTTTGAGGGGGAAAAATTGCTGAAATTTTACAGAAAGATAATCAAAAGGAAACTTCTGATAACTCCCCATCCCAATTCCTCTTATTTTTCTCTAGCAAACTCTCCACTACCCACACTATCACAATTCTACTTCCATTCAAACTCTCTCACAAAAATGAACCAAGAAAAGACTCCTCTGCTTGCGCGGGGATTTGAACACAAGACCTCCAGCATACTAATGCTCCACTTAACCACCAGATTAACAGGCCCATTCTAACATGTACTTACAAGTAGTTAAACTTAAGCCTACTGAGCGGGATTTAGGCTTTGTTCAAAAAAATACTAGAATTTAGCCAAAGACTTGGCTTGAACTTAGGACCTCTCAAACACTCCCAGAATATTTAACCACTGAGGCAGATACAGATTTTCACGTATACCAAAAATAAAAATTAAAATTTTGGGGCGTTACAAAGCTTGACCATATTCAAAAAGGTATAAAAAGAAGGTATTCTATGAAACTTAGAAGAAGAAAAGCAGAGGTTCATCTTGAAATGAAAAATATGTTAAACCAGAAGGAATTATTATGGTTTCAAAAATCAAGAAGCGAGTGGCTTTGTAATGGAGAAAGGAATACTAAATTCTTTTATAGTTGTACTATGAAATGAAAGAAGCAAAACAAAATTGAGGGTCTGATGATTGATGATATGGGATGGTGTTATGATGGCAACATTCTTAAGTCTCTTGCAGTTGAGCATTTCTCGAAGCTATATATAGTTGATCAACATTCGATTAGGGAATTCCTTTGTAAGGGACATTTTCCAAAATTTTAGGATCATTTTATACTTGAACTTATTGTGGAGGTATTTTTGGATGTGGTTTGGCATTTTGTCTTTAGTATGACACTACCTAAAGCTCCTGGAATTGATGGTTTGCACGTAAAATTCTATCAAGCGAATTGGGATATTATAGGGATCAATATTTTGAAGATGGTTAGGCATGCCCTCACATGTGGGTAGCTGTATTTGGATCTTAACAGGACCTTTTTTATTTTGATTCTGAAAGTTCTCGATACAAATTCTGTAATCTATTTTTCACCTATCAGTTTTTGTACTATTTTGTATACGATCATTACCAAGACGATTGTTATTCACCTTCGATAGGTGATACAGGTTCTTGTGAAAAAGATCCAATCAAGTTTTATAGCTTTACGCTCTCTTTATGATAACATCATTATTACTTAAGAGGCTTTTCACATGATGAAAACAATTAAAAGAAAAAAAAGGATGAATGGCAATTAAGGTTGATCTAGAGAAAGCTTACGACAGGGTTCGATGAGATTTCCTACAAGATACCTTATATGATGCTGGTTTGTAGGAAGTTATGGTTTGTGCAATAATGAACTGTGTCATGCATCATCTATATAGATTTTGTGGAACGATGCTTTGTTAGAGAAATTCATTGTCAGACAGAAGGATCCCCTCTCTCCTTATTTGTTTATGTTAGTGATGGAAAAGCTTGGGCATATGGTTGAAGTGGCTATGGAAAGGGGGTCTTTGGAACCTTTGTTACTTTCTCGTAGAGGTCCTATTTTATCTCACTTTTTGTTTTTTTATAGATGACCTTTTGCTCTTTTGCCGAGCTAAGGATAGGGGAGCTAACTATCTCAAAAATGTCTTGGATACCTTCTGTCATTACTTAGCTCATCGTGTCAATAGGTTGAAGATACATGTATTTTTCTCGAGGAATGTTTCTGAAGAAGTAGCTTCAAGTTTATGTTCCAAACTTGGTTTTACTAAAGTCGACGATCTGGGCAAGTATTTTGGTGTCCTTTTATTTCATAATAGGGTGAGGGTTGGTACATTTTAGTTTCTAGTTGATAAAGTTTGATCTAAACTTGATTGTTGGGATGCTCATAAACTTTCATTGGTTGGTCGTCTTACTTTGGTTAATAGTGTGCTAATTATGACCCCTAACCATTTTATGACTACTATTAGAATTCCAATGTTGGTTTATTATGAAATTACGAAGTTGGCTCACAGTTTTTGGTGGGGATCATTAGTTTCAAAAAGGAAGGTGTCACTGGTTAACTGGGATGTTTGTTGTACACCAAGTTTAAATGAGGGTTCAAGGATTAAGAGACTTTAGGATTAGAGTAAACTCTTCCTTTTAAACTTGGAGCTCAACTTGGTGACTAATACTGAGATGTTTTGGGTTTAGATATTGATATTCATGGATCCTATCAGATTATGTTCAGTGTAGTAACTGCTCTTACATCTGGTGGTCTATATCTAATGTTTGTGAGGATGTAAAGAAGGGTTTCATCTGGGTGGTTTAAGATGGTTGTTGGGTTAATTTCTAGCTTGGTCCTTAGCTTAAGGAGTCGGGGCTTTTGGCACAATATTACATTGGCAATGGACCTATTCAAGTTTCCCTGTGTGTTTGCAACGTTGTAAATATGAATGGTTCATGGAATGCATATTGGCTACGTTCAGTTCTTTCTTGTGAGATTATTGAGTGGATTTTAGGTTGTGTTCCATCGATGGAAGCTACAACAAGTGTTTCCTTTATTACAGGAACATACATTGTAACATCTTGAATTTTTGGGCCTATGCGTTTAATGGGTGGATATGTTTAATGTGTTAATTTAAGTGTTAGGGGTCCAAATTGGGCTCAGGCTTAGGTAGAGGCCTTGATTAAAATTATCTGTTTGGGCATTATAAGGTTTAAAAGGTAGCATCTATGTTTAAAATACCAAAGTGGGTTTGTGGCCCAATCTTAAGAGGTGACTCCACACAAGGGAATAAGGGGCCCAAATTTAAGTTTCATGGAGCCCAATTCTTTTAGTTTAAGTTAGCTAATTTTTGGCATTTGGGTTAGGTGGAGTGGATGGCAACAAGGCTCAAAAATAGGAGGATTTATATGAATAAGATAATGTAGATATTATAGTTGATAATATGGAAGATAAAAGGAGAAAAGATAGGAGCTATCTACAAGGCTAGAAGTTGGCCGAAATTCCATCACCTAGAGGAGTGAAGAAATCAGTTTCTTCATGGCAAAGGGGTGCCGAATTTTCCCTTTTTATTTTATTAATTTTTAGTTATTAGGAAGGGCACTTTCGATTTTTCATAGGTAAGTGCCGAAAATTCTATAAATAGGGAGGGTTCTCTTCTTTATTTTGCAGCATTTAGGGTTTCCACCTTTTCTTTCTCTTCTTTCTTTTAAAAGCCGAAAACTCCATTATTCTTTTCTCTTTTTTCTTCTAAAAGTCGAAAACCCCATTATTCTTTTCTCTTCTTTCTTCTAAAAGCTGAAAACTCTATTATTCTTTTCTCTTCTTTCTCCTAAAAGTCGAAAACTCCATTATTCTCTTCTTTCTTCTAAAAGCCGAATCCTCCATTATTCTCTTCTTTCTTCTAAAAGTCGAAAACTCCATTATTCTCTTCTTTCTTCTAAAAGCCGAAAACTCCATTATTCTCTTCTTTCTTCTAAAAGCCGAAAACTCCATTATTATCTTCTTTCTTCTAAAAGTCGAAAACTCCATTATTCCCTTCTTTCTTCTAAAAGCCGAAAACTCCATTATTCTCTTCTCTTATTTCTTCTAAAAGCCAAATCTCTATAGATTTCTTCGAATCATCTTCTCTTCCTAATTTTCGCAAAAAAAGCCAGAATCCTCTGGGAGTAGCTGAATCTTCTCTAGTAAGTAGATCTCTTAGATCTAAAAGTCGAAAACACTAGTCCCTGAATCTCATATCTCTTTTCGGGATTTCAAGGCAGATAGCGGTGGCGTTGGCTACGGATAGCGTCGACTTAGAGGGTCTCGTTATAACGATAATCAGGTGTGTAGATCCTTATCACATAAGTTTTATTTTGTATTATACCTGTTAGGGGCTGAAAAGCCGGAAAATGAGGTTGTATGAACAGTTGTGTGTAGATCCTTATCACATAAGTTTTATTTTGTATTATACCTGTTAGGGGCTGAAAAGCCGGAAAATGAGGCTGTATGAACAGTCGTGTGTAGATCCTTATCACATAAGTTTTATTTTGTATTATACCTGTTAGGGGCTGAAAAGCCGGAAAATGAGGCTGTATAAACAGTCGTGTGTAGATCCTTATCACATAAGTTTTATTTTGTATTATACCTGTTAGGGGATGAAAAGCCAGAAAATGAGGCTGTGTGAACGGTCGTGTGTAGATCCTTATCACATAATTTTATTTTGTATTACACCTGTCAAGGGTTGAAAAGCCGGAAAATGAGGCTGTATGAACAGTCGTGTGTAGATCCTTATCACATAAGTTTTATTTTGTATTATACCTGTTAGGGGCTGAAAAGCCGGAAAATGAGGCTGTATAAACAGTCGTGTGTAGATCCTTATCACATAAGTTTTATTTTGTATTATACCTGTTAGGGGATGAAAAGCCAGAAAATGAGGCTGTGTGAACGGTCGTGTGTAGATCCTTATCACATAATTTTATTTTGTATTACACCTGTCAAGGGTTGAAAAGCCGGAAAATGAGGCTGTATGAACAGTCATGTGTAGATCTCTAACACACTAATAATCTGTATGAATACATGTATGTTTATGTTATGGGCTAAAAAGCCGGAAAGTGGCTGTGTAGACAGTCGAATGAAACCCAAAAAGGGTTAGGCAAGGAATGCCAGGTACGCAATCATAGAACTTCTCTATGTGTATCGATGTATGAGAAAGACTGTAATCTCTTAGGTAGTAGATTGTTTGATTTTGCATGAATGTATGCATGGGATGGGATTGATATGAAAAGGGGAAGAGCATGATTGGTCACATGGTAATCGGTGGTAGAAAACCCACCTAATGAAATGTTAGATCACATGGTGATCGGTGGTAGAAAACCCACCTAATGAAATGTTAGATCACATGATGATCGGTGGTAGAAAACCCACGAAATGAAATGTTAGGTCACTTGGTGATCGGTGGTAGAAAACCCACGTTAAAATTCCTGATTGATAGGAATAGGCAGTACAACTGTCTTTTTGGTGTGTAGCGGATGGAGGGTTGATTGTAGAAATCCCCAAGGTGTGATGGTTGGTACGGGTTGGTGTGTAAAGGATGGAATTCTAGGATGGGTTGGGCTTTGCATCATTTATTATCTGTCATGTGATTATGATTGTTGCCATTTTGTATGGGCTAGGGCTCAAAATGTGTTTGTGGGCCCAAGCCTTTTATGTGTTTTCGGGATTTACACACTGAGTCTTGGTGACTCACCCTATTATTTTCTATAACTCTTTCAGATGAGCAGTAGATCGTGGACATGGGAGCCGAGACAGACTCGAGGGGCCATCAAGTTTTTTTTTATGGATTATTTTGGCTTTTCTTTAAGTTTTAATTTTTGGAATATATGTAATAAGGCCCCATAGTTTATACTTCACTGCTTAGTATTAATATTTGCAACTTATGAGATTTTGTCAAAAAGTTTAATTATACGAAATAATAATAATAAAAGGGTTTTTTTCAAATGTCACTTATTTATTCAAATATTGTCTAATTAACTTGCGATTTCCAAAACCAACAAAGCAAAAGTTTTCAATGTACAACCCGTAGCATACCAGATCTGGTCGAAACGTATGGGCCGGGTTTGGGGTGTTACAATTTGGTATCAGAGCCCAGTTCAAAACTCGGGCTGTGAAATGGGCCTAGTAATGTTTTGTAAAGTTGATGTGAATCTGAAAAAAATTGGAAGAAGATATGGCCTTCGAGTCTACCGGCACCCGATCCACGCAGGTAAGTATTCTAACTCTTGATGTGATATATATGTTGGGTTTGATGGGCTTGATGGACGTAGAATAGTATGTTAGGCATTGATGGACTTTAGGGTTAGTTTAAACAACTCCTTAAATTCATAAGACTTAATCAATCCAAACAAACTCGTGAACAAGTCGCTGGGTTAGGGTGTGGCAACAGGCATACGCATGTCTAGGATTGGATTCAGGGAGAGCTTCGTACTTAAGCAGTCCTAGTGACTCACCTCCTCTTCGCTGGAATCCTACCTGGTGCGTAGTGACTGTTCACCTTAGCCATGAGGATTTGTTGACAGGCCAAAATCTATAATTAAAACCCGAAAGGGACCAGCCACCCTATTTCACAATCAAAATACCCCTAAGTTTTGTAAAATTTCCAAAATACACTTTATTTGTGAAAATTTCCCAGAATACCCCAGAATTGTAAAACCACCAAAATTTGAGAAATTACCGAAACACTCCGGTTGGCAAAATTTCCAAAATACCTTTGGTTTGTGAAAATTTTCAAAACAACCGTGATTTTATGAAATACCCATGTTTTGCAAATTTACCCGAAAACCCCTATATTTATAAGAGTAACCCGGTTTGTAAAATTAAATTTTCCAAAGTACTCCTGCTTTAAAAAAAACAAACAACAACAACAACAACATCATCAAAATATCTCTATTTCGGGAACAAAACCAAGATACCCCATTTTGAGAAAATTACCAAAATACCCTCGTTTTGTTTAAAAAAACTTTTTTTCCAAAAATACCCTTGCTTTAAAAAAAATATGTACCAAAGTACCTCTATTTCGAAGAAAATCACCAAGATACTTTATTTTGGAAAATACCCTGTAGGGCAAAACTACGGAAAAACCCCTGGGTAGTGAAATGACGAAAATACTCGTTAAGTGAGGAATGTGAGTTCACGGATGTTATATGTATGTTGGTGTGTGATGATTGAATGTATGTGCTTCTTAGAACTAGGAGATGTGAACTTGAGACTGAATTGTAGATATAACTACGAATTCGAAAGAACTACCCTTAAAACTACTATTTATAAGACTGTTTGGGGTTAATCAGTGGAAAAAAACTATTAATTCATATAATTCTAATAAGATAAACGCGAATCGGTAGAATGACTACAAGGGGACGAGGACGCTCTAGATGCGAATATCGGTGCGTACTCTACCATAGTATACTAAGTGTTTCTTTTGGCTTTAGAATTAGAGTGCGCAGCGAAAGCGTAGTGGTGAGACTTGGGTAGTACGATTAATAGTTAGTTGGAAATTTCGAGAACGAAATTTCTTTAAGGGGGTAGAACTGTAACATCCTGAATTTTTGGGCCTATGCGTTTAATGGGTGGATATGTTTAATGTGTTAATTTAAGTGTTAGGGGTCCAAATTGGGCTCAGGCTTAGGTAGAGGCCTTGATTAAAATTATCTGTTTGGGCATTATAGGGTTTAAAAGGTAGTATCTGTGTTTAAAATACCAAAGTGGGTTTGTGGCCCAATCTTAGGAGGTGACTCCACACAAGGGAATAAGGGGCCCAAATTTAAGTTTCATGGAGCCCAATTCTTTTAGTTTAAGTTAGCTAATTTTTGGCATTTGGGTTAGGTGGAGTGGATGGAAACAAGGCTCAAAAATAGGAGGATTTATATGAATAAGATAATGTAGATATTATAGTTGATAATATGGAAGATAAAAGGAGAAAAGATAGGAGCTATCTACAAGGCTAGGAGTTGGCTGAAATTCCATCACCTAGAGGAGTGAAGAAATCAGTTTCTTCATGGCAAAGGGGTGCCGAATTTTCCCTTTTTATTTGATTAATTTTTAGTTATCAGAAAGGGCACTTTCGGTTTTTCATAGGTAAGTGCCGAAATTTCTATAAATAGGGAGGGTTCTCTTCTTTATTTTGCAGCATTTAGGGTTTCCACCTTTTCTTTCTCTTCTTTCTTCTAAAAGCCGAAAACTCCATTATTCTTTTCTCTTTTTGCTTCTAAAAGCCGAAAACCCTATTATTCTTTTCTCTTCTTTCTTCTAAAAGCCGAAAACTCCATTATTCTTTTCTCTTCTTTCTCCTAAAAGTCGAAAACTCCATTATTCTCTTCTTTCTTCTAAAAGCCGAAAACTCCATTATTCTCTTCTTTCTTCTAAAAGCCGAAAACTCCATTATTCTCTTCTTTCTTCTAAAAGCCGAAAACTCCATTATTCTCTTCTTTCTTTTAAAAGCCGAAAACTCCATTATTCTCTTCTCTTATTTCTTCTAAAAGCCGAATCTCTATAGATTTCTTCGAATCATCTTCTCTTCCTGATTTTCGCAAAAAAAAGCCGGAATCCTCTGGGAGTAGCAGAATCTTCTCTAGTAAGTAGATCTCTTAGATCTAAAAGTCGGAAACACTAGTCACTTAATCTCATATCTCTTTTCGGGATTTCAAGGCAGATAGCGGTGGCGTTGGCTACGGATAGCGTCGACTTGGAGGGTCTCGTTATAACGGTAATCAAGTGTGTAGATCCTTATCACATAAGTTTTATTTTGTATTATACCTGTTAGGGGCTGAAAAGCCGGAAAATGAGGCTGTATGAACAGTCGTGTGTAGATCATTATCACATAAGTTTTATTTTGTATTATACCTGTCAAGGGTTGAAAAGCCAGAAAATGAGGCTGTATGAACAGTCATGTGTAGATCTCTAACACACTAATAATCTGTATGAATATATGTATGTTTATGTTATGGGCTAAAAAGCCGAAAAGTGGCTGTGTAGACAGTCGAGTGAAACCCAAAAAGGGTTAGGCAAGGAATGCCAGGTACGTAATCATAGAACTTCTCTATGTGTATCGATGTATGAGAAAGACTGTAATCTCTTAGGTAGTAGATTGTTTGATTTTGCATGAATGTATGCATGGGATGGGTTTGATATGAAAAGGGGAAGAGCATGATTGGTCACATGGTAATCGGTGGTAGAAAACCCACCTAATGAAATGTTAGATCACGTGGTGATCGGTGGTAGAAAACCCACCTAATGAAATGTTAGATCACATGGTGATCGGTGGTAGAAAACCCACGAAATGAAATGTTAGGTCACTTGGTGATCGGTGGTAGAAAACCCACGTTAAAATTCCTGATTGATAGGAATTGGCAGTACGGCTGTCTTTTTGGTGTGTAGCGGATGGAGGGTTGATTGTAGAAATCCCCAATTTGTGATGGTTGGTACGGGTTGGTGTGTAGAGAATGGAATTCTAGGATGGGTTGGGCTTTGCATCATTTATTATCTGTCATGTGATTATCATTGTTGCCATTGTGTATGGGCCAGGGCTCATAATGTGTTTGTGGGCCCAAGCCTTTTATGTGTTTTCGGGATTTACACACTGAGTCTTGGTGACTCACCCTATTATTTTCCATAACTCTTTCAGATGAGCAGTAGATCGTGGACATGGGAGCCGAGACAGACTCGAGGGGCTATCAAGTTTTTTTTTATGGATTACTTTGGCTTTTCTTTAAGTTTTAATTTTTGGAATACTTATGTAATAATGCCCCATAGTTTATACTTCACTGCTTAGTATTAATATTTGCAACTTATGAGATTTTGTCAAAAGGTTTAATTATACGAAATAATAATAATAAAAGGGTTTTTTTTTTCAAATGTCACTTATTTATTCAAATATTGTCTAATTAACTTGCGATTTCCAAAACCAACAAAGCAAAAGTTTTCAATGTACAACCCGTAGCATACCAGATCTGGTCGAAACGTATGGGCCGGGTTTGGGGTGTTACATACATGAATTTGCTTGCTCCTAACGTCCAAAGGAAACTCGAAAGTGATTCCTTCACTTGGATAGTTTTTGCACCATAAAGAGTTCGTATTTTTCTTTGGTTACTTGGCCTCAGAAAACTCTTAACTAATGATGAATGTACAAGGGGGTAATGTCCAATTATCTATTCTATGAATGTTGTGGCTTCTTTGTGGAATCTGCAATTCATGTTGTTAGAAATTGTGGGTTTGCTCAAGTCATTTGGACATCGGTGGTTCCAAATACTAATTGGAATGTTTTCTTTAACCTTTCACTTGTCAAATGAATTATTTGGAATATTAGAAATGCGAGGAAATTGAAATTCCAAAGTGTCGAGTAAGGTTTTTTCTATCAATTATCTGTTGGTTGATAGCATGTTTATTTTGCATATTTTACGTGTTCGAATCAATTAATTCTTGAATGAAATCATGCTAAATTGGTGATTTTATGTTTAAATTCTATTAAAAACGAAATTCGGGCACTTTGAATAAAAAAAAAAGCAGAAAAGGACTAAATTGAGCACAATCAATAAAAGAGTGGCTGAACCAGAAGTTTCGAGACATTTAAGGGTTGATCAGATTTTTGACTTTGTAAAAGCCATATTTAGAAAATAAAAAATCTTATTTTGATTTCATATAATTAGTGGTTAGGTTATTTTTAGTATATGATATTTATATAAATAGGGGGTGTGGTGGCCTTTGAAAAAACACAGTTGAATACTCTTGGGAATTGAATGAAAATTATTATTTTTCTTTCTATTTTATGCGCCAGTAATATTACAAGGCATTCTGCCACATTTTTCCATTTTAGTCACTTTTGGCTTAATTGGTTTCCATGTCCCCTCCCTCCCCTTCCCTTTTCACCTTCCATCATTTCCCTTAAATCCACTTCCATAAACCAACAAAAGCATGATTAATTTCATGCTTTACTAAATTTCTAACTTAGGTTTAGGTTGGTATTCTTTTTGGTCAAGAATCATGAGAAATGAATCTGCACTAAAAATATTTTCTAACAGTATTCACCATTTCTCCAGAATATTGAGATAGTACAAATTCGTCCCTTAAAGTTAACTTGATTTCAACACAAAGTGCACGTTGGGTTGGAGTCATTTTGCCATATAGTTGGGAAGACGAGTTGGCCGTGCTGTATTCAGATTTTCGCAAACGAATCGGTGTATCCTAACGGGGTTATACTAGTGGGATTTTCGTCAAGGGAATTAGTGATTACATTTAAACATCCCGTGAGATTAAGGCCATTGATCCGAGTTGGGTTATTTAGAACACAAGGCTATCAAGGTCTTGAATTGAGAACGCGTATATCGCGGTTAGACAATCGGCAATGGTTGGTTTGCATGTCGTACCAGAATCAATTATGAAATGAAGAATTGGCGGTTATGATGTTCTTAGCCACTATAACCATCTTATTGATTGGAGGAGAAAACTCATTTTCAAGGATAGATTTAGAAACTGGAATTCACCAAGTTTGAGGCTAAGGCTTTATAATTTTGTTTGCAAAATTCAAATCCATTTTCTTAATTTATTTTATTTTCGATTAATATAATTGTTTATTTCTGCTATCTCATTTATTTAATTTCTAACATTATTAACTCCCCTAATTTATTTTATTTATTTTTCAACAAGTTCGTTTCGAGTCGTGGGCACGACTATTGACACTACAGAAATTCTGTTCACAAGAAAAAGTGAAAGTTGATCACAATAACCAATCCTTGTGGACTTAACCTGAGTACTATTTACTACTATTTAGAGTATTTTATCAAAAGAATTTTTATTTGGTGGTTTCGATGTCCATCAAATATTATCACCGTTGTCGGGGATTGAAAATATTTTTCTGATTTTCGTTTATTTTCATTATGACCAAGTTAGAACCGGGGACTCAAGAATTTGAACCAGAAATAGAGAACTTGGCTCGAAAACTATGAAGAGAAATTATTCGACATGGTAAATGACCACATACCGAGTTCGGAACATGATGTTACATCGAGGACATTTTCTCATTCAATGAAGCAGAAGAAATAACAGATCAAACTATACACCAGCTCGCAGCAGCACCAGATGAACAATAACCATTATGCATAACTTATTCGGCAACAGGAACATCGTTCGAGTTGAAATTAAGCTTGATTCATCTATCGCCCACCTTTTGCGGATTACAAAATGAAAATTCGCATATCCATCTTAAAGAATTGCACATGGTTTGCACAAGCATGAAATCTTAGGGAGTGATCGATGGTCAAATTAAACTTTGTGCTTTTCTTTTCTGGTTAGCTGACTCTGCTAGAGAGTGGTTATTTTATTTACCTCATGGATCTATCAATACATGGTCTGACATGTCTCGTTTATTTCTTAATAGGTTTTTTTTCCAGCAGCTTGAGCAGCCAAATTAAGGAGGGACATTGTAGGAATTTGACAAAAGGAGACTAAATCGCTCTATGATTACTCGGAACGATACAAAAATTTGTGTGCATGTTGCCCACAACATGGCTTGACTGAATAGTTGCTCTTGCAATATTTCTATGAGGGGTTACTCTCAATGGAAATGAAAATGATAGATTCTACTAGTGGAGGGGCACTTGTTAATATGACGCCTCAGAGAGAAAGAAAGTTAATTTCAACCATGGCTGTGAACTCTCAACAATTCCGATCAGCTACAGAACCCACGAGATGGGTTCATGGGTTAAGTTCTCTATTTTTAGAAGATAAAATTTATAAGATTACTAATGTTGTTTAAAATTTTCTTACAGATAAATAAGCTTAGCATGTCTGTGTGGAATTTGTGCTATGTCAGATCACCCGAAGAACTCATGTCCTATTTTATATAGGGTTCAACAGAACAAGCAAATTTTGTCAAAAAATTTTCATGGAAAGTCCAACACTTCTATTGTAGGATGAAAAGATCATTCAAATTTGAGTTATGGGTCAAATCCTCGATTCAATCAACCATACCAGCAAAAGTCGCTTCCAAATCAACAATTACCACCTCCAAAATCATCTTTGGAAGCCATAGTGGAAAGGTTAGCCAAAAGTACCAAAAAATTCCAACAGAAGATGGAAACACATATGCAAGAGCTGGATAAAAAAAATGAGTAAGCTTGCACTTAAATCAGTCGATTGGAGTCACAAGGAAAATTTCCATCTCAAACAGAACCTAATCTTCGACATAATGCAAGTGCTAAGATGTTGAGAAGTGGAACGATTTTGGAACCCGTACCTAGCACGAGTTGTACCCTCAAAGTTGGACGAGAAAGAAGGAAACTTGACTCAAAGGCTCCGATGGAGTCCACACCACAAAAACCATTTGCAAAACCACCGTCATTTCTTGAAAGACTCGTCCAATGGAAAAAGGAGTGAGAAAAGAATGAGCTCATTGACACTTTTTGGAATGTAAAAATAAACATTCATCTTCTTGATGAGATTAAGCAAATTCCATGATATGCAAAGTTCTTAAAAGAATTATGCACGAGTAAGAAAAAACTCATAGGCAATGAAAAGGTGAGTGTCGGAAAAAATGTGTCTGATGTTTTACAAAAGAAAATACTACCTAAAAGTAAGGACCAAAGTATGTTTTCTATATATTGCAAAATAGGTAGTGTTGGGATTAAAAAAGCCGTGTGTGACTTAGGTGCATCAATTAATGTTATTCCTTTGTCTATTTATAAACTACTAAACATCGGTCCTTTAAAAGAAACATTTGTAATCATTCAACTTGCAGATAGGTCAGTAGTGCATCCAGCATGAGTGTTGGAGGATGTTCTTGTCAAGGTAAACGAACTTATTTTTCCTTCAAATTTCTACATCATCAACATATAGAATGAAAACTCGGCCAACTCTTCTGATATACTACTTGGGTGACCATTTTTGAGTACTACACAAACAAATATTGATGTGCGGAGTGGAATTCTCACCATGGAGTTCGATGGAGAAGTGGTGAAATTTAATATTTATGAGGCCATGAACCGTCCCAACAAGATTACTAATGTTTCAAATGTTGATATAATTGGGCCATTAACTAAGTTGCATTTGGAATATCATGACAAGAATGAATTACAAATTGTTTTTTTGCAAAAGTTTAGATTTTGATGCCATGAAAGAACTAGAGGAGTGGATCACGGTTGAATAGTCAATTCGCGAAACGATTGCTTATATGGAGCATCGCAATTACAGAGAAATCTAGGTAAAACCTTTGAATTATATCCCTTGCAAACTAAACTTTTACCATCTATTTTGCAGGCTCCTGAAATTGGAACTCAAACCACTACTGGTCCATTTGAAGTTCGCTCGGTGGAGGAAATATGTTGCCGGAAATAATCTCAAGTAAACTCTCGAAGCTAGAAGAAAAAAATTTGGTATGATTTCTTAGAGATTATAAAAGGGTTATTGGATAGACGTTTGCCAAAATTAATGGTTTGGGTCCCTTGACTTGTATGCACAAAATTCCAATAGTAGAGAATGCAATTCCCAAAAGAGAGACTCAAAGACGTCTCAATCTGCCCATGATGGAAGTGGTAAGAAAAGAAGTTCAAAAAGTACTTGATGCTGGGATGATTTATTCCATTTCTGGCAGTAATTAGGTTAGCCCAGTTCATGTAGTGCTAAAGAAAACTAGTGTGACCGTAACTGAAAATTCGGTAGGCGAAATGGTTCCCACTCATGTTGAAAATAGGTGGAGAGTCTGTATTTCCCATTTAAAAGTGTGACTTGCATTTACGGGCCCTACGGCCCATTGGGCCCATCGAGGCCCTTCCAACCCAAGTGACCCACTACGGCCCAAGCCCATTAATTCGCTCATGGTGGCCTTTCTCATCACACGCTCACACTTCCTGAGCTCGGTTCACCACATGCACGATCACACACTCGTATGGCATCATTCACCGGTGTTTCAACTTTTCAGCATAATGCCGATCAACAGTCAAGATAATACAATATACGTACCTTCGGCTTTTCAATCGATTAACAATCAGAATAGTGTATACGGATACACACCTTATCACGTAGAGTACTAAATAATCACAAGCTCATTCACCTTCACTAGAACGATCAACTGCGATCTGTCTAGTTAAACCAAAGTTTGATGCCGTCACCCTTCCGCATCCAGGCGGAAAGTCCTGAACCACTGACACCCTATGCTGCTAACGTTGAGCCGGAGACCTCGGCTAGGAAAGGAAAAGACAAAGTTAACGAGGAGTGGCTCGATAATTCTGGTTTGTATTTCTATAATTCAAAAACTAAAATTATTTGTTGTATTTATTATTATGTATGGTAAGTGAAAATAAGGTGATTTGATATATTGACATTGAATTGAATTATTTTGTGAAAGTATATGTATGATTGAAATGTGTATTGGATTGAAATTGTATACTGGATGGAAATTGAATTATGTATTGAAATACCCTTTTAACAATGTCAGACTAAGTCGGATATAGTTGGCATGCCATAGGATTGGAAGAGCCCAGGGATACTTCGACCACGAGTCAATGAGACACTAGGTGTCAAACTATTTCTTCGGATAAATTCGATGAGATATTGGGTACCAATTTACTTTGGCATGGTCGATGAGACACTAGGTGTCAACTTATTCTTCGAATTATCCGATGAGGCACTGGGTGCCATATTGGTGTGTTTTAGTTGGATTCGTGTACCCGCCAAAGTTCAAGTAGTGTTAACAGGGGTAAAGAAATTAATTGGCAATAAGATTGATAGTGAATGGTATTCAATGTGAATTTGAAATTGGACATTGAATTGAATAGTACAAATGAAATGCATGAACCAAGGGTTCATGAAAAGAGTATCGTTATGGCTAAATGATATGTGAATCAAGGAGAGAAAAGGTATTTAAATTAGCTATTGATGAAAAATGAAGGTTAAATGTATACAATGAATTATTGATTGGTTAATGTTTATATTTGGTTAAAAGTGTATGTTTTATAATGTTATTTTCTTTGAAGTATTCGAATTATAGATCTACCACTGAGCTTTATACTCAGCATACGGATTGTTTCCTTGCGCAAGTTAGGTTAAAGTCAAATTGCTGAATCAGCATCCAAAGCCAATCCCGAACATTATGGTGAAGTACTTTTCTTTTTGGTAAATGGCATGTACCTAGGATATTGAATTTGTCATTTTGGGATAAGAATGTAAATGTTGTTATAATATGATAAGAGTTGAAAAAATATATATATGAACATATATTCTATGTTTAAGAAATTAAGTAATGTGTTTTGGTTAAAATTGGCATAAATTTAAGAATGGTTTAAATGATGTTTAAATTGAATTGTTTAGATAATATATGTGAATTACTTATATGAGTATTTGGTTAAGTACTTAAAATGATTAATTTGACATGTTTTGAATGTATTTGTATGTGTTTTGGATTGGTTGAATGATTGGTTTTTTAGTTGATTGGTGTTTAAAGTTTGCAGGTTTGGAAAATTTGAAGTATAAGGCTCATTTTGAGTCCACGCGGCCTAGCACACGGGCGTGTGACCAAATCGCGTGAGACACACGGCTTATACTTGTGTGTGTGGTTAGGCCTTGTGCCCCCTGCAATTTTAATTTCCTAAAACAAAATGCTCAAGTTTTGTCGTACGGGCAGATACACAGGCGTGTGTCTTAGCCGTGTGAAGAACACGACCTGGTACACGAGTATGTGCTTTGGCCGTGTGAAAACTGCACCTAATTTTCGAAAAATAAAATTGATCACACAGCCTAGCACACGGGCTTGTGGCTTGGTCGTGTGAGGTAAGTTAGAGAGCACATAAATTAGGACACGGCCTGAAGCACGGGCATGTCTTAAGGTCACACGGGTATGTCCCTAGACCACACGGGCGTGTTAGCCCTGTACTTGGGAAAATTTTTAAAATTTACAAAAAATTCTTTGAATTTTTGATTAAGTCCCGATTTGTTTTAAATACTTATATTTGACCTCAAGAGCCCATAAAAGGGACATTATGAATGTTTTACAATATGTATATCATTTATTTGTATAAGATTCGTAATATTGTTGAAAGGTCCAACAATGCTCTGTAACCCTGTTCCGGTAAAGATTTAGTGTTAGGGGTGTTACAACTCGAACACATCGACCACCACATAGCAGTATTAAAGTTGCTAGAAATTTGAGTCCACCATCCGGCTCGCTTGAAGAAAATTTTCAACCACCCCGAGACGGTCAACATAATAGGCAATGTTGTACTTACACTGTGCCGATGGAAGCACGACTACGAGGGTCTTTGAACTTTGCAACCCTGAAGCATTGCACAAGATACGACAACATTCAAAAACTGTCACTCTTGATCTGTAAGGAAATTGATCTTTACACTCTTGATATGCTTAATATACGTGATGCCGTATTGAACTATTTTGATGCTATTGGTTGGAATTCATTTGCAAATATTTCAAGTGCTGCATATTATGAACTAGTCTATGAGTTCTATGCAACATTTATCTTCAATATTAATGCATTGCAAACTGTTGAAACTTATGATGTTGTCTATTTTCGATTACTTGGTAAATATTTTAGAATGTCAATTTCAGATTTTAACATCGTCATGTGTTTCACTAACCCTGATGATGTTCAAACTAATTCCTACCATACAACTTTATTAATTATACCAAGTAATTTTGATGTTAATGTTGCTTATTCTGCTTTAACTCAATCTGGGAATCATCTTTATAGTCCTAAGACCTCTAAGGACTTGTTAGTGCATGAACCAACTTTTAAGGTATATTCATCAGTTTTTAGCTTTTAGATATTCAGGTCAAAATGATTCATCATCTGTTTTAACCAAGACAAAATTATTTTTCTTGAGGTGTATGCATTCTAGATATAAGGTTAATTTGGGATATTGGTTTGCACGAAATTTTCATGTTGTTTACGCTCTAATTGACCATTCATACTTAGCTCATATATTACAAATTTAGTTTCCAAACTTTTTCCTTCTAAGGCCGATTTTTCCTCCTTTACATGTGCATATACTATGGATCACCTTAATGAGTATTGTTTGGATTTCATGGGTTTGCTTGCTAGCACCCGTATTGCGTATTATTTTTCCTCCAGGTATATGAACTACTCACAGTAATAGGGACTTTCACCAACATCACAATTTCACTACTAGGAAGCAAGAAGAGTAGCCTCAGTCGTCTGTAGAGGCACGTTTAAGTCGCATCAAAGCTTGCCTTGAAACAATGGAAACCCAAGTCTCCATAATTCTCGCCATCTTGCAAAGTAGTCACTCCCAACGTCGAAAACCATGTTAGATATACACGGAGAGTATACTTGACCTTTCTCACTATTATAATTTAATTCATACATAATATGCTTGAGGACAAGAATAGATTAAGTTGGGGTGTTGGATTAGTAAGTGTGCATGACTGTTTTTCTTTTGTTGCATGATTGTTTCTCTTTCGCATGTGTTAATCCTTATGCTGGGATTATTCATTAATTTGCTTGGCATTGAACCTCTAATTCCTATGCTTATTCAATTTAGATAGTTATGTGGTTCTTGAATTAAAGTGTTCATTATCTAGTTTAATAGACATGTGTGTTTTAAAGTTGAAATATTGTAATTAGATTATTTCATGAAAATTGACTCTTTATAAAATTGCTTGGTAAGAATATTGTTTAATTTTAAATGTATTTGCTAGTTTATATGAGTGAAGATTCCAGAAATGTGACTGAATTTAGTAATCGGGATGAGGTGCTTAGGTTGTCATCTCATTTTGCGTAAAAAGGTTCGAGTGACGAACCGAAAACTTGCAAACACTTCATTAACCGAGCTACCATGAATAGGAAAAAATAGTCTATTTGGAGACATGTCAAATTGAGTAACAGAGGCAAGGTGCTGAGGTTGTCGTCTCACTTTGCGTAAAAAGGTTTGAATATATCCTAAATTTACTATATAATTAATTGAGAAAAAATACCTTGCAAATTTTTGGTTCAATTTCAATTTAGTGAAATGATTGAATTTAAATGTTTGAATTTTATGGACACTTGTTGATTAAATTGAGTATTTGAACGCTTATTCATTTTTCGCCTAAATTGTTTACATTGATCATGGTTGCAGAATAGAGGCTTGATTTCTAATAAATTATTGTATAATTTCTAATGTAGGAACATACAATATGCCTGAGGACAAGCATAGGCTAAGTAGGGGGATTTGATAGCATGTTTATTTTACATATTTTACGTGTTCAAATCAATTAATTATTAAATTAATTCTTGCTAAATTGGTGATTTTATGTCTAAATTTTGTCAGAAACGGAATTTAGGCGCTTTGAATAAAAAATAAGTAGAAAATGACTAAATTGATCACAAGCAATAAAAGAGGAGTCGAACTAGAAATTTTGAGACATTTAAGGGCTAATCAGATTTTTGGCTTTGTAAAAGCCATATTTACAAAAGAAAATTATGATTTTTATTTCATGTAATTAGTGATTAGGTGAGTTAGGTTCTTTTTAGTATATGATATTTATATAAGTAAGGGGTATGGTGGCCTTTGAAAAACACACTTGAATACTCTTGGGAATTGAATGAAAATTATTATTTTTTTCCTTTCTATTTCATGTGTCAGTAATATTACAAGGCATTCTACCACCTCTTTCCATTTTAGTCACTTTTGGCTTAATTGTTTTCCAAGTCCCTTCCCTTTCCATCTTCCATCATTTCCCTTAAATCCACTTCCATAAACCAACAAAAGTATGATTAATTTCATTCTTCACTAAATTTCTAACTTAGTTTCAAGAACTGTGAGAAATGAAATCGCACTAAAAATATTTTATAACGGTATTCACCATCTCTCCAGAATATTGAAATAGTACAAATTCGTCCCTTAAAGTTAACTCGATATCAACACAAAGTGCACATTGGGTTGGAGTCATTTTGGTGTACAGTTGGGAAGACTGGTCGGCTGTGCTGTATTTGGATTTTCGTGAACAAATTGGCATATCTTGGCGGGGTCATAATGGTGGGATTTTTCATCAAGGGAGTTAGTGATCGAATTTAAATGTCCCACGTGGTTGAGGCTGTTGATCCGAGTTGGGTTCTTCAGAATACAAGACTATCGAGGTCTTGAATTGTAAATGCACGAATCGTGATAAGATAATTTGTAAGGGTTGGTTTGTAGGTCGTCTCAGAATCAACTACGAAAAGAAGAAGTGGTTGTTAGGATATTCTTAGCCACTATAGCCAACTTATTGTTTAGAGGAGAAAACTCATTGTAACAGCCCACTTTCAGTAAAGTCGGAACAGTGGTTTTGTAACCACAAATCTGACCCGAAAATATAAATTATTTTTATATTATATGATTAGTAATATGTTAAAAAGGTCACATGAAAATTTTGATTGGAAATTTTTACCGATTAAGTGTCTAATTACGAGAAGGACCAAATTGAATAAAATGTGAAAGTTGAATTCTAGTAGGTATAAGGATTAAATAGCTATGGAATTTAAATCCTGAGGTCCTTAAAGGGTAATTAGACCATAAAAGAAAATAATCTAAATATTTTTGGTGAATCATCCATGGAAAATTGGAAAAAGGTGAAGGACTAAATTGGAAATAGGAAAAATTAAAAAAGATGACAATTAATTTAATTGATATCATCTTTATTTTATATCATCTTCAACCCCCAAAATTCCATGGAAATGCTAGGAGAGAGAAAACAAGCTTTCCAAGTATAAATTGGTAAGTTTTATGTCCCGTTTTTAGTAATTTTGATATTTTTGAAATAGGGAAAGCTTAATCTATCTATTTGGGGGGTTAATTTGAAAAGTTATAAAAGTATAAAAAATTTTTATATGTTGAATTTATGAAATTTATGGTAGAAAATGAAAGACTATTAGTGAATAAACAACTTTTACAAAGAAATTTTTCATAGAAACTTGAATTAGGGATTAAATTGAAAAGTGATGAAATTCATGGAAAAATTCTGAAATTTTTAAAACATATGTGCTGTAAATGTGAGATGTAAAAATCAAATAGGCTTGGAACAAGTATTAATTTGCATGAATATTAATTTCAGAGCCTAGGGACAAAAATGGAATTTACAAAATTTTAGGGCAAAATAGTAATTTTTCCTAAAACATGAATTGAGTTCAAATGAGTATGAAATATGTTGGAATGATGTTAAATTCATTTATATATGTAACAGCCCGATTTTGGGGCTAGTCAGAATAGTGGTTTTGGGACCACTAATCTGAGGTTAAGGAAAATTATTTTAGTATTATTTATTGTGTTATGGCATTAATATATGGCTATATGAAAATTTTGATGCTTTAATTTTAGCAATTGTATGTATAATTGTGAAAAAGGACTAAATCGTATAAAGTGTAAAAGTTTCATTATAAGTGGTAGAGGTGTCTAATAGCCAAAGAATATCAAATTGGAGGTCCTTAAAGTGAAATTAGGCCATTGGATGTGTGATGGCTGGCCATGTAGCTTAGAGGGACAAGAGCATTAATTTTAGTCAAAATTTGGTGACATTAGGTGATAAAAAAATGAATAAAATAAGATAAAAAGATGAGGTACCATCTTTAACTATTCCTTCTTCTTCTACCACCGAAAATTGAGAGGAAATAAGGTTTCTTGGAGTTCAAATTTTCAGCAAAACAAATCTCTTGCAAGAAAGTGATTTTGGTGGTTTTATTTAATAATTTTTGTACTTTTGGAGTCCCCAAAGCTTAAGCTAGCTAACGAGGGAACTAATTTGCTTAATGGTTGAAAGTTTAGGGACTTTCCATGAGAGTGTTCATGTTGTTTGTTGAGTTTTTATGGAGAAAAATGAATGATAATCAGTTAAGGAACAACTTTTGTGAAAGGTGTTAGCATGAAAACACCTAAATAGGACTTGAATGCAAAGATTGAAAATCTGTAATAAATGCATGAAATAATTGGAATTATGAGTAGTTGTAAGAGTAATAAATGTTCAGCTAGGCTTGTTTAATGAGAAAATGTGATAAAAATTATTTACGAGCCTAGGGGCAAAATTGTAATTTTGCCATAGTATAAGGGCAAAACAGTCATTTTTGCCTAAGTAGAGATTATGATGTATTATGATTAGAAAATGATTGAATAAGTGAATTTTGCTGTTGTAGACCAAGAAGAGCGTGGAATCAACCATGACCGAGGAAAAGGCAAGGTTACGGAATAAACTGTTGATTAACGCGTTTTGCACCGAGGTAAGTTTATGTGTAAACGATGCATCTTAAATACACATGTAATTGCTTATTGGTGCATTGTATGATTGAGAACACTAACGATTTAAATGGATGGAAATTTGGTAGAAAGTGAATAAACTCCATATGAACGTTGAAATAAATATGTAGGTGTGGAATATTATCCGCAGTAAATAATGGTGGGCTATGTGCGATACCACCTTAATTATTTTTGTTGGTGGGCTATGTACGATACCACCTTATCACTTATTCACGATGGGCTGTGTGCGATACCATTGTTAGTATTATTATTTGGTGGGCAAAGTGCGATACCACCATAAATATTCTTGTTGGTGGGCTATGTGTGATACCACCCTATTAATAATAAACGGTGGGCTAAGTGCGATACCACCGAGTGTTCGGTATTGCTAAGAATGGTTTATTGTGTAATTGTGATGTGTAGTTTCATGTGATCATGTAGTGATCAAGTGCAGGGATGTATGTTAAATAATAAGAGCATTTGGTTATGATATGGTTGGATTGTGGTAAGAGATGAATGAGTAAGCATGATCTTGGATTGTAAAATGCTATTTATTGATTAGCACATGTTATGATGTTTATTGTTTACATGTAAACTTACTAAGCTTAAAGCTTATCCCCTTTCTTTTCCCTTGTTTTATAGTGACGGAGAGTCGAGTTGGGATACGGAGATAATTGGAAGTTCACCCACACTATTAGCTCATCTTGGTATATTTAGAACTAGCATTTTGAGTATGGCAATGGCATGTATAGGAGTTAGACTAGGTATATTGTTTTGTTATTTTGGCCAAATGTGTTGGCTCCTTATAGATGAAATCTTTGTATATTGCCACAGTAAATGACTCTTTACTATCAATCAATGGAATGAAAGGTTATTCATAAGTGTGTAGAGTATATGGTTGGGTTGTTTGGGTATGAATATGCATAAATGTATTGATGGTAGAGGGTGAATTATGCTTGAGTGAGTTAGGATGATGAAAGAGCTTGGCAAATAGCCTTGTTCTTGTCCACATGGGTAGGCACACGGGCGTGTGTCTAGGCCGTGTGTGGCACATAGTCAATTGCATGGGTGTGTGACCAGGCCATGTGTCCCCTTGCATGTTAGAATTGCAAGTCAGTAAGCTCAGTAGTAAACACACGGGTAGAGATACGACTGTGTGTCTCAGCCGTGTTTGAGGCACGGCCAAAGACATGGGTGTGTGCCCAAGCCGTGTGAAGTCTGCACCTGAATTTAGGAATTTAATTCGACACACGGTCTAAGGACACGAGCATGTGCCTTGGCCGTGTGACCATAGTGAGATGATGACGTCATAAACAGAATGCCAAGGTTTTGGCACACGGTTTGAGACACGAGCGTGTCGAGGCATTGTAAGGGACACGAGCCAGGGACATGGGCGTGTGTTCGGCCGTGTGAAATAAGTCAGTGTCGACCATGGGTGAAGGACATGGGCGTGTGTGACCACACGGCCTGCCCCCACGGGCGTGCCCCATTTCACACTGGCGTGTGGCATCTATTTAGGTAAAATTTTTCTAAGTGCGTAAAAGTTTTCGATTTATTTCCGAAACCTTCGGAAGTATGTTTAGGGCCTTGTAGGCCCATTAGAAGGAGGTTAGATGTGAGAATGGAAAAGTTTTAATTTGGAATAGAATTTGATAACCCAAAGTTGTATGACCATGTGAGTCAAGTACGGTAACGTCTCGTACCCGGTTCCAGCATAGAATACGGGTAAGGGGTGTTACAATATAGACCCGGAAAGATCGAAAAAGGAAAGTGATCGTGGAAAAGAAAAGATATTGGATTAGAAGAATTTCGATTACAAGTTGCTATCGAGGTAAGTTCGTATAACTTGGATGAGTATGTAAATATGTTAATTTAAATGTTCTATTGTATTGTATATGATGTATGAAATTGAATATATGAATTATATATATGTAAAATGAAAGAAATGATACATGTTCGGAATTAATAAATGGGTGAAATTCTGTTTGAATATTGGTGATCGATGGATAAATGGAAATTTCCCAAAATAAATGAGGTTCTGCATGTGTTGTAGAAATGTATTGAGCTTGGATGGAAAATCTGACAAAAGCCTTCTCGAGAATTAAAAGTAAATAGGATTTGTTCCTGATTCACTATAAATATATAAAGTGGATATTATTTGTTCCTAATTCACTAAGGTAACTTAAGGTGGATAGGATTTTCCCTAAAATGGTATTCACTACGGTTACCTGATATGTAACTCGAGAGAGTGCTTGATGATTTAACATTCTAAGGGCTAAATCTTGAATATGAATTGACGAAATATGGAAATGTACACTTTGAGTGTACTACTGGAAAATCCATCTATAATTCCAATGATTCAACGGATGAGATAGTAAAACGAGACATGAGAAATATGAGATGAAATATAAAAATAGCATGATGAGCTCATCTATGCATATTGGTACATTTGTTGCTAACATGTTTGATTGAAATGTTTGAGTATAGGCAAATAGCCAAAGTGAATGGAAATTATGCTTTTATATAATTTAAATGTTAAATATGATTGGTAACTTTAATTCATGTTATATGAACTTACTAAGCATAAATATGCTTATTAGGTTTTATTTTCCCTGTTTTATAGTGCTTGAAAGCTCAGAAGAAATTGGGGACGGGTCGGAGACTTCATCACACTATCATCCTATCAATTTTGGTATAAATGGTTTACTTATTTTGAAAATGGCATGTATAAGCTAAATTAGTGAAATGATAATTGTTATGAAATGTTTGGAAGTTAGCCATTGGTATGGCTAGCAATGATATATGTATAAACATATGTGTTCATAAAGTTATAACCGGTTTTCATACATATATGGATGAAATAGTATAAGTATGATATAGAAAACATGCATATTAAGGTGCCATATAGCATATTGGTTGTATGGATATATGATATTGTGAATGTGGTCTCTTTGGTAAGTTTAGGTAATAGGTTTTTGTAATGTTAAAGTAGAGTTTTCTTGTATAAGGTACTATGTTCTTGATGTGTTAGAGATGGGAAATATTGTAGAGAAAGGAAATGAAAGTGTTATAAACTTAGTTACTAATATTTTGCAGTAAAATAGTTTTAGACAGCAGTAGTAGTCTGAATTTGAAAATTCACCAAAAATTGTAGAAATTGAATTAGAGGTTAATTAGAGTATTAAATTAAATCCTATTGAGTCTAGTTTTACATAGAAGAAATGGTGTAAGCAAAAGAATTTCATATTATGATATATTTGAATTTTTGTGAGACAAGGTCAGATTGATTTCAGGTTCCCCTGTTTTGACTTTAGAAAATCATCAAAAATTTTATAAAAATAATTAAGGGTTTAAATTTATATTTTTAAATTCTTAATGATTCTATTTTTTAGAGAAACAAACGGAAACATCATTCAAATCTCTTACTAAGAGATAATTAATTTTTAGTGAAGGAAGGTTGAAACTGTCAAACAGTAGAACAGGGATAAGTTTGAAGAATTAACTGTACTTATTGGATAAATTATAAATTTTGAAATTTTTATGGTAGAAAGATATTTGAGTCTAGTTTCTAAAACATAAAGAGGATATTAATTTGGAATTCTGTAGCTCGAGATATAAATAATTTAGTCACTATGACTCAAGTGGACAGTTTCGCTATGAACGGTAAACATCATGAATTATCTGAAAATGTTTTGAAATTTCCGGTAATGCTCTGTAATCCTGTTCTGGTGACAGATATGGGTTAGGGGTGTTACACTCATTTTCAAGGATCGATTAGGAAATTAGAATTAATCGAGTCTGAGGCTAAGGCTTTATAATTCTGTTTATAGGATTCAAATCCATTTTCTTATTTTATTTTATTTTTGATTAATTGGTTTCTGTGGAAGAATCTAAATGAACTTATCTTTAATCATGCTGGCGGTAAAATTCATGATCTTATTTCTTTGGTAGCTAGTTGGACGAAGTCTCTGAACTCCAAAGATTTGTCTCAAGGTTGGAAAGCTACATCTAGTTTGAAGGGATGGTGGAAACTCCCAGATATCAGATGAGCCAAGGATAATGTGGATGGCTCAGTTTCGACAGTAAAATTGAGTGCGACCTTAGGTGGAGCAATAAGAGGACCTAATGGGGACTAGCTTGTTGGATTTGGAATGGTGAAAGGATTAATTGATATACTTCAAGCTAGAGCAATGCTTGAAGGTCTAAAGATAGCTTGGGTACGTGGTTTCCGTCAGGTGGAAGTGGAGAGTGATAATGCTCTTTTAGTTGATATCCTACGAAATGGATTAGCTAGAACCAATAGTGTTGTTGAAGTTAGGATGATTCATACATGGGTTTCAAAAAATTTGCAAGTGAGGTATAGACTCATCTCGAGAGATAGTAACAGACTTGTTGATTGCATGACGAATGAGGCTACAGGTAAGTAGGATCAATTGATTATTTTTGATGATCCACCTTTCTATGTGCGGGTTTTGGAAGCTGACATGCATCATGTGTTGTCTGCGGTAACTATTATTAATTAGGCTAGATAGTCCTTTAGCCAAAGTTACTCTTCTTACAAAGACCAAAATTTGATGTTTTCTATTACTTTTAGTGAATCCTTGAAGTTCTACCACATAATTCAGACAAGTATGGTGTATACTAATATTTAAGATATTTAAACTCAAGCAGTAGATCTATTCATTAAAGTAAGTTTATTTATGTTCAAGATCAAAGTTTGATTCATAATGTTGATATGTGAATTTGAACTTGTATTGTATTAAAAAGTATATTTAATATTTTTATTAAGTTGATACCACACTTCATACAAGTTTCGACTTAATGGAAAATTTATTAAAAACTTCTTATTTTTACAACGTGATAGATATTATTTTGAAGACAAATTTAACTTTTTATATAAAATCTAGAAAAATTATTTACAAATGATGAGATTTAAACGCAAAACATTATAATTTTTAATAAAAAAAATTTACCAACTCATTTCAACTAAAGCTATATCTTATTTTTATATCAAAGTTTTTAAAATTTATTACATAAATTTTACACCCACATCACAAATATGTCATAGTCTAATATATGGGTAAATTACCAAAATATGCCCTTTTTTTTCAAAATTTTTGGAAAAGGTCATTTTTTCCAATTATTTATCAAAATGGATCATTTCCCCCGAAAACGCGTCCACGTCAGCGCGATTTTAGGGGATGCAGCAGGAAAACGCGTCCCTGAGGGAGCGTTTTCTACCACATCGGCAGAAATCGCGTCCTTGAGGGTGCACTTTACTGATGTGGCAAAAAAGCTCCCTCAGGGACGCGTTTTGCCCTTCTAACGACCATTTTTTTTGATCGTTAGGCCTCCAACGGTAAATATATATATATATTATATATAAAACCCCCTTTCATTTTTTCAAACAAAGGTCCTTACTCAAATTTCTCTCAACTTTCTCTCAAATTTCTCTCAAATTCCTCTAAAGTTCTTCTCAAAATTTCAAAAAAGTCCTTTAATTTTTACAAAAAAGTCTTGTTTAAAAGTTTTTTGAAATAGTTTTTTTTTACTTTAAAATATTCAATCGTATTAGCAATGGCCGGAGAATTAATTCGTCTCGACAATAAACACATCTCCGTCGATCAAATGACAATGGTAAGTTATAATTTTAATTTTTCAATACTATTTTGAAATAGTTTTTTTTTAATTTAAAATATTCAATCGTATTAGCAATGGCCGGAGAATTAATTCGTCTCGACAATAAACACATCTCCGTTGATCAAATGACAATGGTAAGTTATAATTTTATAATTTTTGAAACAGTCTGTAGACCGGGTGTTGCAATGCTATATTCGCAATATGCCTAGTCCACCATCACCATTGATCGAGAATTATCTGCAGGAAGCGGGTTTTTGGCACGTGGCCACGATAGGCAAGGGGTGCAAGTTGGACCCGAAGCTAATTAGTGCGTTGATGGAGAGGTGGACACTCGAGACGCAAACTTTCCATCTTCCATGCAGAGAGTGTACTATCACTCTGGAAGACGTGCAGTAGCAATTGGGATTGCCGGTGGATGGGTACGTAGTCACCGGGTCCGCAACTTCTGGTGATTGGGGAGCCGTATGCTATGAGCTTTTGGGTGCTATTCGGGATAACATTAATGGAGGTTGGATCGAGATGGGCTGGTTACGAGACACATTCTCAGAGCCGAATAATGATTCGACCGAATTAGAAAGAATATGGTATGCTTGGGCATATATTCTTGAAATGATTGGAGGCTATCTTTAACACCCCATACCTGAGTCCAAGGTTGAGACCAGATATGAGACATTACTATGCTTGAACTTTCTTAACATGCACTTACGAACTGTAAAATTTTGTTTCGAATTTAAAACTTCTCTTTATTAATCTAATCATACATTTCATGGGCCTACGAGGCCTTACACACATCTGAAAAATTTTGGAACTTAATCAGAAACTTTTCTTTAAAATAGGGGTCACACGCCCATGTGGCTTGGAGCACGCCCTTGTACCCCTTTTTACACGCCCATGTCTTCCGACCGTGGTCGACACTAACTAAATTCACACAGCCTTGACACGCCCATGTACTTAGACCGTGTGATATTCCTTGATATACTGGCTTAACCACACGACTTAGGGCACACGCCCATGTTCTAACCGTGTGTCATACACGGCTCAAACAAACGGCCGTGGGATTTGACCGTGGCCTATATTGAATTCTATTATAAAGGTGCAGGGTACACACAGCCTAGACACACGCCCGTGTGTCTAACCGTGTGGGCACCTAGAGGCTATTTACCAAGCCAATTGCCACCCTGAAAATTCAAGACCAATTCAAGCTCAATTCAATACATTTTTCATAAACAATACTACATGCTTCATTGATCTCAATAAATATACATACTTAGTAAATTTTTTTGGCCAATCACTTAGCCAAATACAAAAGAATAATGACTTGATAGCCTATATATTGGCCCTTCTTAAAACATATTCTCAAAATGAATGCTTCCTATACATGCCATACTTAGTAAAAATAACTTGGCTATACCAAAATAGAGATTGATAGTGTGCTCCGAGCTCCGACTTCAACAATCCACAAGTTAGCTTGGAGGGACAACATGGAAAGAAAGAATAAAGAACCTAAGCATTTAGCTTAGTAAGTTTGCATATAATGTAAATAGCAACATACTTGCTTGATATAAGCCATTTGACATAAACAATGGTAACATAAATTTCAGCTATAAAGCTTACTTTCTCATACTGCTTATTACATATCTCATGATACTTACTTGTCTCATACTTTTGAGGTAAATAAGGTACCTGTATCACTTGATCACATAGATCATCATACTCTTCAATAATAATCATAATCTCTAATTCATCATTCATAATATGAACAATACTCATTTCCAACTTGATAATAGCTTAGCTTACTTATCTTTCTTGTTATTTCATTTTAACTTTACTCATTTGCTCGATGAATTTCTATGAATAACTGAGGATACTAAATCTCAGCCCACATAACTTAATGCCAAAGCCATATCCTAGATACGGTCTTACTTGGAATATCTCATCTTGGTTTCGAGGCCATGTCTTGACATGGACTTATACGAAGTCTTTCTCGTGTGTTCCCTTGGGAACTTACCATTGCCATGTCTTGACATGGTCTTACGTGGTATCTTACTCATGAACTGGTCAATGCCGAGCCTTGGCTTGGACTTACATGAAATCTTTCTTGTCCTCACCATGCCATGCCTTGGCTTGGACTTACATGGGATCTGTATCTCTTGCTAGCTTTTCAATGCCAAGACTTGTCTTGGACTTACATGATAACTTTTCAATGCCAAGACTTGTCTTGGACTTACATGCCATCTTTGCTTGGAGACTCACCAATGCCATGCCTTGGCTTGGGCTTATATGGGTCTTTATCTCAATATAACTCTTCAATGTCAAGACTTGTCTTGGAATTACATAATATAACTTGCTTGATTGCCGATGCCATGCCTTGGCTTGGTCTTATACGGACTTTCTCATTGCATGTGGTAGATCGAGTATCCTAAGAAATTCATCTTCAATCGAGACTTGCTCATACTTAATCTCATTGATTCCTTTGTTTAACATAACATTAAACATTCCATGGCAATAGTATACATTATACTAAGCAATTCAATGATAGAAATCATAAAGCTTATAAATCATACAAACTTACCTCAATAAACAAAATGTATGTAGATATGCAATTTAGTCCTCGACTTTGTTCTTGCTTCGATTTCGATTCGGGCTTCATTTTTCTTGATCTATAATCATAAATAGATCATTTAATACTCACATTGACTAAATTGACTCTTTACTCATATTTTGGAAAAATTACTATTTTGCCCCTATACTTTCTCATATTTGCACTTTTGCCCCAAGGCTCGTAAAATGATTTCCATTAAACTTTCTTAAACTTCATGCTTAGCTGATTCATTTTCTCTACTATAGAAATATCAAAATCCCTCTATTTCTACCATGTATGATCAATCTCATACCTTTTACAAACTAGTCCCTATATTCATTTTTCATGAAATTCACTTAGAAAAAGATGTTTATCTAACATCAAACTTTCATAAACTTCCATAAAATATCATTTTACAAGCATGTCATTCTTGGGTAGATTTTTGAACATGCATCTTAGCTCATTTTATAACTAAAAATAGTTAATTCATAATACAAGAACTTCAAAAATACGAAGAATATTAAAAACGGGGCTAAAATGCACTTACTAGCAAGCTTGAAAAAAAATAAAGAACCATAGCTATGGAGTCTCCAAATTTTCGGCACAAGAGGAAAAAGATGAATCAGATTTTTATCATCTTTTTCCTATTTTAATCATTTATTAGACAAATTACTAAAATGCCCTTCTCTTTAAAAATTTCCATATTACTAACTCATGTCCAAATTTGTCCAAAAATTATAATTTGGGAAAATTCTATTTAAGGACTTCTAATTAATAATCTAAAGCTATTTCATACAAAAAGCTTCTAGAAATTCATATTTTACAGCTTTTGCAATTTAGTCCTTTTGCACCATTCAACCTCAATTTAACAAAATTACTTCATGAAACTTTCACACTAGCATGCAAACATGGCATAAACCTTAAAAACTCATAAATTCACCTCGGACTCTTGGCCTCGCACCACTATTCTGACTAGGCCCTAAATCGGACTGTTACAATTCTCCCCCATTAGGGATTTTCGTCCTCAAAAATCTTACCAGAAAAAAGGTTTGGATACTGGTTTCTCATACTCTCTTCAGGTTCCCATGTAGCTTCTTCTATTCCATGTCTTTGCCACAATACTTTCACTAGGGCAATACTTTTATTTCTCAGTTGTTTGACTTCCCGAGCTAAAATCCTGACTGGTTCTTCACAATAAGTCATGTCGGGATGAATCTCTATTTCTGATGGGGTAATTACATGTGAAGGGTCTGATCGGTAGCATTTCAACATTGACACGTGAAACACATCGTGTATTCTTTCTAACTCTGACGGCAAAGCCAATCGGTAAGCTACCAACCCAATTTTCTCGGTAATCTTGTAAGGTCCAACGTAACGTGGACTCAACTTGCCTTTCCGGCCAAATCTGAGAATTTTTCTCCATGGTGACACTTACAAGAAAACTTTATCCCCAACTTGATACTCTATCTCTTTTCTCTTTAAGTCTGAATAGAATTTCTGTCTGTCTGATGCAGCTTTTAAACATTCTCGTATCACTTTCACTTTCTCTTCAGCTTCTCTAACCAAATCAACCCCATGAATTTGGTTCTCTTTGAGTTCAGTCCAAAATAAAGGCGTTCTACACTTGCACCCATATAGAGCTTCATAAGGCCCCATCTTTAAGCTCGACTAAAAGCTATTATTATAGGCAAATTCTACCAATGGGAGAAACTTTTCCCAACTGCCTTGGAATTCGAGAATACAACATCTGAGCATATCCTCGAGTATTTGAATTAATCTCTCTGACTGGCCGTCAGTTTGAGGATGAAAAGCTGTGCTAAAACTCAATTTTGTACCCAAGGCTCCTTACAGCTTCTTCCAAAATCTGGAGGTGAATCTCAGATCTCTATCCGATATGATTGACAAAGGAACTCCATGAAGTCTTACTATTTCTGAAACATACAAGTTTGCCAACTTGTCTAGTGAGTAGTCAACTCGTACAGGTAAGAAATGAGCTGACTTCGTGAATCTATCAACTACAACCCATATAGCATCTTTCTTGCTCGATGATAATGGCAAACCCGTTACAAAATCCATGGTGATACAGTCCCATTTCCACTTGGGAACCAAAATGGGCTGAAGCAAACCCGAAGGTACTTGATGTTCAGCCTTTATTTGCTGACAAATCATGCACTTGGAAACAAACTCTGAAATATCTTTCTTCATTTTCGGCTTCAAATCATTATACATCTTAGTGCTACCCGGATGTACAGATAAACATCCATTATGTGCCTCGTGCAAAATTCTCTGAATAAGCTCCTCTTTTCTCGGTACACAAACTCTATCTTTAAACATCAAGTATCCATCAGAATTAATCTGAAAGTCGAATTCTACATTTGACTCGTACTGAGCTCTCTTGACTTGCAATTCATTATCTTCTTTCTGAGCCTCAAATATCTCTTGAAGAAACATTGGTCTAGCTCTCAACTCAGCTAGAATAGAACCATTGTCAGATAAAGTTATCCTTGAATTCAATGCTCTTAAAGCAAATAGGGACTTTCTGCTTAAAGCATCAGCGACCACATTCGCCTTTCCTAGATGGTAGTAAATGACCAACTCATAGTCTTTTATCAACACTAACCATCTCTGTTGCCTTAAGTTCAACTCGTTCTTCATCATCAAGTACTTCAGACTTTTGTGATCAGTAAAAATCTAACATCTTTCACCATATAAATGGTGTCTCCAAATCTTCAAAGTGCAGACTATGGCAGCCAACTCTAAATCATGCATCGGATAATTCTTCTCATAAGGATTCAACTGTCTTAAGGCATAAGCAATCACCTTGCCTTCTTGCATGAGTACATAGCCTAATCCATTTAAGGATGCATCACTGTAAATCACAAATTCTTTCCCTGTCTCGGGTTGTACTAAAACTAGAGCTTCTGTCAACATTGCCTTCAGTTTCTCGAAACTTTGTTGGCATCTTTCCGTCCACTCAAACTTCACATTTTTTTGTAACAATTTAGTCATCGGGGTTGCAATCATGGAAAACCCCTAACGAATCGTCTGTAATAGCCGGCTAAGCCTAGAAAACTTCTAATCTTAGAGATGTTCTTAGGTGGCTTCCAGTCCATTATAGCTGAAATCTTACTTGGGTCTACTCGGACCCCATCTCTCGAGACAATATGTCCTAGAAATCCTACTTCCTTAAGCCAAAATATTCACTTTTGCTGAACTTGGCATACAACTGATTTTCTCGAAGAGTCTGTAAAACTGTCCGTAGGTGCTCAACATGCTCATTCTCATCTCGGGAATAAATCAGTATGCCGTCAATGATAACGACTACAAACTTGTCGAGGTATGGTCTAAAGATGTGGTTCATTAAGTCCATGAATACCACAGGAGCATTGATCAAACCAAAGGGCATGACTAAAAATTCATAATGCCCATACCTTGTTCGAAAAGCGGTCTTAGATACATCTGAATCCTTCACACTCAGCTGGTAGTACCCTGATCTCAAGTCTATTTTGAAGAACACAGTGGCTCCTTTTAATTGATCGAACAAATCATCGATCCTAGGCAATAGGTACTTGTACTTTACTGTCACTTTATTAAGCTGACAGTAATCTATGCACAATCTCATTGTGCCATCTTTCTTTTTCACAAAAAACACCGGAGCACCCCATGGTGAACAACTTGATCTTGCAAAGCCTTTATCAGTCAATTCTTGCAACTGTGACTTCAACTCTTTTAACTCTGTTGGGGCCATTCTGTAAGGAGTAATAGATATTGGTACAATACCGGGAGCTAGATCAATGTTGAACTTATCCTCTCTAACTGGTGGTGGTCCTGGTAATTCGTCGGGAAAAACATCCACATACTCACATACTATCGGTACTGTCTCAATCTTTAGCTCTGTTTATTTATCATTCACCACAAAGGCCAGATATGCCTCATACCCTTTTCTTATGTATCTCTGTGCCACCATATGAGAAATCACTACCGGTGACCTACTCTGTTCATCTGATTCTATATGAAGAGCCCCATTCTCACATCTCATCTCAATATACTTCTTTCCACAATTAACTAATACATCATGGGTAGTCAACCAGTCCATTCCAAGAATGAGGTCAAACTCATGAAATGGTAACAACATAAGATTTGCTTTAAAACAATGACCCCTAATCATTAATGGAAAATCTTTACATACTTTATCAACTAACACACTCTTGCCTAAACGATTAGACACCTTAATCATAAATTCTGTAGAACCTATAGGCATACTCAAATCGGATACTAATTTCATACAAATGTAAGAGTGTTTGGATTTGGGATCTATTAAACTAATAACTTTACTATCATGAAGAGAAAAGGTACCCATAATAACATCATGGGAAGATGCCTCTTCGCGAGCGCGAATGGCATAAATCCTTGCAGGCGCTCTACCCTCGAGTCTCGCGGCCTGCTCTCGAGGGTTACCTCTTCCACTTGCCCTACTTCTCGGGTTTCTCTGCGATCTTTCTTGGACCATACTCTCGAATCTCGGGTTCTGAGTTCTCTCTTCTTTCATCATCTCTGGACAATCTTTTATATAGTGGTCTTGGGAACCACATCTAAAACATGCATTTTCATGCACCCAGCATTCTCCAAGATGACGTCTACCACACTATGGGCATTCGGGTCTATCCAATCGGATGTTCCCCACACTAGCAACTGAAGTCGTCTGTGCTTTATTTCCCGAATACTGCTTACTCTTGTCCTTTTTTGAAAATCCAGTGGAAGTAGCCGATCGGGTGGAGAAATCTCTTGGCTTCTTGGATGAGGATTGGAATGACTTATTCCACTGTCTCTTTCTAGAGTCACGAGACTCCATTTCAGACTTTCTCTTCTCCTTTACTAGTTCCTCGGCTTTACAAGCCCTCTCTACTAGCACAACGAATTCCTTTAGTTCTAGGAAAGCAACAAACAATTTGATGTCCTCATTTAACCTATGTTCAAACCTTTTACTCATGATGGCCTCAGTAGACACGCATTCGCGAGTGTACTTGCTGAGTCGTACAAACTCACGCTCATAGTCAGTTATAGACATCTTGCCTTACTTTAACTCTAGAAATTCTTTTCTTTTCTGATCCACAAATCTGTGACTGATATACTTTTTCTTGAATTCTTCTTGGAAAAATTCCCATGTGATCTTTTCCCTCGGTACCACCGGCACAAGGGTGTTCCACCATTGGTAAGCAGAATCTCTTAAAAAAGAAACTACACACTTCATGCATTCTTCAAACGTGCATGACAACTCATTAAATACCCTGATGGTATTTTCTAACCAGAATTCAGCTCTTTCTGGATCGTCATCTCTTTTAGCCCGGAATTCTTCTGCCCTATGTTTCCTGATCCTATCAATTGGAGGTTTATCTCCTCTTACCACCTCTACTACTTGAGGGGCTGTAGGGATAGGTTGTGGAGCAGACGGGGGTGGACGGGGTTGTGCATTTGGGTTCGTACGAACGAACTTCGTATACCATGTACTCATCATATAGAGGAAGGCTTCTCTAGCCTCTTCTCCTCCTCCTTGACTCATCGTAGTGGGTCTATTCTCATTTTCATTTGGCACCGTCACTTTCTACATCGTTGTGGAGAGCCAGCGTGTTACTTTCTACGTCATCCGTCACAGCTCTTTTGGGATCCATTTACTATATGTATAAACATAATTTAAGTCGTCAGGAGTTGTCACACTATCATTATAAAAACATTCTTACATATGACATGTATAGTTAGACTCGTGCTCGTGCTACGTTAGTCCTAGAATAGACTAAACTGTAGCTCTGATACCACTAAGTGTAACACCCCATACCCGAGTCCAAGGCTGAGACCAGATATGAGACATTACTATGCTTGAACTTTCTTAACATGCACTTACAGACTGTAAAATTTTGTTCCGAATTTAAAACTTCTCTTTCTTAACCTAATTATACATTTCATGGGCCTACGAGGCCTTACACACATCTGAAAACTTTTGGAACTTAATTGGAAACTTTTCTTTAAAATAGGGTCACACGCCCATGCAGCTTGGAACACGCCCGTGTACCCCTTTTTACAAGCCCATGGCTTCCGACCGTGGTCGACACTGACTAAATTCACACGGCCTTGACACGCCCGTGTACTTAGACCGTGTGATATTCCTTGATATACTGACTTAACCACACGGCCTGGGGCACACGCCCATGTTTTAACCGTGTGTCATACACAGTTCAAACAAACGGCCGTGGGATTTGACCGTGGCCTATCTTGAATTCTATTATAAAGGTGCAGGATACGCACGGCCTAGACACATACCCGTGTGTCTAACCGTGTGGGCACCTAAAGGCTATTTACCAAGCCAATTGCCACCCTGAAAATTCAAGACCAATTCAAGCTCAATTCAATACATTTTTCAAAAACAATACTACATGCTTCATTGATCTCAATAAACATACATACTTAGTAAATTTTTTTGGCCAATCACTTAGCCAAATACAAAAGAATAATAACTTAATAGCCTATACATTGGCCCTTCTTAAAATATATTCTCAAAATGAATGCTTCCTATACATGCCATACTTAGTAAAATAACTTGGCTATACCAAAATAGAGATTAATAGTGTGCTTCGAGCTCCGACTTCAACGATCCATAAGTTAGCTTGGCGGGACTACATGGAAAGAAAGAATAAAGAACGTAAGCATTTAGCTTAGTAAGTTTGCATATAATGCACATAGCAACATACTTGCTTAATATAAGCCATTTGACATAAACAATGGTAACATAAATTTCAACTATAAAGCTTACTTTCTCATACTGCTTATTACATATCTCATGATACTTACTCGTCTCATACTCTTGAGGTAAATAAGGTACCTGTATCACTTGATCACATAGATCAGCATACTCTTCAATAATAATTATAATCTCTAATTCATCATTCATAATATGAACAATACTCATTTCCAACTTGATAATAGCTTGGTTTACTTATCTTTCTTGTTATCTCATTTTAACTTTACTCATTTGCCCGATGAATTTCTATGAATAACCGAGGATACTGAATCTCATCCCACATAACTTGATGCCAAAGCCATATCCTAGATACGGTCTTACTTGGAATATCTCATCTTGGTTTCGAGGCCATGTCTTGACATGGACTTATACGAAGTCTTTCTCGTGTGTTCCCTTGGGAACTTACCATTGCCATGTCTTGACATGGTCTTACGTGGTATCTTACTCATGAACTGGTCAATGTCGAGCCTTGGCTTGGACTTACATGAAATCTTTCTTGTTCTCACCAATGCCATGCATTGGCTTGGACTTACATGGGATCTTTATCTCTTGCTAGCTTTTCAATGCCAAGACTTGTCCTTGGACTTACATGATAACTTTTCAATGCCAAGACTTGTCTTGGACTTACATGACATCTTTGCTTAGAGACTCACCAATGCCATGCCTTGGCTTGGGCTTATATGGGTCTTCATCTCAATATAACTCTTCAATGCCAAGACTTGTCTTGGACTTACATGATAACTTGCTTGATTTCCGATGCCATGCCTTGGCTTGGTCTTATACGAACTTTCTCATTGCATGTGGTAGATCGAGTATCCTAAGAAATTCATCTTCAATCGGGACTTGCTCATACTTAATCTCATTGATTTCTTTGTTTAACATAACATTAAACATTCCATGGTAATAGTATACATTATACTAAGCAATTCAATGATAGAAATCATAAAGCTTAGAAATCATACAAACTTACCTCAATATACAAAATGTATATAGATATGCAATTTAGTCCTCGACTTTGTTCTTGCCTCGATTTCGATCTGGGCTTCATTTTTCTTGATCTATAATCATAAATAGATCATTTAATACTCAAATTGACTAAATTGACTCTTTACTCATATTTTGGCAAAATTACTATTTTGCCCCTATACTTTCTCATATTTGCACTTTTTCCCCAAGGCTCGTAAAATGATTTTCATTAAACTTTCTTAAACTTCACGCTTAGCTGATTCATTTTCTCTACTATAGCTGTCGAAACCATTTTTAAAATCGATTTTTAAAAAACGGGAATCGACTTTAAAAATGAAAATGAGAGTCGCCACCAATCTCTTTTTACTTAGGTGCGATTGGATCACCTTGTAAAACGTTTCATTTTAAAACATTTGATTTTGGTCTACGAAAAATGAGAAAACAGGTTCGGGAGTCGATTACGTATGAGGAAGGGTTAGCACCCTCATAACGCCCAAAAATTGGTACCTAATTGATAAAATCATGTCCAAATGTTTGAAATTTAAAAAGTTTAAAATAAGATCCCTTATTAGAAGGAAAACCAAGACTTACCTATTTCAAAGAAATAAAAATACGACACCCAATAAGTTAGGATACAGTATTTTATAACTTCGAAGCTAGGTGCATCTTTATTTTAGAAAATTCTTACCTCAAGACACAAAACATCACACCCAATAAGTTAGGATACAACATTTTGAGTTCTCAAGAATAAGTTTTTTATTTGAAACTTGAGATTTCTTTATTTCGAAAGAATATAAACATCACATCCAGCACAATTGGACACGACATTTTTTAAACCATCGTAATTAAAGTCATCTCATAATTTATGAAATTTATTAAAAGGGTATTTAGTTATTTAGCTAAACGAAAAATCGCAACCCAGCACGATTGGGCACTATTTCCCGAATTTCTAAATACTAAAACATTGCCTTATTTTAAAACCTTTAAATAAAATATTAATTTTGCAAAAAGGTATTTTTATTTTAAACAATAATTATGTGACAAATATGCATTTATACATAAATATTAAAACCAATTATAATACATTAACATTTAATATATAAAATACACTAAAATAACTACATTAAGGTAATCATAAAATAATAATGAATAAAGGGGCATTGCATGAGCAAATATATAAAGCAATATATATAAAACAATTAAAAATACTAAATAAATATGAACTTTTCATGCAAGATTAAATAATGAATAATAAAATAAAAGAAAACGTATATAAAAAATACATAATGAAAATAATATTAAATAAAATAATAAATAATGAAAATATATGTATATATGTAATACATTAATTATACATGATATAAACAATATAAATAAAATAAATTAGATAATATAAATAAATTTTATAAAAAAATAAAGTTAGAAATAATATATAAATGTAACATAATAATATAGTATACAAAATATATAATAAATAATATAATAATATAATAATATATGTAACATCCTAAATTGGGGGTTGTGCGTTTGGAGCATAACTCAAGTGTTAGTAGGCTTTAAGTGGGGTTTGGATGTGTTTTAAGGGTTTTTAAAACTCTAAGTTTAAAAGGGAGTGCTTTGGAAATTTTTGGAATTTTAGGTTAAAAGTTGGAAATAGGAAAAGAGGCCTTAAGAATAATTTTTGGCATTTTTGGACATAAGGAATCAGTTGGCAAAGTGGCTTGGGGCGCTAAGATGCAAGGGGACTTTAGTAGGACAAGGGTTCGAGCGGTGGGAATCGCTTTTTGGAAGTTTTAATTTTTGGCGTTAAAGGGGAGCAAGGCAAGGAGGCCTTAAAGGAAATTTTCTGGCATGGTTGGCATATAACAGGCCTTGGCAAAATGGCTTCTATGCGCCACTTAAGGGCCTGGGGGCGAAGGGACTCAAGTTCGAGTCACGTTGGGAGAGTTTTAATTTTTGGTTTCAGGCGTTGAACGAGGGAGTGCTTAAAAGGAATTTTGGGGCAAGTTGTGTCACAATAAACGCCTTGGCCGAGTGGTCTGGGGTGTTGCTTGTAAACTGTTCCTGTTGGTCCTAGGTTCGAGTGGCGTAGGAAGCAAGGGCGTTCTCATTTTTGGTTTTTAGCGCTAAAGCAAGGGGAGCCAAGGAACGAAAGCTTAAAAGAAATTCATGATGCGATTATGTCATGAAAGTCAAGGTGGCCGAGTGACTGGGGGCGTGGAGAGTTTTCTCCAAGTCTCGGGTTCGAGACCTGGGAGCAGCAGCATGGTTTTTCTTTTTTTCAATGGCCGGCGTGGAAGCTAGTGGCCTGCATGGGTTTTCATTTTGATAAAACAAGTTGCTTTTATTTTATTTTGCTTGTTGTTTTCAAAAGCTGCTGGGGTATGGGTTAGTTTTATTATTTTTATGGAAGTATGGGCTAGTTATTATTATTATTATTATTATTATTATTATTATTATTATTATTATTATTATTTTATGATGATGGGTAGTTTTATTTATTGTTTATTATTATTATTTTATGAATAGGATGATGGGTTAGTATTATTTTATGTATAGGAAATGGGGTAATGGAGGAATGAATAAGCAATGTTTTTGGTGTTTGGTAATGAAGCATGGGGAAAAGAGGAGAGGCATGGCCGGCCGTTTGGATAGCAAAGCTTGGCCAAATTCTTCATATTGTTTTTTTTCTTTCCCTCCATTTTTGGTGCATGGCCGAATGAAGCAATCTTTGGGGACTTGTTTGGTCGATTTTGAGTAGAGCTAAAGGGTGCCAAAATTCATCTTTTCTTTTTCTTTTCCTTCCAATTTTTGTCTTGACCGAAAAGAGAGAGAGAGCAAGGTTGAGTTTCGGTTTTGAAAATAGTAAGGGAGGTGCCGAAATTTGGTTTTTCTTTTTCCATGTGTGCCGAATTGTTAAGCCACCAAACCTCTCATCTCTTGTTTATTTTCTTGTGTGCCAAATTTCTTTCAACCTCTTCCTTTTGTTCCTTGTTTTCCTTTCAACCTCAAATCCATGCTTATTCTAGTTGAGGCCGAATCTTCAAGGGTAAGTATTTTCTACTCTAGTAATCGATTTGAGTTCTTTTCAATAAGGGTGCCGAAATCAAGGGTAGGCCTTGATTTCTAGGGTTGGCCGAATGTATATAGTGGCATAACTATGTGTTTCTTTTGCATGTGCCAACGTGAAGGTGCATTAAGGAAGCTCTCGGGATTTTGAACATCAAGGTAAGCTAGAGTGTAATTTCGGTCAAGGGCCATTATTCATGGATTAATGTGCTAGCCAATTTTAACACACGGTTTATGTAGGGTTTTCGACTACTCAAAGATCTAGTATTAGTTCTCGGGTTTCAGTGAGGTAAGTGGTTGTTGACTTTCGGCCTTAGGCCATTTTTGGTGATTAAGTGGCTAACCGTTTCTGTCCATGATGGATTAGGGGCTAGTTGAGCAAGGCATTAGGGCAAGTTCAGAATTTTAGTTTGTGTTAGATTCGATAGATCAGGATCTCGCTATAATCAGGTGCGTAGTTATTCCACTGTTCTCTTGCTTGTTTATATGTGTTATATGTAAATGTATATGTTGTGCATGTTAGCCGAAATAAGGGCTAAGATTGTGAATACCCTGTTGGAACGCCGGAACCTCATAGCGCAGCAGAATAAAATTAGATCCGGTGATCCAAACCATGGATCCATGTGTGAGGAACGAATCGGGGTGAAATAAAGGTTTCGAAATTACCAAAACTTCAATCTGAGTAGACAGCGACGCCTTGACAACAAGAGTTTTGATCTACTGTCGAATCAAGCCACAACCTTTTCCGATGTCGGCCTCTACGTGATCCACCCGGTTTTTACTATGAACGGAAGAAATCTCCAAAACTATTTAGGAGGTTTATTTGCTTGACGGCTGCTAGACCTAACAAGCAATCTCTTAGGGTTTTCACATAAGCTTGCCTCTTTTAAATACCTTTTATGTTGGGTATCCTTTTAATTGGGCCAATTATAATGGGTATCTTTTTCATTGGGCCCATTATTTGGTATCCTTTTAATACCCTTTTATAATTGGTATCTTTTGAATGTATCATAAGATTAAATAAATACAATAAGTTTTTAACCGAAAATTATAATTACATTAATTATATTTGAAAATTATAATTACATTAATTATAATAAGGATTTCGGTAAACTATATTTATTTAAATTATATATGAATCAAATTCATATTAATAGAATTATGTTGTCATTATGTGTACAACATCCTTGTACATATAATATGTTCAATATTTGATTGCCCAATTAAATTAATTCTTTAATTAATTTAATTCATGTGACAACTAAAAACAATACCAATTATATTTTATTCCGTTCATTTAAACCATAGGGTGTGACCCTGTAGGTTCTTGCAACGTTAGCAGTAATAATAGAACGATTCTAATGTCACAAACAATGAGTGGCATCTAGCAATGCATCATTGCTACCTAAGTTACAAGAAGTCATGATTCCACATAACTTTTGTGATTAACCTTTCATACATTAATCCTTAAGTCCTTTATCTCTGGAATGGACACAAGTCATGGAATAGTCACACTTGTATAGTCCATCCCATGTTTCTTGATATCTTGAGTAGACTATGATATTCAAATTAGTATGACATCTCATGTCAACTTATTTGAGCATGGCCATGCATTTTCGTCTCACTCAATCAAGTGGCCTAAGATATTACTCCATTATGTAGGAGGGACTTATCCTATATTGATCAACCATATCCCTCTACATAGATTGTGGTATATCCAACATCAGTCTTTATAGAACAACCAATTACGGTGTACGTTTGACTGTATCAAAATATACAACTCACGATGTTGAGATAATAATTATCTCAAGTCTGAGGATCATATACATATAATCACTATGAGTAATGTTGTGACAATTACATAATAAAATAAACATACTCATAACGGGTCAATCCAATATGTTGTTCTCTAACACACATATTCATGCATTGATTTTGACAATCCACATCAATGACAACTCTTTATCATCAATCAACTACATGTTAGTCTTAATGCATTATTGTTGTCCTAGTCAACAATAATACTCGACTAAGGATCTTTTAAGAATAATCATATTATTCTAAGGACATTATTATAAAACAGTTTATTTGTACACACAGAAAGAAAAACTGAAATAATAATAATGATAACGCTTTATATTAATAAACATGGTAAATTAAGTATGTTATTACAACCATCTCATGATTGGTCTTTGGGCATACTCTTACATACCCGTGGTGGGTGATTGAATACTCAGGTCAGTGATTTTCGATAATAAATGATTATTGATGAATGTATAAAAATGTGATGGCATGTGATGTATATTTGTTTCGAGTAATATGTTGCCATGGTACATATATATATGCATGGGACTTGGGATGTGACTATTGGAGGAAAGGGTGTACGCTATGTGCGTGGTCTAATGCTAGCCTCGTGCTACATTAGCACTTGATGTTAGCTATGTGCTTCATCAAGGGAGGTGTTGGCTAAGTGCCCATCTCGGCGGTTGATAGCTGTGTGCATCACCGTGGACTGATTGATATGTGGGATCCCTAGGGGACCGGTGGCTTGGCCACGGCCTTGAGCAGTAAGTCTGCCAAGGTAAGATTTGTGGATCACTACGTGATCGGTGGATTAGCCATGGCCTTGAGCAGGGAGTCTGCTAAGGTAGGAGTAACGGATGGACTTAGGATGGGTTGGGCTTCATAATTGCATATTCATGTGTATGGACTGTGTGGATATGGGCCAAGCCCATATGTGGGGACATGTGTATTAACTATGCACTGAGTCCGTGTGACTCACCCAATATTTTTCTCAAACCTTTCAGGTGGCACATAAAGCTTGGACCGGGTTGGGAGTGGATACAAGGTGGCCATGCAGAAGCGGAGTTTCATGCAAAAAGGATATCTTGTTTAATGAATTAAGTAGTATATTTCAGTATTTGATTAAGTGTTTAATGTAAAAAGGCCCATTAAAGTATTTAAGTATTTTATTAAGTATCTTTATTATTATGTTCTATTACGACTGATAATTTAAATATCGATTGCAAATGGTCTTATTTCCTTAAGTATGTATAATAAAGTTTGAATCGGTGTTTTCATAATAATTTAGTTTTACTTAGAATATTTCAAGTCACGAAAATGTTTTATTAAACTCAACAAAATTTTAACGGTTTTACTCTTGAGTAAGGATATTTTTCGAACGTGTTCCGCAGTGGCATTCCAAATTCGGTCGGAGTGAAAGGGCCGGGTTTGGGGTGTTACAAGTTGGTATCAGAGCCCGGTTCAAAACTCAGCTTTGAGGTTTTGGGCCCGAAAACAGTTTTCAAAAGTGGGCTTTTAAAAATATGGACTCTTATTTCAGGTTTATTCTGGCATGGCACCTGTACCTCCGACCTGAAGTCCACCCGGTAAGTACCTCTGACTATTGAGGTGATTTGAATGTGTGAACTGTATGGGCATATATGGGCTCGTAGATTAGTGAACTCGAACTGAAACTTTGTATGATCGAAAGAACCACTTCTAGAACCTCTTTTCATAAAATTGTTCGCGGTTAATCAGTGGAACCAAAGTACTAATGCATAAAACTCCTTAATCAGATTAAATCGCGACGTTAGAAATAAGTGGTCGTCGTGGACGCGATAGAGGTAAAATGGCAGTATCGGAACTAGTCGGGTCTGGCCATGGGTCAGAAAGTGAAGTGCCGCCGCCAGCAGTGGGCGCGGAGGATCAAGATCAGATAGGGGAAGATGACGCAGTATCGCGGGCTATGTTGCGAGTGCTAGAACGAGTAGCAGGAGCTAGTATGGGAAATGGAACTCGGAATTCAGTATCGGAAAGGCTTAGGTCGAACGGAGCCGAGATTTTTAGAGGAGTATCGGGAGTAGCTCCGAATGTAGCGGAGTATTGGTTGGAGGCAGTCGAGAGAATCATGGACGATTTGGACTGTACTGATGAGGACAAGCTGAAAGGTGCTGTCTCGTTGCTCCGAGATGAAGCTTATCGATGGTGGCTCACTGTCAGGCAAGGTGTTCCGGCAGATCGACTGGATTGGGAATATTTTAAGCTTAAGTTTGAAGGAAAGTACGTTTGAGCCAGCTACTTAGACTCGCAAAGGAAGGCGTTTTTAAACTTGGTACAAGGAAGCAAGTCGGTAGCGGAATATGAAGCTGAATTTGTGCGGCTAAGTCAGTACGCCAAAGGGATCGTGGCTACTGGTTACGAAAGGTGTGTCCGGTTCGAAGATGGGCTACGAGACGAGTTGCGAGAGTTGATTGCTCCGCACAGAGAAAGAGACTTCGCCATTCTAGTGGAGAAAGCTTGGATCGCTGAGGAAGTTAAGAGGGCTGTAAGAGAGAACCGAGATAAGGATAGGAACCGGGATAGGAGAAATTTTGGATCGTCTGAATCATCTGAGGGTCTTCGGAAAAGACCAAGGGTTGAAAATTTCGCTCGTGTGACTAAGCCAGCTACGGGAAATCGAAGCCGTCCGTGTGCTCAGTGTGGAAGGTATCATGTCGGCGAGTGTTGGAACCGGAAGCGAGAGTGTTTTAGGTGTAGGTCTAAGTCTCACTTGATTAAAGACTGTCCTCAAGTGATGGATAGGGCTCGAGGTCAAGGACGTGGAACTCCAAGAAGAGGTGCTGAAGGTTCAGATGCAAGATAAGATAGCGGGTATGTTCCCAAATTCTGGAATCTCTTTATTGCCTGGATTGTTATGAGATAGTTCGTGTTTGTATGCTAGCGAAGTGTATGGAACCTTGAATACGAATCTTGAGATAGTATCTAAGGAATGTGTTAGTTTTGTTAGGATCAGAGTGCGCAGCATAAGCGTAGTGCGGTGAGTTAGGATGTACGATTATTCGTTAGTAAGCAATTTCGAGGACGAAATTATTTTTAAGGAGGGTAGAATTGTAACATCCTAAATTGGGGGTTGTGCGTTTGGAGCATAACTCAAGTGTTAGTAGGCTTTAAGTGGGGTTTGGATGTGTTTTAAGGGTTTTTAAAACTCTAAGTTTAAAAGGGAGTGCTTTGGAAATTTTTGGAATTTGAGGTTAAAAGAGGGAAATAGGAAAAGAGGCCTTAAGAATAGTTTTTGGCGTTTTTGGACATAAGGAATCAGTTGGCAAAGTGGCTTGGGGCGCTAAGATGCAAGGGGACTTTAGTAGGACAAGGGTTCGAGCGGTGGGAATCGCTTTTTGGAAGTTTTAATTTTTGGCGTTAAAGGGGAGCAAGGCAAGGAGGCCTTAAAGGAAATTTTCTGGCATGGTTGGCATATAACAGGCCTTGGCAAAGTGGCTTCTATGCGCCACTTAAGGGCCTGGGGGCGAATGGACTCAAGTTCGAGTCACGCTGGGAGTGTTTTAATTTTTGGTTTCAGGCGTTGAACGAGGGAGTGCTTAAAAGGAATTTTGGGGCAAGTTGTGTCACAATAAACGCCTTGGCCGAGTGGTCTGGGGCGTTGCTTGTAAACTGTTCCTGCTGTTCCTAGGTTCGAGTGGCGTAGGAAGCAAGGGCATTCTCATTTTTGGTTTTTAGCGCTAAAGCAAGGGGAGCCAAGGAACGAAAGCTTAAAAGAAATTCATGATGCGATTATGTCATGAAAGTCAAGGTGGCCGAGTGATTGAGGGCGTGGAGAGTTTTCTCCAGGTCTCGGGTTCGAGACCTGGGAGCAGCAGCATGGTTTTTCTTTTTTTCAATGGCCGGCGTAGAAGCTAGTGGCCTGCATGGGTTTTCATTTTGATAAAACAAGTTGCTTTTATTTTATTTTGCTTGTTGTTTTCAAAAGCTGCTGGGGTATGGGTTAGTTTATTATTTTATGGAAGTATGGGGTAGTTATTATTATTATTATTATTATTATTATTATTATTATATTATTATTATTATTATTATTATTATTATTATTATTATTGTTATTATTATTATTTTTATGAATAGGATGATGGGTTAGTATTATTTTATGTATAGGAAATGGGGTAGTAATGGAGGAATGAATAAGCATGTTTTGGTGTTTGGTGAAGCGGGGAAAAGAGGAGAGGCATGGCCGGCCGTTTGGATAGCAAAGCTTGGCCAAATTCTTCATATTGTTTTTTTTCTTTCCCTCCATTTTTGGTGCATGGCCGAATGAAGCAATCTTTGGGGACTTGTTTGGTCGATTTTGAGTAGAGCTAAAGGGTGCCAAAATTCATCTTTTCTTCTTCTTTTCCTTCCAATTTTTGTCTTGACCGAAAAGAGAGAGAGAGCAAGGTTGAGTTTCAGTTTTGAAAGTAGTAAGGGAGGTGCCGAAATTTGGTTTTTCTTTTTCCATGTGTGCCGAATTGTTAAGCCACCAAACCTCTCATCTCTTGTTTATTTCTTGTGTGCCGAATTTCTTTCAACCTCTTCCTTTTGTTCCTTGTTTTCCTTTCAACCTCAAATCCATGCTTATTCTAGTTGAGGCCGAATCTTCAAGGGTAAGTATTTTCTACTCTAGTAATCGATTTGAGTTCTTTTCAATAAGGGTGCCGAAATCAAGGGTAGGCCTTGATTTCTAGGGTTGGCCGAATGTATATAGTGGCATAACTATGTGTTTCTTTTGCATGTGCCAACGTGAAGGTGCATTAAAGAAGCTCTCGGGATTTTGAACATCAAGGTAAGCTAGAGTGTAATTTCGGTCAAGGGCCATTATTCATGGATTAATGTGCTAGCCGATTTTAACACACGGTTTATGTAGGGTTTTCGACTACTCAAAGATCTAGTATTAGTTCTCGGGTTTCAGTGAGGTAAGTGGTTGTTGACTTTCGGCCTTAGGCCATTTTTGGTGATTAAGTGGCTAACCGTTTCTGTCCATGATGGATTAGGGGCTAGTTGAGCAAGGCATTAGGGCAAGTTCGGAATTTTAGTTTGTGTTAGATTAGATAGATCAGGATCTCGCTATAATCAGGTGCGTAGTTATCGCACTGTTCTCTTGCTTGTTTATATGTGTTATATGTAAATGTATATGTTGTGCATGTTAGCCGAAATAAGGGCTAAGATTGTGAACACCCGTGGTGGGTGATTGAATACTCAGGTCAGTGATTTTTGATAATAAATGATTATTGATGAATGTATAAAAATGTGATGGCATGTGATGTATATTTGTTTCGAGTAATATGTTGCCATGGTACATATATATATGCATGGGACTTGGGATGTGACTATTGGAGGAAAGGGTGTACGCTATGTGCGTGGTCTAATGCTAGCCTCGTGCTACATTAGCGCTTGATGTTAGCTATGTGCTTCATCAAGGGAGGTGTTGGCTAAGTGCCCATCTCGGCGGTTGATAGCTGTGTGCATCACCGTAGACTGATTGATATGTGGGATCCCTATGGGATCGGTGGCTTGGCCACGGCCTTGAGCAGTAAGTCTGCCAAGGTAAGATTTGTGGATCACTATGTGATCGGTGGCTTGGCCACGGCCTTGAGCAGTAAGTCTGCCAAGGTAAGATTTGTGGATCACTATGTGATCGGTGGATTAGCCACGGCCTTGAGCAGGGAGTCTGCTAAGGTAGGAGTAACGGATGGACTTAGGATGGGTTGGGCTTCATAATTGCATATTCATGTGTATGGACTGTGTGGATATGGGCCAAGCCCATATGTGGGGACATGTGTATTAACTATGCACTGAGCCCGTGTGTGACTCACCCAATATTTTTCTCAAACCTTTCAGTGGCGCATAAAGCTTGGACCGGGTTGGGAGTGGATACAAGGTGGCCATGCAGAAGCGGATTTTCATGCAAAAAGGATATCTTGTTTAATGAATTAAGTATCTATATTTTCAGTATTTTGATTAAGTGTTTAATGTAAAAAGGCCCATTAAAGTATTTAAGTATTTTTATTAAGTATCTTTATTATTATGTTCTATTACGACTGATAATTTAAATATCGATTGCAAATGGTCTTATTTCCTTAAGTATGTATAATAAAGTTTTGAATCCGGTGTTTTCATAATAATTTAGTTTTTACTTAGAATATTTCAAGTCACGAAAATGTTTTATTAAACTCAACAAAATTTTAACGGTTTTACTCTTAAGTAAGGATATTTTTCGAACGTGTTCCGCAGTGGCATTCCAAATTCGGTCGGAGTGAAAGGGCCGGGTTTGGGGTGTTACAATATAAATTATTAAGCAAGTAAAATAATATATATAATAATAATTAAGTATAAAAATAATAAAAATATATATATATTTATACTATTAATAGATTAAAATAAAAATTTTAGCATAACAATATAATATTATAATAATTTAAATTTAAAAAAAAGGTTAAAAATAAATAAAGAAATCAGGATCAAATAACAATAAAAATAAATAAAAGGGGGTTAAAATAGCAATTAAAACAAATATAGAAGGACTAAATTTAAATGCGCATTAAATTACAGGGGCTAATATGGCAATTAAGCTTCTTTTTGAAAACGGTGTCGTTTCGATTTTTAGCCTTTAGAAATCCCGAGGACTTAATTGAAATAAAAACAAACTTTTAGGGTCAAATTAAAATAAAAAGAATTTAAATTAACCGGAATTAAAAATAATAAAAAAAATTAGGAGGGCTGAAATGGCAATTAAGCCATCCAAAGAAAGACACGCGGATCTTTGCCCCGGGTTGGGTCAACACGCGGACTCTGCTTAATCAAAACAATGTCGTTTCTTTGCTTTTATAAAAACCCATTTTAATAAAAAAAAAACATTATGAATCTGTTTTTACAAAAAAAAAAGGTTCCAGAATTCTCTGGAATGCTGTCTTCTCTTCTCGCCCTAGTGTTTGTGCAATACTCCTCACCTGACACACGCGCCTCCGTGGCCGATGGCCGGTGGCCGGAGGCCTAGAACTCCCAATTTCTGTCGTTCTCCAGAAGGTAATCTTCCTTTTCTTTATTCTTTTTCTTTAAACAGTGGGTTATATGCTCAAGGATATATAAAAAAAATAAAAATAAAATAAATGACAATATAAAAAGTAGAATCACCTTAAAAAAAAAACTTTATTTTTATTGATTTCTATTTCTCGGTATATCTCTCTGTGTGTATATCCCCCCTTTCTTGTTACAAAAATCAGGCTTTTATAGCCTTGAAAATGGAAAAATGAAAAAGGAATTCGCTGCTGTTTGGCCATTTTTGCTGCGATTTTGTTTCCTTTCTTTTGCAGGTGGCGAGGATCTTGGTGATGGCTGAGGCGGGGTTCGTGCGCGTCGATGACGGCGTGACCGAGGCCTGGAGTGGCTTGCGTGACCTACAGCGTGATTGATGGTCTCCTGCCATTGCGGCGCAGAAGGAGCTGGGTGCGATTGCGGCGCCTAGGGTTTCAGCAAACCCTAGGCTTACTGAAACTTGCCTAGGCAGTGGGCCTTTTGGGCTGTGGAATTTGTTGGCTCAATTTGGGCTAGGGGTTTTTAGTCTGTTGGGTAGTGGTGTATTTTGTAATTGGTTTTGGGTTTTTAGGCCCGTTTATTGTAACATGAACTGATGGACTGTAAGGGACATTATTAGTTATTATTTTTTAATGGGGCTTATTTAATGACCGGGCAAAATTAGGTACTTACAATAGCAATATCAAAATCCCTCTATTTCTACCATGTATGATCAATCTCATAGCTTTTACAAACTAGTCCCTGTATTCATTTTTCATGAAATTCACTTAGAAAAAGATGTTTATCTAACATCAATCTCTCATAAACTTCCATAAAATATCATTTTACAAGCATGTAATTCTTGGGTAGATTTTTGAACATGCATCTTAGCTCATTTTATAGCTAAAAATAGCTAATTCATAATACGAGAACTTCAAAAATACGAAGAATATTAAAAACGGGGCTAAAATGCACTTACTAGCAAGCTTGAAAAAATTAAAGAACCCTAGCTATGGAGTCTCCAAATTTTCGACACAAGAGGAAGAAGATGAATGAAATTTTTATCATCTTTTTCCTATTTTAATCATTTATTAGACAAATGACTAAAATGTCCTTCTCTTTAAAATTTTCCATATTACTAACTCATGTCCAAATTTGTCCAAAAATTATAATTTGGGCAAATTGCTATTTAAGGACTTCTAATTAATAATCTAAAGCTATTTCATACAAAAAGCTTCTAGAAACTCATATTTTGCAACTTTTGCAATTTAGTCCTTTTGCACCATTCAACCTCAATTTAACAAAATTGCTTCATGAAACTTTCACACTAGCATGCAAACATGGCATAAACCTTAAAAACCCATAAATTCACCTCGGACTCGTGGCCTCATACCACTATTCTGACTAGGCCCTAAATCAGGTTGTTACACTATCTGATACCAGACTTGTCACGAAACCTCGTACATCTAAGATGGCTGCTGAAACTCGTTGATTTTAGAGCAGCCGGTGAATTGAGTTGGGGTCTGTCATGCTAGCAAAATTGTATCGGGGGATGTGCGGGGCGATGCGACCGAATAAAGCCAAAATCGGAGCTTGCCTATCTCTACTGCAATCATGGGCACGGTTTCGCTTTCAATTTTTACGTCCTTGAGTGGACCACCCATATACATTCCCACTTATAACGATGTAAATTTAATATTAGATTTTACAATTATTACATAGATTTAAAATAATTTATTTATTTAGGTGGAACCATTCATCGAGTTATGTTGGAATATCTACCTCACTTGAAGATATACGGATTCTATTAGACCAACGATCGGAAGCACAAGTAAGTATTAAATAAAATATATTTTGGTAATAAAATAGTCGTTTCGTATTTAGTATTTAGTATTTAGTATATAACTAATATTTTTATCATGTTAATATCGTTTCAATGGACACCATATGAGGATACGTCAATTCGGGCAGTAATTCTGGATGAGTTCTTTCAAAATCTGAACATTTGGCATGCGAAGGTCCCATTGGTAAACTATGCCACCATAGAGATGCACCAGTCAGATCGGGTTCTGCGTTAGTTTGGATTCCAACAACTGATTCCCGTGGCACCCGAGGTGCTTGATGATGAGCACAAAGTTAACTTACGGCAGTTGCATACAGATTGGCCAAGATTTTGGTCAGCATATATCGAATTGTGGGAAAACCGGTATGATTATATACCTACTCGAGAATCAATCATTGTTCCTGAGTTAGCGTGCGTGCAGAAATGCATGCCATGGTTTAGGATCCATGGCAAGCCGTATTTATTGTTCGAAGAGAAGAGGCGGCGGCAACTTCGTGTACAAAGGGAATGACGGGGCCCTTTAAATCCAAAGAGAATAGATGATGGGACGGGCCCAACAACAGTGCCGACACAATCACCGGGCCCATCAACATCGCCCACACAGTCACCGGGCCTAACACTTCATCTGACGACACCCACATCACAACCTTTTCCGGTTATGCCAGGTGCGTATCCTAGCCCTTATATGTATCCTAACCCTTATGTTTCCTTTTCCCAGTCCTATGGCAGGTTGGAAGGCATGGCCCCGTTCGAGTCAGTTCCTGACTAATCCGAGTGGACCGCCGATCTATTGGCCTCTGTCGCACGAGGGATCGCACGAGGCGCCGTCAGGGAGCTCTTCTTTTTACCAATCTCTGATGCCTTATGGGATTCCAACACCTCCGCCATGGGTGATACAAACACCTCCGCTCATTATTTTGTCAAGGTGGGTCATCCTCCCAACACTCACCACCAAACCCCTAGCCGGAGAAACCAGAATCCTCGCCAGAAGATGGAACAAGGAGGAATCCAGTATATAACTGTTGACCACCCCCATGTGGCACTGATTCCAATCGGCACCAACATTGATTTTTTTAATATATTTGTATAAACTTTTTTATATTGTTTCATTTAATAAAATAAAAGTTATTTTTATATTTTATTATAATTTATTTTTTATATTTGTAATAAAATAAAAGTTGTTTTTTATTTTTTATTGTAATTTAATTTTTATTTTTGTAATAAAATAAAAGTTATTTTTTATTTTTTATTGTAATTTATTTTTTATATTTGTAATAAAATAAAAGTTGTTTTTTTATTTTTTTATTGTAATTTATTTTTATATTTGTAGTAAAATAAAAGGTGTTTTATATTTTTTTATTGTAACTTATTTTTTATATTTGTAATAAAATAAAAGTTGTTTTTTTTTTTTTATTGTAATTTATTTTTTATATTGTAATAAAATAAAAGTTGTTTTTTTTTTTTTATTGTATTTTTTTTTATATTTGTAATAAAATAAAAGTTGTTTTTTTTTTTTATTGTAATTTATTTTTTATATTTGTAATAAAATAAAAGTTCTTTTATTTTTTTATTGTAATTTATTTTTTATATTTTTAATAAAATAAAAGTTGTTTTTTATTTTTTATTGTAATTTATTTTTTAAATTTGTAATAAAATAAGTGTTGTTTTTAAGGGTGGAAGGATCTAGAAACTAAGAAGAAATGGATGAATTAGAACTATGTTAAATAAGTGAAAAAGTATGAGGGGTTAATTTGTAATTTTATCAAGATTGGTGTTGATCCAATGTAGGAATTTTTAAGGATCGTAAAGGGCAAAATAATCATTTAGCAAGAAAGATAATTTTGAAGAATAATGATGATGGTGATATTTTAGATTAATTGAATAACTTTTTTTCTTGTTTTGCAACTTAGTCCTTATACAAAAGTTCATCATTTTCATCAAGAAATTAAAAGAATTTTCATAGCCACCAAGAGACAAAAATGATGAGAAGACTATCAACTATTCCGATTTGGACATGAATGAGATGTATGGCCTGGGTTCCTACACCATCCGCATAACTTCTGTTGGTTGCCTGTTTCTCGGATATCCATATTGTTGTGTATTCTAGTCGAGAAAGGTCGACCCTTTGGTTTGCAACGTAGTTCTCTATCCGGTAACAGCTTAAACGGAGCAAGCGATACAGACGGTCACTTACATTCATCTGGGACTGGTGGGAATACGTGTCTCCACACGTTGTACATGTATTTTATTTTGTACACTCCGTCGACATAGCTCATGGGATCCAGACGGATATTCTGACAAGCTGCAATTACATGAGCGCATGGATAACAAAGTGCGTCAAATATCCCACAGCCGTAGGTCCTATTTCTCAAGTGTACTCGATATTGCCTGCCAACAATACCTTGGTTCGGTCTGTCAAACTCAGTCACACGAAACCATAGGTTGTCGCGATTGTGACACATTGTGCGCATGGTGTTGGCCCATGCCTTCGCCTTGTTAATTTCTCTCAATACCTTCGCGCACCATACATGGCCTTCTTGCATTTGGTCTTTATAACTCGCTGCTCACTTCAGAAATAGTGCCGCTAAACTAAAATATGTCTCTCGCACAACCGATGTTATCGGCAAATGACGCGTTCCTTTTAGAACAGAATTTATGCATTCAGCTAGGTTTGAGGTCATATGACCATATCGTAGGTCGCCGTCGTATGCTGGTGTCCACTGTTCGAAAGGCATGTTGCATAGGTAGTTTGTGCCTTCTTCGTTAACTAAGCGCAAAATCGCCAACATCTCGTGAAAACGGTCCTTATTGATATCGTACCCTGCCAATATAAGTTGATAACTAATATTACATACCACACTTCAATTAAGAATAAACTGAATATTACAAACAAAATTATATTAATAGATATTACATACCCATGTTGGTCACTTGCAGTCGTTCACTTGTAGATCGATGTTGCCCGTGGTAGTTGGACACAACATGCCTTAGGCAATATCGATGGTGTGTCCGATGCCATAGGCTTCCCTGTCGCTCTATTGCGGCTAGTATTCCAGGGCCCCTATCCGATATAACGAATATATCAGGTTGGGGGCAGACATGCCTCCTTAACCTAGATAGAAAGAAATCCCAGTCATCAGCTGACTCCCCGGTGTTATTGCAAACGCAATTGGAAGGATTCTCCCACTGCCATCCTGTGCCACAGCTAGCAATAGCCGATACGTATATCTACCATACATAAAGGTACTGTCAATTTGTACCAATGGCTTGCAATATAGAAATGTGTCTCGGCATTGCTTAAATGTCCAGAACAAAACACTTGAACACTTGGCATCCACAGAGCAATCGATCGTTGTAGTACGCAGGTTCCGTTTCAAGGTCTGTTATGCTACCTGGGACATATCTCTCCAACACCTGACACCACTGCCACACTTCACTATATGAAGCGTCCCACCGACCATGCAACTTTTCCAACGCCTTCTGCTTAGCTATCCAAGTCTCGTGGTAAGAGGGCGTGTACCCAATTGGCTACGAGTATTGGCAATTAAGATCGGCACTAAAGTCTTAGGATCCACCTTCATCGTCGGTATTATTAACCTTGCCAACATATCTGAATCCATCTTGGGATGATCTTGTGGAACACCTGCTAACGAAGTACGTTAAATAATACAACATTACGTAATATCAGTATTATTCAAAAACCATAAACACCTAATGATACTGTACCGACAAGACATGTATGTGGACCTTTGTACTTTTTAATCTCCTACAAGCCAATCATTTTCCTCAACGAGGCCATGATTTTCCATGAACATATACCGTCTTGCACTTCACACTTAGCCTCGTACTTATCGACTTTGGATTTAACCACGTTTTATTTAACCCCGTTCTTGATGCTATATTGTTTCAATGCACTAAGAAAACTATCCTTGTTGGAAAACTCTTTACCAACTTCTAATTCACCCGAATCCAACGACGAACTTGTACGGTCATGCCTTCTGTGTGGTAGTTCAAGAAACTCCAACGCATCATCTTGAGATAGATCGACATTATGCATGTGGGTTGGAGGCGAGTACGCCCTGAATCACGAATCTTCTTCTTCTTCATTTGGACCCCCTTCAACATCTTCAGGTATGGTTGGAACAGGCTCCAGTTCAGAAAATAATGCAACTTCTGCACCATCGGGGCCGGGCTCTCGAGGTGGATCCACATCAAACTCATTATCTGACCCACCATTATCTGCAACGAATGAGGTCCTCTCGCCGGTGGATGTCATGGAGAGTACATTATCCCTACTTAAACAACTTTTGTAACGTCCCCAATCATATGTGGATTGCCAACCACTAGAATTTGATGATGTTCCCCAATATGTATTTCTAGCATCGAAAGTCGACCCACCGATATGCATGTCCCATCCACCAACCCAGTGTCGTGCAGGGGTTGAGTTTTTCATACTACCACCAAACACTGGCACTTCTGTATTCTGCCTCCAACTAACAGAGTGTCAGCTTGGGGTCGTGTATTCCCCTTGAACAACAGTAGATGTTGAAGTCGAAAAAAGATCACTTGGCGATGAAAATTGTACATATACCTCAAGATAAGGTGATCCACTGGCAAGATGAGTCTCCACCATTGCCTCCAAGCTCCGAGGACCTTTGATGTCGAATCAGTCATATCTCACGGGATCAACTGAAGCAAAAAATCTATACTTAATAGACTGAACTTTCATTGGCGTTGTTCCGAAGATTTTACGCCTAATTCTTTTTCGAAGTTTTGTCAAATCTATGTTCTGGTTAAAAACCAGTCGCAATGTTTTCTTTGATAAAAAAACAACACTGTTTTCGGTGTCACGAACCTCACCATCATAGTAAATAACAGCACTAATACGTTCACTCATCTTTAGTTTCTATTATACTTTTGCCTCAATTTCTATTATGCAACCTGAGAATGAAATTTGGCTCATTTATAGTCTAAGGACAAATAGGAACTGCTGTAGCAAAAGAGCATCCACGTGGGAGCTTTTTTCAGTACTTTTGCTAATAGTGCATCCTGCTTAAAGCATTTTGGTCACTATTTGTTCAAAAACGTCTTTTCAAATTATCTTTTCAGGAACTACTGTAGCAAAAGAGCGTCCACGTGGGAGCTTTTTCCAGTACTCTTGCTGATAGTGCATCCTGCTTGAAGCGTTTTGGTCACTATTTGTTCAGAAACGTCTTCTCAAAATTATCTTTTCAGGAACTACTATAGCAAAATTATCTTTCCAGTACTCTTAGTGACAGTGCGTTATGCTTGAAGCGTTTTGGTCACTATTTGTTTAGAAACGTCTTCTCAAAATCATTTTACCAGATACTACTGTAAAAAAAATTAATTTTACCAAATAAATTTTATATTACTGATATATTTTTCCTAAACCCTAAATCTAAAATTATTTTAATTAATTAACCCTAAACTCTAGTTCATTAATTTTCCCCTAAAAATGCTAAACCCTAAGGCCCTAAAAACTATAAAAAAAAAACCCTAAACCCTACCCCTAAAATCCTAAAAACCCTAACTCTAACCGTAAAAACAGTTGAAAACCCTAAAGGGCAAAAACGCGTCCCTGAGGGAGCATTTTTGCCACATCAGCAAAGCGCACCCTCAAGGACGCGATTTATAATGATGTGGCAGAAAACGCTCCCTCAAGGACACGTTTTCCTGCTGCATCCCCTGAAATCACGCTGACATGGACGCATTTTCGGGGGAAATGGTCCATTCCAGTAAATAATTGGAAAAAATGACATTTTCCGATTTTTTTTTTAAAAAAAAGGCATATTTTGGTGATTTACCCTAAATATATTTTAAAATAATTGTAATTTAGTATGCATTTTGTTTTATACGGAAAATTACATAGTAGAGAGAAAATTGTAACACCCCATACCCAGCCCATGAGTTTCGATAGGATCTGGCATGTCACTACTTGTACTTTGAAAACTTTAGCTTTGTTGGTTTGAAATTGTGAGTTAATTAGACAATATTTAAGTAAATAAGCGGCATTTTAAAAAAAATAACCTTGTATTAATTATTATTAAGTATGAATAAACCTTATCATAAAATTCATAAGTTGCTTAACATTGTAAACTCCTAAGTTGAATAAAAACTAGGGGCCTTATTACAAAAATATTCCCATAATGAAATAAAAAAAATAAACTTAAAGAAACTCCAAATTAACTTGTCAAAAGAAACTTGATGGCCCCTCGAGTCTGTCTCGGCTCCCATGTCCATGATCTACTGTTCATCTGGAAGAGTAGAGAAAAGGAAAGCGTGCGTTACAAAGACTCAGTGTATAAATCTCAAAACACACATCGACCTGAGCCCACAAACACATTATGGGCCCTGGCCCATACAGGAAGGCATCAATCATAATCACATAATAACAATAAAGAATGAATAACCCAACCCTTCCTAGGTTTCCATCCTCTACACACCATCCCGTACCAACCATCACACCGTGGGGATTTCTACAATCAACCCTCCATCCGCTACACACCAAAACGACAGCCGTACTGCCTATTCCTATTAAATAGGAACCATTAAACGTGGCATAGCCACCGATCACTACGTGACCTTACATTTAAATTTTGTGGGATTTCTACCACCGATCACCAAGTGACCTATCATGCACTTCCCCTTCAATTATCATCATTCCCACCCCATGCATACATACATAAAGAAACATCAAGCAGACATATATATTCTTCGATACACATAGGGAGTTCTATGTTTACGTACCTGGCATCCTTGCCTAGCCCTTTTTAGGGTTCCATTCGACTGTCTATACAGCCTTATTCCGCCTTTTTAGCCCATAACATACAAAATAAATATACACACAGGTTTATCATTAGCGTGTTAGAGATCTACACACCTAATTAATATTGATACCTTTGTTAAACCGATCTACAACTTTGCTTCAAAAAGTCGGAAGGATGTGAAACTAGGGCCTCTCCTATATTCGGCCATGGTCAGTGTTCTACCCAATTTTCATGTATTTGAATAAACAACTCTTCTTACCTTAAAATCCCGAAATTGAAGACTAACGTTTTTCGGCTTTTAGATCTAGTCGGCCAATCTTCCTTCAAATCTCGAAAACCATTAAACTATTAGCTTTCGGCTTTTGCTTTTCAAAAATTGGGAATAGATTAAGAGAACTAAACAAAAATCGACTCTTACCTTAGCTTAGGAGATTCGGCTAGCACTAGAGAGAGAATTCGGTAATGCCAATGGAAGATTTAAATGCCGAAAGTATAGAATAATTTCTCAAATAGGATTAATAAAAGAAAAAGCGATGGATGTTTCGGCTTTTTAGAGAAATCGGCACAAGGGAAAAGAAAGTGGGGAAAAGTTTCGGCTTTTGAAGAAATTGAAGAAATAAATTTGGAGAGGGAGAGGCTAGGGAATTTTGGCACCAAGGGAGAGGATTTTAGGGTTTTTCAATGTCAGAAACAAGGAGCTAGCCCCCCTATTTATAGATTTTTGACACCTACTGCTAAATACCTAAAACGCCCTTAAAATTTAAGCTAGAAGAGAGGAGAATTTCGGCACCCTCTATGCCATGCAGTAGCTGAATTTTACACTCCTCTAGATGGTGGATTTTTGGCCAACACTCCCTTTAAAGATAAGCTCCTAACTTTTCTCCTTTTTATCTATGATATTATCACTTAGAAATCCGTATATATCTTCCTATTTTTAAGCCTTGTAGTCGTCCACCTCATTAATTCTAAATGCCAAAATTTAACTCATTTAAATTAAAAGATTTGGGCTTCATTAAACTTAAATTTAAATCCCTTAAATCCCTTGTTGTGGCGTCACCCTTGCTCCCATTTAATTGCCGAAAATGGCCCAAAAACATGGGCTCCTTGCGACCCAAAACTTTTTCCTTTTTAATTGTTAATGATGCCACCTTAAAATAATTTAATTTGGGCATTTGCCTAATTCTAAGCCCAAATTTAGACCCCTATCACTTAAATTAACAAATTAATTCTATCCCTACACTAAATGCATAGGCCCATAATTTTAGGATGTTACAGTTCTACCCCCTTAAAGAAATTTCGTCCTCGAAATTTCCAACTAACTAGTAATCATACTACCTAAGTCTCACTACTATGCTTTCGCTACGCACTCTAATTCTAAAGCCAAAATAAGCACTTAGTATACTATGGTAGGGTACGCACCGGTATTCGCATCTAGAGCATCCTCTTCCCCTTGGCGACATGCTGCATAGACCAAGGCGGGCTGCCTCGCCTCAACATAACCTGCACCTCCACGACCATGTCCTATGCCATTGCCACCATTGACTTGACCACGGCCCCTTGGTGGTTGTTGACCTTCTCTTCCCGGCGGTGCATTCTCTTGACCTGTGGGCCCTTCACTGCCCCGTTGCTGCGGACAGTTTCTAACTTGGTGGTTCGTAGATCCACACCTAAAACACTTTCCAGTGCCTGCCCAACATTCACCGGTATGGAACTTACCACATCGAGCACACATTTGTTTCTGGTTAGCCGCAACAGGTCTCTCATCCTGTTTCGGCCCGTCTGACCTAGGTCTTTTCTGAGTTTGCCCAACTGCCCCTGACGATTCAAAATTCCTCTTATTTCCTCCCCTATCTCTATCCCGATTCAACTTTTCAGTCCGCTTAACCTCCTCGGCTATCTTAGCCTTTTCCACTAGGACAGTAAATTCCCTTTCCCGCTGTGGGGCTATCAAAACACGCAAATCATCCCTCAGGCCATCCTCAAACCTAACACAACGTTCATTCTCCGTGGCTACCATCCCACGAGCATAACGGCTAAGACGTAAGAATTCAGCTTCATACGCAGCCACTGACCTACTCCATTGAACCAGATTCAGAAATACTCTGCGCTGCGCATCCACATAACTCGATCCAATGTACTTATTCTGATACGCCGTTTTAAAGAGTTCCCAGGTGATACGGTCAAACATTGTACCATCCTTAACAGTAAGCCACCATTGATATTGTAACATCCTCGAAATTTCTTTGAGTCACCCCATATACTTACCGTCTTTTCTATTCAATAATAGTCGTATTATCCATGTCTCCAACTCCTCATGCCATCCACTTTGAAAGACCATGAATGATTTGTTTCACATAATGCTTGTTTTATCCTTTAAAAAAAAAATCTTCCAATTGGCACATGGATTTAATTATCATTCCGTCTAAGTGTTCATTAATCTTATGGTTTCAGTTCTAATTATTTATTCATCCTATATTCAATTGTTTATTCACAAATCCAAATTCTATTATTTCCAATCACATGCTTGCCGTCCATACCATAGATATTCCTTCTTTAATTCACCAATAATGCCATGTTTATTTAATTCAAATTCAAAGATTTCCCTCAATCAACAACTGTTTTTGGCTTTTATTTGTTTATTCATCCATTACCTTATATTCCTTATAATCCCCAAATTATGCCGTCCATGCTCTCTATAATTTACTTCAACTTTGTACCATCCTACAAAATAAGATATAAAATCCAATTGCCATCATTTGGTGTGGCCGAATATCTCCCACAATCTATCTTTCACTTTTGTTTTTTTTTTTAAAAAATAATACAACACATGCCCATCCATTTTGCCGCCCCACTTATGTATATATATATTTTTTTTAGGAATTTAAAATTTCCCATGCTTCCAACCAACTTGCCATCTTAATTTATTAAACACATGTCATTTAAAATTCCACCCACAATGCATTAAAAAAATTCACCCACAATTTTCTTTTCATTTTTTTTTCCTTTTCGTGCATCTCCAATTCCTATTGCCATTCATATACTCCATATGTTTTATATTTTTTTTTTCTAACTTTGTCCAGCACTTAGGACATTATTAACAAAGAAGACAAAATTTATTAAAAGTGTAACAAAAATTTTATAGGTCTTAGGAATTTGTTTCACTTCATCTTAGTATATTCGGTCCTTTAAGGGGGGAGAGTGCCAATTTTTGCTAAGTCTCATTGAGTTCTTCTTTCCTCTCATTTGGTTTCCTTATTTCCTCCATAACCGAACTTTCATCTTTTCTCTATTCCTTCTTCTCATCCATATTAACATCCACTTCTTGATCAATCGAAAAATAGTGGAAGGCCGAAACTTGGATTTCTGAAGTCATCTTTTAATCACTAGAAAACGGTTCTAAAATCTTAAAGGTAAGAGATTTTCACGGATTTTATAACCATTTTTTTATTCGAATAAGATGGGATTCACTAACCGATTTATATTAGGGACTCTATCACTCGGTTTTTATCCTTTGAGCGAAAGGATTTTGTGATCGAATAAAAAAAAAGGAGAGAATTCGTGATTCCCTCTAGATTCAAACGAAGGGCTTTTCAGCGATCCGAGATTTTCCCAACGGGTTGTGGACCGTCAACCGGGGAAAATTGACAAATCGTAGTTGTTCACGATTCCGAGGGTAAAATCTTAGATCGTTTGTTTTAAGAGTAGATTTATTAAATTGTGTTCATTGTCTAACTGAGTGTTATAACATTTTTAGGTATCGACGATCAGGAAAGTGTAGTGCTTATCGTAATCAGGTGTGTAATCTCACACCGTATCACATGGGTTAGATGACTATACCGTAATTAAAGATCAGACTAAAAATCGCAAAGTTGGTGAAATCAGAAAATATGGTATATTAACACTATAGTATTAAGTGCATGAAATCGGTATTAAAATCTTGAAAATTTCGGAATAGCCCTTAATGGGCTAATATGTTAAAAAGTGATATTTTGGGCCTCATGTGATAAATGGGCCATATGAGTTATTTGATAAAATAATGAGATGATAAGGGCCAAACTATAAAGTTGGCCAAAATGTGAAATGGGCCAAATAGTGAAATGAGCCAAAGTGTAATATGGGCCAGATTGTGATAATTCTTTAATGGGTCTTATGTTGGAATTATCTTATGAATGAATAGTTATGCATTTTAAATACATGATTGCATGGGTTGGGATATTTGATGAAGAGAAGATGGCTTCATGCCCAGTTAATGGCTTCGTGCCAAGTTTAATGGCCTCGTGCCCAATTTAAATTATGGCTAAATGCCCAGTTGGTGTGTTGGCGGGGTGGGTGACTAAAGCTCCCCACAGGTGTGCTGGTTGGTACGGGTGGTGTGTAGCGGATGAAAATTTAGGCTTGGTTGGGAATTGCATATCACATGCATTTTATACTTGTTACATTGTTACATTTGTAAATGGACTCAAGCCCAATTAAATGCTTATATGGTTTTGGCCCAGTGGATTTGGTAAGTGGGTTACACATTGAGTTCTAAGTAACTCACCCCGTTTCCTTTACCCTTCTCAGGTAACGATCATTAATGGAGGCTTGGGCAGGGGATAACTTCGTGGAGGCCATACTTCGAATGATGGTTTTTGTGAACTTTGAACTACTCATAAGTATTTTTATTTAATTACTATTTTAGTTATGATGTAATAAGGCCTCTGGTGTTATTTTTATGAATTTTTGCTTGTGGATGGATTTTTAATTATGCTTAAATACTTAAATGGGACTATTCTATATTTTATATATTTTTTTATTTCTCGTGCAAAAAGGAGTTTTTTCTTAAATATTTTATTCTCGTAATTTTTCTGAAAAATTAATTTTTTTTTAAACTTGTTTTCAAATTTCTTTTGAACTCCTTTAAATTTCTCGTGAAATTTTAACCAATCAATTTTTAAGTTTTAATTATAAACTCTTATGTCCTAAATCATAGATTTTAAATTAACCTCAGTTTTTACTAAACTTCAATTTCCAAAATAGTCTAGAAAATCTGTTTCTTTAAATCATTAGATGACTAGGAGTAAGTTCGTTTTGTGTGACATACCAAATCTGGTCTTAACGCGTAGACCGGGTTTGGGGTGTTACATCTTATAGTATCAGAGCCAGGTTTCAAAACTCGATTGTGGTTTGGGCAAAAAAAAATGTTTTCAAAGCTGTTTAAAATATTAATTTATAATGCATGTTCTAAAGGAAGTATGGCAACACGAGTATCTGGCACCAAGTCAAGTAAGTGTATGTGAATTGAATAATTCTTATTATTGTGATATACCTATAGGAACACTTAAGAACTCTTAGTTTTAGGTATTGAAACTATAGAGATTAAGACTATAGGATTCGTTTACGAAAACAACTTACCTCTTATATCTCATAAAAATATCGTTAATAAATACTGAAATTGTGTACTGATTCATAAAACTTGTAATCAGATTAAATCGAAATACCCAATATGAGCACTAGAGGACATGGACGTGGACGTGGACGTGGACGTGGTAGACGTGGCCGTGGTAGAGGCCGAGGTGCTTGGGTTGCGCCGGGTCTTATGCCGGAAATGGACGCACCTGCGTCACCCGAGAGTGAGACTGGATCACACGACCACATGCGAGTCCTAGAAAGGGTTGCTGGAGCTAGGACTGGGTCAGTAGCTCGTGGATCGATATCGGAACGGCTTAAATCAAGTGGTGCTGAGGTTTTTAGGAGTGTCTCTGGTGTAGCTCCGAATGTAGCGGAGTATTGGCTCGAGGCAGTGGAGCGAATTATGGATGATTTGGAGTGCACCACCGAGCAAAAACTAAGAGGCGCTGTGTCCTTGTTGAGGGATGAGGCGTATCAATGGTGGCTCACCGTTCGAGAAGGCACTCAGGCTGAACTTGTTACTTGGGATTTCTTCAAGACTGAATTCCAAGGAAAGTATATCGGGGCATGTTATGTGGATGCCCGGAGGAAAGAATTCCTGAATCTGGTCCAAGGGAATAAATCAGTGGCAGCTTATGAGGCAGAATTTCTACGCTTGAGCCGTTATGCTCGGACAATTGTGCCAACTGATCATGAGCGCTGTGTACGTTTTGAGGATGGGCTAAATGATGAGTTGCGGGTACTGATAGCCCCACAACAAGTAAGGACTTTTGCCAAGCTTGTAGAAAAGACCAAAATAGCTGAGGAGGCTAAAAACTCTGCACGACAGAATCGAGACAGAGACAGAGGCAAGAGGGACTTCAGGTATTCGGATTCCACTAAAAGTTTTCAGAAGAGGCCTAGAAATGATGAACCAGCCCAAGCTAGAGCACCTGCTGCTACCAATCAGATTCAACTGTGTGCTGACTGTGGGAGACGACACCCAGGTGAATGCTGGAAAAGAACTGGTGGGTGTTTCAAATGTGGTTCGAAGGACCATCAGCTTAAGGATTATCCTCGAATGACTGCTCAACCTCAAGAAACTCGTGATCATAACGCACAGCCAGCTAGAGGCACTCAACATCCACCGAGAGGCCATGGGCCAGGTCGAGGTGGTAATGGCGGTGGTCGTGGTCAAGGTGCACCGGATAGAGGTAACGGTTTCAGAAGCAATACGGAGGCAAGACAACCAGGGTTAGTTTATACGGTCAGACGCCGAGAGGATGGCGATTCACCTGATGTGATAACCGGTACGTTCCTCATATTCGATATACCTGTAACTGCTTTGATAGATATTGGATCCACCCATTCATATGTTTCTAGTGCTGTATCTGGAAATCTGAACATTAGATCTGAGATTAATGATAGAAAGATGACAGTAATTAGTCCTTTGGGACAGTCAGTGATAGTAAATAAATTGTTTAGAGATGTACCTTTAGAAGTTCAAGGAGAAACATTTTTGGCGGACTTGATGGAACTGCCTTTCGGTGAGTTCGACCTTATTTTGGGCATGGATTGGTTGGTGAAATACCATGCAAATTTGGATTGTGCTGCAAAGCGGATGACGCTAAGAACTCCAGAAGATAAGGAAGTAGTGATGATAGGTGAAAGGAGGAACTATCTATCGAATGTAGTGTCTGCTTTAAAGGTAAAAAAGTTGGTACGAAAAGGGTGTGGAGCATTCCTAGCCTTCATTAGCGCGTTGGATGCCAAGGAAGTGTCAATAGAAGGAGTTAAAACGGTAAAGGAATTTTCAGACGTCTTTCCTGAAGAACTTCCTGGATTGCCTCCGGATCGGAAGGTAGAGTTTGGCATTGAGCTATTACCAGGAACGGCTCCAGTGTCTATTGCTCCTTATAGAATGGCGCCGAAGGAGTTAGCGGAGCTTAAAGCTCAAATTCAGGAGTTGTTGGATCGGGGATTCATTCGACGGAGTGTGTCACCATGGGGAGCACCGGTCTTGTTCGTCAAAAAGAAAGATGGGTCGATGCGTATGTGCATCGATTATAGGCAGTTGAATAAGTTGACGATCAAAAATAGGTATCCGTTGCCAATAATTGACGATCTATTCGACCAACTGCGAGGAGCTTCAGTTTTCTCGAAGATAGATTTGAGATCTGGTTATCACCAACTTAAGGTCAAGGAGGTAGACATTCATAAGACTGCATTTCGAACTCGTTATGGGCATTATGAGTTCTTTGTGATGCCATTCGGGTTGACTAATGCACCAGCTGCATTTATGGACCTGATGAATCGGGTTTTCCAACCCTATTTAGACCAGTTTGTAGTGGTGTTCATAGATGACATCTTGGTGTACTCGAAGAATGAGGAAGAGCACGATTCGCATCTGCGGGTGGTATTGCAAATATTGCGGGAAAAACGACTTTATGCCAAATTCAATAAGTGTGAATTTTGGCTGAAAGAAGTGACCTTCTTGGGACATGTTGTGTCGGCCGAAGGAATTAGAGTTGACCCCCGGAAAGTAGAGGCTGTGTTAGGTTGGAAACCACCGAAGACAGTGGCTGAAATTCAGAGTTTTCTAGGGTTGCCTGGTTATTACCGGCGTTTTGTTGAGGGGTTTTCGTTGATTGCCGCACCCCTAACTAAATTATTGCGTAAGGGAGTACCTTTTGTATGGTCAGATCAGCAGCAAGAAAGTTTCGAGAAATTGAAGAAGATTCTGACGGAAGCACCAGTACTGATTCAACCTGAAGCTGGAAAAGAATTTGTTATTTACTGCGATGCGTCACACACGGGCTTAGGATGTGTATTGATGCAAGGTGGGAAAGTGGTGGCTTATACATCTCGTCAGTTAAGGCCACATGAAGTAAATTACCCTACTCACGATTTAGAGTTGGTGGCAGTGGTGTTTGCTTTGAAGATTTGGAGGCATTATCTGTACGGTGAGAAGTCGATTATTTATACGGATCATAAGAGTCTAAAGTACCTCCTTACCCAAAAGGAGTTGAACTTAAGACAGCGGAGATGGATAGAGCTGTTGAAGGATTATGACTTCTCAATCCAGTATCATCCCGGAAAGGCTAACGTGGTGGCAGACGCGTTAAGTCGTAAGGTGATATCAGATTTAAGAGCAATGTTTGCTCACCTTAGTTTGTATGAAGATGGTAGTCTGCTAGCCGAACTTCAAGTGAAGCCTGTGTGGTTAGATCAGATTAAGGAAAAACAATTATCAGATGAAAAGTTGAGTTCCCTATTTCAGCAAGTGGAAAGCGGTGAGAAAGGGGATTTTGAAATGAATAATGATGGAGTATTGTGTTTTCGCAGAAAAATCTGTATGCCCAAGGATTCGGATTTAAGACAAATGATTCTGCGAGAGGCGCATAGTAGCCCCTATACTATGCACCCTGGAGGAAGTAAGATGTATCGAGATCTCCATGAACAGTATTGGTGGCCAGGGTTGAAACGGGAGGTTACTGATTTTGTGAGTAGGTGCTTAACATGTCAGCAAGTGAAGGCGGAACATCAATTGCCATCGGGATTGCTACAACCGGTGAATATTCCATTATGGAAATGGGAAAGAATAACGATGGATTTTGTTAGTGGGTTACCCTTAACGCCTACTAAGAAAGATTCTGTGTGGGTAATTGTGGATCGGTTGACGAAGACTGCCCATTTCCTATCTGTTCGTATGGATTACTCATTGCAGAAGTTGGCCAAGTTATACATAGCTGAGATCGTAAGGTTACATGGGGTACCAGTGTCTATTATTTCGGACAGGGACCCTAGGTTTACATCACGATTTTGGAAAGCCTTACATGAAGCTTTGGGAACCAAGTTGAATTTCAGTACGGCTTTTCATCCTCAGTCAGATGGACAGTCAGAGAGAGTAATTCAGATTTTGGAAGACATGTTAAGGGGTTGTGTGATTGACTTCAGAGGTAATTGGGAAGATTTTCTACCGTTGGCAGAATTCGCATATAACAACAGTTATCAATCCAGTATCCAAATGGCACCTTATGAAGCGTTATATGGTCGAAGGTGTCGTACCCCTACTTGTTGGACTGAATTGGGAGAACGGCAGTTATTGGGTCCCGAATTGATATTTGAGATGGAAGAAAAGGTAAAGGTGATTCGAGCACGGTTAAAGGAAGCTTCGGATAGACAAAAATCTTATGCAGATCTGAAGCGTAAAGATATTGAGTTTGGGGTCAGAGATCAGGTATTTCTAAAGGTCTCACCTTGGAAGAAGATCTTCAGATTTGGACGAAAGGGCAAGTTGAGCCCAAGGTTTATCGGACCGTACCGTGTGTTGAAACGTATTGGGCCAGTAGCTTATCAGCTTGAATTACCTCTGGAGTTGAGTCAGATACATAGTGTTTTTCACTTCTCAATGTTACAGCGTTATCGATCGGATCCGTCTCATATTGTACCGGTAGAGGAAGTTGAGATAAGGCCTGACTTGTCGTTCGAGGAGGAGCCAGTGCAAATTCTAGATCGGGACGTTAAGGTACTGAGAAGGAAGACTGTACCGTTAGTCAAGGTTTTATGGCGCAATCACGGAGCGGAGGAAGCTACATGGGAGCCTGAGGAAACGATTCGGCAGCAATATCCCCATCTCTTTTAATCTGGTAAATTTCGAGGACGAAATTTTCTTTAAAGGGGGTAGAAATGTAACATCCTCGAAATTTCTTTGAGTCACCCCATATACTTACCGTCTTTTCTATTCAATAATAGTCGTATTATCCATGTCTCCAACTCCTCATGCCATCCACTTTGAAAGACCATGAATGATTTGTTTCACATAATGCTTGTTTTATCCTTTAAAAAAAAAAAATCTTCCAATTGGCACATGGATTTAATTATCATTCCGTCTAAGTGTTCATTAATCTTATGGTTTCAGTTCTAATTATTTATTCATCCCATATTCAATTGTTTATTCACAAATCCAAATTCTATTATTTCCAATCACATGCTTGTCGTCCATACCATAGATATTCCTTCTTTAATTCACCAATAATGCCATGTTTATTTAATTCAAATTCAAAGATTTCCCTCAATCAACAACTGTTTTTGGCTTTTATTTGTTTATTCATCCATTACCTTATATTCCTTATAATCCCCAAATTATGCCGTCCATGCTCTCTATAATTTACTTCAACTTTGTACCATCCTATAAAATAAAATATAAAATCCAATTGCCATCATTTGGTGTGGCCGAATATCTCCCACAATCTATCTTTCACTTTTGTTTTTTTTTTAAAAAATAATACAACACATGCCCATCCATTTTGCCGCCCCACTTATGTATATATATATTTTTTTTAGGAATTTAAAATTTCCCATGCTTCCAACCAACTTGCTATCTTAATTTATTAAACACATGTCATTTAAAATTCCACCCACAATGCATTAAAAAAATTCACCCACAATTTTCTTTTCATTTTTTTTTCCTTTTCGTGCATCTCCAATTCCTATTGTCATTCATATACTCCATATGTTTTATATTTTTTTTTCTAACTTTGTCCAGCACTTAGGACATTATTAACAAAGAAGACAAAATTTATTAAAAGTGTACCGAAAATTTTATAGGTCTTAGGAATTTGTTTCACTTCATCTTAGTATATTCGGTCCTTTAAGGGGGGAGAGTGCCAATTTTTGCTAAGTCTCATTGAGTTCTTCTTTCCTCTCATTTGGTTTCCTTATTTCCTCCATAACCGAACTTTCATCTTTTCTCTATTCCTTCTTCTCATCCATATTAACATCCACTTCTTGATCAATCGAAAAATAGTGGAAGGCCGAAACTTGGATTTCTGAAGTCATCTTTTAATCACTAGAAAACGGTTCTAAAATCTTAAAGGTAAGAGATTTTCACGGATTTTATAACCATTTTTTTATTCGAATAAGATGGGATTCACTAACTGATTTATATTAGGGACTCTATCACTCGGTTTTTATCCTTTGAGCGAAAGGATTTCGTGATCGAATAAAAAAAAAAGGAGAGAATTCGTGATTCCCTCTAGATTCAAACGAAGGGCTTTTCAGCGATCCGAGATTTTCCCAACGGGTTGTGGACCGTCAACCGGGGAAAATTGACAAATCGTAGTTGTTCACGATTCCGAGGGTAAAATCTTAGATCGTTTGTTTTAAGAGTAGATTTATTAAATTGTGTTCATTGTCTAACTGAGTATTATAACATTTTTAGGTATCGACGATCAGGAAAGTGTAGTGCTTATCGTAATCAGGTGTGTAATCTCACACCGTATCACATGGGTTAGATGACTATACCGTAATTAAAGATCAGACTAAAAATCGCAAAGTTGGTGAAATCAGAAAATATGGTATATTAACACTATAGTATTAAGTGCATGAAATCGGTATTAAAATCGTGAAAATTTCGGAATAGCCCTTAATGGGCTAATATGTTAAAAAGTGATATTTTGGGCCTCATGTGATAAATGGGCCATATGAGTTATTTGATAAAATAATGAGATGATAAGGGCCAAACTATAAAGTTGGCCAAAATGTGAAATGGGCCAAATAGTGAAATGAGCCAAAGTGTAATATGGGCCAGATTGTGATAATTCTTTAATGGGTCTTATGTTGGAATTATCTTATGAATGAATAGTTATGCATTTTAAATACATGATTGCATGGGTTGGGATATTTGATGAAGAGAAGATGGCTTCGTGCCCAGTTAATGGCTTCGTGCCAAGTTTAATGGCCTCGTGCCCAATTTAAATTATGGCTAAATGCCCAGTTGGTGTGTTGGCGGGGTGGGTGACTAAAGCTCCCCACAGGTGTGCTGGTTGGTACGGGTGGTGTGTAGCGGATGAAAATTTAGGCTTGGTTGGGAATTGCATATCACATGCATTTTATACTTGTTACATTGTTACATTTGTAAATGGACTCAAGCCCAATTAAATGCTTATATGGTTTTGGCCCAGTGGATTTGGTAAGTGGGTTACACATTGAGTTCTAAGTAACTCACCCCGTTTCCTTTACCCTTCTCAGGTAACGATCATTAATGGAGGCTTGGGCAGGGGATAACTTCGTGGAGGCCATACTTCGAATGATGGTTTTTGTGAACTTTGAACTACTCATAAGTATTTTTATTTAATTACTATTTTAGTTATGATGTAATAAGGCCTCTGGTGTTATTTTTATGAATTTTTGCTTGTGGATGGATTTTTAATTATGCTTAAATACTTAAATGGGACTATTCTATATTTTATATATTTTTTTATTTCTCGTGCAAAAAGGGGGTTTTTCTTAAATATTTTATTCTCGTAATTTTTCTGAAAAATTAATTTTTTTTTAAACTTGTTTTCAAATTTCTTTTGAACTCCTTTAAATTTCTCGTGAAATTTTAACCAATCAATTTTTAAGTTTTAATTATAAACTCTCATGTCCTAAATCATAGATTTTAAATTAACCTCAGTTTTTACTAAACTTCAATTTCCAAAATAGTCTAGAAAATCTGTTTCTTTAAATCATTAGATGACTAGGAGTAAGTTCGTTAAGATGTAACACCCCAAACTCGGTCTAAAGGGCCAAACTATAAAGTTGGCCAAAATGTGAAATGGGCCAAATAGTGAAATGAGCCAAAGTGTAATATGGGCCAGATTGTGATAATTCTTTAATGGGTCTTATGTTGGAATTATCTTATGAATGAATAGTTATGCATTTTAAATACATGATTGCATGGGTTGGGATATTTGATGAAGAGAAGATGGCTTCGTGCCCAGTTAATAGCTTCGTGCCAAGTTTAATGGCCTCGTGCCCAATTTAAATTATGGCTAAATGCCCAGTTGGTGTGTTGGCGGGGTGGGTGACTAAAGCTCCCCACAGGTGTGCTGGTTGGTACGGGTGGTGTGTAGCGGATGAAAATTTAGGCTTGGTTGGGAATTGCATATCACATGCATTTTATACTTGTTACATTGTTACATTTGTAAATGGACTCAAGCCCAATTAAATGCTTATATGGTTTTGGCCCAGTGGATTTGGTAAGTGGGTTACACATTGAGTTCTAAGTAACTCACCCCGTTTCCTTTACCCTTCTCAGGTAACGATCATTAATGGAGGCTTGGGCAGGGGATAACTTCGTGGAGGCCATACTTCGAATGATGGTTTTTGTGAACTTTGAACTACTCATAAGTATTTTTATTTAATTACTATTTTAGTTATGATGTAATAAGGCATCTGGTGTTATTTTTATGAATTTTTGCTTGTGGATGGATTTTTAATTATGCTTAAATACTTAAATGGGACTATTCTATATTTTATATATTTTTTTTATTTCTCGTGCAAAAAGGAGGTTTTTCTTAAATATTTTATTCTCGTAATTTTTCTGAAAAATTAATTTTTTTGAAACTTGTTTTCAAATTTCTTTTGAACTCCTTTAAATTTCTCGTGAAATTTTAACCAATCAATTTTTAAGTTTTAATTATAAACTCTTATGTCCTAAATCATAGATTTTAAATTAACCTCAGTTTTTACTAAACTTCAATTTCCAAAATAGTCTAGAAAATCTGTTTCTTTAAATCATTAGATGACTAGGAGTAAGTTCGTTTTGTGTGACATACCAAATCTGGTCTTAACGCGTAGACCGGGTTTGGGGTGTTACAGATATGCTTCATCCCGTAGGAGGGATACCACTCCTTTTAACTTCTCCTCCTCCGTAAAATCTAAATCATCCATTATGCGTTCTACCGCCTCCAACCAATACTCAGCTGAACTTGGGGCTACACCAGAAATTCCTCTAAACACTTATGCCCCATTGGCCCTAAGTCGCTCTGGCACAGATTTCCGGGCTCCTATGCCCATACCAACCCCAGCAACCCTCTCTAAAACCCTTAACATTGCCTAAGATACCGCATGATCTCCGGCAGTCTGATCCTGAAATTCCTCCTCCACAGCTGGCATCTCGTTTCCCATAAAGCCCATTAAGCCCACATTTATAACACAATCAGGAGTTCAGAATACTTACCTGGGTGGATCGGGTGCCGGTAGACTCGAAGGCCATGTCTTCAAACCAAAAATTTTTCTTAAATTCAAATTTTTCTAAAACACTTCTAGACCCATTTCACAGCCCGAGTTTTGAACTGGGCTCTGATACCAAATTGTAACACCCCATACCCGGCCCATGCGTTTCGATCGGATCTGGCATGTCACTGCTTGTACTTTGAAAACTTTAGCTTTGTTGGTTTTTGAAATTGTGAGTTAATTAGACAATATTTAAGTAAATAAGCGGCATTTCAAAAAAAATAACCTTGTATTAATTATTATTAAGTATGAATAAACCTTATCATAAAATTCATAAGTTGCTTAACATTGTAAACTCCTAAGTTGAATAAAAACTAGGGGCCTTATTACAAAAATATTCCCATAATGAAATAAAAAAATAAACTTAAAGAAACTCCAAATTAACTTGTCAAAAGAAACTTGATGGCCCCTCGAGTCTGTCTCGGCTCCCATGTCCACGATCTACTGTTCATCTGGAAGAGTAGAGAAAAGGAAAGCGTGAGTCACAAAGACTCAGTGTATAAATCTCAAAACACACATCGACCTGAGCCCACAAACACATTATGGGCCTTGGCCCATACAGGAAGGCATCAATCATAATCACATAATAACAATAAAGAATGAATAACCCAACCCTTCCTAGGTTTCCATCCTCTACACACCATCCCGTACCAACCATCACACCGTGGGGATTTCTACAATCAACCCTCCATCCGCTACACACCAAAACGACAGCCGTACTGCCTATTCCTATTAAATAGGAATCATTAAACGTGGCATAGCCACCGATCACTACGTGACCTTACATTTAAATTTTGTGGGATTTCTACCACCGATCACCAAGTGACCTATCATGCACTTCCCCTTCAATTATTATCATTCCCACCCCATGCATACATACATAAAGAAACATCAAGCAAACATATATATTCTCCGATACACATAGGGAGTTCTATGTTTACGTACCTGGCATCCTTGCCTAACCCTTTTTAGGGTTCCATTCGACTGTCTATACAGCCTTATTCCGGGTTTTTAGCCCATAACATACAAAATAAATATACACACAGGTTTATCAGTAGCGTGTTAGAGATCTACACACCTGATTAATGTTGATACCCTTGTTAAACCGATCTACAACTTTGCTTCAAAAAGCCGGAAGGATGTGAAACTAGGGCCTCTCCTATATTCGGCCATGGTTAGTGTTCTACCCAATTTTCATGTATTTGAATAAACAACTCTTCTTACCTTAAAATCACGAAATTGAAGACTAACGTTTTTCGGCTTTTAGATCTAGTCGGCCAAGCTTCCTTCAAATCTCGAAAACCATTAAACTATTAGCTTTCGGCTTTTGCTTTTCAAAAATCGGGAATAAGATTATGAGAACTAAACAAAAATCAACTCTTACCTTAGCTTAGGAGATTCGGCTAGCACTAGAGAGAGAATTCGGTAATGCCAATGGAAGATTTAAATGCCGGAAGTATAGAATAATTTCTCAAATAGGATTAATAAAAGAAAAAGCGATGGATGCTTCGGCTTTTTAGAGAAATCGGCACAAGGGAAAAGAAAGTGGGGAAAAGTTTCGGATTTTGAAGAAATTGAAGAAATAAATTTGGAGAGGGAGAGGCTAGGGAATTTTGGCACCAAGGGAGAGGATTTTAGGGTTTTTCAATGTCAGAAACAAGGAGCTAGCCCCCCCTATTTATAGATTTTTGACACCTACTGCTAAATACCTAAAACGCCCTTAAAATTTAAGCTAGAAGAGAGGAGAATTCCGGCACCCTCTATGCCATGCAGTAGCTGAATTTTACACTCCTCTAGGTGGTGGATTTTTGGGCAACACTTCCTTTAAAGATAAGCTCCTAACTTTTCTCCTTTTTATCTATGATATTATCACTTAGAAATCCGTATATATCTTCCTATTTTTAAGCCTTGTAGTCGTCCACCTCATTAATTCTAAATGCCAAAATTTAACTCATTTAAATTAAAAGATTTGGGCTTCATTAAACTTAAATTTAAATCCCTTAAATCCCTTGTTGTGGCGTCACCCTTGCTCCCATTTAGTTGCCGAAAATGGCCCAAAAACATGGGCTCCTTGCGACCCAAAACTTTTTCCTTTTTAATTGTTAATGATGCCACCTTAAAATAATTTAATCTAGGTCTTTGCCTAATTCTAAGCCCAAATTTAGACCCCTATCACTTAAATTAACAAATTAATTCTATCCCTACACTAAATGCATAGGCCCATAATTTTAGGATGTTACAAAAAATGACTTTAAATCTAATTTTAATCAATTCCAGATTAATAAATATTAGAAATCCTATCATACCCTTATGCTTGTGGAAACAACGGATTTAAAATACAAATGTGTGTTTAAAAATAACATATAATAAACAATGAAACATATGATCTAAAACTAGTTAATCATAATAACACATTAAATATGTACAATATAAAAAAATAGATTAAATTGTGAGAAACGAAATTTAAACACATAAATACATCGGATAAAAAAAATACTAAATGCACTACAATTATTTATCATGATTTTGTCATCAATTGTGAGTTAGTGTTAAGTTGACTTGTGACACCAACTCAATTAATAACATTATTATATACAACTAACGAAAATAATAAATTGTGCATATTAAATTTAAAATGAAGTTTTGGTTGAGTGATACTTTTAAGGTTTTTATTAATTTAATTGGTGCAAATTCAAATCCCACTATATGCATATTTTATTAGTTTTTGTTTAAATGAAAATACTAAAATTTATTTTAATTACGAAAGACATTTCTATAATTTTTATTAGTTATTCTATAATTTTTATTGATGTCCAATTAACTCGTGCCATTAATTATTCGTGTAAATAACTCAATATGTATTTAAATATGAAGTATGTGTATTAAAATATTTCCTTGCAACTTTTTTTTATTAGTTTATTTTCCCTTCAACTTTGAATGTAGAGTAGAGGGTTCAAACATATATAGTAATAGTTTGATTTGTTCCTGTTTCAGCTTTTAACATTAGAGAAAAGAAAGAAAGAAAAAAGAAGAGAGTAATGGAAGAGCTAATTAATTGCAAAAATTGGTCTTCAAGCTGTTCATCGTCAATTATATCAAGGGCGCCGCCGGTTCTTGATTTTGGATTCTTCTATAAATATCAAGGCGTGTATGTATATTATATCTTACAAATCTTATTTTATTTTAAATATAATTATATGAATGGCATAATTACAATAAATAAATCTAATAATTTATATCTAGGATCAATATGATGAAAGCAGATGATAATTTAAATAAAATCATTAGTACATTAAGAATGATTGATTAAATTTATATTTAAGCCCCCATTTAACTTTTGACCAAATTAATATCTCTGATTTGGGAACTTTTCCCACTTCTAAAGACTTTCAAATAGGCCAAGTGTTTTACTTGACCACCTCAAGGCCACAATGCCTTCACTTCTTCCTATTATTTTATTCCTATAAAACCATATGCCTCTACATTATAAAATTTATTTCTTGACCAACTTTTAGAACCATGACTCTCTGCATCCATTCACTTGCATTCTTAATCTCTTTTTTTTTTCTTTTATGGAAGAGATTGCAATAATTTTACTAACATGAATGAATATGTTAAAATGATCAATAATAAATTCTTTTATTTCAGTAAAATAAGATTATTAATATACAGATATGTATATAATCAATTATTAATATAATATCATTTAGACTATGTTTGATAAATTGGAAAAATTAAGTGCTGAAAAAATAAGAGTTAAAAATTTAAATGTTGAATTTAAATTATAAAATATGTTAGGTATGCTATTTAAAATTAAATATTGAATATAATTTTATTATTTTGATAAATGATAATATAATCTTAAATGAAATAAAAATAAATAGAAAAAAAATTAAATTTATTCTTTATTAAGTAATACATAGGTTTTATCTACTTATCATTTTCAACACTTTTTTTATAAAAAAAATTCTATGTTGTAGTTTATCAAACATATCTAAAAAACTAAGTGGTTAAAAATATTAATTCCCAGTCGGTTGAATTTTTAAACACTTTATCCAACAGGGTTTTAGGGCCAACAGATTATGGGAAGAGTATTCTATTGTATAGCATGAGGACTAGGCAATCCCATTCTCTATCTCTAATTATATATAATAAAAAAAATACAGTAAGACCTAATTTAGAGACCACTTTGGAAAATATTGGAAATATTGAAATGCAAAGCTCTAATTCTAAAAATTGATAAATTCGTCTCTTTGTTGAAAACTATCAAAATTTAATTCTTGTATTTTACGAAAACTGAAAATTTAATCCAATTGTTAATAAATACATGAATTTAAATTTTCATTAACTTCTTGCATATATATTATTGAACAATTGATTTTACTAATTCCTTGTATATAAATTGTTGTATTGGGTGACTATTTATATAGTTTGTCCTAATAATTAATATATTAATAAATTTTTAATATCAATTTACTAATATAATAAATAATAAATATTATTCTCATGAGTTCAAAAATTCTTAAAACTCGTTTTTTTTATGTATGCTAGTTTCAAATATTACACACATTGCATATGATTTTATGTGTTTATTTTTAATTCATTAAATAATGATTTGTGTAATTTATAATAAAATCCACTTAATTATAAGAAATAATTAAGAGAATAAACTACTATGTTGAAAGCAATGAAAATAAAAAAGAGTGGAAAAAAAATCGATGGTAAAATATTAAGTAAATAGTTAAATAATTAGTTTTTGAATATAAGCCAAAATTTCATTTACAAAGAATAAGTATTTCAATGCTCTATTGCTTTTGGTATAATATTTCTAAACACAATATAAGAAACCATTCAAGATTATATAAGTATTATGAAAATAAAATAATAGTAAAACTATTAAATATCAAATAATAATAAAACAAATGATAACAAATAATAATGAACATCAATAATTTTTATGGTGATGAAAACAAAACCTATTAAATAATATTAAAATATATTTTTCTAATAATTCTTTAAATACTATTTGATTAGATAAATTAATAATTCTAAAAATTAATTTTTAATTTAATTATAAAATATTTATTTTTCTTTAGAGTTTTGATATATTAATTAAAAATATATAAACTATTAGGTTTCAATATATTGGGTATATGTAATGTTAATCTCGTGCATTTAACTTCTATTAATTATAAAATAAATAAGTTTAATATGATCAATTATAATCACATTTAAAATAAGATTGTATTTATAGATAAACATTATATTTATTTAAGTAAAACATTTATTTGTAAGAAATATTAATTTTTTATTAATTTTAATTTATCTAAATATATTTAATGATTTTAAACTTTATTTATTAATATTATATTATTTTACTTTTAAATAAATTTTGTTAAAAATATAACTTTATAATTATTAATCATAGATCATAGATAAATAAATAACATAAATTGAAGAATAGAATCAAAATTATTAATAGTTTATGATAATATATTCCATTTGATTGAATCTGTAAAACTTAATTAAATGATGAGTTGTAGTCCATGTTCTATGGTCAAAACCTTACGTATACAATGGAATTGTTTTCAATTAAAAATAATATCTAAGATAATGATACTTCTTTATTTTTTTATTTTTCTTCTCCCCCATGACTTTATGTGAAGAATCAACAAATAATGCATAGTTGTCTTTGACGGCTTGACATTTTCCACTTTCTTTGCACATTTTTTTTTTCTTTTTCAAACATATATCATTGTGGATCAGATTTTGTATATATTATTTTTTTATTATAAGTAGGGTGAGAAATAGGGATTGAATTCAATTTCCCGTATTTATAATATTATTCTCTTATCATTATTGTATAAAATCATTATATTTCATGGAATGCCCATAAAAATTAATGATAAAAAAAAGAGTAAACAGCCTTTTATTAATGTTGATATAAAGAAGCAGGATGGGTGATTGATGACAGTTATTTCAATACTAGTGTGGAGAGCTGTAAATGAGTGGAAAGAGGCGCTAGAAGGAGACCAAAGGAATGTTTTAGATGGGTAAATAGCAAGTAACGTGCTCTTGCATGATTTTCTAGATTGGCGGAAGGCATATGTATACATAGGTACTAATACGGGCCCCTCTAGGATTAATTGTCTCACTAGATAGTAGATGTATTAAGTCATGGTGAACCCTTAATATTGGAGGTTATAGAGGGTTTTGTTGTTGGTGGCTGCCTTAGGCCAACCCTAATGTAATTGGATGAGGTCGACATTATAAAACATATAAGAAACAGAAATCAATAGTCATGTAAGGCAAAGTGTAAGTCTTCAGGCGAGCTATTTTTAGTAGGTGAATTTCTTTGAACAAAATAGTTAGACTTGAAAAGAATCTTGAGGCAAGGCAAAATCATACAACAATTGCCCCTAGAAGAGGAGAAGGTTTTAAAGCAACCTTCCTTAAGACACAAGTTGGTGTGAGTGTCACATTCATATAGGCATGCGTGAAATACATGTAGCGCATGTGTAGCATTTTTTTTTTATCACGCAATTTTTAATAAATAGATATCCACAAGTAGTTGTCGCATTGGAAGGTGATTGGGGAAACTTTTCGTGTTTTTAAGAGCTTTTTTAAGTACATGAAACATTTGACACCTATAAAACGGAAGTTTAATGATTTATACTATTCTCTTTTTTTCATTTCCTTGCCAAAACTTTGAAGAGTGTTTGTTGTAACGCCCTAAAATTTTAATTTTTGATTTCGTATATATGTGATACACAATGTCTATTTGCTTCAGTGGTTATGTGTTTTGGGTGTGTATAAGAGGTCCCAAGTTCAAGCCTTACTTGGGCAAATTTTGGTATTTTTATAAATAAAGCCTTAACCTTATGCAAAGGGCTTAAGTTTAATTGTTAGTAATTTTATATCAGAATGGGTATGTTGGTTTGGTGGTTAAGTGGAGAGTTAAAGTGTTGGAGGTCCTAAGTTTAATTCTCTGTGATGGTGTGGAGGGGTTATTAGAAAATTATTTGATTATCGTTTTGTTGCAAAAGAAGAGAGTAGAGTTTCGATTTTCTCTCCAATTCCCCAAACATTTTCTGATGTTTTCTTCTTCTTCTTTTTTTCCATCCTCTGTTGATTCTTTCCCCTAGTTGCTGCAGAAATTTCCATTATTTTTCCCCTTCTGTTTCTTTTTTTTCCCCAATTGATTCGGTTGTTCATCGTTGGTTGCGCATCTTCGAAGTTAATCAAGGGGCTGATGGTTTTTAATCGACGCTGTGATTGGGTGAAGTCGTGGTTACTCAAGCAAGATAAGGGTTTTGCTAGGTTTTTAGGCAAGTTCCTTCCGAAATTGGTTGATTAAAAACGAATTAAGTGATTAATCTGGAGATATGTTGGTCGATTTTTAGGTTTTGGAGGCTTAGGAGTGCTTATGCATCAGAAACGATACCAAGTGTGTACCCGAAACGCAAAAAATGAGATTCGGCGAACATCTAAAATTGCTTGTTGTCAAGAAATAAGAGAAATAAGAGAAAATGATGCGAAAAATTGTAGAGAAAGGAAATAAGGGTGTTATAAACTTGGAAATCAACATTTTGCACTAAAATAGTTTTGGACAGCAGCAGTAGTCTAACTTTGAAAAATCACATTAAAATAGTGGGAATTGAGTTAGCAGTTGAATAAAATATGAAATTAAATTTTATTGAGTCTAGTTTTTCATGGAAGAAACAGTGTAAGCAATGGAATTGTAAATTATAATATATAATAAATTTTGTGAGACAATGTCAGAATGATTTTGGGTTCCCCTGTTCTGACTTAGGAAAATCATCAAAAATTGTAAAAAAAATTAATTATGGGGTTAAATTTATATGTTTAAATCCTTAATAAGTCTATTTTCAATAGAAACAAATTGCAACATCATCTAAATTCTGTACTAAAAGATAAATAATTTTTAGTAAGGAAAGAATGAAGCTGTCAAACAGCAAAATAGGGATAACTTTAAATATTTTACTGTACTTATTTGATAAACTATAAATTCTGAAAATATTATGGTAGAAAGGTATTTGAGCCTAGTTTGAAAAACATCAAGCGGATCTTAATTTAAAATTCTGTAGCTCAAGATATAAATAATTTAGTGATAATGACTCAAGTAGACAACTTTGAATGAACATATAAGTAAATAGTGAAAACATATATGAGAATTGGGCTAGCATGGGTTACTTTAAAAATGGATCACAGGGCCAAGGCCAATTTGGGCTGAGTAGGCCACAGGGACGTGTGGACCCACACGGACAGATCACATGGGCGTGTGGGTCTATTTTTACTGAAATATTTTTAAGGTTGCACGGGTCGCCTAAGTCGACTGTGAACCTACTGTAGGGTCGGTAAGCGCTACTTAGACCCCTAAATGTGTGAAATTGACTGAATGATATCTGTACTGGGCATGTTAATATCTGAACTGAATATATGTACTGAAATTGCATAATAGCATGTCATCCATTTTGTGTTGCATTGCATTAGGTTGGGGGTTGTTATTCGGAGGAAGTGTACTGAAAGGCTTTAAGCCTAATTTACTGGCAGCTCAGCTGCAAACTACTGTATTGTGTCGCATTCGGTACTACTTGGAGTGTAGGGATGGGTGGGTTGATTATATCCCCACATGGAGTGTAGGGTTGGACGGAGATGGTGTGTAGAGGCTGGTTGGGTAGGATTTTTCTACTGTATAACTGTTACTGCTACTGATACTGTGACGGGCTAAGACCCTACTGCATTTTTGACACTGTACTGAGATGGGCTAAGACCCAAATTATCACTGATACTGAAAAGGGCTTAGGCCCAAGACTGTTTAACTGTGCACTGTGAATACTGATTGTTTGTTTGTTTCTGCGGGATTACACACTGAGTTTACGTAAACTCACCCTTTTTGTTTAATGTGCACAGGTAATCCCCAGACTTAGACGGATCTGTGCGACGGAGGACTCAGCGGTAACCACAGTAATTTTTGGACTTCATGGTTTTCAATTCACGATTTATGATTTGATTATTATTGATTATTTGAGTTGTAATTTAAGGACCCTCTGGGACTTTGGTTTTAAATTTGGGTTTTTATTTATTTATTTTACTTTATGGATTTATACCTACTAGTCGTAGGAAATTCGATTTTCAAAAAAGTTAAAGTAATTTCTAAACGCATGATCACCTAGATTGTTTTATTAAAGCTTCCGCAACGAGGGATGTTTCAAAAAAAATGTTTTAAATGAATAAGGACGACTTCCTAAGTTCTAACAAAGGTTTACTAAAGATAATAACATGGAATGTTTTCATCGTAACAACGAGGTTTCAAAAACACTATCGTGTGACATTGCCAGATACAGCCATAACGTCTAGGCCAGGTTTAGGGTGTTACATTTGTTGTGTTAAGATGATTTAGTGAAGTAAGGTTTTCTTATGAGTTCTTTGCTTTGCTTTTCTTCTTTTATTTTTTAAGGTTTGATTCACTATTTTAGTTCGCAATGTGTTTTTAAGGTCTGGGTCTTTGCTTTTTTGTTTGCAAGAGTCTTTTTTGGTTTTTATTTTGTACTTGAGAGTTATGGTGGTTGACTTTTGGGTAGAATGGCTAGTGATAGTAAGATAAAAAGAAAGAGAAATGTTGTAAGAAATGAGGCAAAGTAGGCATAGATTTTTAGGGAATTTGATGTTCTCATGGTGAGAAATATATTTAGCTGTAGGGCTAAAGATGAAGTGATGAGAAGTATGCTAGCTACATGTAAGAGGAATCATAATGTTGAAATGCAAATTTTAATTTTTGATTCCTTATTGTGAGAATTGAATGAGTGATGTAGAAGAACTTAGTCAGAGTTTTCTTTCTTCCACTTTACATATTTTATGTGGCTTTTCATCTACCATTGAACCAAATTCTTTTTGCAATGCCCTAGATGAGTATGAAATAAAATTTTCCATCAATTACTATAAGTGAAGGGAACCACTCATATTATGTGTCTTTTGAAATATTTATTGGCTTTATACGACAACGGGTAGGTACCAAAAGGGGATGGTGTTTTTTTTTTTTATGGTTCATCAACTAAATGACCTATATTAGTGAACACCACGAGCATCTTTCGCCTTGATAAAACAAAGTATATTTTTATAAGGCAAAAATTCTATGAAGTAGTTGGCTTTCAAACAAAAATTGACTCACCCTTTGGCTTATCTATGCTAGATGATCCTTAATTTAAAGGACAACTAAGCCAAAAAGCAATATATGAGATACCACAAGGGTAGCCCTTTGAAAACTGATTAGTTAAATATGCATAATATTTGTCAATATTATTTGGGACAAAGAAATCCAAATGGTTTGAGGGCCATTGACATGTAAAGGGGTTTTGCTAACCTTAATGAATGACTCATGTATGACCAAGCTTAACCCTACAATAACATAGATAAAGTAGGTAGAATCTTAACTAGCAAAGAGGTAGAGCCTAAGGATTTTCTCTAAGCATATTGTAAGTGTTGTAAAGAAACTAGAAATATAGGGAACCCCATGGTAGGACTTAGTGGTACTAACATGATTTAAATCAATAATACTAATAGAAATAAGATGTCAAATACAATCAAAATGTGATCCAGATATCAATTAAATTAAAATTGCATTTCAAGTCTCATGTGTCAATCATCATACCATATTTCATTTAGCATATCATATATCAACATATAATATCTTTTGTCATCAAATCACATTTACATATGTTTCATAGCATGTCACTAATTCATTTCATATTCTCATTTTTATCTCGAACTTATCAATTCATTTCTTATCCATATCAGCCCTTAGAGCTCATTTAACTGGTTCGTATTATCTTTCACATGCCATCATTTATTACTTAATATTAATGTACAAGATACATCATTTACTATTAACATTTCATATCAAATATCACTTACAAAGGTAAATGTTTTATTGTCCCTATTACTAGACTCAGACTCAAGATGAATACACAAATAATCCAACCATCACACCAGTATATTTGACACCTAGTGCCTCATCGGAACGTTTGAAGTACAATTTGCACTTTGTTCCTTATTGGTATAATCAAAGTAATGTGTGCTCCGCACCTTATCAGAACGTCCAAAGTATAATTTGCGTTCCTGCCTCATCACTTAAACCAAAGTATAATCTTGTACACTAATCCTATGACATGCCAACTATACCCTACTTTACCTAATACTGTTAATAAGGTAATCAATATTTCAAACACATATACACTATTCATGATCACATATCATAGTTTCATGTAATACCAATTATATCATGCTCAATTCAATTCAATCCATATCATTGTATATTTCTCAAGTTACTAACCATGTAATACTTACCAAGTTCATGAGACAAGTAGGGACATTACCTTAATCAAGCTAGTTTGTAACAAGTCATATAAATATAGATATATGCATTGAATTTAAATCATTGTAGCACAAATTGTATTATCTATTCGTCTACGACTCTCACCTTTCCTTTCTCTTAGGATGACCCAAAAATGTCTTTAGTTATGCTTGATACTTCAATTATAAAAATGGTATTAGTTCCCACTCAATCATATGAAAAACATATAATCAAACATAATTTGCATTTTATTCATTTTAGTCCTTATATCTGAAATACTCATATTTTTTTATATTTAACATCGGATCAAAATCCAACTTCATATCCTTTTATTAGGGACTTATACTTTTAATCTATAGTATAATTTATTAACAACTTTTATTTTATTCAACTTAGTCTCTAATGTCACAAAACTAACTATCAAGCCTAGTGAAATTTCTAATCAATTCCCTCAATTTTCATTACTTACTAACTTAGTCCTAACATGCTCAAAACTCATACTTCAATTTCTTGTCCAAATCAAGTTCAATTTCATTAAATACCTTTAATGGTAACTTGATAGATATTTAGAAATTAAGAAATCTAAGACATGGGTAAACTTAATCAAGCTTAGATGATCATGAAAACATAAAAATTTCAAAGAAAAATTATGTTTCCCTTAAGCTTTTGGACCGATTTGTAAAGAAATAAAAAAAAAAAGAAAGTTTTCCTCCTTTCTTCTTCACTTGGACAACAACAATGAAGAAAAGAAAGATGAATACTTCATCTTTTCCACTAACATTTTCTATATATACTTAATAGTGGTGGTGTAATTAAGCTTAATTAACTTAGATTATTAACTATTAATCATGCTTACTTAATAATTAGCCTTAATTAATTAAAAGCAAGTAGGTGTACATCAAAGTCCACTAATTCATTTCACATTAATGGTTAAATAACCATTTGGTCCTTTGGTTGATTCCTAATTGGGTCCTTATGCATTTTTTAAATTTAAAATCTATAGCGATTGAACTTACAATTTAGTCCTTGAACTTTAATTAATGATTTTCTCTATGTAATTACTTAACTGTTATTTTTTCATACTACGTAAATCATTTTATTCTTAATTTCACTGACTCAATTTACAGAATTGAGTTCTGAAACCTTATTTTCCTACACCGTCTAAAATTTTGGTCGATATAAAATTTATCAAGCAATCAAGATGTATCATGTTGTCTCTAGCCAAAGATTTGTTGTTGCTTGGTGTAACAACCCAATTTTTAGTGGTACAAAAAAGGTGGTTTCAAAATCTCATTTTCGTAAACCGGGTTCTAAATATCAAATACAAATATTTACTGGGTCAATATGAAAGTATATCAATCTTTGGTCCATCAATTTTGCTAAATAAATAGTTAATTTAGATACAGGGATTAAATTGTAAAAGTTTAATTGCTATAAGTTTTTAATTGGCCAAAGACTTAGGGATTTAAATTGCAATTAACCAAAGGTTCAAATTGGTAAACTAACCATTTTTCAGTATGATTTAGTAAAATATGATAACATCTTCCATTATTGTTAATTAAAAGTATGTTAATTAAAGTATGGTTAACTTAATTAAGCTAGATCAATTAGTAAATAATCATGGTATATAAACGAAAGTTAATGGACAAAGTGACTATTTTCCTTCTTCCTTGACCATTCACCAATTTTGAAGCGTAAGAAAAACTTTCCCAAGCTTGTGAAGCTTTCGACCACTATTAGGTTATAAAAATTTAGTCATTTTCTTGTAATTTTTATAGATTTGAGGTCATAGGAGCTTAATGAAGTTCTTTTTCATAAAAAGAAGGTACCTCTTACTTCTAAATCCATTAATGATTTGTTTAACATACCTGATGTTGAAGAAGATGAGTACTTTACCATGATGACAAATATCAATTAGGATTTTCTTCAACAAGTACTTAATGTTGTTACAAATTTGGGATCCCAATGGATAATAAGGAAGTACAACAGTCATTCTTGCCGAAGGGAGTATTTAAATCCAGTGGCTAAGGTATGGTTCTATTTTATTCAATATAGCTTCATGCCTATCTCACATAGTTCCACCATCTTGATGGAACGAATGTTATTGTTGTATGCAATTATGACAGAAAGGTCTATCAATGTTAGGAAAATTATTCTTAAAGAGAATCAAGATTGTGCTCGAAAGAGGGCAGGAAGTGTCTACTTCCCATCATTGATTACTTCACTTTGCTGCAGGGCCTAAGTTAAAACAAAATCAAACCTGAAGAGTCGTTATGTTCGAGGTTGCATCACAAGACATGATCTTGAGAAGTTAGTGGAGAATGCTGGACTGTTGAACCAAATTGAGCCAAACGAACCAAAAACTGACGAGCCATTAACCAAATCTGAACCAGAAGCTGACTCAGTTAATGAAACAAAAGAGGCAGAAACTAAAGAGAAACCAAAAAAACCTTGAATCGAGGGTGGAACCTAATGTTGCTGAACCAGTGGAGTCGAGTTTTAGTCCCGAGTTGACCATGCCAATGTCTACTTCTTCAAACACTATGAAGAAATAAGAATTTTCAACTATGATGGATATGTCAAAATTCATGCATAACCAATAACAGGCCTATTGGAAATATGCAAAAATTAGAGATGATTCCATTCGAAATACTTTTAAGAATGTCTCTAACACTTTTATTCTTGAGTTTCCAAGTCACATTTTCAAGACATGGCAAGAAGAGCTTGTGGGATCAAGTGCAACCTAGAATGGAAAGGAGAAAGACTTAGAGGATGACTCAAATTAAAAATGGGGGAAATTTCTTTTTCTTAGTAGTTTTAGTTATTTACTTTCGTAGTTAGTATTTTGCTTTTGCACAATAAAAAACTTGCAAGCATGAATAAAATAAAGCCTCTTCTCTAGTAAAAAGCTAAGTAGTGTGGTAATGTGAATGAACATGTCTAGGATTGGATTGTTGAGAAAGACTTGGTACCTAAGCAGTCTTTATGACTCACGTCTCTTTCTTGCTATCCTACTTAGTGTTAAGTTCTCATTCATTACTTTGCTTACACAATGAGGACATTGTTCTTTTTAAAGGTGGGGGTAGGGCAATATTAGCATGAAATTTATTTAGAGCAGTAGTAGCATGAATTTTAATTTTTTTTCTTAAGTGTGTTACAATGATTACACATAAGTATGCTGAAATAAAATGATGTTCAGACAAAATTTTTGTTCATAAGTTAGCTCAAATGCAAGTATGATTTTTGATTTTATCTAAGCTTTTTTTATGCAATCTTGAGTTATGGAATGCTTGTATGTTCTTCGGTCTTATGTAGCCTTTTATCATGAAAATTGAATTTCCTTAGAGATAGACATCCATAATGGTTTAAGTCTTTATAATTGACTTACTAACTTTTTTTGAGGAAAAATCCTATGAGGCATAAGAATCTAAACATGATTTAGGCACATTTTGTACCACCCCTAACCCGTTCCCGTCGCCAGATTAGGGTTATGAGGCATTACCTAACTAAAATCAGTTCCGAATAGACATTCAATTGAATTCAACACAAGCAATGCGATCTCTACTATATCATATAACATTACGATCTATTAAATTAAATAAGGTACAACGAGTTTTATTACCTGAAACATAATACATACAAATATCTGTTTGACATGACTTAAGCATTCATGACATATATATATACCTTTAAACCATATCCCAACCAATATCATTTTATAACCTATATCGGACATAATTCAAAACTCATATAATATAATCTGATTTTCATTTATATTACTATGATACATATACATATTAACCCAACCGAACCATTTATACCATTTTAATAGCAATTGCATATACAAGCATATTGAAGTTACAACTTGACCGAACATACAATTGATGTTATGAACATATATTGCATGCATTGCCCTATAAACAAAAGTCACATTTATACTTGCACATGATTAATCATACAATATACATCAAATTTGAATACGTTTATTAATTTACCTAAACTTTACAATTTATTTTATTAACCAACGAAATATTCGGTCATACCATAATCAATATCATATGCATATCACAATGTTTCAAATATTGAGACCAAACCATAACATTTTTACTTACCGTTTGGATTCGAGCTTAAGCTGAATATTACTTATTCTTACTACCTCAAGCATGCATCATTTACCATATTGCCGAAGCACATGTCTTAACTCAACTATCATTATTAATGTATATTAAATGAGTAACTCATTAATTCATCTTGGTCAAGATCATACATACAATGCAGCCACCATGTTTCACATATATAATTCAAGGCTAAGTATATTACTCCAAACATATAACAAGCATATTACCCAACTACTATATATATACACATTACCCACTTGAATCATCAAGCATCATTACCATTCCCTTATTAGCCAAAACGCATAACTGAACATTATAACCTTTATGCCACATGATCACTTTCCAAGAATGATTTAAACCTTGACCAAATTACACATTCAAAAACGTTATAATCATACCATCATATCAAAACATAGAAATTCAAACTTGATCAACAGAGATAGCCATTTTCGCAAGGCTATACTTATATACAAGACCGAACATTATTGGATTAAACCATAGTCTAACCTATACATGCCTTTGATTCAAAAAAAAAAATTAAGCTTAAGTACCAAAAAGGGGTGATAGTGTGGTTGACTTCTCCAACGATCCTCTGAGCCCGTAGCTGGATCAACAATCTATAAAACAGAACAATGAACACACACGGAGTAAGCTTGCTAGCTTAGTAAGTCACAAGCAAATGTTAATATAACAATCAAACACTTAAACATTTTAAACTTTAGGCTTATGGCATTGAATATAAACATTTCAATATGTGAATTTAAGCATGGTCGAATACTATCAATTCATTAACCTAAGTGTTTGCACTTTATTACCATAAACATGTAATTCATCGAAACCCAAAAATATATCACATGTATCCGCATACTCCAAGTCATATGAGTACAACATTCATATCAACCTTATAAACTTATCTATACACATATGCAAACACTCAAATCCTTTCACCCTTCATTTTCACTTATAACCGATTCTCCAAAATAGCATATTTAAACTCAAATTCTATTATATAATGTTCATACACATCAATAGTAAACTCAATAGCACATATCAAAATTCTTATCGAATCATCAACCATATCATATCATACTTAATTCAAAGAGTATTATACCAACTTACCTTACCCCTTATAAATATAAAAGGCTTATACTTACCTGAGCTTTTAGCTCGTTACATTAACTACTTTTCACCTTGCATGATTCATGATTTCTCCATTTTTAACATATCACCGGCATTAAGCCTGTTAGGCATCAAAGCCTGAAATATACACCGGCATAAAGCCTGCTAGACCAGAGGTCTGAAATTTGATCACCGGCATTTAGCCTGCTAGGCAATTAGCCCGAAACACTTCACCGGCACAAGGCCTGCTAGGCTCAAAGCCCGATACAATTCACCACTATCACATATGATTCACATCACTTTCACATAGTGAACTCAATTAATTCATTTACATATCATTGTTAAATTACTTCTACACATTCCGCTTTAACCTATTTCATTCTACAAGTTCATAATTCAACATATGTACTAGATTATAATTGATATTTACGATATTAACTTGCTTAAAGACTTACCTCGACTTTCGATGGACAACGAAGACCGGCTATTCGATAACCTTTGCCTTTCCCCGATCCAAATCCGTTTTTCTTTGTTCTTGATCTAAACACATTAAAATTTAGCTTATTCAAGCACATTTCATCTCAATTTAGTCCCAAAACACATAAATGGGAAAATTACCATTTTACCCCTAATATTTCACACTTTTACAATTTAGCCCCTATTGTACAAGACACAAAATACACATAATTTGCACTTAATTCCTCAGGGCCTAATCTTCCATACATCCATACAAAGGCATACATTTCATTTATTTTGCAATTAAACCCCTCCAATTTTTTTTTTCAATTTAGCCCTAAATACTCAATTTCACCAAAATTCCCAATTCAAAACTTGTTAATTTCTAACATACTTTTAATATTTTTCCATCAAACATCATAAATCACAAACATCTAACCATGGCCGAATATCGAACATGCTCAAATTCAAAAATTCTAACGTGGGTCAACTAATATTCGAAGCAACAATCTCAAAAACGTAAAAATTAACATAAACCGAACTAATCACATACCTTAATTTAGCTAGATATATGCCGAACTTAGCTTGGCTATTTTCTTTTCTTCACTTGCATGCATTCGGCCAAGAGAAAGATGAAACAAACATGCCTATTTTGTGTTTTAATTAACATATATATTATGTAATTATTTGATTGCTAAATTAACCTTACTTTATAAAATAAATAATAATATTACAAAAGGCTATTTGTGTACATAACCGGCCACTAGCATTAAAATGGGCTTTTTGCCCCTTAAGGACTTCATATTAAAAAGCCACTATCAATTAAACACTTTTCACTTTAGTTTGCAACTTTTACATTTTACGCGATTAAGTCCTTTTGTCTAATTAAGCACACAAACAATTAAATTTTCATACGAAACTTTCACACATTATAAATCACATATAATTAGCACAGAATATAATATTTAAAAATTTTTCAGACTCAGATTCGTGTTTCCGAAACCACCGTTCCGATTAGGGTCAAATTTGGATTGTTACAACTCTCCCCCCTTAGGGATTTTCGTCCCTGAAAATCTTACCATTAAACAAAGTTGCCTCATTGACTCTTCAGGTTCCCATGTAGCCTCTTCCACTCCGTGTCGACTCTGTAGTACTTTCACTAACGGAATTTTCTTTTTTCTCAACTCTTTCATTTCTCGAGCTAAAATTCGGATCGGTTCCTCGTCATACGTCATATCGGATCGGATTTCAATTTCAGATGAAGGAATCACATGTGATGGGTCTGACCGATATCTACGGAGCATCGAAACATGGAACACATTGTGTATCTTTTCTAATTCAGAAGGCAACTTCAGCCTATAAGCAACAGGCCCGATACGTTCGATGATCTCATACGGCCCGATGAATCTTGGATTTAGTTTGCCTTTTCGACTAAAACGAAGTACTTTCTTCCACGGAGAGACTTTCAAAAATACCCGGTCTCCGACCTGAAACTCAATGTCTTTACGTTTTAAATCAAAGTAGGACTTTTGGCGGTCCGATGCAGCTTTCAAACTATCTCTGATTACAGCCACATTCTGTTCAGTCTCTTTAATCAAATTGACTCCGTGTATCTTACTTTCACTGAGCTCGGTCCAGTATAACGGTGTATGACACTTGTGGCCGTATAGAGCTTCGTAAGGTGCCATTTTGATACTAGATTGAAAACTGTTAATATAAGCAAATTCAATCAAAGGTAAGTATCTTTCCCACATACCTTCAAACTCAAGGACGCAACATCTCAACATGTCCTCAAGTATCTGAATGGTTCGTTCAGACTGTCCGTCTGTCTGCGGATGGAAGGCTGTGCTAAAGTGGAGTTTAGTTCCTAAAGCATCTTGCAACTTCTTCCAAAACCGCGATGTGAATCTTGGGTCTCTGTCTGAAACAATGGAACTCGGCACACCATGTAATCTCACAATTTGAGATACATACAACTCAACAAGTTTATCGAGTGAATAGTCCGTACGAACTGGAACAAAGTAAGCTGATTTGGTCAGTCTATCCACTATAACCCAGATTGCATCTTTCTTGCTCGGTGTCGTAGGCAAACCAGATACAAAATCCATAGTAGTTCTATCCCATTTCCATTCAGGTATCATGATTGGCTGAAGTAACCCAGAAGGCACCTGATGTTCGGCTTTTACTTGCTGACAAATTAAGCACTTCGAGACAAACTCAGATATATCCCATTTCATACCAAGCCACCACTAAAACTGTTTCAAATCATTATACATTTTCGTACTACCCAGATGTACCAACAATCGACTATTATAAGCCTCGTTCAATAACATTTGAATTAAGTCCACATTCCTCGGAACACATATTCGGCCTTTGAAGTTCAAACAGTCATTTCCATCAATTCGGAACTCTGAGCTTGCATCACTTTCACACTAAACTCGTCTTGCCCTCGTATCTTTGTCAACCTTCTGAGCATCACAAATTTGTTGAATAAACAACGGTCTTGCTTTCAAATCGGCTATGATCGAACCATCACCAGACATAACCATATGTGCGTTCAACGCACGAAGAGCAAACAATGGTTTTCGACTTAAGGCATCCGCAACAACGTTAGCTTTCCCCAGATGGTAGTCAATCACTAATTCATAGTCTTTCAACAGCTCTAACCATCTGCGTTGTCTGAAGTTCAAATCTTTTTGAGTCATCAAATACTTCAGACTTTTGTGATCTGAATAAACATGACATTTCTCACCGAATAAGTAATGACGCCAAATCTTCAACGCGAAAATGATGGCTGCTAATTCCAGATCACGAGTTGGATAATTTCTTTCATGAGGCTTCAACTGTCTCGAAGCATAGGCTACTACTTTGCCTTCTTGCATTAAGACGCAACCCAAACCATTCAAAGAAGCATCACTGTACACAACAAATTCTTTACCCGGTTCAGGTTGAATTAACACTAGAGCTTCGGTCAAAAGAGCTTTCAACTGATCAAAACTTTTCTGACATTTTTCCGTCCACTCGAACTTGACATTTTTCTGTAGTAGCTTTGTCAGAGGTGTGGCTATCATAGAAAAACCTTTCACGAATCGTCTGTAGTATCTAGCAAGTCCCAGAAAGCTTCGAATTTCAAAAACATTCTTTGGTGGCTTCCAATCAAGTATAGCCGATATTTTATTCGGATCAACCCGAATGCCTGACGCTGAAACAACATGACCCAGAAAACTGACTTCATTCATCCAGAACTCACACTTGCTAAACTTTGCATATAACTGTTGATCTCGCAAAGTTTGTAACACCAATCTCAAATGCTCGCCATGTTCAGTTTCATTTCTGGAGTAGATCAGGATATCATCTATAAACACTACTACAAACCGATCCAAATACTGTTTGAAAACCTGATTCATCAAATCCATAAAAACAGCAGGTGCATTAGTAAGTCCAAAAGGCATAACGAGGAACTCAAAATGTTCGTACCTCGTTCGAAATGTAGTCTTTGGCACATCAGAATCTCTGACTCACAACTGATAATAACCCGATCTTAAATCTATCTTCGAAAATGCTAAAGCCCCTTTCAACTGGTCAAACAAGTCATCAATCTGAGGCAACGAGTATTTATTCTTTATAGTCACCTTATTCAGCTGCCGATAATCAATACACATTCGCATAGTCCCATCTTTCTTTTTCACAAATAGAACTGGTGCACCCCAAGGAGAGAAACTCGGTCGTGCAAAGCCCCTATCTGTCAACTCTTGCAACTGTGCTTTCAACTCTTTCAATTCAGTAGGTGCCATTCGATACGGAGCTATTGAAATCAGAGTCGTCCCTAGTACTAATTCAATACCAAATGCTAGCTCTCGAACTGGTGGTAAACCCGGTAATTCTTCAGGAAACACATCTGTGTATTCACACACAACTGGTACGGATTCAGTCTGCTTTTCAGACACTTTACTATCCAACACATAGGCCAAGTAAGCTTCACATCCTTTTCTCACATACTTACGAGCTAACATCGAGGATATTACTACCGGTAACCCATTCAAGTCATTAGATTCAATCCAGATGATCTCACCATTCTGACATTTCAAATCAATGGTTTTTCTTTTGCAATTAACCACAGCATCATGCAAAGTTAACCAGTCCATTCCCAAAATTATATCGAACTCGTCAAAAGGCAACAACATTAAATCGGTTGGAAAGCATGAATCCCGAATCATCAACGGGCAACCTTTACACACTTTATCAACGAGAATACATCGACCCAATGGATTGGACACACGAATCATAAACTCAGTAGACTCAACAGGCAGAGTCTTACTGGATACTAAAGTTTCACACACATATGAATGAGTCGAACTGGGATCAATCAATGCAATCACAGTAGTATCATAAAGTACCAGTGATAACATCTGGGGAAGAAGCATCCTCTCTGGCACGTATAGCATATGCTTTAGCTGATGCACGAGCCTCCGATCAAACTACAGTGTCTTTAGTTCCTTTCTGACTGCCACTTACATTTCTCGAATGCCTAGGTGGTCTTCCTCGCACTGACACATTACTCGGTCTGATATTCTGGGCCGTATTTTGCTCGGCTAACATCGGGCACTCTCTAATAAAATGATCTGATGATCCACATTTAAAACAGGACCGATCACGAAATCTGCAACTCCCAGAATGCCATTTACCACAATGCTTGCACTCAACCCGATTCTGCTGAACATTACCAACACTGGCCATCGAAGTAGCTCGGTAACCTGCAGGAGGTCGATCTCGTCTAGAGAAGTCTAAAGTAGCTTTATGTCGGTCAAAGTCATTTTTGAACTTCTTAGATATAGAATGGAAAGTCTTACTCGATGATCTTTTACGAGTGTCTCTGGCTTCCAATTCAGCCTTTCTTTTCTCTTTTCCAAGCTCTTCAGCTTTGCAAGCTCGTTCGACAAGTACCACGAACTCTTTGATTTCAAGTATGCCAACTAGCAACTTTATATCTTCATTTAGACCGTCTTCGAATCTTTTGCACATAATGGCTTCAGTTGATACACACTCTTGGGCATATCGACTCAATCTGACAAACTTCCGTTCATACTCAGTCACAGTCATGCGACCCTGTTTCAGTTCTAGAAATTATTTTCGTTTCTGATCGATGAATCTCTGACTGATATATTTCTTACGGAACTCGATCTGGAAGAAATCCCAAGTCACTTTTTCTTTCGGAACCGCCGATACTAGTGTATTCCTCCAGTGATATGCAGTGTCCCGTAGTAAAGATATAGCACACTTCAGGCATTCATCTGGAGTACATGACAGCTCATCAAGCACCCGAATAGTGTTATCAAGCCACATCTTAGCTCGCCCCGCATCGTCATCATCATTGGCTTTAAATTCTTCGGCTCCATATTTCCTGATTTTATCAACATGATGCTTACTAGATCTCATTGGATCTATCATCGGAGGTGCTGAAGGTATCAGAGTTGGATTATTCGGGGGTGGAGGTTGTTGTACAGTCGGGTTATTTTGAATAAATTGGGTAAACCATTCATTCATCATCTGGTAGAAGGCTTGCTTAGCCTCCCCCTCATGGCTACCCAAGACAGGTCGAGAGTCTACCGGCGCTGACCCACGTGCGAGATCAGGCGCTACACTCTCTACATCATCCGCTACGGCTCTGTCAGGATCCATTTACTATATAAAACACAATTTGAAATGTCAGAAGTCACCACACTATCGTATATATAATAAAGGCATGTATAGCTAGACTCTTACGTGTTACGGTAGCCCTAGAATCGACTAAACCATTGGCTCTGATACCAATCAAATGTAACACCCCTAACCTATTCCCGTCGCCGAATTAGGGTTATGAGGCATTACCTAACTAAAATCAATTCTGAATGGACATTCAATTGAATTCAACACAAGCAATGCGATCTCTACTATATCATATAACATTACGATCTATTAAATTAAATAAGGTACAACGAGTTTTATTACCGGAACATAATACATACAACTATCTGTTTGACATGACTTAAGCATTCATGACATATATATAGATATATATATATATATATATATACCTTTAAACCATATCCCAACCAATATCATTTTATAACCTATATCGGACATAATTCAAAACTCATATAATATAATCTGATTTTCATTTATATTACTATGATACATATACATATTAACCCAACCGAACCATTTATACCATTTTAACAGCAATTGCATATACAAGCATATTGAAGTTACAACTTGACCGAACATACAATTGATGTTATGAACATATATCGCATGCATTGCCCTATAAACAAAAGTTACATTTATACTTGTACATGATTAATCATACAATATACACCAAATTTGAATACGTTTATTAATGTACCTAAACTTTACAATTTATTTTATTAACCAACGAAAGATTCGGTCATACCATAATCAATATCATATGCATATCACAATGTTTCAAATATTGAGACCAAACCATAACATTTTTACTTACAATTTGGATTCGAGCTTAAACTGAATATTACTTATTCTTACTACCTCAAGCATGCATCATTTACCATATTGCTGAAGCACATGTCTTAACTCAACTATCATTATTAATGTATATTAAACGAGTAACTCATTAATTCATCTTGGTCAAGATCATACATACAATGCAGCCACCATGTTTCACATATATAATTCAAGGCTAAGTATATTAATCCAAACATATAACAAGCATATTACCCAACTACCATATATATATACATTACCCACTTGAATCATCAAGCATCATTACCATTCCCTTATTAGCCAAAACGCATAACTGAACATTATAACCTTTATGCCACATGATCACTTTCCAAGAATGCTTTAGACCTTGACCAAATTACACATTCAAAAACGTTATAATCATACCATCATATCAAAACATAAAAATTCAAACTTGATCAATAGAGATAGCCATTTTCGCAAGGCTATACTTATATACAAGACCGAACATTATTGGATTAAACCATAGTCTAACCTATACATGCCTTTGATTCAAAAAAAAAATAAGCTTAAGTACCAAAAAGGGGTGATAGTGTGGTTGACTTCTCCAACGATCCTCTGAGCCCGTAGCTGGATCAACAATCTATAAAACAGAACAATGAACACACACGGAGTAAGCTTGCTAGCTTAGTAAGTCTCAAGCAAATGTTAATATAACAATCAAACACTTAAACATTTTAATCTTTAGGCTTATGGCATTGAATATAAACATTTCAATATGTGAATTTAAGCATGGTCGAATACTATCAATTCATTAACCTAAGTGTTTGCACTTTATTACCATAAACATTAATTCATCGAAACCCAAAAATATATCACATGTATTCGCATACTCCAAGTCATATGAGTACAACATTCATATCAACCTTATAAACTTATTTATACACATATGCAAACACTCAAATCCTTTCACCCTTCATTTTCACTTATAGCCGATTCTCCAAAATAGCATATTTAAACTCAAATTCTATTATATAATGTTCATACACATCAATAGTAAACTCAATAGCACATATCAAAATTCTTATCGAATCATCAACCATATCATATCATACTTAATTCAAAGAGTATTATACCAACTTACCTTACCCCTTATAAATATAAAAGGCTTATACTTACCTGAGCTTTTAGCTTGTTACATTAACTACTTTTCACCTTGCATGATTCATGATTTCTCTATTTTTAACATATCACCGGCATTAAGCCTGCTAGGCATCAAAGCCTGAAATATACACCGGCATAAAGCCTGCTAGACCAGAGGTCTGAAATTTGATCACCAGCATTTAGCCTGCTAGGCAATAAGCCCGAAACACTTCACCGGCACAAGGCCTGCTAGGCTCAAAGCCCGATACAATTCACCAATATCACATATGATTCACATCACTTTCACATAGTGAACTCAATTAATTCGTTTACATATCATTGTTAAATTACTTCTACACATTCGACTTTAACCTATTTCATTCTACAAGTTCATAAGTCAACATATGTACTAGATTATAATCGATATTTACGATATTAACTTGCTTAAAGACTTACCTCGACTTTCGACGGACAACGAAGATCGGCTATTCGATAACCTTTGCCTTTCCCCGATCCAAATCCGTTTTTCTTTGTTCTTGATCTAAACACATTAAAATTTAGCTCATTCAAGCACATTTCATCTCAATTTAGTCCCAAAACACATAAATGGGCAAATTACCATTTTACCCCTAATATTTCACACTTTTACAATTTAGCCCCTATTGTACAAAACACAAAATACACATAATTTGCACTTAATTCCTTAGGGTCGAATCTTCCATACATCCATACAAAGGCATACATTTCAATAATTTTGCAATTAAACCCCTCCAAAATTTATTTTTTTCAATTTAGCCCTAAATACTCAATTTCACCAAAATTCCCAATTCAAAACTTGTTAATTTCTAACATACTTTTAATATTTTTCCATCAAACATCATAAATCACAAACATCTAACCATGGATGAATATCAAACATGCTTAAGTTCAAAAATTCTAACATGGGTCAACTAATATTCGAAGCAACAATCTCAAAAACATAAAAATTAACATAAACCGAACTAATCACATACCTTAATTTAGCTAGATATATGCCGAACTTAGCTTGGCTATTTTCTTTTCTTCACTTGTATGCATTCGGTCAAGAGAAAGATGAAACAAACATGCCTATTTTGTGTTTTAATTAACATATATATTATGTAATTATTTGATTACTAAATTAACCTTACTTTATAAAATAAATAATAATATTACAAAAGGCTATTTGTGTACATAACCGGCCACTAGCATTAAAATGGGCTTTTTGCCCCTTAAGGACTTCATATTAAAAAGACACTATCAATTAAACACTTTTCACTGTAGTTTGCAACTTTTACATTTTACGCGATTAAGTCCTTTTGTATAATTAAGCACACAAACAATCAAATTTTCATACGAAACTTTCACACATTATAAATCACATATAATTAGCACAGAATATAATATTTAAAAATTTTTCAGACTCGGATTCGTGGTCCCGAAATCACCGTTCCGATTAGGGTCAAATTCGGACTGTTACATGTTTTCTTTGGACCATTTGAGCCTTTCAAGCCTACCATATGAAGTTGACCCTTGTAACCGTAATTTGAGCCTTTGAGCCTATTTTTGCTATGTATGTACATCATAAGCCATGCTACCATCTTTTTAAATTGTATCTTATTTTTGCACCTATCTTAACTATAATTGTCTTGGTGAGAAAAGATCAAGGAAAAATTCAAAAAGATGTACATGTTCTTCGTTAAATAAAAAAAGAGCAAAATAAATACTCAAGACATTGAGAAATCTTGTTGGGAATAAAGCTTCAAATTAAGTTTGGGGTGGTAAAACCTATTAGTAGGAAGGATGTACCTCGAAAAGAGCCAAGGCAAAGCCAGGGTTAAGATTACTGAACCTAAAAATTCACTTCTCTTTTATCCCTACATTGAGCTTAGCCGCATTACAACATTATAAAAGACCTATTGATTTGGATAATTGCACCGACTACATTAGTGGAGATGAATTGCTAAGTTCAACATATAGGACTGTTAATTAAACCTTGTGATTGTTTTGTTTAATTATTAAGGAGACTTTGTTTGAATGGTGATTGATGTGTAAAATCTTGAAAAGCATGCACTCTATGACTTATGCTAGCATTTTTCTGCACTTAGAATAAAGTTTTGAAATAATGTTTGCACATGACTTATCAATAAAAAGGGCTTGTGAGCATGATTTTGTTGATGCACGCTTATGTGCAAAAGTTGATGCTACTTAATGATTTTATTTAAATTGATTGCAAGAATGCTCTATCTAAATTTTTGCTTTACATTACTTAGGATGAGCAATGGATTAAGTTTGGAGGTGTGTAAACTCTAAATTATATAGATTTTTTCTAGTAAATTTTACCACCTTTTTACTTAAAAATAATACTAATCTCGAATAGTTGTTAATAAATTTAGTGAATTTTGCTTAAACCTCGATATGAACATGAATTTATAAAATATGTAAATTTGTGCTTTATTATATGAAGTTTTGATCCTACTCCATGCAAGATTAAAAAAAAAAAAAAAAAAGGAGGCCATGAAGAAGAGACATTACTACTCATTTGGCTCAAACAAGCTCGCATGCCCCATTCATCATCTCTTGAAACTTCTCGTATCTATTATTATTTTCTGTAAAAGCTCTTTTTATTAAATATAAATTACATAACCTGTAATGTCCTGACACTAGCACGATGCAATCCAAGCAAATCGCAATATTGTAAAATTGTGTATAATTCAATAAGTTTCCATTAGAGCAGCTTTGGAGGAATATGTAAAAGCTCAAAGCTACAACAAAATAATTAGCTTTAACAATTTGATTTTTTCAGTCTGTCAATTTATTTTCTTAACAGTAACTGAAAAAATTGCAAAGGCGACAACCCTATCAATGGAGACTTCACATGAAGCAGCAATAGCGTTGGCAATGCCCAATGAAGAAACTTAGCGAGCTAATAAGATGATTAAGGGGTTACGTAAAGGTCATGGGGAAATGTGCGGCAAAAAAGTAGCGACAATTTGGCTTAGTAAATTTTATATGGCTAAAGTTGATGCTGGAGCCTATGATGAAGCCGTGTTGAGATTCAAGGGGAGGCAATCCGTTAGTGAAAAACAAAAAATTTAACGAAGGTGATTATTTTGCATAATTATTTTAATTGAATAACTAAATGGAGAAAAAAATTAAAATGATGAAAATAAAACAAACTTTATTCTAAAATAATTATCATTATCCTTCATATAAAATATAATTAGTTATTTTGGTTGAAAATTTATTATGTGATCAAGTTTGGTCAAAATGTCAAGACATTAAAAGATTCTCTCTCTCTCCCTCAAAAAGGCCCTACTTTAAATTTAGACCATAATTAATTCTTTTTTTTTTTTTTGTGTTGAATAAGACCAATTGCATCCTTTCCAACTTATTTTGGTTAATTTATGCAATGAAAAGTTTTTACTAAAAAAATATTTTCATGTTAAATATTAAATAAGTTGTTGAACTTTTTAAATAAATTGCATATTTTTATCATATCTAAATAAACTCTTAATCTTCAATATTCATTTTAAATAAAAATAGTAATCTAAATATAAATTAAAGATTACAAAATTATATATTTGAGTCCAATCAAATTCAAGAACTTATATTTAAATACAATTTAAAAACAAAATTTTATTTCATTATAATAAAAGAAAATTGGGAATTTTATTAGTATTATTGTTTGATCCTATTTTTATTAAAATTAAGTGAAGCATAATTACAACGGAAATATTTCAAAGTCATTAAATTTTACTAGTAGAATATTTAAAAAAATAGTTAGTGAAAAAGTTAATAGAAAAATATATGAAACATAAAATTGGAAGTTCTTTTATTAGTATTATTCTAAATTAAGTGAAAAATAATCACCATATTTTAATAGTGAAATTTTTAGATTTTACAAATAAATTTAAGAAATTGAAATATGAATATAAAATTTAATTAAAATAAAATATATAAAATAATTATACACCCTTCTTATAAAGTTGATATTACCTAATTGTAAAATATACAGTGTATACTTAGTGAGGCCGCCTAGAAAATGCATGTCACAAAAGAATCAAGTTGCTCCTTGCTAGTATGTGAGGCAACAATCTGTCAGTTTTCATATTTAATTAATTTGTAGTTTAGTATGAAATTTTCATGTAATTATTGAATGGGGGGATAGGTTTTTGACGACAAGCTTAATAGCTTTAATTTCAATTTTAAAATACAAAAAAAGAAATGACATGAGGTTCATGCATATTCCCAAAACAATATTAATTAAAAAGCATGGGCAATAATTTATGGAATATAATATATTATTTATTGGAGCTCTTGAATTGTACTTTTTCACTGTTTTTCTTGTTGGGGTTCCTTTAACACTTGTTCAAACCCTCGAAATCTCTAGGCCACTTCAGTATTTGGATGTCCCTTACAAACTAGATTTCATGCCCACTTGTTGTTTTAACTAAGAAGATGAACTTGGACAATATTCTTGTTTGTCATATGATTACAAGATTTTACCAACTTTTAATGTAAATGCTTGAGTTTGAAACAGATCAATTAGTATGGTTACCAAAATGTTGAATGGAAATTAATTTGACCAGACAACAATTTTCTTGTTGACCACTTCTTTATTTTTGTTTTTCTGTCTAAATCACCCCCACTCGTGCAATATGGTGGTGCAAAAGTTTTTTTTTTTTTTAGTAAAAAAGCTTATAAAATAACTTGAAAAAAGTTCAGCTTTTCAATCATGGGTATTATTTAAAGTTTGGAATTGTACTGCTTTTGAGACCACATAGATGAGGCTAATCCACAATGGAAAAGGAGAAGTTAAGATTCATGGTTATTACAATGAGACTTTGAATTGAGGTAGATTCAGTCTAATTGTAAGACAAAGTTGGTATACTTTTTGGTGAATAAATTGTATTTAATTATCCAAAAAAAAAAATGAAAATCAAACTTGAATTGTGAAAATTTTCAATTTTGATTTGACATTTTTCAGTCGTTCTACATTCAGATTTATCATCTGTATCTTCCAGAACCATCCCAAAAACTATTAACACTGGACTATATAGGCATTTAGATGAAGTAATAAACATGCAATCCCACCACTGTCTTGCCTTTGCTAGTTTCTAGTATCAAATGGGCAAAAGCCCCCATTAGCCTTTAGCTACTAATGAAATCATCAAGCTGACGAAAGATAATGAAAAAAACAAAATTTTGGTCTGACCTGGCCGCTATGGTCCCTTTTGGTGCTTTGACTCACGTGTAGCTTCCTCATTTGAGGGTCCGATTAACGACCCAATAATGTTGGTTTGAAACCTTTTGTATATTCATGTATTTTACCACTTTTTCACCCTTCATCTGCCTATATAAGATATCTCTCAAGCTTTGAAATGTTTCTCCTATGACCACCAAATATAACCAAATTCAAAGAGTTGCATATATGGATTCTTCATATTTCCAATACCCATATTCTCATTTCTCTCCTGAATCATCTTCTTCCTATGTTTCACTAGACTCATTCAATTACCCCCATAACCAAGCTCTTCCTTTCAATGAAAACGACTCTCAGGAGATGCTTCTTTTAGGACTGCTAAAACAAGCTCCGGTAAGCTCTAGAGATGATCATGAAGTAAGCTCGAAAGCAAATGAAGAGGAATCGTCTACCAGGGAGGTTTCTTATAGAGGAGTTAGGAGAAGGCCATGGGGGAAATATGCAGCTGAAATAAGGGATTCCACAAGGAATGGTGTTAGGGTTTGGCTTGGAACCTTTGATACAGCTGAGGCTGCTGCTTTAGCCTATGACCAAGCTGCATTGGCAATGAGAGGTTCCATGGCTATTCTCAATTTCCCAATGGACAAAGTCTACGAATCACTTCAAGAAATGAACTATGGGTTTGAACAAGGCTGCTCACCTGTTTTAACCATGAAGAAAAGATACTCCTTGAAAACCAAAAAGGGGTCGTCCATGATGATGAAGAAGGTCAAGAAAGAAAAGGAAATTAACAACATGGAAAATGTAGTGGTGTTGGAGGATTTAGGTATTGAGTACTTGGAGGAACTTCTTACCATCTCCGAGAGTTCTAATATTTGGTAAATTACTTTAGAATAACTTTGATTAATTCATAATTCAAAAAAAAAAATTGTATGAGTCAGTTGATCCTTTTTCCTGTTTAGATATCGAGGAATGAGAATTTTTTCTTGATTTTGGCTTTTTGTAAATGCAAGAAGGATTAATGTCTTTTGTTGGATATAGAGAGGTATTTTTATATGTCAATTTGGGCTAGTGGACAATATCTTTATGTGGTACCATCGTTTTCAGGTTCCATTAAGTGGAACATGATGATGACAATTATGTCATAGTTGTTGAGCCTTTGCAATTAGAAACTGTATGTAAATTTATAACTGATTGGATTTGTCTGGCTAATTTTGAACACCATATTAATCATCCATATATATAAATTATTGTCAATTTCTTTTTCCTATACCAACCCAACAATATGCATTAATTAAAATATAGATATAAGATATTGCTCCACAAGTCCCGACAATTTAGTCCCAAAAATCATTGATATATGCATTTTGAATCTTAAAATCTTATAAAATATAAGATGACTAGATCTCATAAATTGAAAATCAGCCTCCTTCAAACAAAATATATGGTTTTTGCATATATTAATCCAGTCATAACTTACTTGGAACTTGATGATGGAAGAAATTACTACAAGAAGGGACAACATTTAACAATTACTGCACAACTGCTTGACTGGTGATTCATCCCAATGCTTTTAGATATTCTCACGTAAACAATAATTATTGTTATGTAAATTTTAATTTTGTGATTTTATACATAAAATTTTAATTTGATATAATTTTCACAAATCATTAATAATATTATAGAATTAACACAATTTTACATTGATATATTGCATACACAGATGATTATATTAATCAAATATGAAAATAAATGTATGCATTCATTTATTTGAATGTGTTCAATTAAATCAAAATCAGAATTTCATTTACATATATAAATCACAATTAAAATTTTATATATACAATTACGCCAGATTAAAATTCATATATCAAATTTTATATTAAACCAAAATTACTATATAAATTTAATATTTATCTTCTTTTATGAATAATCTTATATATGCTTCTTTTTTTATTATTATTGAAAGTAGAGGCTTTCATAGAGGGTTTGGAGCCTGTCATGGCCCATTGAGCGAAGAACCTACCACCTTGGCTTCAAGAGTAAGGTTGTTGTTAGTTAGGTGGTGAGTTATTACACCTTTAATCTTGTATAGTTTATGTGAAATCATTCGATTAACTAACCCCTATTGAAGAGTGTTTAAACACCATCAAAGACCACACAACATGATCAAAAGGATGAAAGTGCATTAGGTACTACTTAAATTGATGCATGATAGAATCAACCCCTTTTAACGAGGGATAAAGTAGTAGATAAATTTTATCCAAAAATTACAAATCCCATTAATAGTTACAAATCAAAATAGTCAATATTTATCCGATTGAGACTTAGTTTGATTGGCATGAACATTATTGTCAATACAGGAGAATGTAGATTCGAGCGTGTTGAATCACATTATCCTTCTAATTATTGGTTGGGGAGGAGCTATATATAGGTAGTTCTAAACATTATATATAAAAAAAAACGGATATGATCAGAACTTATAATGAAATTATTTATAGAAAAATATTAATTAAGACACCTTGGTTATAGGTAATTTATAAAGTTGATCATATTACTAGTAAAAGATTACTTTCAAGTGCTTGGAAAGAGAGTCAAAAAGAAAAACTAGTAAGGAATTGGTTAGTTAATAAAGCCAACAAACAAAGAAGGGAAGAACCACGTGTATTTGAGTTTATCCCCAATTCTCCTATATGATCAAGCTATCTCATTTCTTTTCCAGGATTCCTTTAAGATCAATCATTAACTAAATTTGATGGTCAATCTTCTCTTTTTCTTACGTGGCTATATTAAGAGTATGGTTCAGCAATGATCTGGTCCAAGTTGAACTCGTTATTCCCAAGAGACTTGTGAAAAATAAAAAGAGAGAAGATACCCCATGAATGCTTCATGTATTTTGACCGAGACCAAAGGCAGCTGATTAGTATAACTCAAAAGTTCAGGTTCATGCGCACGTAAGAAAAGGACAAAAGGCCAAAATGGAGGGAGAAAAGCTAGTTTTAAGAAAGTAATGCCACTTAGCGAAATTAAAAGCATGTTTGAATAGCTTTGTGTAATGGATGTTTGGTGAAGGGAAAGGTGGAAAATGACATGTTTTAATGGGTTTGAAAGTCATTTTGAGTACATTGGGTTGGGAATGGGCCTTTTTGAAGAATGGAGGAATCCTTTATAACTAGAGAGTAGAGACTAGTAGGGATTGCCAAATTTCAAACTTTCTTTGAAGCGGAGGAGACAATAGATACTTTCTTTGGGCCAGAACTGTTGAGCTATGATGGGTCATGAAAAGCGTATAATCGGCCTTGTTAAAGGACTTTAGTTTTGAGGTCTTTATCTAGGTGAAATGGAATTACAAGTGAAATGTTAACATATAATTATTTTAGGTATCTTTCTAATTCATGTTTAGAGTTGTTTCATAATATCATGTTCAAGTTTCGAATTTATATTCATTTTTTTAGGAATACAAAGTATTTTATCATTGCACCTAATACTTGTTAGTGGTAAAAGATTTATCTTCATATATTTTCATTAAAAAACGTAATATGTTTTCTAAATGTTTCAAAAGATACTAGACTATGACATACCCACAATATAGATAAAAAAAAAAACACTTGTATAACTTAAAAGTTTATATAAAAAAATAAATAATGCTTTAATTGAAATGGTAAAGTTGAAAGATTGAAATTCTAATATTTTTTGTTTAAATCTCATTATGCGTAAATTTTATTAATTTAAAAAACACAAAAAAACAAAACTCCTTCATGATAATATAATTTATTTTATAAAAAGATTGGGTTTCTAGTAATTTTTAAATTGAGTTAATATCGAATCAATAGGTGATTAACTCAAATCAAAAATTTTATTATAGTAGAGATTTTTCCAGTAATAGATATCTGAACTAAACAAAATATTAATTTATAACCACTTTTAAATTTTAGTAAAAATGAATTAAAAAGCCTACAACTTTTCAAATAAAAATAATAACAATCAAGCTTTCCACTCAATTGTGCTATCAAATTTAAAATTGTATCAATCAAGACTTTTGACAAGCAAAAATGATCATTGATCATTATTTTATTAAAATGGCCATTAACAACGATTGACTGTTATAATGTTGATATGGCAGTCCGGATTAATAATGGTTGTTAACATGGCACTGCCAAAGCAAAAAAAAAAAAAAAAAAAAAAAAAAAAAAAAAATCCAAAATTTGAAATATATATAATTTAATATCACAAAAATGTTGTAAAAGTCAAAAAGTTGTTGTATTAAAAATTAAAATTTTATTAAAAATTGTAAAAATGAATTAGAAAAATTACAAAAAATTTAAAAAATAAAAAATTTAAAAGTAATAAAATTAAAAATATTACTAAAATATTATAAATTTTCAAAAATTTTATTCGAAATTATAAAAAATTAAAAAGTTTAAAAAAGATAAGAATTTCAAAAAATTAAAAAATAGTAGCCCAAATTTTTTTTTTTAAAAAAACAAAACCCCGAAAAATATGGTTGTAAATTGGTACAGGATGAATTTTCATAGAATATTAGAAAGCCGAGTATGAGGATTAAAAACATATTGTTGTACCCCGTATGCTAAATAAATTTATTATCGTACAAGTCAATAATCATCCACAAATTGTAGATGATTTCAATGATATCTAATAGTGGGGAGGGTTGAATTTTTGGGTTCCTATAAAAAGAATAATCCATATTTTTGTTTCATAACCATTTGCTTATATAAATTTATTAATAATGCGTTGCTATTGATACATGTATTTTGCAAACAAATTTTGCTATGCTTACCAACATATATAAGGAAGTAGTATCTGAGTTTTTATCAAGATTTAAAGTTAATAATTACAGTGTTGTATATATTAAATAATTCAAAATTCTCCTTTAAAAATAAATAAGGTAAATAGATTTGCTTTGGGTCAAGTCACTTATCTAGACTTGAAGGCTCACTCAAAATATGAAAAAGTTTAGACAAAACACGAGGCTTAATAAATGAGTTTGAGTAAAATTTAAGACTCGTTTTCTAAATGAGCTGTGCCTTGGACATGATTTTTTACCCAAACCTGACCCGAATATATTATGTTATAAAAAATATTATATTAATTATATAGGTTAAAAATTTATATATATATATATATATTTATATTTATATTAAATAACTAACTCATTAACATTTAAACTCATTATTCAAAAAGTAAAAAAAAAATATATTCTCAACTAAATAACCTAACTCAAAATATAAAATTTTAAAAATTATATTTAATACAATAAAATATATATTTATTATTGTGCATGCGTTTTGTAAGTATTTTTTCTAAAATAATAATTTTACCATATAAATATTTGAAATTATTAAAATACATGTTTACACATAAAATTAGTTTCGTCTCTCAATCTAGATAGATATTTTAGATATATCAGATTAACGTAAACTTTGATACTTTTAATTAAATTAACATAAAACACTTTGAGAAATTGAAAAAAAAAAAAATCTTATTTTAATTTTCTTTTTATGGTACACATCAAGAAAACAATGAATACTAGTAGAGAATAGTTCCACCACCTAGATACTCTGGAATGTATGCCAGGTTGTTTGCTCCAATATGCAGGTGCCCTGTTGGAGTGCCTGAATGTCTGATTGCAGAGGTTCAATTTTCCAATGAACATTGATTTGGCTGCGAAAGATATTCCTCCAGTTCCAACCCTAGTGGCATAGCTGATAGTTTGTAATGCTGAGTTGTTTGAGCTTCATTAGGACTTCTCTGACAAAGAGGAGTGGCCTGTGCAGGATTTGATTAACAGTAGCGGGACTGCGGGAGGAGGAGTATCCTATGATTGCCGCAGCTGCTCCAAATGTGATTGTACTCCTGTTATGAGTAAAGGCTATAGCAACCGAGAAGGGTGGGTATTCTTATCTGAATGTGTCACCTGCCTGTTGTTGCGTAGCTCTGCCATGGGTGTCTATGGTTTGGTCTCTAGGTGTATCCTTACACAATAGGATATGGTAGTGTTGGTGGCATGTCTAGATGGTCCTCATAACTGACGTTGGTTTGGAAATCTGTTTCAATGTTTCCATATGCGCGGATCTAGCCATTATAGGTGGATTTTTGGCTGAGATTGAAATTGTGGTATTTATTGACCCACTGGCTAACTCATTCTCGAATATTAGAAATTCCAACGTGTATTAGTTCGTATTGACTAGATAGTGCCAAACTAGACAGCTTTGGTAAAGAGGCATGTCCTAAATAAATAATCTAGTGATTCATCGTCGTTTTTGCATAATGGGCAATGAAATTCTCTGATTATGCGGTGATCACAAAGGGCCTTTCGTAGAGGGAGATTATTGTGGTAGATCTTTCAAAGAAACGTAAGGATCTTTGGGGGAAGCTGAATTCTCCAAAGAGCCTTCCAATTGATGCTATATGCATTGTTGGTGATTCTCACCTGACCTCGGTCTAGTAGAAAGTGATATGCAGCCTTAATCGAGAATTGACCAGAAAAGTTGAATTTCCAAACTTATCTTAGTCTTGGAGTTATTGTGAATCCACGGAAGTTGAGTTCTTAGTTCCATTAATGCCCATTCCATTCTCATATGTGGTGAGTGTCCCACAGTTATGAGGCTAGTGTACCTAGTGTGCTCGTCGGTAGTTGTCTATGTAGTGCTAGATTGTTCCCAATGATTGATACCCTCTTCTCGTTCCAAATTTGAATGTCCAATCCTTGGATGCATATATCCTGCCCTTTTAGGATGCTTTTCCAAGTCCAGGAATCTGTAGAGCGTGCTTGCACTGATAGGAAGTCTTGGGTAGTGCAGTATTTATTAACATAGATTGTGCTAGGAAGTGGGGTTTGTGTGAGGATACGTCAAGCTTGTTTGCAGGGGAGGCTGTCATTCCGGAGTTACGTTTTTCGTATGCCTAGGTCTCTTAGGGTTTGTGTTGGCAGAGTTGAATTTTTAAATCTTTAATCATCTTATAAAATTAAAATTGCAATTAAAATTATATATTTTTCATTCAAGAAATGGAAAAACAATTGCATAGTAATAAATTTGTTTAAGAGCACAAGGCTCTTGATCATTTAGTGGTGTGTTTGAGCCTCACATTGTGCTTTTGTTTTTAATTAGTTTGTGAAAATTTTAGCTTGTAACTAGGACTTTCGTTTCTTATTTTTGGTCTACAGAAAAAAAATTATAAATTTTTATTCCTTTACAACTTTTTATATTTTTACGATAGTAAAATTTATAAGTTTTTATAACATTTTGAATTTTTATTATAATTTTTAAATTTTTAATATTTTAAAAGTTTTTAATAATTTTTTAAAATTTTATAATATTGTAATAATTTTTTTTTTGACTTGGATCACAATGTTAGCATCATATCGATTAAGCCACGAATATTAATGATCACATTAGCGTAATATCAATCAATAATTGTTTTTATTGGTAAAAAGAAAAAAAACTTAATTGATGCAAATTTCGAATTTGAAGGTTTAATTGTGTTACTTTTTGTGCAAAGACTTGATTGGTTTCTTGGGAAAAACTTTTGCAGTATTTCCCAGAAAAGAAAATCTCCTAGCCACAATTGAGTAAAAAAGTATGCAAGTTAATAAAAATCCACTATACTTTTTTAGAAAGTTTTGATTAGGGATGTCATAATTCTGCTCGATTTGATTTTTTTGTATTAAATTTCAATTTTGAAATTATAGATTTTTTTGACAAAATGAGATTTGTTGTATAGTTTTTTAATATTATTTGATAAATTTTCAAATTGTATTCATAAATATTACTAAAAATTAATTTTTTTAAATTTTTAAAATAATTTTCACTATTTTAAATATAAAATATTTATTTTATATTATACAAAATTAAATTAAATTATATATTAAATAAAAATAGAATTCGATTCAATTTTGGGCAACCACAACTTTTTAAACTTGTATTTTATAAACTATTCAAACAACTCGATTAAATTGGTTTTCTAATTTTGATTTTTCTTGTTAGTTTTAATTTAAGTTTACTAAAAAGTGGGGTGATTTTAGTTTAGTTTCCTAACAAGCGTCATCGAATCACCTTGTCCAGATGATTTTCGTGCGACAGAGAAACTAGCTAGCTTTCCTTCAAACAACGTGAAGTACCTTAGTGGTTTGTAATTGCTTTGGATGTAAAAACCATTTCATACGGTTAATAAAATACAACTTCTGATTACCCTATTGTTTTTCTGGGTAAAACATGATTTCAGTTTAATCTCTTTTTGTTTCAGAAAACAACAAAATCACGTGGAGATACATAGTAGTACAGAATGAACAGGGCTGTAAAATATAAGATCAATCACGGTGTTTACCGGCAAGGCGACCTCGATTGTCTAGCCTATCTTGAGATGGATTGTTGGGTCTTGGGCTTGGTGGTGTCGACGGATTCCTCTTTGACGTTTCTGAAGGAGGAGAAGTAGACACACTAAGGTTCTCAAAATTAGATAAACCTCTGGAAGCCTCAACCATGGGAATATTACTTGAGAAAATTGCAAGTCCCTGGAATATCAACATGAGAGTAACAAAGTATGAGATGGTCGCCATTTGGAGCAAAATTATTAACTTCTTTAATTTGAAGTCATTGAATTCCTGAATCATCCATATAATTATATAAGATTGTGACCCAAATTTTGGTTAAGAAATCAGAGTCAAGATCAAGGTCGCCTCCCCCAACGCCTAAAATTATAAAGTCAAGTATTTACACTACAAAGAAGCTTTGCCAATTAACTTATTATAGTGGGTTCGTGAAACACGAGCTTGACCAAATGGTACACGTCCAAGTGGTGAATCAGTGGTGGTGGTTGAAGTTGCAAGGTTAAAAGAGTTTAGTGGAACATAGGATTGGACCGCAGTTTGCCTGGTATTGAGTGTCTATGCAGTTGACAGACGACGAGGAGATGCCATAAAATAATGAAAGCACAGCTATTTCTTCCATGAATAGATTGCATCATCATTTTGAGCCCTATATCAACAACCATTTCCACCGCCATCCGCCACTGCCTTCGGTGAGGGGGAGGGCTCCACCACAGCCATTGTCAGCTCCTCCACTGTGTTGACTTGTAGAGATAAGACTCTGTCACGATTAGAGAAAACTTCTGACTAAAAAATTCTTGACAATTTGGAAATCAAAGTATACTTCATTTACTAATAAAGCGTGCTAAAGAATTAAGGTAAAATTCACTATTAGGTTATAAGTTTGAGTTCAATTCTAAGTACCTCTAACCCCAACTCCCAATTATTTTAAAAAAAAAAAGTTTAAGGTAAACTACATTGCAAGTAAAGGTCATCATAGATCAAATCGGATTGAGTGTATAATATTAATATATCTTATATTTGCTGATAGAAACATAACTTGATTCGATTCGAAAAAATAAATAAAAAATTAAATTTTGAGTTAATTGAATCGAATTATTCAAGTTTCGAATTTGAGTTGAGTTGAATTTCACAATTCGAATAACTCGGATAATGCAAAATAATTTAAAAAAATTCAAAATTCATATTTTTAATTTTTTTAAAAAATTTTTAAAAAATTAAAAAAAATATATAAAAAATTAAAATTTTAAAAATTTTCTAAAAAAATAATTTTAGGACCTAATTAATTATTCAAATTTATCATAATCAACTATCTTATAGTTTTTAGTTAGAGTCGGGAGTCTGCCTTATTCCTGTGTGTTTAATGGCAGTTGTGTGGTGGAAACTGGAGTATTGACGGTTGTGGAGTTGTGTTTGTTCTCTTATCTCAAAATCTTTTCATTATTTTGTGTTTGCAATACACTGTTGGTGATTTGACATTAGGAGTTACTGTCTTTCCCATCTGTCGGAAGGTGTCTTCTTTTATTATTTCTTGGGAAGGGAAACTTCTTTTCAGGTTTCAATCTCTTTCTCTTTATCCTTGTTTCTTTTAATCATCTACGTATGCTGTTTGCATGGTTTTCCCTGGGAAAACCCGGTGATTTCTTGGTAGGACCCACGTTGGTAAAAATTTTAATCGTGGGAATATTTTTTCTACGTGCTTTGCATGCTTGCTAATCTTTACGATTTCTTGAGTTTCTTTACTCATTCCTATGCATGTTTTACTTTCTTTTTTCTTTTTTGTTTTAGCGGTGTCTTTATTGTTTCATGTTTTTACCTGTTCTGATTTACTTTTCCTTTCTGTTTTGTTTCTGTGACTTCTATAGGGCTTCCTTTGACTCTGGTTTTATCTCCTTTACGCGGTGTTTCGTTTCTTTTTTAGCTTCTTTTTCTTTTTGTTATTTTCTTTAATTACTTGGGTCTACTCTCTCCCATTTCTGTATCTTGCTAGGTTCTTTTCTGTTTCTTAGGTTATTGAATGTTAGCTCCAATAGTGAATAGGCTACAATGGCGGATGATATTAATATGCTTTTGGAAAGACTGAAATTTTCGGATGAAGAATCAATCTAGATTATTCGACTCAATGATGAACAGAATCTTGAAGGTTTTGAATCTTGGGCGGTGGGCAGAATAGTGGCAAAAGAAAAACCAAATAGGGAGGCGATGTATAGGGTTTTCAAATATTTATGGTTCACCAAAGAGGAGGTAAATTTTGTTGCGATAAATAATGAGGCAATCATTGTGAAGTTCGGCTGCTTAGAAGATAGAAGTAGAATCCTCAACCTTATGCCCTGGAATTTTGACAACTGTTTATTCTCAATGGTGCCATTTGTAAATGGAAAGGCTATTGATTCATACGAGTTTCACACGTCTCCATTTTGGTTAAGGGTCTTTAATATTCCATTGGAGTTAATGGACCGCAAAATCGCCCTGGAATTGGGAAAGGCCATAGGTGAGCTAGTGGCGATCGACTGGAAAGATAGAAATGGAGGATAGAGCAAGTTTATTAGAATAAAAGTGAAGATAAATATCTTAAAGCCCTTGAGGAGGATCGTGAAGTTAGTTGACAGGGATGGGATAGAAATAATATGTGCCTTGAAATATGAAATATTACCAGACTTCTGCTACTCATGTGGATTGATAGGCCATACTTTAAAAAACTGCCAGGAAAAAACTAATGGCGATGAGGAAAGCGTTTCAACCCTCCAATATAGTAATTGGCTAAGGGTTGTGATTGCACCACCGGATCAAGGTCGGGGAACTTGGAGAAATGGAGTGGAAGTCATAATGAATAAGCTTATAGGGAATGACGAAAGAGAGGGTAGCAAAACGGATACGAGGGAGGAGAGTGGGCAAATAGTTCAAAAAGGGAAAGATAGAGAATGTGTGGAGGAATCCATGTCGACATCCCCTCAAGTAAAAGGCTATCATAGATCCATACGAGATGGAATGGGGAGACCTAAAAGCAAGAAGAAAAGACAAAGAGGACTAAATGGAGAAGACACTGATGAAAGTCCCTTAAAAATTGCCAAGAGAAGATTATCGGATAGTGTTTCACCTTTCAAGGCGGTGGCTGGCGACCAGCCCCGCCAAGAGCAATGAAGATCCTTTGCTAGAACTGTCGGGGGGTTGGAAACCCTGCGACAGTTCGCGAATTGAAGCAACTCCTTATTGCTAATGGACCTGATATTGTGTTCTTATGTGAAACCAAATGTCATTCTAATTGTTTATCTCATGTTCGTTATAGGTGTAGGATGGATGGATGCTTGACTGTTGATGCAGAAGGAAAAAGTAGTGGTCTAGCCTTGATGTGGAGGGAAGGGGTGAAAGTTACAATCCAAAATTATTCAAAGTACCAATTTGACTCGCTGGTTAACATGGAAGATGGTGAGATTACTAGATTTACTGGCTTCTATGGTCAATCTGACCCTACCCTTAAGAAACATCCGTGGGATATCCTCAAAAGAGTTAAAAGAACGGTTAGGGAAGGTTGGTTGTGGGGGGCGACTTCAATGCTATTCTTAACAATGCAAAGAAAAAAGGTGGCATGAGGAAGTCAAGGAACTCGATGGATGACTTTTGCGAGATTTTGGAGGAACTTTCGTTAACTGATATTAAAACCAAAAATAGGTGGTTTACTTGGAGCAACAACAGGGAAGGGGCCGACCTTGTGAAGGAAAGATTGGACAGATTTCTAGTTTCAGATGATATTATCAATAAGATGCCTTTTATGAATACTAAGGTCATTCGTCAGTCTAAGTCAGACCACGATGCTATTCTTGTGGACACTTTAAGCAACAAAATGGGGGAAAGGTGCAAGGATCCCAATTCTTGGTTTAGATACGATATTTGTTGGGCAAAGGATAAGGAAGCTAAGGATATGATCACTCGTATTTGGTCTAACAAAGATAGAAAATTTTTGGACAAAGTCGAGGATACTCGCAAGAACCTTGGCCCGTGGCAATTTCAACGTTATAAAAGAATGAAAGCTAAGATTAATGATCTGGAAAAAAAGGTTAGCAACCTTATGGATGGTCCTAACAGTGAGAGATCGTCTTGGCTCCTCAAATTAGCTAGGGGTAACCTGGGTTATCTCTATGAAGTGGAGGAAAAATATTGGGCGCAAAGGGCCCGTACTCAATGGCTCCGAGAAGGAGATAGAAACACCTGTTATTTCCATGTTAAAGCTACTAGCCATAAAAAAAAGAACAGTATTGATAATCTTAAAGACATGAATGGAAGATGGCATGATGATAAATCTGAGATATGTACTATTGCTTGAAACTACTTCAATGATCTCTTCAAGTCCACCAGTGATCCTAATGGGGCGATCGATCTACATTTTATTCCGAAATGCATTACTGAGAGCATGAACAGGTCCTTGAATAGAGACTTCACCGATAATGAAATCTTGGTTGCTTTCAATCAAATGGATCTTAGGAAAGCCCCGGGTATTGATGGCCTTCCTGGTAGTTTCTTCAAGGAACATTGGTAGACTATGGGTGACGATGTACTTAGGATGTGTCACGAGATTCTTAATAACACCAATAATGTCAATAGTTTAAATGAAACTTTACTTATTATGATCCCCAAGGTTGAGAATCCTTGTGATATGACTAACTTTCGCCCTATAAGTTTGTACAGGTTTGTTTATAAGATGGTCTCTAAAGTCCTAGTGAATCGAATGAAAGAGGTTCTTCCTAGGTGTATCAGCCTAAACCAAAGCACGTTTGTGTCGGGCAGGATGATTCACGACAATGTGCTTATTGCACATGAGCTGATGCACCAGCTTCTCAACTCCAAAAATGGCCCAAGCAAGGGATGTGTCGTCAAGCTCGATATGAGCAAAGCCTACGACCGTGTGGAGTGGGGTTTTCTCGAAAATGTTCTATTAAAATTTGGTTTCTCTTATGAGTGGGTTAATAAAATCATGAGCTGTGTGCGAACAGTTAGATACAGGGTCAAATACAATATGCACCTTACTGACATTATCATTCCGGAAAGGGGTCTTCGCCAAGGGGACCCTTTATCCCCTTACCTTTTTCTTTTTTGTATGGACGTCCTTTCACGCATGTTGACTGATGCCCAAGAGAACCTTAGGATTAAGGGCATCCATGTGTGTAGGGACTGTTCTAATATTAACCACCTATTTTTTGCTGACGATGCCCTCTTATTTATTAGGAACCAAAGGGAGGAAGTGGAAGCCTTCTGTAACATCCAAAAAAAAAAAGATATGAATGATGATGATTGATTAGTAGAGTAAGTGAGGGAGTGATTATGGGAGACAAAAGAAAGGATGGAGAGTGAATTGGGGAGAAAAAAATTTGGAAGTGGAAGACAAAAGGAAGGATGGAGAGTGAATTGGGGAGAAAAAAATTTGGAAGTGGGAGACAAAAGGAAAGATGGAGAGTGAATTAGGGAAAAAAAAAGAAAAGAGAAGTGGGAGACAAAAGGAAGGATGGAGAGTGAATTGGGGAAAAATTTGGCCAAAAATTTTGGATGTGTATGGGGAGAGTTTCGGTCATGAGGGTGGTGTTATTTTGGAAGGTGTTTTTGGTTTGGTTGAGGGGTATGCCAAATTCTCTTGTGTGGTTTTGAAGAAGAAGAAAAAAAATTTGCCAAGTGTGTAATTGTGACATTTTGGGTCTTTTCTCCCTTTGTTAGTCTTTCTTTCCTCCATTCTCAACTCTCTCCATTCTTCTTTCTTCTTTCCGGATCTCATATCCTTGTCTCATCGGTAGCCATAAGTCAATCGGTGGAAATCGGGATTATCATCGATTAAGGTAAGGAGTCTTTTTCATAGTCCATTTGATATCGCTATTCGGTTATGGTGTTAATCGGATTGAAAGGTTGGCTAATCGATTATTTTTAGGGACGAAATCACTCGATATTCTCTACTTGTTAATCCTTCAAAAATAGTGGTAAGCCGAATCTTACCCCTAAACAACTACTTTCTCTCATCGTGGTATTTTTCTAATCGAGTGTTATGGTGTCATAGGTGCCGACGATCAAGAAGGTTTAGTCCTTACCGAAATCAGGTGTGTAATCTCATACCCTTCCAAATACATGTTTGAAATGGTGTGTAATCTCACACTTCTCTGAAATTTTGCATGAATGTTCTGTGATTTGGTTGAAATACCAAAGAAAATCAGAAATCGGCATCCGGGATCACTCGGGCAGGCGTAGGTTCATAGTGGTAACCATGTTTTTGTAATAAAACAGTTTTGGTCAGTGACAGTGATGTGATTTCGAAAAATCATGAAAAATAGGAGAAAGGGAATTAGAAAGTGATTAAGATATCAAATTAAAGCTTACTGTGTCTATTTTAATATGGAAGAAAGTGAGAAGAAAAAGGAATTTTATATTCTGAGATATGTTAATTTTAGTGAGACTGGTTCTGAATGACTTCGTGGTTCCCTGATCTGTTTTGGACAAATCATATAAAATCGTACAAAGTGAATTATGAGTTATAGTTTATATGTAAAGATTCCTTAGTGAGTCTATTTTCATTAGAAACAAGTGGGAGCAGTATATGAAAACCGTATAGTGAGATATTTGAAATTAAGGTAAGAGAGGTCAGAATCGTTGGACAGTGAAACAAGGGAAATTTTAAGGAATAAACTAAACTAAATGGCTAGGCTAAAAATTATGGAAAAATTTCAGTGAGAAGGTATATGAGTCTAGTTCCAAGGAAAATTTACGGATCTAGAATTAGAGTTTTCTAACTCGAGTTATGGTCAATTTAGTCAGAATGACGCAGATGGACAGTTTAAATTTGTATGCCCCAAATTACTAGTTAAGTTTTAGTTACGAGATTACCGAATTATCCTTGGAGGGTAAATTATCGAAATATCCATGGGCTGCGAAATTACTAAAATACCCTTGGAGGGTAAATTACCGAAATACCCTTGGGTTGCGAAATTACGAAAATGCCCCTAATGGGTCGAATTACGAAAATGCCCCTAATGGGCCGAATTGATAGATTGCCTTAATGGGCCGAATTGATAGATTGCCTTAATGGGCCGATTTTCAAAGTGTTAGAATGGGCCGAATTTTTGTATTGAATCTTTGAATTAATTATTGTTGTTTATATTTATAAATATCATGATTTACTATGTATATTGCATTTGCATATTTTGCATGGGATGGGAATGATGTAAAAGAAGAGAAGTGTAGCCTGGTGGCTCTGCCACAAATTTTGATAATGGCTATGTGCCAATTTAAATATGGCTTTGTGCCATAGTGATTAAGGCTGTGTGTCAATTATATTACCGTATATGATTTTGGTGGCTCAGCCACAAATATTATAAATGGCCATTGGCCTGCGAATTATTATTAATGGCTTAATGCCTGCATATGGTGTGTTGGCGGGGTGGGTTGACTGATGATCACCCACAGGTGTGTTGGTTGGTACGGGTGGTGTGTAGCGGATGGATTATTAGGATTGGGTTGGGAATTGCATTACATTCACATGATATTATAGATACATTATTATGTAAATGGGCTTAGGCCCGAGATATTGTTAAATGAGCTTCGGCCCAAGTTATTGTTTAATGGGCTCAAGCCCAAGTTTTTGCTAAACGGGTTCAGACCCAGTGGATAATGGTAAGGGGATTATACACTGAGTTCTTGTAACTCACCCCCCTTTCTCTTAACCCTTGTAGGTAATGCTTGATGATATGGACTTGGGCTATGGATGACTCAAGGGAGGCCATACTTCAGAAATGGTTTATTTGGACTTTAGACTTCTTTCTCGTTTATTTATTACTTTACTATTTGGGTTAAATGTTGTAATAATGCCTCTGGACTATTTTTATTTTGCTTTATGGTTGGGATGTTTTTATTATTTTTCTTAAATTGTTTAAAAAGGGAATTTTCTGAAAAACTTAAATAATGGTTTCCAAAATCGATTAACAAATGGATTTTCAAAATAAACTTTTACAAATACTTTCATACATCGGAGATATTTCCTTCGAACTTTATTAAAATCAGTTTTACTTTATTTTTAATATTATTTTAATTTGGGTTTAACATTATGTAATAAGGCCAATGGGGTTTATTTTTCTTTAAAATTTCCATTTTTAGTCATATGCAAACTATAAACGATAAATTTCTGGATCTTCTTAAACAATGACAGCAACGGTTTTAAATTAAGCTTTCGCAACAAAAGGTTTTAAGGATTATAATGTCTTCCAAGGATGATTTCTAATAAACCACATTTTGAAATAAGCAAACGAAATCTGAGGTTTCAAATAGCAAAAAGTTTTAAATTCTTTAAGAAGAGTTTGTAATGAAAACATGGTTTTCGAAAAACTCTTCAATGTGACGCATCAAATTCGGGCCTAACCTCTAGGCCGGGTTTGGGGTGTTTCACCCTCACTCAGATTTTGAACAATTTTCAAAGAATTTTCAGACAGAGAATAAATCTTGATAAATCGATGGTTTGTTTTAGCCAGAATACGTCTATGTCAAAACGGACAATGATGAATGGGTGGCTCAACATGAAGGTGGTTGATAGTCTAGGCGGTTATCTTGGACTTCCTATCGTGATTGGTAAAAAAAGATCAAATACTTTTAAGAACATTGTGGAACGCATTGCTAAGAGAATCAATAGCTGGTCTAAGCGCCTTCTGTCATATGGAGGCAAGGAGATCTTTATAAAGTCGGTGCTCCAGGCGATTCCTACATATGCTTTTTTCGATTTTTTGGCCCCTAAAACAGTTCTTGAGGAGATTCAAACTATGATGAGTCGGGCTTGGTGGGGGTGGTGATAATAAAAGGAACTGGAATATGCTGGCCTGGGAAAAGATGTGTCATCCCAAAGGCATGGGGGGTCTTGGTTTTAGGGATCTTCGACTATTCAACGTGGCTCTTTTAGGCCGACAAGTTTGGCGCCTTTTAAACTACAAAGATACTCTGTGCTATAAGGTTCTTAGTTCCAAATACTTTCCTAATGGAGATGTTTTCCACCCCAAAAAGGTTGACAGACCATCCTTTACCTAGCAGAGCATCTCTAAGGTGGCAAGCATGTTGTATGAGGGATTTGGTTGGTGTGTGGGTAATGGTAGAAACATCGACATATGGAAAGACTACTGGAGTTTCGAAGGTCTTTCGGGATCAGCTATTCGCATGAAAAGAAGCATGGTGTATGTGAATAAAGTTTCGAACCTGCTAAATGAGAATCAGGATGGTTGGCAAGAGAACAGGATCTTGGAGCTTTTTGGTGAATTTTTAAGGGACCAGATCTATAAAATTCCCATTATTCATGATGGACAAGATGACCATCGTATCTGGTTCCACAATCCTTATGGAATTTTTTCCTCAAAATCTACCTACTCGTGGTTGATTCTTAAACAGATTGGTTTTGGTCCCTATAGGATTTTCTGGAGGATCATTTGGAAGTTAAAAACCCTTCCCAAAATTTGTATTTTCTGCTGGAGGCTGGGTCATGATATCCTCCCCACCTATGAAAAAATAGCTAGTATTCGCAGCGACTTTAACAGTATTTTCCCGAGATGCGGGAATGACAAGAAAACCCTTATTCATGCCTTGAAGGATTGTCCAAAGGCAAGAGTGGTACTGGAGTACGGAGGCTTCAATAACATACTGCTCGAAGGTGTGTTTGTTTGATGCATTGACTGGATTGAGGAGGTGGCTCGTGTGTTGGATAAAACATCCATCTCTGACTTTATTACGGTTCTTTGGAACATTTGGAATAGCAGGAACACTCGTATCTTTCGGGGAGCTGAGGAGGAAGCTAAAGTTATCTGGGAAAAAGCTTCAGCTTTAAACCAAGAGTTTTGGATTTACAATTTGGTGGAGGTGCCAATGCTTCCTAAAACGAGAATGGATACAAAATGGAAGAAGCCTACACTAGGTGTGATTAAGATAAACGTTGATGCTACTGCAAAGGACAAGGAAGTTTCTTTTGGCTTGGTTGCTAGGGATAGTGATGGCTTTGTACTTGGTGGACGATGGGAACCTGGCACAAAAATATGGATGTACTTTGGGTGGAGATGACTGCTATGAAGGAAAGTATTAATTTTACAAGTTTAAATACCTGAGATAAAGTGGAGATTGAAACTGACTGCGCCAGTTTAGTCAATCGTTTCAAGAAGAGGAACGACGAACTTACCAAATTGGGTTATTGCTTACGGACTCTGTTTAAGCAAACCAATCAGTTTAAGTTTTTTTAGTTTGAATTAGGCCCCCAGATGCTATAATAGAGTTGCTGATCATTTGTGTAATTTGGCTAGGGATAAAAGTTGTAATATGGATTTTAATATGGATTATCCGTTGGAAATCCATGATTTAATTCTGAAAGATGCAATAAATTGACTGTGACCGTTTCTTGGTCGTTTTTATCAAAAAAAAAAGTATCTTATATTTTTTATTATTTTTCTTTGAAAATTTTTTCAAACATATGTGGTTTTTAATTTATGTACTCTAACATGGAATTAGTTATATTGTAATAAAATTTTTATTTGGCATGTTTACTTTTTAATTTAACTCGAACAATTTCACTCGATTTGACATGACTCAAATTTCATTTCACTCGACTCGATTCAAAAATTTTCAAATTGAGTTAGAATGATAAAATAGGATTATGAACTCGATTAACTCGAAATTTTTTCACTCGATTCGATCGAACGCTCACCCCTATTTGCTCAAGCTCAACCTAGTTCAAATATGGGTTAAAATCTTATCCAATTTCGTCTATATTTGTTATTAGATAATCCAAGTCCATTTTAAACTTTTAAAAAAATATTTATATCTTTTAATATAATATTAAAGAATTATACATCTAGTTTCATTTGTTAAAGTTTTATTTATAAATAATTTAACTTTTTTTAATGTTTACATTAAGATATTAAATAACTTTCATAATGTATATGGATGCAATAATATAACATATCGCAAAATTAGAAAATGGGTTGAGTCAGGCTAATCTAAGGATTTGAATGCTTAAGTCTGATCCCGACCCATATTTTAGACGGGCATAATTTTTTTTCAAGTTTATTGTTTGGGTTTAATATTTTTATCCAAATTCTCTCAAAATTTGAGCAGGCCTTTGAACTTGGATGGATACTCCAATCCTTGAATAGATCTAATCATCTAATTATGATAAACTTTATTTTGCTACCCAATTATAAAAAACATTACAAGCTAGTCACCTAATTAATTGTAACAACCCGTTTTTTAGTGGTGTCGGAAACAGTGGTTTCGGAGCCACCAAATTTGACGAGCAAGTTCGTAAATATTATTATTTAATATTTACGAGTCAAATATGGTTTTAAAAATATTTTTGATATGATAATTTATGCTATTCGAATAATTAATTAAGTTCAAGTGGTAAGACCCTAAGGTGAAGTGGTTCTAGAAAATGAGGTATCGGGACCTCATTTCTATAAATCGAGTAGTAAATATTTTTATAAATATTTAAAGAGTGTCATTAAGGTGATATTAAAGATTCGTTGAAAAATTTTAACGTTTCGATAGTTAATTAATTAAAAAGGACTAAATTGTAAAAGTTGTAAAATTTAATCACTATTTGATTTGAGTGGTTAAATAGTTGATTGAATAAAAGGAAAAGGGACTTAAATGGTAATTAAACCACGATCAAAGTTTCCAAGCGTTGGTGTTATGATTGAATCCACTAGCTCTTGGATTAATTGTTCTTTTCGTCCTAATTAGTTTGGGATTAAATTGTAAATAAGTTTATTTAGTTAGAATTTAATTAAATTGAAAGACCAATTATGAAATTAAACCTTCTTTTGGTGGTAATTATGCCATATATTTATGTGATGGACAAATATGCATATGAATTTGGTGTTTTATTTATTTATTTAATCAAGGTAAAATGGTAATTTGATAATTAAATTAAATTAAATTAAAATAAAACTAAAATGTTTTGTATTTATTTTGGTGTCTTCTTCTTCACGGATGAAAAGAAGAAAGAAACCATGGAAGCTTCAAGTTCGGCCATTCTTTTGATGGTGCATGTAAGTTCAATTTAGCCCTGTTTTCAATAATTTTTATGTTTTTAAGATCGTTGCAACTAGGTCCAACTAGCCTGTACCTTCGATTTTGAAACTGTTAAAGATTGTGAATGTTTCCATTGATGAATCTATATGATTTCAGTTATTAAATGATGAATTTGAGATGTTGGTTGATATTTAAAAGTATTTTGTTAAGTAATTTTGATGAATTCTCTAATTAGGGACTAAATTATTGAAATACTAAAACGAGACAAAACCGAGATAAGAGAAATTTTGGACCGTCTGAATCATCTGAGGGTCTTCGGAAAAGACTAAGGATTGAAAATTTACTCGTGTGACTAAACCAGCTACGGGAAATCGGAGCGTCCGGGTGCTCAGTGCGGAAGATACCATGACGGCGAGTGTTGGACCGGAATTGAAGATGTTTTAGGTGTAAGTTTAAGTCTCACTTGATTAAAGACTGTCCTCAAGTGATGGATAGGGCGATAGGGCGCGAGGTCAAGAACGTGGAACTTCAAGCTAAGATGCTAATGGTGTGAATGCGAGGCAACCGAGGATGTGATAGTAGGTGAGTTTCTTGTTATGGAATATCTTTTTGAGTTTTAAGTTTGGTTCATACTTGTTCTATGGTGAGTGCTTGAACATCGAATGTGAACTTAGAAACTGTGCTTAGAAGGTAAGATAGTTCATGTTTGTATGCTAGTGGAGTATGGAACCTTGAATACGAATCTCAAGATAGTATATAAGAATTGTTTAGTTTTGTAGAATCAGAGTGCGCAGCTTAAGCATGGTGCGGTGAATTGAAATTACGGACGTTCGTTAGTAAGCAATTCGAGGACGAAATTGTTTTAAGGGGGGTAGATTTGTAATATCCTAAATTAGGGGCTGTGCGTTGGAGCAAAAAAAAAAAGAATTCACGAGTCGATAGGCCTTAAGATTGTTTTGATGAATTTTAGGGGTTATTAAAGCTCGGGGATAAAAGGGGAGTGTTTTGTAAAATTTTGAAATTTTGGGTCTAAAATGAAAATTTGGGTGAAGGAGGCTTTATATTAAATTGTGGCAGGTTTGTAACACCAACAAACCAGTAGCAAAGTGGCAGGGGCGCTAGAATAATTCTAGAGGGCTCAAGTTCGAACCTTACGGTCAGCAGTGAGTGCGTCTATTCTTTTTGGTTTGGCGCTTGAACAAAAGGAGCTAGAAATAAGGGTTAAAAGGAAATTGAGGTGAGTTTAGGTCGTGAAATTCAAAGTGGCAAAGTGGTTAAGGACTTGGCTTGAGAGTTGCGGCTAGGGGACTTGTGTTCGAGTCCTGGGGGTAGCGCACGATCCGTTTTATTTTTATTTAGCGCTAAAGTTTAAGCGAGCCCAGCGAGAGTAAGGTTTAATAGAAATTCTGCACGACTAATAGCATGAAATGCGCACGGGCAGACTGGCTGGGGGCTTGGAGAGTTCTCTCCAGGTCTCGGGTTCGAGACCTGGGGGCTGCTGTTGGGACTTTTTTTTTTTCGGCGTGGGAAGCCCTGCATGGCGCATGCATGCGCGCATGCAATTTTGGGAAAAGGGGTTTGCACGCATGGCATGGGATGGTTATTTTCTTTTTGTTATGGGCATATTGTTATTACTTTATTTTATTTAGTTGACCTTAAAAGCTGCATAGGTTATGGTAGGTTATGGCTTATTTTTATTATATTATTATTATTATTAATTCATTTCTTTGTTTAAATTAAAAGTATGGAGCATTGTTTTATTGTATTTATTAAGTTATTTTATATGGGAATAAGCAATGCATCATTATTTTTTTTTAATGAGCAGGGGTTTTATTTTATTATTACTAGTATTTTAACTTCTATTATTTTATATGCGTGGGGTATATATATATATATGGGGAATAGTTTGTTTTTTTTTTTATGGTGATGGGGAAGTTTATATATACATTATTATTATTATTAGTTTACGCATAAGAGGTATGGGGCCTTATTCTCTATTCTTTTTATTGTTATTTATTTTGTTATGGTAAGGTTGAAGTTAGCAAGAGAGAGAGAGCTTGACCGTGGAAGCATGAGGCTTCAAACTTTTATTTTATTGTTTTATTATTTTATTAAATGATAGGAGTGTTTTATTATATTAGTTTAGTGTTATAATATGTAAGAAGTATGGGCTAGTTAACTATTTCATATTGTTCTTTTGGTGATGGGAGCCATCACATGGATAGCTTGGCCGATTGTGCCTTGGGGTGGGTAGTTGATATATATATATATATATATATATTATTATTATTATTTTATTATTAATTTTTATAATGTATAGAAAATGAGGAGCTATGGGTTGTATCTTAGTTTATTTTTATTATGGATGAATGATGGAATAAAGAATGAATAATGTATTTTTGGACATGGATCTTGGCCTTGGGGAATAGAAGCATGCGGCATAGGGATTTTAAATATATGGCTGTTGGAAATTATGGAGTAGTTTAACTTATGTTGTTAGAATGAGGGAATAATAATAATCATTATTATTAGTTAGGCATGGATGAAAGTTCGGCCTTGGGAAAGTTATATGCGTGGCCGGCCATTAACCTTTTATTTTGTTTGTTTTGTTTATTATTCAAGGAGGGGAAAGGTGATAGAATAAAGAAATAATAATATTGAGATAGGTGATGGTCTTTTGGCGTGGGGAGCATGGCCGAATGGGGGAGAGAAGTTTCCTAGGCATCACATGGCCGGCCTTGGTCTTGTGTTTGAGAAAAGAAGGGCCAAGTCTCATGCCTTGCTTTTTCTTTCAATTTCATTTTTGTCTGGACCGAGGGAAGCTTTGGAATCGAGGGAAGAAATTTTTGATGCATGCTTGGAGAGTAGCATGGACGGCTTTGAGAGTGTCAAACCATGGCCGAATGCTTGATTAGTTTTGCCCTTCATTTCTAAATTCCTCTTGACCAAAGCTCCTAGTTCCGGTTGTCTTGCCATTCTTTTTGTCTTGGCCGATTTTTATTGTAGCAAAGAGGTGCCAAATTTGTGGTAAGTGTCTAGCTCATACTAAATGATTTATTGATCTTTCTTCCTATTTGCTGGCTTAACCGATTACACCTATTATTTGAAAGGTTAACCGAAACCCCTCCACCTTTTGACACCTTAACCGAATCTTGACGAAAGGTGCTATCAACTATGTGGTTGTGACATCTTCGAACGTTGGTAAGTATTCCTCTTAAACAGTTGGTTGCTTCTCTCTTTCTCTTTGGTATGCCGAAATCAAGGCTAGATCTTGATTTCTAAGAATGACCAAATAAGCTTAAGGCCGTATTGATGTGATTCTTTTGTGCCAACTTTAGAGAACACTAAAGGAGCCTTTTTGGATTTCGGCAATTCAAGGAATATTGGTAACTACTAAGGCATGCAATCTTTTGGGACTTGGGAAAAACTAGGTAAGTGTTATGTACATTTCGGTCAAGGGCCATATTCTTAGAATTTTGCTTAAGCCGAATCTAATGGTTGGATTATAGGGATTTCGAAAGGATCAGGTGACTAATTCGGGATTTCGGACCATGTTGACAAGAATAAAGGAAGCTCTCAGGTTTTTGAGCATCAAAGGAGCAAATCGATAGAAATAACAGAAGCTTTCGGGACTTTAGTGGATATTAGAGTTGATAGATCAGGATCTCGCTAAAGTCAAGTGCGTAGTTATCGCACTGTTCTCTTGCTGGTTTATGTATGTTATTGTAAATATACATGTTGTGCATGTTAGCCGAAATAAGGGCTAAGATGTTGGATACCCAAGGTGGGTGATCGTTTAATCAGGTGTGTAAGCTCTTACACACTTTATCAGTATAAATTGTTATTATGATATTTTATCACCTATCATGTAGTATCTTTGCCTTGTGGGCATAAGCTTGGTTTCGGGTAAGTCCCCTAATACTCGATCTATGATATATGTTGTGTATGCCACCATATGCTGTTAAATGTTATGCTATATACAAATGCATGATATATGGGATCATGATACTTGTTATGCGAGCATGATGGTGTGGGATAAATGAGTGGAGGGGGCAGTGATATTCGTGTCGACGGACACCAGTGTTTTGGTAACACATTGTGACTACGGTCACCAGAGGTTTGGTACCTCCAGAGGTTTGGCACCTCATAGCGTCTCGTCCCTGTGGCTTAGTACCACCGTGGGTTGGCCCCACTATGAGATATGGGATTGACGCCAGTGATTTGGTATCACACGATGGGTTGGCCCCATCATTCGATTTGTGTCTTCGGACACCAGAGGTTTGGCACCTCCAGTGATTTGGTATCACATTTGTGACCTCGGTCACCAGTGGTTTGGCACCACCAGTGGTTTGGTACCACACGGGGTAGAAAAAGGAGCATGGATGGCTAGGTTGGGCTTCATAATTGCATATTCATGTATATGTTTGTTCTGTGGATATGGGCTAAGCCCGTATGTGGGGACATGTGTATTAATTACGTACTGAGTCTTGGTGACTCACCCCTTTCCCTATCTTTTCAGGTGAGTCGATCGCGGAGACGGAGCCGGAGAGGACTCGAGGTGGCCATGATTGTTCCTCGGTTTTGAAGTTATATTTCGTACCATTAAAGTTTACTATTTGCTAAATTCGATTGGGTTGTAATATGGCCGCTTATTATTTTTATTATAATTCGTATGATTAAGTCGTAGTTTTTACCTTATTTCTAACGAACTTATGAACTGTTAAGCGAATCGGTAAAAGCAACGTTTTCAAAATTAATACTCGTACGCGTTTTCAAAGACGTTACCATCGGGTAGCAAAATTTTACCAAGTTATCAATAACCCCGATACTTCTAAAAATCTAAATAATCAAATGATTTCAAATGAAGAGAAAAAGTTTTCAACCCCATCGTGTTTATCAAACCAAACTATCTTAGTTTTAGCAAACGTTGTTTTACAAATTCAGCAATATTTTTGGATTTCCAATGGTTACCCGAATCTTTCAAAAAGTTTTTACTCTGTGACATACCAGATCCGGTCAGGGCTTGTGGGCCGGGTTTGGGGTGTTACAATTTTGGTATCAGAGCCCGGTTCAAAACTCGGCTGCGGGGGCCCAAGGCCCAAAAATGTTTTCTTAATAGTCTTTTGTGGAATATTATGAAAATGGTTTGTTTTAAACAGCATGGCACCAAGTCTCCGGCACCGATCCGCACGGGTAAGTACCTCTGACTATTGAGGTGAATATGTCTCTGTTTATGAGCATGAATACGACTCTCTGTATTAGAGTAGCAAACTTGAACTAAGCCCTTGTGTGATCGAAAGAACCACTTCTAAATACTTTATTTCATAAAATTGTTCGCGATTAATCAGTGGAACACATTTCCTAATGCATAAAACTTTTAAGTCAGATCGCGCGATAAGAGATGAGTTCTAGATGACGTAGTCGAGGCAAATGGCCGTACCGGAACTCGTTAGATTGGGTCAGGGGTCTGATAATAAGGTATCACCTCCACCACCAGCCTTTTTGAGATGGTGGGTGGAGAGAGAGAAATATGGGAGCTCGAGAATCTGTTCCTGAGCGACTTCAAGCCAACGGAACGGGGGTGTTCCGTGGTGTATCCGGCGTGGCACCTAGTACGGCTGAATACTGGTTGAAAGCAACCGCACAAATTATGGATGAGCTCGATCTGAGCCGGAGGGAAAAGTGAAAGGTATGGTGGCGCTACTTCGCGACGAGGTGTATCAATGGTGGCTCATGGTTCGAGAGAGTGTCACAGCTAAGGACCCCACTCGGGAGTATGTCAAGATAGCATACCAGAAGAAGTATGCCGGTACCCACTACATTGATGCTCAGAGGAAGGCATTTTTGGGGATGGTTCAAGGGAACGAGTCCGTGGCGGAATACGAAGCGGAATTCCTAAGGTTAAGCCGATATGCTCGAGGGGTAGTTGCTTCGGAGCATGAACGATGTGTCCGGTTTGAGGACGGATTAAGGGACGACCTAAGATTATTGATAGCTCCTCGTCAGGAACGGGAGTTCGCGGTGTTAGTCGAAAAGCTAAGGTAGGTAAAGGGATTAAGGATTCGACGAGACAAAACCGAGATAAGAGAAATTTTGGACCGTCTGAATCATCTGAGGGTCTTCGGAAAAGACTAAGGATTGAAAATTTTACTCGTGTGACTAAACCAGCTACGGGAAATCGGAGCTGTCCGGGTGCTCAGTGCGGAAGATACCATGACGGCGAGTGTTGGAACCGGAATTGAAGATGTTTTAGGTGTAAGTTTAAGTCTCACTTGATTAAAGACTGTCCTCAAGTGATGGATAGGGCGATAGGGCGCGAGGTCAAGAACGTGGAACTTCAAGCTAAGATGCTAATGGTGTGAATGCGAGGCAACCGAGGATGTGATAGTAGGTGAGTTTCTTGTTATGGAATATCTTTTTGAGTTTTAAGTTTGGTTCATACTTGTTCTATTGGTGAAGTGCTTGAACATCGAATGTGAACTTAGAAACTGTGCTTAGAAGGTAAGATAGTTCATGTTTGTATGCTAGTGGAGTATGGAACCTTGAATACGAATCTCGAGATAGTATATAAGAATTGTTTAGTTTTGTAGAATCAGAGTGCGCAGCTTAAGCATGGTGCGGTGAATTGAAATGTACGGACGTTCGTTAGTAAGCAATTTCGAGGACGAAATTGTTTTAAGGGGGTAGATTTGTAATATCCTAAATTAGGGGCTGTGCGTTGGAGCAAAAAAAAAAAAAAGAATTCACGAGTCGATAGGCCTTAAGATTGTTTTGATGAATTTTAGGGGTTATTAAAGCTCGGGGATAAAAGGGGAGTGTTTTGTAAAATTTTGAAATTTTGGGTCTAAAATGAAAATTTGGGTGAAGGAGGCTTTATATTAAATTGTGGCAGGTTTGTAACACCAACAAACCAGTAGCAAAGTGGCAGGGGCGCTAGAATAATTCTAGAGGGCTCAAGTTCGAACCTTACGGTCAGCAGTGAGTGCGTCTATTCTTTTTGGTTTGGCGCTTGAACAAAAGGAGCTAGAAATAAGGGTTAAAAGGAAATTGAGGTGAGTTTAGGTCGTGAAATTCAAAGTGGCAAAGTGGTTAAGGACTTGGCTTGAGAGTTGCGGCTAGGGGACTTGTGTTCGAGTCCTGGGGGTAGCGCACGATCCGTTTTATTTTTATTTTAGCGCTAAAGTTTAAGCGAGCCCAGCGAGAGTAAGGTTTAATAGAAATTCTGCACGACTAATAGCATGAAATGCGCACGGGCAGACTGGCTGGGGGCTTGGAGAGTTCTCTCCAGGTCTCGGGTTCGAGACCTGGGGGCTGCTGTTGGGACTCTTTTTTTTTTTCGGCGTGGGAAGCCCTGCATGGCGCATGCATGCGCGCATGCAATTTTGGGAAAAGGGGTTTGCACGCATGGCATGGGATGGTTATTTTCTTTTTGTTATGGGCATATTGTTATTACTTTATTTTATTTAGTTGACCTTAAAAGCTGCATAGGTTATGGTAGGTTATGGCTTATTTTTATTATATTATTATTATTATTAATTCATTTCTTTGTTTAAATTAAAAGTATGGAGCATTGTTTTATTGTATTTATTAAGTTATTTTATATGGGAATAAGCAATGCATCATTATTTTTTTTAATGAGCAGGGGTTTTATTTTATTATTACTAGTATTTTAACTTCTATTATTTTATATGCGTGGGGTATATATATATATATGGGGAATAGTTTGTTTTTTTTTTATGGTGATGGGGAAGTTTATATATACATTATTATTATTATTAGTTTACGCATAAGAGGTATGGGGCCTTATTCTCTATTCTTTTTATTGTTATTTATTTTGTTATGGTAAGGTTGAAGTTAGCAAGAGAGAGAGAGCTTGACCGTGGAAGCATGAGGCTTCAAACTTTTATTTTATTGTTTTATTATTTTATTAAATGATAGGAGTGTTTTATTATATTAGTTTAGTGTTATAATATGTAAGAAGTATGGGCTAGTTAACTATTTCATATTGTTCTTTTGGTGATGGGAGCCATCACATGGATAGCTTGGCCGATTGTGCCTTGGGGTGGGTAGTTGATATATATATATATATATATTATTATTATTATTATTATTTTATTATTAATTTTTATAATGTATAGAAAATGAGGAGCTATGGGTTGTATCTTAGTTTATTTTTATTATGGATGAATGATGGAATAAAGAATGAATAATGTATTTTTGGACATGGATCTTGGCCTTGGGGAATAGAAGCATGCGGCATAGGGATTTTAAATATATGGCTGTTGGAAATTATGGAGTAGTTTAACTTATGTTGTTAGAATGAGGGAATAATAATAATCATTATTATTAGTTAGGCATGGATGAAAGTTCGGCCTTGGGAAAGTTATATGCGTGGCCGGCCATTAACCTTTTTATTTTGTTTGTTTTGTTTATTATTCAAGGAGGGGAAAGGTGATAGAATAAAGAAATAATAATATTGAGATAGGTGATGGTCTTTTGGCGTGGGGAGCATGGCCGAATGGGGGAGAGAAGTTTCCTAGGCATCACATGGCCGGCCTTGGTCTTGTGTTTGAGAAAAGAAGGGCCAAGTCTCATGCCTTGCTTTTTCTTTCAATTTCATTTTTGTCTGGACCGAGGGAAGCTTTGGAATCGAGGGAAGAAATTTTTGATGCATGCTTGGAGAGTAGCATGGACGGCTTTGAGAGTGTCAAACCATGGCCGAATGCTTGATTAGTTTTGCCCTTCATTTCTAAATTCCTCTTGACCAAAGCTCCTAGTTCCGGTTGTCTTGCCATTCTTTTTGTCTTGGCCGATTTTTATTGTAGCAAAGAGGTGCCAAATTTGTGGTAAGTGTCTAGCTCATACTAAATGATTTATTGATCTTTCTTCCTATTTGCTGGCTTAACCGATTACACCTATTATTTGAAAGGTTAACCGAAACCCCTCCACCTTTTGACACCTTAACCGAATCTTGACGAAAGGTGCTATCAACTATGTGGTTGTGACATCTTCGAACGTTGGTAAGTATTCCTCTTAAACAGTTGGTTGCTTCTCTCTTTCTCTTTGGTATGCCGAAATCAAGGCTAGATCTTGATTTCTAAGAATGACCAAATAAGCTTAAGGCCGTATTGATGTGATTCTTTTGTGCCAACTTTAGAGAACACTAAAGGAGCCTTTTTGGATTTCGGCAATTCAAGGAATATTGGTAACTACTAAGGCATGCCAATCTTTTGGGACTTGGGAAAAACTAGGTAAGTGTTATGTACATTTCGGTCAAGGGCCATATTCTTAGAATTTTGCTTAAGCCGAATCTAATGGTTGGATTATAGGGATTTCGAAAGGATCAGGTGACTAATTCGGGATTTCGTACCATGTTGACAAGAATAAAGGAAGCTCTCAGGTTTTTGAGCATCAAAGGAGCAAATCGATAGAAATAACAGAAGCTTTCGGGACTTTAGTGGATATTAGAGTTGATAGATCAGGATCTCGCTAAAGTCAAGTGCGTAGTTATCGCACTGTTCTCTTGCTGGTTTATGTATGTTATTGTAAATATACATGTTGTGCATGTTAGCCGAAATAAGGGCTAAGATGTTGGATACCCAAGGTGGGTGATCGTTTAATCAGGTGTGTAAGCTCTTACACACTTTATCAGTATAAATTGTTATTATGATATTTTATCACCTATCATGTAGTATCTTTGCCTTGTGGGCATAAGCTTGGTTTCGGGTAAGTCCCCTAATACTCGATCTATGATATATGTTGTGTATGCCACCATATGCTGTTAAATGTTATGCTATATACAAATGCATGATATATGGGATCATGATACTTGTTATGCGAGCATGATGGTGTGGGATAAATGAGTGGAGGGGGCAGTGATATTCGTGTCGACGGACACCAGTGTTTTGGTAACACATTGTGACTACGGTCACCAGAGGTTTGGTACCTCCAGAGGTTTGGCACCTCATAGCGTCTCGTCCCTGTGGCTTAGTACCACCGTGGGTTGGCCCCACTATGAGATATGGGATTGACGCCAGTGATTTGGTATCACACGATGGGTTGGCCCCATCATTCGATTTGTGTCTTCGGACACCAGAGGTTTGGCACCTCCAGTGATTTGGTATCACATTTGTGACCTCGGTCACCAGTGGTTTGGCACCACCAGTGGTTTGGTACCACACGGGGTAGAAAAAGGAGCATGGATGGCTAGGTTGGGCTTCATAATTGCATATTCATGTATATGTTTGTTCTGTGGATATGGGCTAAGCCCGTATGTGGGGACATGTGTATTAATTACGTACTGAGTCTTGGTGACTCACCCCTTTCCCTATCTTTTCAGGTGAGTCGATCGCGAAGACGGAGCCGGAGAGGACTCGAGGTGGCCATGATTGTTCCTCGGTTTTGAAGTTATATTTCGTACCATTAAAGTTTACTATTTGCTAAATTCGATTGGGTTGTAATATGGCCGCTTATTATTTTTATTATAATTCGTATGATTAAGTCGTAGTTTTTACCTTATTTCTAATGAACTTATGAACTGTTAAGCGAATCGGTAAAAGCAACGTTTTCAAAATTAATACTCGTACGCGTTTTCAAAGACGTTACCATCGGGTAGCAAAATTTTACCAAGTTATCAATAACCCCGATACTTCTAAAAATCTAAATAATCAAATGATTTCAAATGAAGAGAAAAAGTTTTCAACCCCATCGTGTTTATCAAACCAAACTATCTTAGTTTTAGCAAACGTTGTTTTACAAATTCAGCAATATTTTTGGATTTCCAATGGTTACCCGAATCTTTCAAAAAGTTTTTACTCTGTGACATACCAGATCCGGTCAGGGCTTGTGGGCCGGGTTTGGGGTGTTACAATTTTGGTATCAGAGCCCGGTTCAAAACTCGGCTGCGGGGGCCCAAGGCCCAAAAATATTTTCTTAATAGTCTTTTGTGGAATATTATGAAAATGGTTTGTTTTAAACAGCATGGCACCAAGTCTCCGGCACCGATCCGCACGGGTAAGTACCTTTGACTATTGAGGTGAATATGTCTCTGTTTATGAGCATGAATACGACTCTCTGTATTAGAGTAGCAAACTTGAACTAAGCCCTTGTGTGATCGAAAGAACCATTTCTAAATACTTTATTTCATAAAATTGTTCGCGATTAATCAGTGGAACACATTTCCTAATGCATAAAACTTTTAAGTCAGATCACGCTATAAGAGATGAGTTCTAGATGACGTAGTCGAGGCAAATGGCCGTACCGGAACTCGTTAGATTGGGTCAGGGGTCTGATAATAAGGTATCACCTCCACCACCAGCCTTTTTGAGATGGTGGGTGGAGAGAGAGAAATATGGGAGCTCGAGAATCTGTTCCTGAGCGACTTCAAGCCAACGGAACGGGGGTGTTCCGTGGTGTATCCGGCGTGGCACCTAGTACGGCTGAATACTGGTTGAAAGCAACCGCACAAATTATGGATGAGCTCGATCTGAGCCGGAGGGAAAAGTGAAAGGTATGGTGGCGCTACTTCGCGACGAGGTGTATCAATGGTGGCTCATGGTTCGAGAGAGTGTCACAGCTAAGGACCCCACTCGGGAGTATGTCAAGATAGCATACCAGAAGAAGTATGCCGGTACCCACTACATTGATGCTCAGAGGAAGGCATTTTTGGGGATGGTTCAAGGGAACGAGTCCGTGGCGGAATACGAAGCGGAATTCCTAAGGTTAAGCCGATATGCTCGAGGGGTAGTTGCTTCGGAGCATGAACGATGTGTCCGGTTTGAGGACGGATTAAGGGACGACCTAAGATTATTGATAGCTCCTCGTCAGGAACGGGAGTTCGCGGTGTTAGTCGAAAAGCTAAGGTAGGTAAAGGGATTAAGGATTCGACAAGACAAAACCGAGATAAGAGAAATTTTGGACCGTCTGAATCATCTGAGGGTCTTCGGAAAAGACTAAGGATTGAAAATTTTACTCGTGTGACTAAACCAGCTAAGGGAAATCGGAGCTGTCCGGGTGCTCAGTGCGGAAGATACCATGACGGCGAGTGTTGGAACCGGAATTGAAGATGTTTTAGGTGTAAGTTTAAGTCTCACTTGATTAAAGACTGTCCTCAAGTGATGGATAGGGCGATAGGGCGCGAGGTCAAGAACGTGGAACTTCAAGCTAAGATGCTAATGGTGTGAATGCGAGGCAACCGAGGATGTGATAGTAGGTGAGTTTCTTGTTATGGAATATCTTTTTGAGTTTTAAGTTTGGTTCATACTTGTTCTATTGGTGAAGTGCTTGAACATCGAATGTGAACTTAGAAACTGTGCTTAGAAGGTAAGATAGTTCATGTTTGTATGCTAGTGGAGTATGGAACCTTGAATACGAATCTCGAGATAGTATATAAGAATTGTGTTAGTTTTGTAGAATCAGAGTGCGCAGCTTAAGCATGGTGCGGTGAATTGAAATGTACGGACGTTCGTTAGTAAGCAATTTCGAGGACGAAATTGTTTTAAGGGGGGTAGATTTGTAATATCCTAAATTAGGGGCTGTCGTTGGAGCAAAAAAAAAAAAAAGAATTCACGAGTCGATAGGCCTTAAGATTGTTTTGATGAATTTTAGGGGTTATTAAAGCTCGGGGATAAAAGGGGAGTGTTTTGTAAAATTTTGAAATTTTGGGTCTAAAATGAAAATTTGGGTGAAGGAGGCTTTATATTAAATTGTGGCAGGTTTGTAACACCAACAAACCAGTAGCAAAGTGGCAGGGGCGCTAGAATAATTCTAGAGGGCTCAAGTTCGAACCTTACGGTCAGCAGTGAGTGCGTCTATTCTTTTTGGTTTGGCGCTTGAACAAAAGGAGCTAGAAATAAGGGTTAAAAGGAAATTGAGGTGAGTTTAGGTCGTGAAATTCAAAGTGGCAAAGTGGTTAAGGACTTGGCTTGAGAGTTGCGGCTAGGGGACTTGTGTTCGAGTCCTGGGGGTAGCGCACGATCCGTTTTATTTTTATTTTAGCGCTAAAGTTTAAGCGAGCCCAGCGAGAGTAAGGTTTAATAGAAATTCTGCACGACTAATAGCATGAAATGCGCACGGGCAGACTGGCTGGGGGCTTGGAGAGTTCTCTCCAGGTCTCGGGTTCGAGACCTGGGGGCTGCTGTTGGGACTCTTTTTTTTTTTCGGCGTGGGAAGCCCTGCATGGCGCATGCATGCGCGCATGCAATTTTGGGAAAAGGGGTTTGCACGCATGGCATGGGATGGTTATTTTCTTTTTGTTATGGGCATATTGTTATTACTTTATTTTATTTAGTTGACCTTAAAAGCTGCATAGGTTATGGTAGGTTATGGCTTATTTTTATATATTATTATTATTATTAATTCATTTCTTTGTTTAAATTAAAAGTATGGAGCATTGTTTTATTGTATTTATTAAGTTATTTTATATGGGAATAAGCAATGCATCATTATTTTTTTTAATGAGCAGGGGTTTTATTTTATTATTACTAGTATTTTAACTTCTATTATTTTATATGCGTGGGGTATATATATATATGGGGAATAGTTTTTTTTTTTTTTATGGTGATGGGGAAGTTTATATATACATTATTATTATTATTAGTTTACGCATAAGAGGTATGGGGCCTTATTCTCTATTCTTTTTATTGTTATTTATTTTGTTATGGTAAGGTTGAAGTTAGCAAGAGAGAGAGAGCTTGACCGTGGAAGCATGAGGCTTCAAACTTTTATTTTATTGTTTTATTATTTTATTAAATGATAGGAGTGTTTTATTATATTAGTTTAGTGTTATAATATGTAAGAAGTATGGGCTAGTTAACTATTTCATATTGTTCTTTTGGTGATGGGAGCCATCACATGGATAGCTTGGCCGATTGTGCCTTGGGGTGGGTAGTTGATATATATATATATTTATATTATTATTATTATTATTATTTTATTATTAATTTTTATAATGTATAGAAAATGAGGAGCTATGGGTTGTATCTTAGTTTATTTTTATTATGGATGAATGATGGAATAAAGAATGAATAATGTATTTTTGGACATGGATCTTGGCCTTGGGGAATAGAAGCATGCGGCATAGGGATTTTAAATATATGGCTGTTGGAAATTATGGAGTAGTTTAACTTATGTTGTTAGAATGAGGGAATAATAATAATCATTATTATTAGTTAGGCATGGATGAAAGTTCGGCCTTGGGAAAGTTATATGCGTGGCCGGCCATTAACCTTTTTATTTTGTTTGTTTTGTTTATTATTCAAGGAGGGGAAAGGTGATAGAATAAAGAAATAATAATATTGAGATAGGTGATGGTCTTTTGGCGTGGGGAGCATGGCCGAATGGGGGAGAGAAGTTTCCTAGGCATCACATGGCCGGCCTTGGTCTTGTGTTTGAGAAAAGAAGGGCCAAGTCTCATGCCTTGCTTTTTCTTTCAATTTCATTTTTGTCTGGACCGAGGGAAGCTTTGGAATCGAGGGAAGAAATTTTTGATGCATGCTTGGAGAGTAGCATGGACGGCTTTGAGAGTGTCAAACCATGGCCGAATGCTTGATTAGTTTTGCCCTTCATTTCTAAATTCCTCTTGACCAAAGCTCCTAGTTCCGGTTGTCTTGCCATTCTTTTTGTCTTGGCCGATTTTTATTGTAGCAAAGAGGTGCCAAATTTGTGGTAAGTGTCTAGCTCATACTAAATGATTTATTGATCTTTCTTCCTATTTGCTGGCTTAACCGATTACACCTATTATTTGAAAGGTTAACCGAAACCCCTCCACCTTTTGACACCTTAACCGAATCTTGACGAAAGGTGCTATCAACTATGTGGTTGTGACATCTTCGAACGTTGGTAAGTATTCCTCTTAAACAGTTGGTTGCTTCTCTCTTTCTCTTTGGTATGCCGAAATCAAGGCTAGATCTTGATTTCTAAGAATGACCAAATAAGCTTAAGGCCGTATTGATGTGATTCTTTTGTGCCAACTTTAGAGAACACTAAAGGAGCCTTTTTGGATTTCGGCAATTCAAGGAATATTGGTAACTACTAAGGCATGCCAATCTTTTGGGACTTGGGAAAAACTAGGTAAGTGTTATGTACATTTCGGTCAAGGGCCATATTCTTAGAATTTTGCTTAAGCCGAATCTAATGGTTGGATTATAGGGATTTCGAAAGGATCAGGTGACTAATTCGGGATTTCGGACCATGTTGACAAGAATAAAGGAAGCTCTCAGGTTTTTGAGCATCAAAGGAGCAAATCGATAGAAATAACAGAAGCTTTCGGGACTTTAGTGGATATTAGAGTTGATAGATCAGGATCTCGCTAAAGTCAAGTGCGTAGTTATCGCACTGTTCTCTTGCTGGTTTATGTATGTTATTGTAAATATACATGTTGTGCATGTTAGCCGAAATAAGGGCTAAGATGTTGGATACCCAAGGTGGGTGATCGTTTAATCAGGTGTGTAAGCTCTTACACACTTTATCAGTATAAATTGTTATTATGATATTTTATCACCTATCATGTAGTATCTTTGCCTTGTGGGCATAAGCTTGGTTTCGGGTAAGTCCCCTAATACTCGATCTATGATATATGTTGTGTATGCCACCATATGCTGTTAAATGTTATGCTATATACAAATGCATGATATATGGGATCATGATACTTGTTATGCGAGCATGATGGTGTGGGATAAATGAGTGGAGGGGGCAGTGATATTCGTGTCGACGGACACCAGTGTTTTGGTAACACATTGTGACTACGGTCACCAGAGGTTTGGTACCTCCAGAGGTTTGGCACCTCATAGCGTCTCGTCCCTGTGGCTTAGTACCACCGTGGGTTGGCCCCACTATGAGATATGGGATTGACGCCAGTGATTTGGTATCACACGATGGGTTGGCCCCATCATTCGATTTGTGTCTTCGGACACCAGAGGTTTGGCACCTCCAGTGATTTGGTATCACATTTGTGACCTCGGTCACCAGTGGTTTGGCACCACCAGTGGTTTGGTACCACACGGGGTAGAAAAAGGAGCATGGATGGCTAGGTTGGGCTTCATAATTGCATATTCATGTATATGTTTGTTCTGTGGATATGGGCTAAGCCCGTATGTGGGGACATGTGTATTAATTACGTACTGAGTCTTGGTGACTCACCCCTTTCCCTATCTTTTCAGGTGAGTCAATCGCGGAGACGGAGCCGGAGAGGACTCGAGGTGGCCATGATTGTTCCTCGATTTTGAAGTTATATTTCGTACCATTAAAGTTTACTATTTGCTAAATTCGATTGGGTTGTAATATGGCCGCTTATTATTTTTATTATAATTCGTATGATTAAGTCGTAGTTTTTACCTTATTTCTAACGAACTTATGAACTGTTAAGCGAATCGGTAAAAGCAACGTTTTCAAAATTAATACTCGTACGCGTTTTCAAAGACGTTACCATCGGGTAGCAAAATTTTACCAAGTTATCAATAACCCCGATACTTCTAAAAAATCTAAATAATCAAATGATTTCAAATGAAGAGAAAAAGTTTTCAACCCCATCGTGTTTATCAAACCAAACTATCTTAGTTTTAGCAAACGTTGTTTTACAAATTCAGCAATATTTTTGGATTTCCAATGGTTACCCGAATCTTTCAAAAAGTTTTTACTCTGTGACATACCAGATCCGGTCAGGGCTTGTGGGCCGGGTTTGGGGTGTTACATAATGAATTTGAAAGATTTGTTATTTATTGAATATTGACCTGAACATAAATGAATTCATCAGTTGAGATTGTGTAAATGTGATAATGTGCAAATATGATAATTGGATATTAGTTGTATTTGGAAAGTGAATTGAAACCCTATTAACTGTATCGGGCTGAGTCGGATATAGATGTCATCCTATAGGATAGGAAGAGTTCAAGGATTTCTTCGACTTCAAGTCGATGAGGCACTGGGTGCCAATTTACTTCGGTTTAACCGATGAGACACTAGGTGTTAATTTATATAGCGCTAGGCGTAGTTACTACTTCGGATTTATCCGATGAGGCACTGGGTTCCAAACTGGTGTGTTGGTTGGATTCATGTATCCGTCCGAGTCCAAGTCGTGTTAATAGGGGTAATTAAATAAAACGGTACTATGATTGATATTGAACGATATTGTATGAGAATTGAAAATGGGATAGTGATTTGAAACATGGAAATGAGATATGTTGTGATTAAATGAGATACATGAGTTATGTACTCATGAAGTGGATATGGAATGGATAATGCAATTGTTAAAATGAAATGTGGTTTGATATGTGAAAAGCTATTTATATAGCAAGTATGAGAATTGGGATATTTGTGAAACAAATGAAATATGATAGCATGTGTAAGTTGAATATAGTATGAAATAATATACATTGAAATGGTAACTGGCCAAATGAAAATATGTTTATGTTCATGAAAAGGTGGTAAGATTCAAAAGGTGTAATTTCTTATAAAATGGTTTATCATGTGATTGACCCCAAATGAATTATATACATAAATGCACTAACTTGTGTATTGATGACGGTGATTAGGCTTATGTCAAGCTTGAGATATTGATTAATGTATATGCTTATGTCTGGTATTATACAAATGAAACATTAAGTTCATAATTGAAATGTGATATGATGAAAAAATGGATTGATGAGTTGAATAATGTACTTATATTTGAGAAATTACGTATGTTATGGTTGAACTTACCTATGTTATGAATAAATATATTAATTAGTTAATTGATATTGTTATTTAAGTTTATATTTAGTAAATGGAATGGAAAGTAAGTAAAGGGAGTTATTCGTAGTTTTGTGAAAATGTTAATGATTGTGTAAAATGTTTTATAAAATCTTATTATGTTAGGAATATATATATATATATATATATATATGATGTTGATAGACTTACTCATTTATGAGTTGGTTATGTAGTTAATAAATCTTGAGGTATTGGTATAGCTTTATATTTATCAGATAAAGTTTATTATTGAATTGGAATATTATGTTTAAAATTTGTACGAGCTTACTAAGCATTCCTTTCTTATGTAGTTGTTTATCCCTTACTTTACAGATTATTGGAATCTCGATCGAGTTGGAAACTCATCGGAGATCTATCATACTATCCAACGATTATATCGGTAGATTTTGATATCTTGGTTAAGGTTATAATGGCATGTATAGGTGGATTATGTCTAATGTTTAATTGATGAGTTTGGTATATAATATATATATATATATATATATATACATATGTCATTTTGGTTGATAATTATGGCATGAAATGTTGCCTTGAATTTGAGGTACTTAAGGTACTATTGATATCTTGTTGGTTATGGTTAATATGGTCAATTTGATGCATGTTTAGAAATAACCAAAGTTGGTATATGTTGTATCGATCTCAATATGTCCAAGACATGGTATGTTTGGGAAAAGTATTGAATAGATGTGCATGATTGAAATATGGTATGCCTAATATGGATAGGTTGGTATGTGTCAATTATGTTATGTATTGGTATGGAAACAAGTCAGTTGGTAAATGGTATAATTGTGGTCAAATGTAGTGAGATTATTTTTGATATAGCATGGAAATAGTATTGAGATTAATTAGATATGTATGGTTAAGGTTTGAACAAACATGTTCATGTATATATATATATATATATATATAAGTTGATGCTTGATGATTGAGGTGCCTTTTGGCATATTGGTTGTATGAACATTTGGTATGGAGATTAGTCATTCTTTGCATAATTTGAGTATGTTTAAAGGCCTTGTATACATATACAAATTTCTTGTAAGTTTATGCTTGAAAGGGTAAAAGAAATGGCTTGGAAGTGGTCATTTTCTTGTCCAAGCGGCCTAAGACATGAGCGTGTGTCTCAGTCGTATGTGACACACGGCCAGGTGACATAGCCGTGTGTCCCCTGTAGTTTTTAAAGAGTTACAAGTCAGGCTGTTACATGGCCTAGCACACGGCCTGACACACTGACGTGTGAGGTTACTTTGAAGGGCACACGGCCTAGCACATGGGCGTGTGACTTGGCCGTGTGACCCAAGTCAGAGAGTTACACGGGTTGGGACATGGTTTTGTGTCCTTACTTCGAATGCCCACATGGCCATGTGAACCCTGCAGTTAAAATTTTTCTAACTTTTTCCTAAAATTTTCAAATGTTCTCGATTTAGTCTCAAATCGTTTCTAAAGTGATTTCAAACCCTCAAAGGCTTTAATAAGGGACTCTATGCATGTTAATATGAATCATTTTATGATTTTTGAAATGTTTGAAATGAATGGTTACATTATGATTACTCGGTAATGCTCCAAAACCCTATTCTGGCGTCGAATACGGGTTAGGTCGAATACAGGTTAGGGGTATTACATTAATTGTGTTTTTATTTGTCCAATTTCATTAACTTATATTAAATTGATAACAGAAAGAATAAAAGGATAATTTCAAAATTAGCATAATAACAAATTTAACATGTACACCTTCCGTTTAATTCAATTATGATTTTTTTGGTAACACGATTTTGATTTTAAATAAATTAACCACAACATTGCTTTTGATTATAAAAAAAACCCTAATTTTTTTCTTTCTTAAAACTTAAAAAATCTAATTTTCCTCTAAACTATAAATTACCACCACCTTTTTCCATTGTCATTGTTGTTATCGAAGCACCAATCAGTCTGATCTAAAACCTAATGTAAAAGTTTAGGGGAAAAATCAACAAACTAATGTAATAATACCCGCAATAAAACACCAATGAAATGAGAAAAAGGTTAATACAACCTAAACTTGGAAAATGTTATATTGGGGTTTGAATTTGTTTGTCTAAGTTAGTTATTGAACTTCGTAATTGTTCATGCATTGAGGCCTGAACTTTTTTTTTTTGTTTAAGTTACTCTTTGAATTTGTCAATTGTTCTCACATTGGAACCTAAACTTTTTTATTCCAAGTTAGGTCCTGAACTTAGCAATTATTCCTACATTAGAGCCTGGACCTTTTTTTTATTCAAGTTAGTCCCTAATATTTCCTTAAAAAAAAGTTTATGCCCCAATGTTAGAACCATTGTGAAGTTTAGGGATTAACTTGGACAAAGAAAATGTTCAAGCCCTAATATGCGAGCAATTGCTTAATTCAGGCCCCAACATAGGAATAAATGTCAAATTCAAGAATTAATTTAGACAAAAAAAAGTCTAGGCCCTAACGTGAGAACAATTGTGAAGTTCAAAGATTAACTTAGAATTTAAAAAAGTTTAGACCCTAATGTGTGAATAATTACCAAGTTTAGACCCCAACTAGTTAATAAGAAAACATTAAGGGCGTGTTTGGTTGGATAGAAAAATGGATGGATGGAGGAGGGAGTAGAAAAGTGGAAAGAAGATAAATTGAGTGTACTTGGTTGGAAAGAAAACTAAGAGGAAATAAAATATAAGCGATGATCATTTTCCATCCTAATGCATAAAAATTAATCCCTCCAAAATTGGAATGACAAAGAAGATAGAAAATGAGAGAAATGTGCAAGTTAAAAATATGCATTTTTAAAATGTTTTATTTTATTTCCTTTCATTTTCTAACTCTACCAAGCAAAGGATGGAAAGAAAATTGAAAAAATAAAAAATTGAAGGGATAGAAAGATGGAAAATATACTTTTTCTTTCCACAAGTGTGCTTGGTAGGAGAGATGAAAAAATGGAAAGAAAAACCATTGCTTGATAAAGTTGAAAAATAAAAAGAAGAAAAATAAAACATTCGAAAAATGCATAATTTGAATTAATATATACATTTTTCTCATTTTCTCTCCCTTCATTATTCAAAATTGGAAGGATTAACTATTATGCATTAAGATGAGAAATGATCATTTCTTATATTTTCTTTTCTGTCAATTTATCATTTCTTATATTTTCTTTTCTGTCAATTTACTTCCCTATCAAGCACCTTCAAAATTTATTTTCTTTCCACTTTTTCACTTTTATTTCCTCTTCCCTTCATCATGGCAATGTTGCTTATTATAATGCTTTAAATGGCGATGTTCATGAAGTGGATTGGACTCTCGCTGACTTTGTCAGCATGGTGAGATATATCATCGGATACCATGTGATTTCGCCACATGAGCTGGTGTTTTTCATGTTCATGGAGTACATGTTCCGGATGGTGCCAAATATGATTTGGGCTTATCTTTCTTAAGGTTTACATAACTTTGGACCCTTTTAAGTCCATTAGGCTTATTATCTAAATATATCTACTGGTTTTAATAATATTACTAATTCTACGTTTGGTTGGAGCATTAGTTTTTTCACATGTTTTTGTTATTGATTAGATATAATTACAATTGCTAATTTTTAGCCATGACTTGTTTATAGCAAAGAGAAGAAAAAAATTTCGCTTTTTTTGAATAGATTTTATTTTTTACAAGAGTTTTTATTCATCTTTCTAATTGTATGTTTAAATTTGTATTATTTATTATATATTTTATGTCCAACTATTTGAGCAATATGAGTTTGTTCACGATATTTTTATTAATTAATATATTTATACATATAAGTTATTATTATTGTTGATATTAATATATCAAATATCATTGAAGTTCCTGAAGAATTTTCAAGAGAAATAATTATTCGATAGATAAACTTTATAATGAAAGAATATGTAACACCCATACCCGACCTAGAGGACAAGACCAAGTCTGGAGAGCCACATCAAATATTTCTCAAAACATAATTTCTAAAACTTTGTTTCAAAGTCTTCCAAAACAAAGGAATTTTAATAAACATAACATTTACTTTGGAAATTATCATTTTGAAAGTCAAATATCTAGAAACTAATGAAATTAAACTAATAATAATAGTTGATAAAAAGTGTGACTGAGATCCCGATCCGCCGACTCAATCAAATCTGTGGGTTACCTGTAATTCAGTCAGCAGACAAAATGAATTAATAACTCAATAAGGAAACAATTATATATTCAAATAGAGTTAAAGTTAAACCAATAAGGTCCTAAATTATGATTCGAAATCAGATACAGAAGATAATTTGTTTAATTTAATATATTAGAATAGATTAGTCAGATAACAAGTCAGCTCATTCCCAGACATAGAACAGATCTAACAGACGAAATTTCCTACCCTCATCCGCTACACACCATCTCTGACCAACCCAACACACCAAATTGAGTATTTAATACTCATCCAGCCCTACACACCACATAGTGTTGGTATGACACATTTCGGTAACTACAAACTAGCTGCCAGATCAAATTATTGATACCGGTGGCTTAGCCACTGATTCAGAACATAATACTTCCTCCTTTACACAATTCTCACCCAATGCAGATGCAGATTTCAGATGTCAGATGATAAGGATGCTTATACTGTCATTTAGATACAATTTATACTTAGATAGAATATATCAAAGTTATTAATGATTGTTACATTCAACACGCATACTAATATTCAATCCTTAGCCTCATATCACAGAATAACAGTTTATACAATCTATTTTGGTTCACACAGACCCTACAGAAGATCGACATTCATTTCAAACGACGCACGCAGCCTACGGGTGAAGTCCAATTCCTGATCTACACGCCCGTATGGTTCCACACGACCTAGATAGCTGGCCCGTGTGGCTTCACACTGCCTAACACACATCCGTATCATTTGCGCGTGTGGTCCTATCACACAAACAGTGGTCACACGGCCTGGACACCCGCTCATGTTTCTGGCTCGTGTGTCTCTAAGTCGTGAATCAATGAATTACATGGCTTGGACACACACCCGTGTCCCTAGCCCGTGTGTCTCTAATTCATGAACAGTGGGTTACATGATTTGCCACAGAGCATAACACACAGCTGTGTGTTTCACATGGTTTAACACATGACCTGGCGCACGGCCGTGTGGCATCGACAACCATATTTTCCGGCATCCAAAATTCGTAGAAGGTTGGCTTTTCGATACAGACCTGAAGTAGTTTCGAAGTAGAATCAAGTTAGAGTACTCATGAGACTTAAACGAATATTCAATAATGAATCAAACAACTAAAATGACAAAAATCACACAATTTAATACTCAACCACTTATGTCAAAACTTTGACGCGAACTTCCAACAAAACCAATGCTTACCGAAAACTCAACAGAACTATCTCGAAACAGCACGAGGAGGATTACTTCCCTCGGTATTCTCACCTAAAGCAAATATATCAATGATCAGTTAGCAGAGAATTCAAGTGAAACAAACATAGAAACCCCATTTCTACACATAAACAAAAAATCAACAGAAACTTCGCGGAACCACAAGAATTCACGACAAAACTTACACAGAGATCTTCCAATGACGAAATGAACAACTTAAACCCTCAATTAGTTCCGATAGCCCCTTCACCAATGCAATCAAAAGGAAAACTAAAAGAAAGGAGGAACATTAAAGAAAAAGAAAGAGAAGAGAAATGGATAAGGAAATGAATACGCTAACTTTTATTTTAACTGCCAATCAGACTTCTAACATTTAGCCAAATATTTGTAACGCATACGCCGAGACTCGAACACAAGACTAGAGAAAATACAGAAGCTTAACCAATGAACCAACAAACTCATTCTTAACATAGATTCGCACAGAATTAAACTTAAGTCAGTGGCTCAAGATTAGAGGTTAATCTAAAATAAAGTAGCAAAACTTCCTAAAAACATTACTCAAACCCCTGACCTCAAACACATATGCAGATCACATAGCCACAGATACAGAGACTTAATTACAACGAAATTCAACGGCCAGATATTCAAATTTTTGGGGTGTTATAGTATATCTAAAAATGAAATTTTATCTCGACCTGAAGATCGAGTGTTCAATAAGGACAAACTGTTAGACAATGATATTATAAAGAATTACTATTGAGTATCTATCCAATAGTGTTCATATAATCCAAATTAATCAGGCTAATTTTTCATGTAGACTGTAGATATTAAAAAGGAATACAAATGGTCAAACAATAATGTTATAAAATAATAGTCCTGAAGTACTATTTCTTTATGTGCCTAATGCACTCATTGTGTTGGTAATAGTGAATGATACAATATGTCATTCTCTATAAAGTTGTTGGCGACATCTAAATTATGAGAATGCAATTGAATTTTATTGCTATATTGATACGCATCAACAAAATTTGTTGTATATGTTGATGATTTACTATTGATAAATAATATTGAATGTCTTAATATTAGGTTATAAAATGATGTTCAAATAAGGGGGAGTAACATACGTAATGTACTCTTTTTTGCTTTACGTGTAAGGTTTTTAATGAGGCAGGTTTGCCAATGCACATAAATATGAATATTGTATTCTTTTTCCTTCACTAGGATTTTTTCCCCATTGGGTTTTTTCCTAGTAAGGTTTTAACGAGGCATATTCATTCTTTGCTAATGGACATCCAATGGGGAATATTATAAAATTTTACTTTATTATAGATGTTCATAACTCTCAAAGTTGTAACCTCCATTGTAGTAACCTCCAATGGAATTATGAGGGTTTTATATTGTAATTAAACCTCTATTTATTTATTGTAACTTAAGGCATTGTATTATGTAAAAAAGTCTAAAATAAAGGCATGTATAAGGCTTGTAGATATACACGTAGTTTATCTTTCTACTGTATTACCTCTTTGTATTGATATTTTCTCTTTAGTTTGTTCTTTCCTTTAATTATTTCATAATATTTATATTTAAAAAAATTAAATTTATATGTTAATATAATGGTTAAATTACACTTTAACTCTAAAATAATAAATTTCAATTTAATTCTTTTAAAAATATGAAATAATATGTTAATACAAATATAAAATTATACTTTAACTTCCTTAAAAAATATAATTTAATTTTAACCTTTAAAATAAATTTCCGGTTTCGTCATTCTTTCGCATTATTGAGTTATACTTGGAAGAGATCTCCTTGGTTATTTTTAATAAAAGAATGCCTTTCTTTAATTGAATTGAATAAATTTTTATCTTTAAAATAAAAATAAAAATTACATATTTTTTTTTTAGTTTTAAAATTTGATTCCCTTAATTAATAAATTCATACATATTTAAAATTTATATTAGAATATACTGAAAAGTCAATTTTTAAGCATCCTTTACATAAATTCCACGTCATATATTTAAATAAATCTTAAATAATATCATACAATCTATATCACCCGATAATATTTTTAAGACATAAAGATAAATTTAATCCTTAACGTTTACTCATTTTTTCAGTTTGACCCTTATTTTTTTGTAGGGTCATTTTGATCCTCAACTTTTAAAATTTAGTCAAATTTCTTATCTTTTTTTTCCCGAAAAATTCATTGAACTGTTAAAATTTTAATGTCATTGACATAACAACTCATGTGACATTTTACGTATATTTCACTGCTAATATGGATAAATTTTCTAAAAGTTTTATGAACTTTTTAAAATTTTTTATTTTTTAAATATTTTTTTTTAACTTTTATGAATTATACAAAGATTGCTAAGCTAGTAGCCGCATCAACGCCGTTAAAATTTTAATAGTTTAGTCAAATTTTCCATCCAAAAGTAAGCAATTTAACTAAAATTTAAAGGTTAAGGGTCAAAATAAGCCAAAAAAAAAGAAAAAGAAAAATAGAAAGAAAGAATAAATACCAAAATGACAAAATAAGTAAATGTTAGGGGCTCTTTAATACTATTTCTAACAACAATTTAACCTCAATTATCCTAAATTTTTTTATTAGATTTCAAATATTTTTCAGTAAAAAATAGCAGAAGAATGTTTAGTTTTTTTTCCTCAGTCAAAATTCATATTTCATAAATAAAAGAAGCTACTGAACAATCAACAGCATTACAAGAGGTTGCACATAAACACACAGCAACATCGACACTAAAACAAGCATATATCGCCAAACAAAACAAAAGAATCGAAACAACATTAAGAACCAAAACACAGCAGCAAAGCCCAATTTCAATAGCAATTCAAAGAGAATTCAACAAAACTCCAAGCTTGAAACGCGCACAGCTTCTCAATTCCAGCTTTCACAAGAGAATCGCTTTCCCAATTGCATCTAGCCAGCCAAGCACATAAGAACACCAATTGCATCTAACAAGTTCCCATGTCCCAGTAGCTTTATTTAGACAAGACTCCACTTTGATAATTATTTTTGACCATAAATGGAACTTTCAAATTAATTAAAATACTTTTATGGTTCCATTTTAGGATATCCTCCCTTGTTCCAACGACCATCGTCACCTGGGCTACGTCTAAAGAATGGTATTGGTTTCGGTGGTAGTGGTGGCAGCAGTGGCGCGCGGTGAAAGTGGCAGCGGTAGCAATGGAGGAGGTGGAGGCGAAGGTGGATGTGGTGACAGTGATGGTGATGGCGGTGACCCGTACTGTCTAGATGGTGAAATTGTAGGATGAGGTTTTGGTGCCGGATACATCCTACGCAATGGAAGTTTTCCAGAAATCAACCTTGTAATTTCTCTACCATAACATATTCTACCACCCATTCCATCAATAATTTCAACCATCAATAGGGTTACTATTATAACCAAAGATGCCTTCATTCTACTATTAAGATTTAAATTTGCATATATTGTGGAACCTTAACACCAATTTTGACCCTTATATAGAACAACTTAATTAATTTCTAAGTTAATAAACTTAATTAATCAGAAACTTCTTAATATTCTCTTGGAGAGTTTTTGAAAAAAAATTAATAATGTTTTATGTTGATTAGTTTATTGGCAACTTAACATTTTTCAATTTCACTCTCATAACGTCTATTTAGGAGAGACATTTCTAGGGAAGTACTACCAGCTACAAGTTGTGTAATGTTTACTATTTAGCTGTCTTATGTTCATTTTCCTCTGTTTTTTAAACCATACAATAAAGAAACACATGATTTGCAAATTCTACCCTATTTATAGTATAAGTACGTCAAATTAAGAAATCAATACATAAATATTGGAAAAAAAATGGAATCTAAAAGTTTAAGTTACTTTCTGAATCTTCCATGAACGTATGTTACATTTACATCACATGCAACATCCTTTTTTAAGTCATATTGGTGTTTAATTTGTAAGGTGAATGGCAATGGAATAGCTCAATAATTTGGATATTGAATTTGAATAAATAAGTATGGTTGCTTTGCATTCTCTTCTTTTTAATGCTATACTTCACATTTATAATATAACACCCCAAACCCAGCCTATACGTTATGGCCAAATCTGGAGATGTTACTGTAAATGATTTAAAAATCTAAATTTTGTATATTTTGAAAATGTCATAAACTCTATCAAACAATAACCTGATTTTTTTGAAAACATATCTTACTTGGCTGTTTTATTGAAAACGTTTGTTTACGTTCTCAGAAAACCGTAAGTTTGCAACGGAAATACTTTAGAAAGTGATATTTTGGAAAACAATGTTCGTTGTTTGAAAACCATTAATTTTGCAGAAAATGAATATTTTTGATAAAAATGTTTAAACGGTATTATGCGAAATATGAAAACAAAGTCCTAAACCCAAAACAGTCCAAAATGTCCAGAGAGTCCAAAATATACAAAACTCTCAAACCCAAATTTAAATAAATTAAATTTATGATAATATGATTATAAACGAGCTCCTGTCGTATCGACCCACCTAAGTCCAAGGGTTATCTGAAAGTGAAAGACAAACAGAAAGTGAGTTTTCATAACTCAGTGTATAACTTTAAACTAAACATAATTATAGATTTAATTCAAGTTTTATATCACAACAGAGCAGATATAGTAGGCATATCATATACAGAATCAGAATCAGATGCAAATTTACAATCCTACCCCCATCTACTATACACCAACTCCAACCATCCCTACACACCATATAGAGTATTAAATACCCATTCAACCCTACACACCACTTAGTGTTGGTATGACACTTTTCAAAATATTTGCAGCAAAGCTGCTAGTGTATTAGACGCTTTATCGCCATTTAAAGAATCATATATATATTTGGCTAAGCCACCAAATACGACAGTTTATTACACTGCCCATACTTCTTCCATACATCAAACCCAACCCAAATGCAAATGCAATACTAACATATAACAAATACATTACGAAGTACACACTTAGAATAACAAATACATAACATGCATAACATTTTTTAGATTGTACATAGCATGTTACAAATTTTACTTATCCTATAACATTTCAAACAAACATATTCATGCTAACAGATGGCCAAAATTCATGTTTTATAGCTTAATTATAACATACCGACCCTACGGTAGGCCTACGTTGGTCCAAATGATACTTACGGCCCTAGGGAAAAATTTAGAATTTTAGGGTCACACGCTCGTGTGGCCCACATGGTCTGGCACACAGTCTCACACACACTCGCGTGGTCCACACGACCCAAATAGCCTAGACCATGTGCCATACACGGTCCGTCACACAGTTCGTCACACAGTTATGTGTCACACACAGCCTAGCACACGCCCATGTGGCGTCGACTGTGCAATTTTTCGGCTTTTGCCGTTCATTTTTTTCGTGTTTTCATTACACACTTGATTTGACTTCGACACCAAAGCAACCATGAGACCCTCAGCACCTAAAAACGAGATTCAATTTATTAACTTAGTGACAGTTCACGATATTGATTCAAAGAAAAGTATAGTGCACATCCTTAATTAACTCCCAAAATACAATAGAACCCTTACCAAAGGACGAACAACAACCACACGATTCAAGTTGCTGGAGAAGCACCAATCGTCTCACAATTCTCCCTTAATCAAACATCAAAGGGATTAACACGGAATAAATACACCACACACAAACCCCTTTTAACCAAAGTCAACGAATGGAACAAACCCCACAATGAACAAAAGAAAGAAGGATAGAAGAAATATTATCGAAACAGAACGCAGCAGCAGTGAACCAACACACAACCACCACAAAAATCGCAGAACACAAAAGACAACGAATCAAAAGAATATAGGAAATTTGGAGTAGATAGATGAAAAAGAAGAAAGCCAATTCTTGAAAATTTCTCTACTTGAAACCAACGTGAAAACCGAATGAAAAGGTGAGGGAAAGAAGTATTAGAAACGTGAAAAAAATGGTAGAAGATCTTGGAATATTTCCACTTTTTTTTTTTTCAAAAAATAAAGAATAAAATAAATAAAATCAAATATTAAGATAAATCAAAATAAAATGGATTTACCCAACAACCCAACTAACTCGCACAACTAATCCTGCTTAACCAAATTCAATTTAAACCCAAATTCTACTAGCCAACAACTCACCAAACCATTAATAAAAATAATACTAACTACCCAGAACGAGACTGTAACCGATGCCCAAAGAGCACAAGTCACTTATCCACTGGACCAAACCGAATACTTATCAGAATTTAATAAATCAAACATTTAGATTTTTGGGGCTTTACAACTCTCCCCCTAAAAGAAATTTCGACCTCAAATTTTACTTGATTCGAACAGATACGAATATTACAGACAAATCAAGTCTTCAGGTTCCTAAGTGGCTTCCTTAGTGTCGTGATTCTGCCACTGAATCTGAACCGAAGGATAGAGTTTCTCCTTAAGACCTTAACGTCTCGATCCAAAATCTGAACCAGCTCCTCCTCAAAAGTTAAATCTGGTCTAACCTCAATCTTCTCAAAAGAAACAATATGAGATGGGCCAAATTGATAACGCTTTAACATGGAAACACAAAAAATATCATGAATATGGTCCAACTCAGAGGTAGCTCTAACTAATAGGTAACCAGTCCCACATGTTTTAGAATCCTATACGACCCAATGAACCTATGGCTCAACTTGCCCTTACGTCTGAATTGTAGAACTTTTTCCATAGAGATATCTCCATAAAGACATAATCACCCACAAAATACTCGATATCCCGCTTTTCATATCCGAATATAACTTCTGTCTATCAGAAGCCGCCTTAAGATGATCCCGAATCAGTCTAACTTTATCCACTGTCTCAGAAACCAAATTAGGACCCAAAACCCGTCGCTCACCTAACTCAGTCCAACACAACGGAGAACGAAATGTACGACCATACAAAGCCTTGAAAGGTGTCATCTAAATACTAGATTGGAAATTATTATTACATGGGAACTCGACTAATGGTAGAAACTCCTCCCAACTACCTCGGAAGTCGATCACACAACTCTATAACATATCCTTCAGTGTCTGAATCACCCTGTCAGATTATCCATCTGTCTGAGGAGGAACACAGTACTGACGTCTAATCTAGAATCTAGAGCCTCATGAAGCTTCCTCCAAAATCGAGAAGTAAAGTGAGGATCCTTATTGAAATAATCAAGACCAAAACTCCATGAAGTCTAACGATCTCGAAAACATACAACTTAGCTAGTTTCTGAAGGGAGTAATTTGTCCTGATGGGAATAAAATGGGCAGACTTAGTCAAACGATCCACGATGATCCACACAAAATCCTTCTTAGTGGATGTTAAGGGCAACCCACTAACGAAGTCCATAGTCACTCGTTCCCATTTCCAAAGGAGAATCTTAACGGGTTGAAGCAAACCCGAAGGCAGTTGGTGCTTAGCAACTTGCTGGCACGTCAGACATGGAAAGATAAAATTGTTACCTCCAGTTTCAAACCAGGCCATCAGTAAAGTTCTCAGAGATTTTGATACATTTTATTTCCATCGGGATACATAACATAAGGGCTACTATACGCTTCTTGAAGAATAGTTACCTAAAATCAGAATCATTAGACACATAAATTCGACCTCAGAAACATAAAACCCCATCACGGTTCAACCCAAAGTCAGAAGTACTACCATCATCAACCTAACGGAATCACAGAACCAAATAATCATCCCTCAACTATTTAAGTTAAATCTGATCGATCCAAGTTGGCTTAACTTGCAACTTTGCTAACAGACTTAGGTGAGCAAACATCACATCAAATCAGACATTTCTCTATGACTAAGAGCATCGACCACCACATTGGCCTTACTGGGATAATACTCAATAGTGCAATCATAATCCTTAAGCAACTCAATCCATCTACGTTGTCTAAAGTTCAACTCATTCTAAGTAAGAAGATACTTGAGGCTCTTGTTATCGGTGTAAATGATACACCTCTAACCATACAGATAATGCCTCAAGATCTTTAAGACGAAGACAACAGAAACTAACTCAAAATCATGCGTGAGATAGTTGCCTTCGTGTGACTTAAGCTGTCGAGACGCATAAGCCACTACCTTACCATCTTGCATCAGAATGCAACCCAATCCAACATGTGATGCATTACTATAAACCACGAACTCTTTGTCGAATTTAGGCTGTATTAGAATAGGAGCTTGAGTCAAAACAGATTTGAGCTTCTCAAAGCTCGATTGCTGCTCATCCATCCAGAAAATGGTGCATTCTTACGCAACAACTTAGTTAATGAGCTACAATAAGTGAGAACCCCTCGACAAACTTCCAATAATAACCTGCTAACCCAAGGAAGCTGCAAATCTTAGACATATTTCTAGGTTGTTTCCACTCAATCAAAGCCTCGATTTTCTTTAGATCAACTTGGATCCCCTTGGTAGAGACCACATGGCCTAAAAATGATTTCCCTAAGCCAAATCTCACATTTGTTCAACTTAGCATAGAGTTATTTATCACGGAGTATCTAAAGAACTATTCTAATATGCTCATCACGATCAACTAAAGTTTTAGAGTATACCAAAACATCATCGATGAAAACCATGATGAATTGATCCAAATATAGCTAAAAAACCCGATTCATAAGATTTATGAATGTAGCCAGAGCATTAGTCAAACCGAAAGGTATGACTAGGAGCTTCGTAGTGCCTAAATGGAGTCCTAAAAGCGATATTATGAACATCGACCTCCTTAACCTTAAGTTGATAGTGCCCATAATGGAGATCTATCTTAAAGAACACAAAAGCCCCATGAAACTGATTGAACAAGTCATCGATCTTCATAAGTGGGTATTTATTCTTTAAGATCAATTTGTTCATCTGGCGATAATCTATATACATCTTCATAATGCCATCTTTCTTCTTTATAAACATAACTAGTACCCCTACAGAGACACGCCAGGATGAATGAACCCTCGATCGAGAAGTTCTTGAAGCTGAGCCTTCAATTCTATAAGCTCCTTCAATGCCATGCGGTAGGGAGCAATGGACACCGGAGTTGTACCCAGTAGAATCTCGATATTAAATTCAACCTCTCTATCTAGATGCAATCCGGCAACTCATCAGGAAAGACATCTGAAATTTTTTTAACCATCCAGATATCCCTAACAGAAGAACCCATGGAAGTCGAATCACCCACATATGCCAAAAATGCCTCACATCCTTTACGAACTAACTTTTCGGCCATAAGAGCGGAGATCACATTAGAGAGGCAATCTCAACGCTCGTCGATAATGACCACTTCCACACCATCCTCAGATATCAAAACCACCCTTTTTGTAGCACAATCTAAGCTGACTCGATGCTCTACGAGCTAGTCCATCCCCAAAATTAAATCAAATTCCTCGACTAGCAATTTCATCAGATTAGCCGGAAATACAACCCCTTATATATCCAGCGATACTCTCCTATAAATCCTATCAACTTGAATAGACTGACCAAATGGACTGATTACAGTAACCTAACCAGAAGTGCTCTCAACCGAAATACCCAAGTTCACAGAAACAGAACTAGCTATATAAGATTGTGTTGATCCTATGTCTATCAATGCAAAGTACAGAGCAGTATTAAGGAAAAATGTACTAGCAATTACGTCTGCAGCATCTCTATCCTCACGATGTCTAGCCATATATATCAATGCAGGCTATTTAACCTTATTCTAATTAGCACCTCTACCCGCCCCTGGCCAAACCACTACCCCTAGGCGGCTACTGAATTGCCCGCTGAGGCTGAACTAAACTTGAAGCTGGAGCTTGCACCTAATTAGAATGCTGTGAACAATACTTGATGTGGTTCCCCATCGATCCACATCGTAAACAAGCTCCCAACCTCCTCCAACATTCTCCCAAATAGCGTCTACCACAATCACCACACGTCTAAACCACAGTGGAAGCAACATGAGCCTTAACCCTCATAGGCCCATCAAACTTGGCCCGTTTATTATGCCTTTGAACAGAATTGGAGGGCTTCAAATCTCTCTTACTCTTACCCATCTTAGGATCCTTATTTTCGCGCTAAGAGCGCTTAACCTTCTTAGGAATTCTTGCTTTGTCCACCAAGACGACAAAAATCTGCTCTCTCTAGGAGCTATCAAAACCTTGAGGTCAAACCTCAATCCCTCCTCGAAGCGGATACACTTGTCTCATTCGACACTAACCCACGAACATATCTGCTCAGTCTTAGAAATTCAGTCGCCCACAGTCCTATCTCCTTGAGTAAGGCTCATAAAATCATGTCTACAAGCATCTACATAACTCGCCCCCACATATTTGCTCTGGAAGGTGTTCTTAAAATGATCCCATGAAATTTGATTCAGCTGAGTACCCTCCTCAACCATCAACCACCGCTAATATGCCTAGTCGCTAAGTAAAGATACTGCACCCTTCAATTTTTGCTCAATGGTGCAGTCAATATCATTCATGATCCTCTCAATGGCTTCTAACCAATATTCGGCCACAATCGGGTTAACTCCATTGACACCCTTAAACAATTTAGCACCATTAGACTAGAGTCGTTCAGTTACCGGCCCTCGACTCCTAGATCCAGAATGGGGCCCAATGACCCTCTCCAAAACCCTCAACATGGTTTGGGATAATGCGTCGTCCCCAACCGACTGAGTTTTAAACTCAGTATCAGCAGTAGGTGTTCTTAGCCTTTCACTTGTATCCAAATTGAGCATGTTGCCTATCGAGGACGGCTCAACCCGAGCCCCTCTTTGGTGTACTGCGACTGCGAGTTCCACGTGCACTCATTATGCTATCTACATTAATAGATATTTGATGCTTAGAATATTATCAGAAGAATTTATAGTGTTTTGTTTTAGTCTAACTATTTCATGGTAGTTTTAATGGTTTCAGAGTTTCCTAAACTAAGAGTTTAACTAAGTTAGAAGTACTTATAGAATCGGCACCGGAGACTTGGTATTTCATAGACTTATTTTTTAGATCAAAGTAGAAATGGGGTTTTTTTAGAAAACAATGAAAACCCAAAATTTCACACCCGAGTTTTTCAACCTAGTTTTGGTACTACTAAATGTGACACCTCAAACCCGGCCTAAACGTTATGGCCAAATCTGGAGATGTTACCGTAAAATGGTTTAAAAATTTAGATTTTGTATATTTTGAAAATGTCATAAACTTTATCAAACAATAACCCAATTCATTTGAAAACATATCTTAATTAGCTATTTTATTGAAAACGTTGTTTGTTTACGTACTGTGAAACCATAAGTTTGCAGCGGAAATACTTTAGAAAGTGATATTTAGGAAAATATTATTCGTTGTTTGAAAACCATTAATTTTGCAAAAACGTAAATATTGTCGATAAAAAATGTTTAAATGGTATTATTCAAAATACGAGAACAAAGTTCTAAACCCAAAGTAGTCCAAAATGTCCAAAGAGTCCAAAATATACAAAACTCTCAAACCAAAATTTAAATAAATCAAATTTACGATAATATGATTATAAACGAGCTCCCATTGCACCGACCCACCTAAGTCTGAGAGTTATCTGAAAGTGACAGACAAACAGAAAGTGAATTTTCATAACTCAATGTATAACTTTAAACTAAACAAATTTACAGTTTTAATTTATAGTTTTATATCACAATAGAGCAGATACAATACGCATATCATATACAGAATTAGAATCAAATACAAATTTACAATCCTACCCCTATTCGCTAAACACCAACCCTAACTATCCTTGCACACTATATAGGGTATTAAATACCCATCCAGCCCTACACACCATCTAGTGTAGGTATGACACTTTTCAGAACATTTGCAGCAAAGCTGCATATGTATTAGGCGCTTTATCGCCGTTTACAGAATCGTATATATATGTGGCTAAGCCAGCAAATATGACAGTTTATTACACTGCTCACACTTCCTCCATACATCAAACCCAACCTAAATGCAAATGCAATACTAACAGATAATAGGTATATTACGAAGTACATGCTTAAAATAACAGATACAGAACATGCATAACATTTTTCATATTATACATAACATGTTATAAATTTTAATTATCTTATAACATTTCAAACATGCATATTTATATCAAATTTCATGCTAATGTATGGCTAGAATTCATGTTTTATAGCTTAATTATAACATATTGTCCCTACGGTAGGCCTACGTTCAGTCTAAACGATACTTTCGACCCTAGGGAAAAATTTAGAATTTTGGGCTCACACATTCGTGTGGCCCACACGGCCAAACTAGCCAGCTCGTGTGACGCACACTGTAACCTCCCTAACCCGACCTATACGTTATGATTAGATCGAAAAGGCTACATTAGCCATCGAAATGGCTAACCTAATATACATTACTTTTGAAGACCTTAAATAAACTCATTTTAGATAAAACTGTAGTTGTACTTTGAGTTAGCTTAAAAGCATTCATTCATTAGGTCGTGTATACTTATAATTTGTTTTATTTTTTTATAGTGTTGTTTTAGAAAAACCGTTTGCTTATTGCTTTTCTTTTTTTTTTTTTAAAAAAAGCTTGATGTTAAACTAATGCAGCGGAAAAACCATTTTTCAAGTCATTTTAAAACTTAGTTGCCTTATTGATTTGTTCTTCAAAAACACCTCATTTGCAATGCAGCGGAAACTGGGGAATATTATCATGCTTGAGTAATCCATGCATGCAAAAATCCCAGAATAAAAGTTACGAAGCCACAAACCAGAAGTCATTAAAAATTACAAACCAAAACCATTAGAGATTGATTAATACTTATTAAAAAATAGTCTGAGGTTCAAGGTGATTCTCCGAATGTCGAGTCCGGTACTAATTTCGAGGTTTACCAGAAAAGTTAAACACTATTAGGGGTGAGCTTATAAAAAGCTCAGTGCGAGTCGAACAATTATTTAAACAAACATAAATATCGAATACAGTGAAACATATTAGCTTTAACAGAAGAAAACAAAACCACCATAGGAATTTCATATCATTACACAGCCATTATCAAATTGATGTCAAACGGTGTATGAGCATGGATCATCATTCAATCGAGTAACAATCATTAATTTCGATACCATTCAATGCAACACAATACAATACGTATCTTAAATTAATAACAGTTGAAGATGTCGTGAGCAAGAATGCAATGCAAAAAGGTTCCTACCCATACCATCCGCTGCACGCTACGTGTTCCCTAGAACCCGTCATCCAAACTGCAAAACACTATAGGCTTAAGCCCGTTGTAGTTAAAACCATCGATAACAATATGCAGAAATTTCTGCCAATAAAAATGTAGACAAGCTGCCTGTAAAAATGCGATAAATCGTCATTCCCCTCAGTACTCCAGGTGTGGTGCACTAAATACGGATAATGCGAACTTAATATGCCACCGGTACTCTACGAAACTCCTCCGTCAACCACAAAATCCCAACTAATGAATATGCAACAATCTCATACATAATCATATCTCAATAGTTTTCACATTCATTTTACATGCTCAACATGTCCTTAATAATCATATACTTTCAGTAAATGGAGACAATGTTCCAATCTTTCAAATTATCATTGAGTTGGTATCAATCAATATCGTTCAATTTCACATATTTACAAATTTTCATTGTACATAAATAGCACCCTTTTTAGTACACAATATAACAAGTATCTCATGAGCTTAAATCTTACATAAGCTTAATATCTCAACACATTATATCATTCAGTCAAACATTTTCATATCTCATAACTCAAATATGCAATTACAAACTCAATCAAACATTCATACTATCAAACTAGAAAATTTTCCAACATGTCAGTCTGTTAAGGCTCGAAACATACCTGGTTCGGCCACTAACAAAATAAATAATTCGGATATTAAGTGTAACAACCCGTTTTTAGTCAAATCAGAATAGTGGTTTCGGGACCACAATTATGAAGTCAAAATATTTATTTTATTATTATTTTAATTTTTACAGCATGATTGAGTGTATGTGTGAAATTTTCGTGAAGAAATTTTACCATTTGAATAGTTAATTTGATAAAAAGGATTAAATCGCGTAAAAAGTAAAAGTGTTGTTCTATTAGCTAAATGTGTCAAATAGCTATGGAACATTAAAGTTAAGGTTCTTAATTGATAATTAGACCATTTAGTTGTAAGTGGACAAAGATGGACATTAATATGATGATTTTAATGTTTTTTCATTAAGGGTAAAATAGTAAATTATGAAATAACTTAATAAAAATAAAAGAAACATAAAATCATCCTTAATTTTTATCATCTTCCACGGAATGGTGAGCTAGGGAACTCCATTGATGGAGCTTAAGTATTCGGCCTTGTCTTCTTAAGCATGTAAGTCCATTTTTCTTCGATTTTTAATGATTTCTATGTTTTTTTGTGATCGTTGCTTCGTATTCTAGCTAGCCCGTACGTTAGATTTCGAAACTGTTAAAGATTTATCATGTTTCCATTGTTGAATTCTTGAGTAATTTGATGAATTATGATAGATTTGGAAGGTTTAATGTTAGATTAATAGCTTTTGTAAATTGATCTTTGACAAAAATGTCAAAAAGGGATTAAATTGAGAAAATGTGAAATGTGGTGGTTAAAAGTGTGAATAAATTGAAAATATGGGCTAATATGAATACTAGAGAAATTCGGCTAGCATGGGTTGTGGTTAAACCACATGAATTTGTGATTTTGTGTAATAAGGACTAAATTGTAAAAGATGTGAAATATTAAGGGCAAATGTGTAAAAATGCCTTAAAGTGAAATTTTGACTAAATTGAATAGACCGAATGTTGAATGTGCTAAATTTGATAATATTCAGATCAAGATAAGCCGAGATCGGGTTTAGATCGGGGAAAAGGAAAAGTGGATGAATAGTCGATAATTTTCATCCGAGCAACTCGAGGTAAGTTCGTATAATTAGAATTGAATCTTTAAATACTTGTAAATTATTTGAAATGAAAGTATAATTGAATAAATGGTATTATTGAGTTCGAATGCCTATTGATGAGAATTATTGAATATCGAGTCCCATTTGAACCGTAGAAAGTCGTAGGATACGAGTTACATGTCACAAAGGTTACCGTTTTGGTCGAGATCCTGCATGTGTTGCCGACTCACCACAGCTCGTATGAGCTTACCGATATATCAGCTCGTAAGAGCTTATTGTTTTCAGCTTGTCAAAGTTTATCGTTTCAGCTCAATGGAGCTTACTGTCCATCAGCTTAAGAGGAGCTTACTGATCATAGCTCGAAAGAACAGAAATGATAATGAATTGACGGATTATTGATTTATATACGTAAAGTATGTCACCCGAGTATCCCTCGATATTCTAATAGGTTCAACGGGCATAAATTCTGTTATTGGTATGTGATAAAGCTATGTGTTTATACGGATGAATTACTAATTATATGGATGGAATACAGTTCATACGGAAGAGTTACTGTTATTGAGTGAATTATTGTTTATATGATTGAGAGTGAATTGTTACAAATGATGTATGTGATATATGAATTTGATGATACAATGTATTGAGTATTAAATTGAGATAGTGGATGATTATATGCGCTTATGTGACTAACTTGTTGATGAATGCTTGTGTTTAGGCATTTAGTAATTGAATTGAGTATACTTTAATTATTGACTTGATTAGGTATAAATGGTAAGTTTAATTCTAAATTATATGGGCTTACTAAGCTATAAAGCTTACTCTATTTCTTTTTCGTGTTTTATAGAGGTTCGATAGCTCGCTCGATTCGGATAAAGTTGGAGATACGCATCACACTATCCAGTTGCCTATTGGTACTTTTGAACTCATGAGTATATGTAAATATGGCATGTATAGGCTAGTTATAAAGATGATAGTTTTGGTTACTTGAGCTAGTGATTTTGGTACATGTTGTGGTATAAGATAAAGCCATTTGATTTGGCTTAATTTGATATAATACTTTGGTTGCATATAAGTATTCAAATATGTGTATGAAATGTTATGGATTGGCTACCTATTGAGTTACAAAATGTTGCAAATTATGCTTGTGCAGGTATATGAAAATAGGGTGGCAAAATGGCTTTGCAAATAGCCTATTTTTGTCCACACAGGGAGACAACGGGCGTGTGTCTCAGCCGTGTGTCACACACGGCTATGTTACATGGCCGTATGTCCCCCGGTGTTGAAATTAAAATGAAGTCAGTATGCCCCACACGGTCTCACACATAGGCTTGTGATCGACTGTGTGGCACAAGTTAGTATACTCCCTAATTGGCACACGGCCTAGCACATGGGTGTGTGACTTGGCCATGTTGTATAAGTTAGTATACCCTACAGGTTTGGCATGGGCTAGCACACGGCCTGGCACACAGGCATGTGTGGCCACTTCGAAGGGCACACGGATTAGACACACGGGCGTGTGGTTGGCCGTGTGACCTAAGTAAGTATGGATCCCATGTTTTCACACGGCCTAGTCACATGGGCGTGTGTCCCCCTAATTTGAGAAAAATTTACTAAGTGTTGAAAAATTTCTCGAGTTATCGGTTTAGTCTCGAATTATTTCTAATGCATTATTAAGGCCTCGTAAGCTTGTTTAAGGGCCACTATGATTGATTGTGATTGAATTGTATTTGAATTGATAAACTGTATTTAAAATGTATGTTTAAAGGTATTGAAAGTCCGGTAATGCTTCGTAACCCTATTCTGACGGTGAATAATGGTGAGGGGTGTTACATGAAGCCAATCCAATCAGCAAGCTAATTTATCAAATATAACATGATATTTAACATTTTCAAACAATTTTATGAGTTTAGGACCCACACCTTATTTTTCGCTTCCTCGCAACACACTAACGAAACTTCCAATTTTCGTTAATAATTCTTTAAACGAACCTAAACCAAAATTCAGTATAAATTCAATAAATTTACCATTAAACCAGCCCTCAAACACCCACTTATGAGTTCAAACCAATCGTTGAAATTGTAACTATTTTATGAATCCAAACTAGTTAGATTCCTTACACTGTATCGATGCGAACCGTACGTACAATCATTCTTCGCCTTTAAGGATGATTTGAGGAGTTTGGGTTAGCACCTAATTCAATAATATACTTGAAAATCAGTAGCTAATTAATGATTAGATTCCTTCATTTAATCAATTCATAATCTTTACCCAACAACTATGTCGAAATAACAAACTAGCTATCCTTAATTGCACTTACGCTTCATGATTTGTGGGATCCGATTGGCTAATTGATCAAGAACGTCTCTCCCTAATTAATATATGATTAAATGTAATATCCTGAAAATGGGCTTATGCATTTATGTTTAATTTTATAAAATAGCGTACTTGAGTATGTTGTGAATGTGTATGATGGAATTTGTGAACTTTAGAAAATAGGAGAAAGCCTTAGAAATTAAAAGAGGGCATGAGAGATTAAATAATACAAAGAATCAAACCATATTTTTTTTTAAATGCCTAGACTTGGACGGCCATGGGTGAATATAATATTATAGTATGGGAATGATGGAAGTTTGGATAGTCCAAGAATTGAATAAAACAACAACAATTGGGAGATCACAAGGTATGATAGCATAAAATAATACAAGTGCATGCTAATAATTAAATTAATTGGAGCATGAGGGGGGGACGGCAACATGAATTATTTTATGTTATTAAGGTGTTAATGGGCTGATTATTTTAAGAAAAACATTCAGCCACATTCTTGAGCTCTTCAAGGATAAAACATAAAGAATGTTTTATTGTTTGTCCCTAGCTCCACCGTGAAGAATAAAGTATTAAAGTGGCTGCTATTGCCTAAAATTTGGTTGCATGCTTTGTGGGAATTAGTTTAGCAGAAACGGCCATAAAGGATAGTGATGATTATATATATATATTTATATTTTATTATTTTTTTATGAATAAGATAAGTAAAGATAAGTGGCCAATTAAGGGCTCCTTGAATTGATAATTTCGGCTATGTAGTGGGGGATTAAGTGCCAAAATTATTTGTTCATCTTTTGTCCCTATCGCCGAAATCTAAGTCAAAAGGGTTCTCTTTTTCCTCCCTTTTCATTGAAGCCAAATTCTCTCTTGTCACTATTGCCAAAGTTCTTCAAACTCTTCTTTTCTTCTTTCTCTAATTGTTCTTGGCCGAACCTACATCTCTTATCCAAGCTCTCTTTCTTTTGAGTTGATGTTAACCGAATGCCCTTGTCAATGAAAGTGATAGTCGAAATTGTGATGCACATCAAGACCATAGCTGAACATTGCTAAGGGTTCAAGCAAGGGTTCCAACGAATTCATTATTTAGGGTAAGGATTAACTGATATTGTTCCTCTCTTTATTTTAGATTAATCAAAGATAGCATCTAACCCATTACTGTTCTTGGCCGAAACATGGGAAGATCTTACGGGATTTCAAATCACAAGGTAAAGTACATAGGTACAATCGGGCAAGGCTATATTTGGTGTTTTAGATCCAGTTCATATTTATTCGAAAGCCGGAACTAATCAAGTTAAGTGATTTAACAATTGCCGATTGAAGGAAGGTCACAGATTTTTGGGATTTGACTAATAATCAAATCGGCAGCAAGAAGTTTAAGATCTAAGGTTTTAGATCGGATTTTCGGGACTTGGATTAAAAGCTTTAAAAAAATCAGGTGTGTACCCCACACTAAAATCCTAATCGATTTAAGGTTATGTTTTAATATATGAGTGTTTATAAGAATGTGAAAAATATGGCTAAGATACCATGCTATGGTACAAAATACTAAGGTATGTTTCCTATTCCTACTAGGATTATGAATATATGTTATATTTAACATGTGAAAAGTGATAAGAATGTGAATTAATGCATGATATGTATGATATGTGTGAAATGGGGCATTCGGGTTATATGAAAAAGGGGAAGTGAATGTGGTGATCTAAGACCACGATATCTGAATGTGGTGACTTCGGTCACAATTATTTAATCTGGTGGCTATGCCACGAATTTTATAAGGGCGATGAGCACGTCGACTGCAGCGACTGCCTTCGATGGTGTGTAGCGGATGGAGGGTTGACTTAGTAGTCCCCACGGTGTGCCGGTTGGTACGGGTGATGTGTAGCAGTTGGTAACTAGGCTTGGGCTTGGGAATGCATCATTAATTGTATATTTTGATATGAATGTGTATGACTTGATATGCTTGAATCTATTTGGACTTAGTGTTTGTGTAACATTGAGTCCGTTGACTCACCCCGTTGTGGGAATAACATTTTTCAAGTGATGATCAGTAAAGGACCGGGTCGGCAGGAGCTTAGTGGTGGCCATGCTCAGCAAGGAAATTTTTATTTAGACATTTTATTCTCATTTAAGCACTTTACTTTAATTTGGGTTTGTTTTGATGTAATAAGGCCCAATAATATGAACTTTATTTCTGCATGCACGTTAAATTTTTTTTTTATGTTACTAACTTTTTATCAAATTAAAGGCTAAATGTTTTACTTAAATAAACCATAAATGTTTGACACATAAATTCATATGATTTTAATTAAAGATAAAATCTATCGTTCGACATATATTTCAACTTAAAAGTTTTGAACTTAACAATGGCATCTTTATAAAAACTTTTACTTCAAAACAAATTGGTTTTTAACTCGAGCCCAACCTAAATCGAATTTTTAATCACTTAAAGATTTTTATAAGAACTTGAACAGTTTTATTCGAGGAACATACCAGATCCGGTAGAGGCTCGTGGGCCGGGTGTGGGGTGTTTCATTAAAGGATGATTAGAAGGGTTTAAGAAAACAATTTAATGCTGGAAAAAATATTGGCAAGATCCAAGAAACAAAACCACCCCCTTTCTTGTACATAGTTGCACGCACCACCACCTGCGGTGGCTAAAATTGGAGCTGAATTTTAAAATGGTTTAAGACCTCATTAAAATATGAAACAAATACCTTTGAAATAATTTAAAATCCACAAAATTCTAGTTCTGAAAATTTTGGTTTTTATTTGACAAGATTAATCAAGAAATTGAAAAGAAAAGAGATCTTACCCAAACTAGTTGAGAGAAACAACAATGGCACTTTCTTGGCAATGTTTGGGATCGATCTTGGGGTTCAAGATTTTAGATTTGGGGCTGATTTATATGAGGATAAATGGAAGAAATAGAGTAAAGGAGATGGTGCACAATCTTGATGCAAAAAGAAGAAAGATATGGTAAAATGAGAGGTGTAGGCGACGACAACAATGGGAGAAAGAAAGAAAATTGAAGAGAAAAGAGGAGAGGAAGAGGGTGAACGAATAGGTAGGGAAAAATTGAATTAAAGGCTAAAAAAAATTGTATTTATACATAGGGTTCAAGGGCATGGATGGCACACACACTAAAAAAAACAAGGGATTTTGCAAAATTTAATTATTTCGTAAGGGAAAAGGTTTGAACTTGGGACATCATTTATTTTCATGTTTTCTCATATTTCTTTTAACCATTATGCTTTTTCCTCATTCTTGAAATAATGTTACAATATTTATTTTAAAAACAAGATATGTCACATACTAGGGTTTAAGGCAAAATTTACAGAATAATGAAAATGGTGAAAGAGAAGGGATTTGAACTTGGGTTTTCACTAACACTTAATCAACAAACCAATACCTCATTTATTTCCTAAAAAATGCATCGATAATCTCAAGAATTAAGGCATGACATCTCTCTCTCAATTCACAAACCCGATTCTACTAACCCCCGATTTTTGGGATGTTACACACACAGTCTAACACACGGTCTCACACACGCTCGTGTGGTCTATACGACGCAAATAGCCTAGACTGTGTGTCACACATGGTCCATCACACGGTTCGTCACATGTCGTGTGTCACACACGACCTACCACACGACTTGGAACACGGAAATGTGGCATCGACTATTTAGTTTGTCAACTTTCCTCGTTCCCTATTTTTCTTGTTTTTCGTTACACACCTAATTCAACTTCAACACCAAAATAACCACGGGACCCTCAGCACCTAAAAACGGGATTCAATTCATTAACTTAGAGACGATTCACGATATTGATTCAAAGAAAAGTATAGTACACAATGTCCTTAATCGACTCCCAAAATACAATAAAACCCTTACCGAAGGATGAACAACAACCACACGATTCAAGTTACTGGAGAAGCGCCAATCGTCTCACAATTCTCCCCTAATCAAACATCAAAGCGATTAACATGGAATAAACGCACCACACACACACCCTTCTTAACGAAAGTCAATGAATGGAACAACCCCCACAATGAACAAAAGAAAGAAGGATAGAATAAATCTTACCGACACAGAACGGAGCAGCAGCGAACCAACACACAACCACCACAAAAATCACAAAACACAAAAGACAACGAATAAAAAGAATATAGGAAATTTAGAGTAGATAGATGAAAAAGAAGAAAGCCAATTCTTGAAAATCCCTCCACTTGAAACCAACGTGGAAACCGAATGAAGAGGTGAGGGAAAGAAGTTTCAGAAACATGAAAAGAAATGGCAGAAAATATTGGGGTATTTTCGCTTTTTTTTTTCAAAAAATAAAGAATAAAACAGATAAAAAAGATAAATCAAAATAAAATGGATTTACCCAACAACACAACTAACTCACACAACTAATCCTTATCTAATAGCTTAACCAAATTCAATTTAAACCCAAATTCTACTAGCCAACAACTCACCAAACCATTAACAAAAATAATACTAGCTACCCAAACCGAGACTCGAACCCATGCCTAAAGAGCACAAATCACTTGTCCACTAGACCAAACTGACTACTTCATTAGAATCTAACAAATCAAACATTTAAATTTTTGGGGCGTTACATCTATGTTCACATTTTTTCTCTTTGTGCAACCTTGATTTCAAGTAGAAGTAATCATGGAACGAGATTAAGCATAATATTAACACATTTTATGCTTGTCCAATCTTGACTCAGCTCGAAATATGGGCATAAAATGTTGCCCAAATTCACCCATATTTGTAAATAGCTAACCCAAGCCCATTTTAGACCAGTACGTATTTTTTTTAAAATAAAATATATTATATTAATTTTAATTGAATATTTAATAATTATATTTTATTTATTAAATTTTTATATATAGTCATCTTAACAATTTTTCATAAATTACATAATATAAAAATATCATAAATTACATAATATATAAAAATATCATAATATAAAACATTACAAACTAAAAGTGAGTCAGGTTAGGTTGGGCTCGGGCTTTGAATCAAGCCTGAGCCTGATGCATATTTTAAATAGGTCTAATTGTTTTTTGTCTAAACCCATTTTTCAGACCTAATATTTTTGTCTAAACCCTCCTAAATTTCGGATGGGCCTTCAGGCATGGGCAATTAGGCTGGCCCATGAGTAGGTCTATTTGTTAGTCTAAATACTTTATTCTAATTAAAATGTTGGTGTGGATATTAAGAATTGTTAACATTGTTAAATTATTTGTTAACTTTAAATCCATTATAATGTTATTTTTTTCACATGACTACCAAGTGTATATTTTTTTCAAAATGTCACAACGGCTAATCTACCATAAGAATTTTAGTAGTTTAATAACTGGACATGAATTTTTTAAATTCAAAAAGTATAAATATTAAATTCTCAAAAATAAATATATGAAAATTAAAATCTAAATATATAAAAAAAATTAAAACTTGAAGCATATAATTTTTAAATTTTCACTTTATAATTTAGTCTAAAAATTATCTCAATGGAAATCATGGATGAAACGATGGTAGTATATACAATGATAACGTATTTGTTTCTCTTATTTCTTTGTAATATATAATATTAACGTTTAAATAAAAATAAAAATAATCAATATACACATATGTCGATATGTTTGAGTTTGACGATTATAAGTTTTTATTATTATTTACATGTGATCAATAATGGGTTTTGTATTATTTAGATAAACACTAATATTATTAATTTTTAATTATTTAACCAATGAAATTTTGATATTGTTGACAAATGTTGAGATTTCGATATTTTGAATATCTAAATTTAAGTTTCATTATGTGCATTTATGTATGGTGAGTTCTCAATCTAAATTATATTTTAGTTTAAGTCCAACTACGTGTGTGCCTTGTCCAAATATATTTTATTTACCAATCTGTTCATTTATGCATTATATTAATCAAATCTAATTGTAGTTATACTAATTACTTACAATTTTGAATTATACTTCTACCTTTAAAAATATTAAAATTTTAACTCCCAAGTATTTATACAAATATTATGCAATCATACTTCATTAAAATGTTAAATATTAGTTTCTAAAATCAAAATGTTTAAATGATAATGATAATGGGTGTAATTATTTAAGTTACGGTTGTGTAGTTAAAAAAATTTCATAAGCGAATTTAAGATTATACTAAAATGTTATTTTAATTATTTTGTTGTAATTTTATATTTTATAAACAAATGATATTATCATAAACTCGCTTGTTAAAATTTTTTTTTATAGAATAATAATTCATAAATATTTTAATTCAGAAGTAACAATAACTTTAGATTATTTCACTTAATTAGTAATAAAAATAAACATTATCTTTCTTTCCTCTCAAGAAAAATGAAGTTGCATGTTGACTAAGTGAAACATAAAGTCTTCCTTTTGTTAGTAGAGGTACCCCTCTTGCTTTTTAATATAAAAGAAGTATTATACGTTAAGGACGGCTATTCTTCCAAGGCCTCACTCAAACAAAGATGCTTTAAGTACTTAAAAAAGTTAATATAGTGCATTTATATTAGGAGTGTTCTTGGTCAACTAGGATTTAAGTATAATATTAACATATTTTATATTTGTATAAGTTTGACCTGAGTTAAAATATGAGCTTAAAGTTTTGTCCAAATTCATTCATATTTGTAAATGATTAATTGAAGTCCATTTCAAGCATGTCCATATTATTTTTAACTTTTTTCAAAAATAAATATTATTTTTAATTAAATATTTAATAATTATATATATTCATTTATTTAAATTTTATATATAAGCAACTTATCATTTTTTTAATATGTTTACATTATAATGTAATATATTACTATAGATTTTGTCGAAACCATTTTTTTGACAAAACGGGAATCGACCTTGGGGTTTTAAAAAAAAAAACGGGAGTCGCCACCGATCTTTGCTTGGTGTGATCGGATCACCTTTGTTTTAATAAAACATTTTTGATTTACTAAAACAGTGTTTTTGGTCTACGAAATTTGAGAAAACGGTTCGGGAGTCGGTTACGTGCGAGGAAGGGTTAGCACCCTCGTCACGCCCAAAATTGGTACCGATTTGATCAATTAATGTCCTCATGTCAAAAGTTGAGAATTTTAAAAGAATTTGAAAATTCGACCCTTTTTAGAAATATTTGAGTTTTTTTTAATTAAACCAAGATCTTCTCGTTTCGAAGGAATAAAATATCACATCCAATACTTTAGGTCACGATGATTTAAATCCTCAAGCCCAAGATCATCTCATGGTTTTCCGAATTGCAAATCAAGACTTTCTCGTTCCAAAGGAATTAAAATATCACATCCAATGCTTTAGGACACGATGATTTAAATCCTCGAATCCAAGATCATCCCATAATTTTTCAAACCGAAAATCAAGATCTATTCGTTCCAAAAGAATAAAATATCACATCTAATGCTTTAGGACACGATATCTTAAATTCTTGAATCCAAGACCATCTCAAAACTATCGATTTACATAAAGTGACGCAAACGAAAATGATCATAAAAATGTCGAAACAAAACAAAGAAATAAAATAAAAATATTAAAAATAAAGCGAGAAAATTTTAAAAAAAATGTCAACAATGGTAGAGTTAAACAATCAGGATAAAACATTATATATGAATACTACTACTAATAATAATACTAATAATAATAATAATAATACAAAATATGCGCAAGATAAATAATACAAATGTAGTAGTAATAATATATATAATAATAATACGCAATATTACAATATATCAATATAAACATAGTAATAATAATATATAATAATATAATAGTAGTATAGTAAGAATAATAAAAATATTAGTGATACAAAATATATACAACATAATAGTATAGTAATAATAATAGTAATAGTAAGTAGTATAGTGATAATAATAGTAATAGTAAGTAGTATAGTAATAATAGTAAAGTAATAATAATATAAAATATGTACCATATAATAATAATACTAATAATAGTAAACATAATAATGATGATGATGATAATACGAAATATGTACAAAATAATAATATAAGTATAGTAGTAACAGTAAAGTAATGATAATAATAAGGAAATTAGTTAAATTAATAATAAAATAGTGAAAATAACAAAAGAAAACTAAATTGAATTAAAAAACAGCATGTAACATCTTAAAAATTTGAGTATCAATATGTTGCTTATCTTTGGTGTTAGCTCGAATATGATTTTTTTTATGTGCTAAATATAGTCTTGAAAAGGCTCGGATTTACTTGGAATTAGAATCAATTTTAGTAAAAGAGTACTTTAGTGAAAAGGAATCAGGTAACCTTGGAATTTAAGTTATTTAAGTGATAAAAGTTAGCATAAGATGAGCAAGTGGTAAAGGAGATATGACGCCATGTATGTTTGCTTGAGGGAAGAGGTTCGAATCCCTTGGTATGCATTTTGTGACTAAAATTTTTGTTTTCTTTTCACTCATCTAGCATGTGTCGGTCAAGCTATATTTTTGGAAGGTTGGACTTTTGGTTTTATGATAAGGTGGCTAATGGATTAAGACAAAATTGACATAGGAAAAGGAATCAATAGGATAAGGTAGGTAGGGGAAAAAGTGGCTTAAATTGAGGAATGTTTTATGGGAAAGTAGAAAGAAATTATGGTATGGAGGAAAATATGGGAAAGTGGAAAGAAAGAAACAAAAAAGAAAAGGAGTAAAAAGGGGAATATGTTGGCATTTTCATGGGTGATGTTTTAGAAAGTGTTTTTGGTCAACACTTATCCATTTTTGGAGAAGCAACACACGGCTTGGGAAGGAGTATTTGGGTAGCCAAATTCTTCATTTGTCATTTGGGAAAACTTTGGTGCTTGTTAGGCCAAATTCCTTTTAGCATTACTTTGTGTCATTTTTTTTTTCTTGCTCCAAACTTCTCTTCTCTAATCCATACCCCCATAACCGAATATTCTTTCTCATTTTTCCTCCATAGCCGAACCCTTCATCTCGTCTTTATCATTTCTTCCCATTCGTGTTGACACTCACTCCTTTGATCAATCGAGTTATAGTGGAAGACCGGATTTTAGAATCTCGTAGGGAAGGATCGCGATTGTGGTAAGTGACTCTTGTGAGTGAGTACTTTTGGGCTTTTGGAACCTTTAAGATATCGATGCTAACTTTTGATCGAATTTATTTTTAGGGGGCAACGAAGAGTGGTTCTTTAGGGAATCCTAATCAAGGTGTGTAATCCCTTACTTTCCGAATACATGTTTGAAATGGGATGTGTAATCTCATGCCTCTCTAAATGTTTGCATGAAATGTTCTGTGAATCGGTCACAAGATTGAAAAGCCGAAGACCAGCATCTATGGCCACTCGGGCGTACGTATGTTCGAAGTGGTAAATATTTTGTAACAAAATAGTTTTGGTTAACAGCAGCAGTGACGTGATTTTGAAAAACTCACCAAAATAGTAGGAATTGAATTAGGAATTGAAGGATATATGGATTGAAAGATAATCGAGTCTATTTTCTTATAAAAGAAACGGAGCAAGCAAAGGATCAGTATATTTGAGATTTTTAGATTTTTGTAAGACTGGTTCAGAGTGATTTCGAGATCCCCTGTTCTGACTTTGAAAAATCACTATAAATTATAGAAAAATAATTACAGGACATGGTTTATATTATTAGAATCCTTAGTGAGTCTATTTTTATTTGGATCAAACGAAATCAGTATTTGGGTTCTGTACAATAAGATATCTGAGATTTTGTGAAGAGAGGTCAGAACTGTCAAACAGTGAAACAAGGGATACTTTGAAGAATAAACTGTACTAATTGGCTAAGCCAAAAATTCTGGAAAAATTACAGTAAGAAGTTATATGAGTCTAGTTTCAGAGAAAATTTATGGACCGAAATTTCGAGTTTCCCAACTCAAGTTATAGTCATTTTAGTCAGTACGACGCAGATGGACAGTTTTGATTTTTATGCTCCAAATTAGTCATTAAGCCTAGGTTGCAAAAATTTCCATCATACCCTTGGAGGGTAAATTACCAAATTACCCTTAGTGGGTACGATTACCGAATTATGAAAACGCCCTTATGGGCCAAATTACAAAAATGCCCCTAATGAGCTGAATTACGAAATGTCCTTATGGACCGAATTACGAAAATACCCTTAATGGGTCAATTTGATAAATTGCTATATGGGCCCAACTTGATAAATCGATATATATGGGCCAAAATTTGCTAGATCGTTAAATGGGCTAAATTGCTATTTTGACTAACGGGCCAATTGATAATTTGTAATATGGGCTTTTTGTTGAAATTTACTTTATGAATATATTGTTATGCATTATATATACATGACTGCATGGGTTGGGATAATTGACGAAGAAAGAAAGGCCTGTTGCCAAAATCTAGTTCGGTGGCTTTGCCACAAATATTTTTAATGGCTTAATGCCTCCAGTTCGGTGACTTTATCACAATCTAGTTCGGTGGCTCTGCCACAAATATTATATTTGGCTTAATGCCTGCTATCGGTGTGTTGGCGGGGTGGGTTGACTTGATCCCCACAGGTGTGTGGTTGGTACGGGTGGTGTGTAGCGGATGGAAATTAGGTTTGGTTGGGAATTGCATATCACATGCATTTTTATATTTTATTTATATAATGCACATTTGTAAATGGGCCCAAGCCCAACTAATTGTTTAAATGGTTTTGGCCAAGTGAACACGGTAAGTGGGTTACACACTGAGTTCTAAGTAACTCACCCTTTATTCTTACCCTTCTCAGGTAATGACAATTGATGGAGATTTGGGCCGAGGATGACTTCGTGTGGAGGCCATACTACGAATGATGAGTTATAAAAACTTTGGACTTCTTTTAAGTATTTTTATTTAAGTACTATTTTAAATTGCGGTGTAATAAGGCCTCTAGTATTATTTTTATGGATTTTTATTTGTGGATGGTTTTTAATATGTTTTAATTACTTAAATGGGATTGTTAAATTTTTATAAATGTTTTCTTAAACTTGCGTAAAAAAGGGGGTTTTCTTAAATATCACCCACTCGTAAAATTTTGTGAAAACTCTTTATAAATTCATTTCAACCAATTATTTAGATTTTCAACCAATTATCTCTCTCTAAATCAAATTGTAAACTCTTATGTTTTAAAATCATGGTTTTTTTCAAATAAATCTCGATTTTTGATAAACTCCGTCTTCAAAATCGTTTTGAAAAATTATTTTCATTAAAAGCATTGACGACTGGACGTAAATTCGAATCGCGTGGCATGCCAAGTCTGGTCTTAACGCATAGGCCGGGTTCGGGGTGTTACATTTTGTGGTATCAGAGCTAGTTTCAAAACTCGGCTGTGGTTTGGGTTCAACAACAAATTTTGTTTAAAAATTGTTTAAATTAGTATGGCACCACGAGCATCCGGCACCAAGTCAAGTAAGTATTTGTATATTAAATATTATTATTGTGATATGACCATAGGAACACTCTAGAACTTCTAGTTTTAGATGTTGAAACGGTATAGATTGAGACTATAGGAAGTGATTGCGAAAACAACTTTACCTCTTATATCTCATAAAATATCGTTAATAAATACTGAAATAGTATACTGATTCATAAAACTTGTGATAGATTAAACCAAAATACCCAATATGAGTACTAGAGGACGTGGACGTGGACGTGGACGTGGTAGACGTGGCCGTGGTAGAGGCCGAGGTGCTAGGGTAGCGTCTGAAGCGTCGGGTCTTATGCCGGAAATGGATGCCTGTGTCACCTGGGAGTGAGACTGGATCTCATGATCATACGAGAGAGGATAATGCTTTGACTCGAGCAATGTTGCGATTCTTAGAAAGGGTTACTGGGGTTAGAACTGGTCCAGCAATCCGTGGATCAATCTCGGAACGACTTAAATCAAGTGGTGCCGAGGTTTTTAGAGGTGTCTCGGGTGTAGCTCCGAATGTTGCAGAATATTGGCTCGAGGCTGTAGAGCGGATTATGGATGATATGGAGTGCACTGTCGAGCAAAAACTGAGAGGGGCTGTGTCTTTGCTAAGAGACGAGGCGTATCAATGGTGGCTTACGGTTCGAGAAGGCACCGAGGCTGCATTGATTACTTGGGATTTCTTCAAAGCTGCTTTCCAAGGAAAGTACGTCGGGACAAGTTATGTAGATGCTCGGAGGAAGGAATTCCTAAATTTGGTTCAAGGCAAGGAGACGGTGGCAGCTTACGAGGCGGAATTTCTTCGCTTAAGCCGTTATGCTCGCACAATAGTGTCTACTGATCATGAGCGCTGTGTACGCTTTGAAGATGGGCTGAATGATGAGTTGCGGGTACTGATAGCCCCACAACAAGTACGAATTTTTGCCTCGCTTGTGGAGAAAGCCAAGATAGCGAAGAGGCTAAGAATTCAGAACGCCAGAACCGGGAAAGAGTTAGAGGCAAGAGGGATATTAGGTACACGGGCTCTGCTAAAAGGTTCCATAAGAGGCTCCGAAATGATGAGTCAGCTCAAGCTAGAGCACCTGTAACTACCAATCAGAGTCGAGACTGTGCTGACTGTGGGAAGCGACACCCCGGGGAATGCTGGAGGAAAACTGGTGCCTGATAAATGTGGTTCCAAAGACCATCAGTATAAGAATTGCCCTCGACGGACTGATACGACTCCAGTAGCTCGTAACCCTGATGCTCAGCCAGCTAGAGGCATTCCGCAGCCACCGAGAGGTCGTGGACCAGGTCGTGGCGGTAATGGTGTTGGACGTGGTCAAGGTGCACCTGGTCGAGGAAATGGCTTTAGAGGTAACGCGGAGGCAAGACAGCCGGGGTTGGTCTATGCGGTTAGGCGTCGGGAAGATGGCGATGCACCTGATGTGATAACTGGTACGTTTTTCATCTTTAATGTACCTGTTACTGCTTTGATAGATATCGGGTCTACGCACTCGTATGTTGCTAGTGCCATATCTGGAAACCTGAATATTAGATCTGAGGTTACCGATAGAGAGGTGACGGTACTTAGTCCTTTAGGACAGTCGGTAATTGTGAATAAACTGTTTAGAGACGTGCCCTTAGAAATCCAAAGAGAAATATTTCTGGCGGATTTGATGGAATTGCCTTTTGGCGAGTTCGATCTTATTTTGGGAATGGATTGGTTGGTGAAGCACCGGGCGCAAGTAGATTGTGCTGAAAAGCGGATGTTGATAAGGACTGTGGATGATGAGGAGGTAGTTATGATTGGTGAGCGAAGGAACTTTTTGGCAAATGTGGTATCTACTTTGAAGGCAGAAAAGATGGTGCGGAAAGGGTATGGAGCATTCCTAGCCTTCATTAGTGCTTTGGATGCCAAGGAATTATCGGTGGAAGGTGTGAGAACGGTGAAGGAATTTTCAGATGTCTTTCCCGAAGAACTTCCGGGTCTACCTCCAGATCGAGAAGTAGAGTTTGGTATTGAGCTTTTGCCCGGAACGGCTCCGGTGTCCATTGCCTTATAGAATGGCGCCGAAGGAGTTAGCGGAGCTTAAAGCTCAAATTCAAGAATTGTTAGATCGGGGATTCATTCGACCTAGTGTGTCTCCGTGGGGAGCACCGGTTTTGTTCGTCAAGAAGAAGGATGGGTCGATGCGTATGTGCATTGATTATAGGCAGTTAAATAAATTGACGATCAAGAACAGGTACCCATTGCCGAGAATCGATGACCTGTTTGATCAATTGAGAGGAGCTTCAGTTTCTCCAAGATTGATTTGAGATCGGGTTATCATCAACTAAAGGTTAAAGAGGCGGATATTCATAAGACGGCATTCCGAACTCGTTATGGACATTATGAGTTTTTGGTTATGCCATTTGGTTTGACCAATGCACCAGCTGCATTTATGGACATGATGAACCGAGTCTTTCAACCCTATCTAGACCAGTTCGTAGTGGTGTTCATAGATGATATTGGTATTCGAGGAATGAAGAAAGAGCATGACTCACATTTGCGCATTGTGTTGAAAATTTTGCGGGATAAGCAACTTTATGCCAAATTCAGTAAATGCGAATTTGGTTGAAGGAAGTGACTTTCTTGGGGCATGTGGTGTCAGCTGAAGGAATAAGAGTTGATCCTCGGAAGGTAGAGCTGTGTTGGAATGGAAACCACCGAGGTCAGTGGCTGAAATTCAGAGTTCCTAGGGTTGGCTGGTTATTACCGGCGTTTTGTTAAGGGGTTTTCATTGATTGCTGCACCCCTAACTAAGTTGTTGCGAAAAGGAGTACCGTATGTATGGACCGATAAACAACAAGAAAGTTTTGAGAAACTGAAGAAGATTTTGACGGAAGCGCCAGTACTGATTCAACCTGAGGCTGGAAAAGAGTTTACCGTTTACTGTGATGCATCACATACGGGTTTAGGATGTGTGTTGATGCAAAGTGGGAAAGTGGTGGCATATGCTTCTCGTCAGTTGAGGCCGCATGAAGTCAACTATCCTACTCATGACTTGGAGTTGGCTGCAGTGGTGTTTGCTTTAAAGATTTGGAGGCACTATCTCTATGGTGAGAAGTCGATCATTTATACGGACCATAAGAGTCTTAAGTACCTCCTTACCCAAAAGGAGTTAAACCTGAGACAACGGAGATGGGTGGAGTTGTTTAAAAGATTATGACTTCTCAATCGAGTACCATCCTGGAAAGGCTAACGTGGTGGCAGACGCATTGAGTCGTAAGGTAGTATCGGAGTTAAGAGCAATGTTTACTCATCTCAGTTTGTTTGAGGATGGCAGTCTACTAGCGGAACTTCAGGTGAAGCCTCTGTGGTTGGAGCAAATCAAGGAAAAGCAGTTATCAGATGAAAAGTTGGGTCCTTTAATGCAACAAGTTGTTGAAAGTGGTACAAAGGGGATTTTGGATTGAACAAGGATGGCGTGCTATGTTTTTGTGGAAGAGTTTGTATGCCCATGGATTCGGATTTGAGACAAATGATTCTACGGGAGGCGCATAGTAGTCCTTATGCTATGCACCCCGGAAGAAATAAGATGTATCGGGATCTTCGTGAGCAATTGGTGGCCAGGGTTGAAACGAGAGGTTACTGAATTTGTGGGGAAATGCTTGACTTGTCAACAAGTGAAGGCGGAACATCAATTACCATCGGGATTATTACAACCGGTAAAGATTCCTCTATGGAAATGGGAACGGATAACGATGGATTTTGTTAGTGGGTTACCCTTAACACCTACTAAGAAAGATTCTGTTTGGGTGGTAGTTGATCGATTAACGAAGACTGCTCATTTTCTACCAGTTCGTACAGATTACTCGCGCTGCAGAAATTGGCTAAGCTGTATGTATCTGAGATCGTGAGGTTGCATGGGGTACCAGTGTCTATCATATCGGATAGGGATCCCAGGTTTACATCACGGTTTTGGAAAGCTTTACATGAGGCTTTAGGAACAAAGTTAAACTTTAGCACGGCTTTTCATCCTCAGTCAGATGGTCAGTCAGAAAGAGTAATTCAGATTTTGGAAGACATGTTACGTGGTTGTGTAATCGACTTCAGAGGTAGTTGGGAGGATTTCCTACCGTTGGCAGAGTTCGCGTATAATAACAGTTACCAATCCAGTATTCAAATGGCGCCTTACGAAGCTTTATATGGTCGTAGGTGTCGTACCCCTACTTGTTGGACTGAATTGGGAGAGCGACAGTTGTTGGGTCCTGAGTTGATATCTGAGACAGAAGAAAAGGTAAAGGTGATTCGAGCACGGTTAAAGGAAGCTTCGGATCGACAAAAGTCGTATGCGGATCTGAAGCGTAAGGATATTGAGTTTGCTGTGGGGGAGCAGGTCTTTCTGAAGGTTTCACCTTGGAAGAAAATTTTCAGATTTGGAAGGAAGGGCAAGTTGAGCCCTAGGTTCATCGGACCATATCGTGTGATGAAGCGTGTTGGTCCAGTGGCCTATCAGATTGAATTACCTCCGGAGTTGAGTCAAATTCATAATGTTTTCCATGTTTCCATGCTGAGGCGCTATAGATCGGATCCGTCTCACATAGTACCGGTAGAAGAAGTGGAGTTGAGATCAGACTTGTCTTTCGAGGAGGAACCAGTGAAAATATTAGACCGAGATGTTAAGGTGCTAAGAAAGAAAATTGTGCCGTTGGTCAAGGTTTTATGGCGTAATCACGGAGCGGAGGAAGCTACGTGGGAGCCTGAGGATGCAATTCGACAACAATATCCTCACCTCTTCTAATCAGGTAAATTTCGAGGACGAAATTTTCTTTAAGGGGGGTAGAATTGTAACATCTTAAAAATTTGAGTATCAATATGTTGCTTATCTTTGGTGTTAGCTCGAATATGATTTTTTTTTATGTGCTAATATAGTCTTGAAAAGGCTCGGATTTACTTGGAATTAGAATCAATTTTAGTAAAAGAGTACTTTAGTGAAAAGGAATCAGGTAACCTTGGAATTTAAGTTATTTAAGTGATAAAAGTTAGCATAAGATGAGCAAGTGGTAAAGGAGATATGACGCCATGTATGTTTGCTTGAGGGAAGAGGTTCGAATCCCTTGGTATGCATTTTTGTGACTAAAATTTTTGTTTTCTTTTCACTCATCTAGCATGTGTCGGTCAAGCTATATTTTTGGAAGGTTGGACTTTTGGTTTTATGATAAGGTGGCTAATGGATTAAGACAAAAATTGACATAGGAAAAGGAATCAATAGGATAAGGTAGGTAGGGGAACAAGTGGCTTAAATTGAGGAATGTTTTATGGGAAAGTAGAAAGAAATTATGGTATGGAGGAAAATATGGGAAAGTGGAAAGAAGAAACAAAAAAGAAAGGAGTAAAAGGGGAATATGTTGGCATTTTCATGGGTGATGTTTTAGAAAGTGTTTTTGGTCAACACTTATCCATTTTTGGAGAAGCAACACACGGCTTGGGAAGGAGTATTTGGGTAGCCAAATTCTTCATTTGTCATTTGGGAAAACTTTGGTGCTTGTTAGGCCAAATTCCTTTTAGCATTACTTTGTGTCATTTTTTTTTTCTTGCTCCAAACTTCTCTTCTCTAATCCATACCCCCATAACCGAATATTCTTTCTCATTTTTCCTCCATAGCCGAACCCTTCATCTCGTCTTTATCATTTCTTCCCATTCGTGTTGACACTCACTCCTTTGATCAATCGAGTTATAGTGGAAGACCGGATTTTAGAATCTCGTAGGGAAGGATCGCGATTGTGGTAAGTGACTCTTGTGAGTGAGTACTTTTGGGCTTTTGGAACCTTTAAGATATCGATGCTAACTTTTGATCGAATTTATTTTTAGGGGGCAACGAAGAGTGGTTCTTTAGGGAATCCTAATCAAGGTGTGTAATCCCTTACTTTCCGAATACATGTTTGAAATGGGATGTGTAATCTCATGCCTCTCTAAATGTTTGCATGAAATGTTCTGTGAATCGGTCACAAGATTGAAAAGCCGAAGACCAGCATCTATGGCCACTCGGGCGTACGTATGTTCGAAGTGGTAATCATATTTTGTAACAAAACAGTTTTGGTTAACAGCAGTGACGTGATTTTGAAAAAATCACCAAAAATAGTAGGAATTGAATTAGGAATTGAAGGATATATGGATTGAAAGATAATCGAGTCTATTTTCTTATAAAAGAAACGGAGCAAGCAAAGGATCAGTATATTTTGAGATTTTTAGATTTTTGTAAGACTGGTTCAGAGTGATTTCGAGATCCCCTGTTCTGACTTTGAAAAATCACTATAAATTATAGAAAAATAATTACAGGACATGGTTTATATTATTAGAATCCTTAGTGAGTCTATTTTTATTTGGATCAAACGAAATCAGTATTTGGGTTCTGTACAATATCTGAGATTTTGTGAAGAGAGGTCAGAACTGTCAAACAGTGAACAGGGATACTTTGAAGAATAAACTGTACTAATTGGCTAAGCCAAAAATTCTGGAAAAATTACAGTAAGAAGTTATATGAGTCTAGTTTCAGAGAAAATTTATGGACCGAAATTTCGAGTTTCCCAACTCAAGTTATAGTCATTTTAGTCAGTACGACGCAGATGGACAGTTTTGATTTTTATGCTCCAAATTAGTCATTAAGCCTAGGTTGCAAAAATTTCCATCATACCCTTGGAGGGTAAATTACCAAATTACCCTTAGTGGGTACGATTACCGAATTATGAAAACGCCCTTATGGGCCAAATTACAAAAATGCCCCTAATGAGCTGAATTACGAAATGTCCTTATGGACCGAATTACGAAAATACCCTTAATGGGTCAATTTGATAAATGCTATATGGGCCCAACTTGATAAATCGATATATATGGGCCAAAATTTGCTAGATCGTTAAATGGGCTAAATTGCTATTTTGACTAACGGGCCAAATTGATAATTTGTAATATGGGCTTTTTTGTTGAAATTTACTTTATGAATATATTGTTATGCATTATATATATACATGACTGCATGGGTTGGGATAATTGACGAAGAGAAGAAAGGCCTGTTGCCAAATCTAGTTCGGTGGCTTTGCCACAAATATTTTTAATGGCTTAATGCCTCCAGTTCGGTGACTTTATCACAATCTAGTTCGGTGGCTCTGCCACAAATATTATATTTGGCTTAATGCCTGCTATCGGTGTGTTGGCGGGGTGGGTTGACTTGATCCCACAGGTGTGTTGGTTGGTACGGGTGGTGTGTAGCGGATGGAAATTAGGTTTGGTTGGGAATTGCATATCACATGCATTTTATATTTTATTTATATAATGCACATTTGTAAATGGGCCCAAGCCCAACTAATTGTTTAAATGGTTTTGGCCAAGTGAACACGGTAAGTGGGTTACACACTGAGTTCTAAGTAACTCACCCTTTATTCTTACCCTTCTCAGGTAATGACAATTGATGGAGATTTGGGCCGAGGGATGACTTCGTGTGGAGGCCATACTACGAATGATGAGTTATAAAAACTTTGGACTTCTTTTAAGTATTTTTATTTAAGTACTATTTTAAATTGCGGGTGTAATAAGGCCTCTAGTATTATTTTTATGGATTTTTATTTGTGGATGGTTTTTAATATGTTTTAATTACTTAAATGGGATTGTTAAATTTTTATAAATGTTTTCTTAAACTTGCGTATAAAAAGGGGGTTTTTCTTAAATATCACCCACTCGTAAAATTTTGTGAAAACTCTTTTATAAATTCATTTCAACCAATTATTTAGATTTTCAACCAATTATCTCTCTCTAAATCAAATTGTAAACTCTTATGTTTTAAAATCATGGTTTTTTTCAAATAAATCTCGATTTTTGAAAACTCCGTCTTCAAAATCGTTTTGAAAAATTATTTTCATTAAAGCATTGACGA